>LR738711.1:332973756-333115220 GCA_902687465.1 Secale cereale | reverse complement strand
GAAATTCGTGGATGAACCCTAACCCCTCTCCCTCTCGCGTCGCCAGACATGTCCATCCGTGCCAGACATGTCCAGCCGGCCACGTCGCCCAGCCAATCACCGTCTGCCACCTCACCACGTGGACACCCTCCATCCAATCCCGCGGTGCCACGTCGCCAAGCGCCACCTGCCACCACTGCGGCCCTTCCGCAGCCCGTAGCTGGCCCGCCCGGCCCGGCCACCGCTGCTGCGCAGGCCGGAGTGCCCGCCTGCTCCGCCAGTCCTCGCTCTACCTCACCCGCTCCCGCCAGAGACCGAGCTCACGCCTCCTGCTCCAAGCTAGCACGCCGCCTCGCCGGAGTACCCCGCCTGGCCCTGCCTCCGCCGAGAACGGATCCGGCCGCTCTCGATACGCCTAGATCCGGACGCTCCCGCCCTGCCTCGCCTCAGCTCTGCCGCCGACCATCGCCAAGCCGCCGCCGATGCCGTGCCTTCCCTCGATCCAGTGGGATCGGGGAGGAGGACGACCACTGTGCGCATGGGCCCCTCCCCGGCCTGGCCTGCCAGCCGCGGCCCAGCGTCGCCTCCCGCCAGGCCCAACACAGCCTCCACACCGGCCCGCCTCCCTGCCATCCTGGGCCGAGCCCACTGGGTAAGCAGCCCCTAACCGCCGCCCGTGCGAAGTTTAGCTATCCAGCGCCCACTTTTACTGTCTGCGATTTTCACTAAGTGCCTAAATGTCATAATATGTATGCATGTTGGAGGTGTCATATCTTGGTGCATGTGTGTCCAAATGAAGCAAATGATATGCCAAAATGTTCGTCTCTCTGTGCTCTACATGATGGTGGCATTTGCATACATGTTAGAGTGCATTATGCCATGATTATCTCTGTTGCAAAAGTGCTAAGTGTTGTTAACTGCTGAAACTTGATATAACTTGCTGATTTGTCTTTTTCATATCTTTTTGTGTGATCTTTGTTTGAGCATCATGTCAACATGTGTTGGGAGCACAATCATGTCATCTTTGCTATGGTGTAATCCAAGTTTCATGATATGCCTTGTGGTGAGTGCAACAATCTTGCAAAGTGGCCTACTCATTGTTAAATGTTTTCTCAGACTTGTTGAAAACAGCTAAGTCTGAAACTCTTAGATCATGATACCATGTTTGCTTGATGCTACAGTCATATCCATGAATGTTTTGGAATGTCCATTGACCATGTCTTTAAGTCCATATTACGCTCTATCAATCCATGCCCTTGTTTGCAATTACAGGTTGTTGTAGCTTGCCCTTTCTTGCTCTCAAATTGCTATATAATGTTTCTGTCAGCCTGTTATCAGTAAGTTCAGTTTTGCCATGTGAATAGCTAGTGTTCTATACATCCTATGACCATGTTGTTGCCATGATTAGCTTCATAAACATGTCTTCTTGCTGTTGGTTATATTCACATGCCATGATATCATTTGAGATGAGTTGCACAAGCTTGTAAACATGCCAACTTGTCGTTGTTGCTGCCATGTTCAGTTTATTTCACTAAGTTTGTGAAACTGTTATCTTTTGTAATCTTTCCATGATGTTTTGAGTATGTTCTATTGGTATTTGGCAATAGCTCAATGATCACCTTTGTAGTGCTCGATATGTACATGCTTGCCATGCCCTTTTATGCCATGAAATGTTCCTGTAGCATGTTGTTTTGATGATTGCAAAGTGCTTAGTTGCTGTTTTGGGACAACTTGTCCTTTAATCTTATTTCATGTGTATGTGTTGATCCGTTGCTCCGTTTTGAGCGTTCTATATATGAAACTTGTTTTTTGCACGTAGATGAATCATATCATGTTGTATACATATTTGGAGTGTGTTTGCTTGATATCTTCTAGGCCGTAGCTCCGAATTAAATAAACTTTATATCTAATTTGACTAGAATTTCGAGTAGATCATCATGGTGCATGTTAACTTGTTGTTTAACAACTTTAACATAAGGTTTTTTCAGATCTGGACCAATTTCGAAATTTGCATATGAGGACTTACCGGAATTGTTATATGTTGTTTCCGGCCTCATTTAAACTTGCTTTGTTGTGTGGTCTAGTATGCTTCATCTCTTGCCATGTTTTACATCATGTAGCCTTGTCATGCATAATATTTGGTTGAGCATCATGTCGTGTTTATGTGTTGTGTGTTTACCCTGTTGTTTGCTTCTTTCCGGTTGTGCCTCAATCACAAGTTTTATCTAGTGATCGAGATAGAATCGCATCTTGGGCGTGACAATCTGGCTCCAAGGGAAAGTGGGAGGCCTCCACCGGCATGGAGAAAGACGTGAAGAGTCTCCGGAGCGCAAGCTATCTCGCTGCCAACACGGCGCTCTGGATTCCTGATAAGAATCAGGTGACCCTCATCCTAGGGCCCGGTGAGAGGGTTGTGTTCATCCCTGACTTCCTTCGCGGGCTCAGATTTCCCCTCCACCCCTTCTTCCAGGGTCTCTTGTTCTTCTACGGGCTAGATTTCCATGATCTAGCACCGAATTCTAGTCTTCACATATCAGCTTTCATAGTCATGTGTGAAGCTTTCCTCCGCATCCCCCACACTTTGGTCTATGGCTCAAGACCTTCAATCTGAAGCCGAAGGTGGTCGACGGACAGCACGCGGACTGTGGAGGAGCTATGGTAAACTAGCTCCCCAACACCAACAGGCCCAAAGGGGCCTTTGTGGAAACCAACAAGATATGGCAGCAGGAGTGGTTCTACATCACCGAACCCCGTGAGGCTAACTGGGCGGCTATGCCCGAATTCATATCCGGACCCCCAGAAAGGCTCACCTCATGGACCACCAAGGGCCTAGAGTGGGGCTCTCAATCAGAGGTGAAGACGCTCCAGAACCGCATCTCCGACATGATAGTAGAGGACACCCACCTCACTAACATAATTCAGGTGAGGCTCTTTCGCCGCACCCTCCCCTACTAGCTCCGGGCCTCCCTCTTGTGGGAGTTCAATCCATAGGGACCGCGGACCTTGAAGCGCTTCTTTGGCACCACCCACAAAGATTTATGAAGAAGCTTTTCAAGGCCCAGAAGAAGTGGCCAAAGGAGACCGAAGACATCGGATTCGACAGCGTGAATCCGGCTGCGAAGGTAAGCACGATTTTTACGAAGATCTATCTGGTCCATATCTCAAATATAACAGGAGTTAGAACATTTGCGTTCCATACTGGCCTAGACGGCGTAAGCGGAGAGATCAACTACCTGGCTCCACTGCCCAAGGACCCGGCCATGCCTCAGCTAATGGCGACGCTAGTGGAGGCGCCATACCAGGCGCCGGAGAAGAAGGCCAAGAAGAAGGGCAAGGAGGCGAAGAGCGGCCCCCGCCCCAAGGGTCCTTCGGAAGCTATGTCCGGAGAGAGTGACACCCCCTCCTCCCATGATGAAGAGGAATTGGAGGAGGAGGTGGAAAGAGAATCCCCCATCAGTGGGAAGAAGATGAAGAGGGCGGCCCCCGATAACACGCAGAATGGGGCGCCTAGGAGGAAGCTGAACCTCCCGGACACCTCGGAGTCCGAGTCCAAAGCTGACTTTCGAAGACAGCCCAGGATCAAGCTTCTGGCCGAATCGTAAGTATTCAGACTTTTACTATTATCTCCGGTCAGTCTATTAGCGTTGCATAAGTAAATCTATTTGTTGTTTTGCAGTCTTGCCCGCACATTCCCCAGCGCTTCACTATCGTCAGGGAACTTTCTGCCACTCGACATGGCAGAGAGTGACACGCCACCGTGGGCTCAATCGCAGATCATCTAGGGGACACCCAGGTGTCTTCCTTGCGGGCGTCCCCTGCGCGAGGAGGTGGGAGCGGGGCCGACGAGAGGTTGCCCGAGGTCAGCACATCAGCCACTGTCAGCCAAGGGGAAGCAGTCGCCATGGCAACTGACAATGGGGAGCTGAAGCAATCCGAGCTCCTGCCGAACACCATTCCGGAGGCCAGTGCAGCTCCGTAATCGGACAGGCATCCCCGTACGATAGGGGATGAGCATCAGATCCACCGGCGACCTCCATTAATCTGGAGGCGCGGAACACGCTGGAGGAAGCACTACAAGGTGCTTCCATCGTGGCGGAACACCGCACCCTGATGGGTGCGGTTATGGGGAAGATTCAGTCTGCTAAGAGCGGACTGAATGAATACTTCAACAGCCTACTGACAGGCTTTGAGGTATACAACATAATACTCTAAAAGAACTTTACATGTTATTTGTATAGGATAACAAAGTTGTATACGGACCGTAGCCCCTGATGCTCTTTTTGATTTGAAAGGAATCGGGCAGAGGATCCATATAGTACCTGGGAATGTGATAAATTGTGACGTATTTTGCAACAGGCTTCCATGTTGGTGGCGACCGCCTAGGCCGCAAAGGTTTCGGAGCTCAATCGTAACTTCAAGAAGCTGGCAAGGAGCTCGACCGTATTAACAAGCAGTTTGATGAAACGCAAGTTATGTAGACTTAGAAAATAATAATGTTAAAAAAGACGGTATGTTTATTGAGAAGTTTAACACATTTTTTGGTGTGATTATGATCACAGCTGGTGCCGCCGAGGTCGAGACCCTCAAGGGTGCCCTTGCTCAGGCCAAGAAGGAGGCTGAGATGAACAAGGTGGCCACTAATAAAGCGGCTGCTGAGCAGGAGGCGGAACAGGCCTCCCGCCGTCAACACGAGGCTCGGGTGGTCGAAGTCGAGCAGGAGCTGCTAGACGCCATCCACAAATGTGAGGCGTTGGAGCAGCAGACTCAGGAACAAACACCCAAGCTTAACAAAGCTATCGATGATGCCAAGGAGGCATGGAGCGACACCCGTAGTGCCCGTGAGGAGATCCATCAGGCGCAGCAGATAGCAGCTGGTAAGACCTTTCTTCTGTAGAGTATCTTTGGAGGTAAGAAGTATGCGTTGCTGACTCAAGTGTGGAGTTCTCCAGGCGCGTTTGCAGATCTCCCGAAGAGTATCGCCGATGCCGCCCAATTCTTCAGAGCCCATGAGGGGAACACATTGCAGAAGTTGTTCTGGCCGTAATTCCTTGCACCAGAACATCGAACACCTCTGAACGACCAGCTGAAGTAGCTGGTTGGGCTACATAAGATGGCGGGTGCGGCCATGAACAATTTAATAGTCTAGCTTTGGCCAGCCGAGCCAATCCCTACTGGCTACTTTGGATTGGTGAAGCAGCTCGTCGATGCGAGGCCGCAGGTCGATGATGTGAAGTGTTTGGCCTGTATAGAGGGTGTCCGGATGGCCTTTTCTTGCGTCAAGATGCACTGGGCGAAGATGAAGGCCACCGAAGTGGCGACCGCCGGCCTGTCCGAGGGAAAGGATCATCGGAGGCCAGAGAGGTACTTGGATGACGTCCTAGAAGGGGCCCTCATTGTAGAGAGCCAATGCTCGAAGGACGTGGCTTTTAATTAAGTATGTTCGGGTCGTGAAGACTATGCTTATAAACCGATATGAATATATTTTTGTGCCTTATATTTCAAGCGACTTTTCCTCCTATGTGCTTGTTTATTTTTATATCTGAAAGTTGCTAGTCGTCGGCTTCATCCCCCATGTAGATGCTACAAGGGTGTTCGGCATGACGCGTGACAACGCTTTACCCAACGTCTTGGTCCGTAAAGGAGGTGTCCGCGAACTGAACCAGACAATCAGACTATGCGGCTTTATTTCTTTCACTTAGCCATAGGAGTTTAACTATGCGGCTAAGTACTAGCCCCTTGTGTGTGTGCGGCTATAAAGATTACGGTGCCCACTCTATGCGCCTGGGCGAAGACCAGCCCCTCGTGTAACACGGTGTACATCGCTAACGATCTATAGTATAATACTAAGTCGCTGAATCACCGACCAGCTCTCGCTTATCATGAGCGTCAGTTTTCGGCTTTATCTACTGAGGTACTTGACCGGACAAACCAGAAATACAATCACAGTAGTTCTCCCTTTACTACCTTAGCCGAACAATGCGCAACGTAAGGTGGTAAGCACAACAGTCGGGCAACCCAACTATAGACCCAAGATATGATTCGTAGCCGATGCATATAACGCAATATCTGGGATGCCGAACAGTTCCCTATAGGTGTCCAGACTTTGAAATGTGCTAGGCCACATATAGCCCCTGGTCTTAAGTAGGTTGTCACAACCCTAGTTCTGGTATGCACTAGGTTAGCCTTGTGGTTTGCATCATGTTTAAATTTCAAATGAAATTGAAATGAGGACTTGTGAAACCCTCAGAAAACCCTATTGAAAATGACCCAAATAAAAGTTGCTCCAAAAGGGGTCCAAGAAAATGTTCATGTGGCCCTCTAAAAATATTGGTCAGAGATAAAAAATCAAGCCAATAATTTTAGGAGCTCATAAGTATTTATTTTGGGCATTTGGAATTAAGGCAATAGTTATTTGCATTGGATATATATATATTATATATTTTATATATGTCCAAAATTCTGGTTGTTTATTTTTAGGGGCTTGGGTTAATTTCTAGGTCCCTGCAAAATAAATATGTCAGAAGAAAATAACTGATTTAATTTAGATATTAAATCAAAAAATATGTCAGAAAAAAATAGAAAACAGAAAAGGAAATAAAAAGGCTAGAGCCTTACCTGGGCCACTTGCTGGCCTGGCACTGGGCCGGCCCAGTTGCCAGTCGTCGTCCTCCTGGCGACGACAGGAGGCCGAGCGTGTGGCCGGCGCGCGCTCGCAGCGGGAGCACCACGCCACCTGCCTGCTTCACCTCCCCTCGCCGCTGGTGGTCTCTGGACGTGCCACGCACCTCCCCCCGACCCTCTCGCACTCTTCTGGACCCCTCCCCTCTCCTCTATCTCCCTCTCCCGCACGGCCCCGAGCGCCGCCGTCGCCGTCGATCGCCGCTGCCGTGGCCACAGGCCACCCCTCGCCCCTCCGAGTAGCCCGAGAGCTCCGCCACTTCACCCTCGTCCTCTCCGTCGAGCCACAAGACGCCGGGTGCCCTGGAACACCGCAAACGCCATCGTCTTCTTCCTCTGCCCCGACGATTGCCGCCGACGATTTCGCCGCAGCAGAAGTCTCCCCGAGCCACTGACCTCCCCAGCAGAACCGCGGTGAGCCCCCGGTTCTTTCCCCCTATCCTCGCCGTCGTCTGCGGCCTCTAGCCCCTACCACCGCAGTTGCCCGACCTCACCGCCGCCGGCAATGCCGCCGCCGCGGCCACAGCCACCCAAACTCCAAGCGGAGCACGCCACCGCGTCCGCCGTTTCACCAGGAGCCCGTAGCGCCCCTCCGTAGGTCTCCCCGTGCCATGTAGCCCCAGACCCGACGAGGGCCGAACTCCGGCGCCGCCGCGAGCTCGTTTCCGGCGAGCTCCGGCCGTCCCAGCTGCTGCTGCTTGCGGGAATGGACGCGGACGAGCTCCAGCAGCTCGCCCGTGGTCTCCGCTGCCCATTTGACCGCCGGAGCGGCATTTCCGTGCCCCTCCGCCGCGTCTGTGGTCGCCGGCGTCGAGCCGCCGGTGGGATTTGACCGCTGACCGGCGTGATTTGACCCCCTGTGTCAATGACAGGTGGGCCCCACCCTTTTAGTTAGTTAACTGATTAGTTAAATTAATTAAGTTTTGTTAATTAGTTTAGACACTAACATGTGGGCCCAGCCCTGCTGATTTTTCTGTTAGGATTAGTTTAGTGTTAATTAACTCAGTTAATTAACTGAGTCACTGACCAGTGGACCCCACTGTCAGGTTTGACTCTGCAACAGCCCCTTTGACCTGCTGACGTCATGCCTGTGTCATGCCGATGCAGTAAATCAGTTCTGGTTTTAAATAAATCTTAAATGATTTATTTATTCCAGAATTTGGCTTAAACTTAAAAAAATCACAGAAATTCAACCGTAGCTCAGAACGAAATAATTTATATATGAAAAATTATCAGAAAAATTCAATCTATCCATCTATACCATTTTCATGCATGACAAATGAAGTTAAACCTACTGTTTATATGAAAACACATATATGGCATTTAGAAATACTTATTTTAAGGTTGCATTTGAGCCCTTGGTTCAAATGGACTTCCTTCAAATTGGATGCTAGTTGCATTAGCTCAACAACATCTTATTTTCATGCCATATTCATGCATCATATTGTTGCATATGCTTGTGTTTGATTGTCGGCACCGTTCTTCTCGATAGGTCCAGCTCCGGAGACCGATCCAGAGTACCTGTCAGAGGAGCAGTGCTCTGCACGTTGTTTCACCAGGCAAGCAAACCCCCTTGTTCATTCCGATACAATCCCTCTCTCGCTCCTGCCCCTTGTTATTGCATTAGGACAACAACGATTGCAACTGCTACTTTATGCTGCGGTAGTTGAACCCATTCCTCTGCATGACCTGTCTTTCCACAGTAAATAGTTGAAACGCACTAGCATGTGTAGGAGTTGATTGAAGCCATGATGTGATCTTACCATGCCTCGCTTGCTATTGCTTAGAGTGTGTCAGGTCTAATTCATCGGGAATGAATTGGAGTGAAATGATATGTTCTGATGCTGAGGGTTAAACGTGTGAACACGATTTGGTAAAGGTAGCGGTGAGAGGCCATGTAGGAGTACATGGTGGGTTGTCTCACTGGAACCGTCCCTAAGAACTGAGTTCCGAGTATGTTGTCCAATGACTAGTTACTACCACACATTGGGTTCCGGTAACTCGACCCCTCTCGACTTATTAATCAACATGATCTCTGTCCAGGAGTTGCAACTAGTTTCTGGTGTTTGTAGGTAGTGTTAGTAGTCTACCAAGTGGCACTCGACCAATGGGCATGGGACAGACTAGGCACCGTGGCACGGTGTACCAAGCGTAGATCCACTCGGCGAGGTGGGCTTGGGAACCCTGCGCACATCATTTGGGGCCGTGAGCGACACCCCGGCCGGATCTCCCCACTGATGGAACCCGAATAGGCGATAAACCTGGACGAGAGATTTGTGTGGTTAGTCAGGTCGTGGCCGACACCCTCGCCAGGCTTCCGCTTGAAGGTTGCCGAGATACACGAGATGTACCTGGCGGTAAGTGGCGAGAGCGTGTGTGAAGAAGTACACCCCTGCAGGGTTAACATGATCTATTCGAATAGCCGGGTCCGCGGATATGGACTTCTTGGATGCTTACGTGGTACATAGATAACTTGAAGTGGATACTCTAAAATACTCAAGACAAGTGTGAGTGCTATGGATGGCCTTCTCGTAGGGAGACGGGAATGAATCCATAGTGGTGTATTGTGTGGTGCTTAGTGGACTCGTGTGCGCCACCTCAAAAGAGTTACCAGCAATCGTAGAATAGGATAGCCACTAAGTCAAAGCTGGCTTGCTGCAACTAAACCCCACTTTGCCATCTTGATACAAGTGCATGTATGATAGGATCTGATGTAAGTCTTGCTGAGTACCTTTGTACTCATGTTTGCTTAATTTATGTTTTGCAGATAGGATTGATGTCTCACTAGTAGTTCCGCTTGGACTTCGACAAGTAGCTTGTACCTCAGCTACGATCTTGGACGAGTGTTGTAGATAGTCAGGCTCTTCAGCCTTTTTCATTTGTAGATGTCTGTACTCAGACATGTAGTGCTTCCGCTTGTTGCTTGTATGCTCTGAATGTTGGGTCGTGAGACCCATGTTTGTAATACTTGGCTCCTCGGAGCCTAATGAATAAATACTTTGTTTATTAGAGTCTTGTTGTGATGCCATGTTGTATTTGCACATATTGAGCATATTGTGTGTATGTTATTGAAATGCTTGGTATGTGTGGGATCCGACACCTAGTTGTTTACCCTTGGTAGCCTATCTTACAGGGAAATGTCTCCTAGTGTTTCCACTGAGCCTTGGTAGCTTGCTACTGCTCCGGATCACTTAGGCTGACCGGCATATGTCCTTCTTCGTTCCTGTGTCTGTCCCTTAGAGGAAATGTCACGCGTTGTTCCTTTAAGTCCTTGTAGCTTGCTACGACTTGGGTTCATACGTTGATGACCGACACGTTCGTTGTTGGGTCATGAATGCCTGTCTCTGTAATTGAGTGCCACTTTTGGTTTATAACTGGTCATGTCGGCCCGGGTTCTCTGTCATATGAATGCTAGCGACACTATCATATACGTGAGCCAAAATGCGCAAACGGTCCCGGGCCAGGTAAGGTGGCACCCGTGGGGATACCGTGCGTGAGGCCGCAAAGTGATATGGTGTGTTACATGCTAGATCAGTGTGACTTAGGATCGGGGTCCCGACAGCGTTGGTATCAGAGCCTGACTGCCTGTAGGATTACCAAGCCAAACTGGTCGAAGTTGAGTCTAGAAATTCTTTAGTTATATAAGGGAATTGATTGTGGAAGGGAACGTAAGGCTCTTTTTACTCCTTATACCTAATGTCTTCTGATCTGAGTCATCTTACCTTTCCTACGGGGTTAAGGAAATAGGCTTTCTCTTCCGTCTATCAGGATCACGAGTTACTACTCCGTAGTCCCTTAGGATTGGTTGATCAGAGTCTTATTCTTGTTTCAAGTTCTTCCAGTATAGTTGTTTTAGTACTATCACAGAACCTTGAGTGATGATGTTGAGATGTTGAACTACCCTTTGTTAGCAGGATGTCTCATTCTGAGCATTTTACTGCCGTTATGCTGCCGGAATTATCCTAGTAGTTCGAGAGATACTAATTTCTTGTTCTACCTTATGCTTCCTATAGTTGTTGATGTTTCCGTTTTCGGTTTCGCTTCTCAGCATGTCTTCAGTTAAGCGAAGCTCAGCTGCTCGTAGACAGAACCACGGAGGTGGTAGGGATGAGGAGGATCCTCCCGACCAGCCTTCGTTGGCAGAGTTAATGATAGAGATGGAGAGGAACAAGCGTGAGTCTAACCGCCTGTTGGCACGTATTGAGGAGAACACCGCACAACAGTGCAAGGAATTAGCAACCATCCATGACTTCATTCGTCTGAAACCACCCACCTTCCATCATTCCATTGAGCCACTCGATGCAGATGATTGGCTCCGTAGTATCACTCACAAGCTGCGTTCTGCGAACGTAGCTGAAGATGACAAGGTCATCTGTGCCACTTATCACCTGGAAGGTCCTGCTAGTCTTTGGTGGCAGAACTATGAGGCCATGATTCCAGCTGACCAGATTCCTACCTGGAGAGATTTCACCGAGGTTTTTCGTGAACATCATATCCCCCAAGCCCTCATCGATCGCAAGAGAGAAGAGTTTTGTAGTCTTACACAGGCTAAGATGGATGTTGATGTTTATAGTCGAGAGTTTGAGAACCTCGCCCGCTATGCTACAGAAGAAGTGTCCACGGACGCCAAGAAGCAGGCTAGGTTCCGGAAGGGTCTCAACCCCAAACTACGTCGTGATCTCCACTTGCATCATTGCAACACATTCCATGCTCTTGTGAACAAGGCCATCAATGCGGAGACAGCTCAGCTCACTTACGATGAGTCTCGTAAGCACATCCTTGATTTGGGATCTTCCTCCGGTTCTAGTTCTCAGAAGCGCCGGATTTGGGTTCCAAACTCTGTTCTTCCACCCATTTATCCTCCGAGGCCATCTCGTGTGGTACCTCTTCCAGTTTAGCGGTATGCTCCACCCAGGTCTATTGATGGACCGTTTGTCAATACGGGTCCACGTCCTAATCCCAGGATTTGTTACAAGTGCGGAGAGCCGGGCCACATTGCTCGTATTTGCACTCAGACCCATGTTGCCCTATCCCAGTCCGTAAAGTCTGTTAGACGTGATAAATCATCACGCAAGATGATCAGTGTTAAGTCAGCTCCCATCGAACATGGACGTGTGCATCACGTCTCAGCCAATGACGCTCATGATGATCCAGATGTCGTTCTTGGTACACTTCTTGTCAATTGTCATCCGGCATTGGTTCTATTCGATACTGGAGCGTCTCATTCTTTCATTTCCGAAAGTTATGCCCGTTTGCACGACATGTCATTTTGTGATATGCCCTCCCCACTACTTATTCAAACTCCTGGATCCAAGTGGCAAACTTCTAGTGTAAGCCATGGTAAAGAAATCCTTGTCGACAGACTTGTGTTCCTTGCATCACTTGTAGCCCTCAAGTCTTCAGATATTAATATCATCTTGGGTATGGACTGGATGACAGCTCATCATGCCAAGATTGATTGTTTCACTAGGTCTGTTCAGCTTACATATCCATCTGGTAAGATAGTCACTGTCACCACTAGAGTTGCAAATCGTCAACTCTATTCTCTTAATGCCAGCCCTCTTCCAGATCTTGAAGATGTTCCGGTAGTCCGTGACTTTCCGGATGTCTTTCCAGAGGAACTGCCAGGTGTTCCGCCCGATCGAGATGTAGAGTTTGTTATAGATCTGATTCCAGGAACCGCTCCAATCTCTAGGAGACCCTACAAAATGGCACCCTTAGAACTAGCCGAGCTTAAGAAACAACTTGATGAGTCCATGCAAAAGGGTTTCATCCGTCCTAGTTCTTCTCCCTGGGCTTGCCCCGTCCTCTTTGTTAAGAAGAAGGATGGTACGGATCGGATGGTTGTAGATTATCGTCCCGTTAATTTGGTCACGGTAAAGAACAAGTATCCGCTTCCCAGGATCAACGACCTGTATGATCAGCTCGCTGGATCCTCAGTCTTCTCCAAGATGGATTTGAGGTTAGGATACCATCAAATCAATATTAGAAATGGGGACATTCCCAAGACGGCTTTCGTCACTCGTTATGGTCAGTACGAGTACACCGTCATGTCCTTCGGTTTAACAAATGCTCCAGCCACTTTCTCCCGCTTGATGAACTCGATCTTCATGGAGTACTTAGATAAGTTCGTTGTGGTTTATCTCGATGATATTCTTATTTACTCGAAAAATGAGGAAGAGCATGCCGAACATCTTAGACTTGTTCTAGAAAAACTCAGAGAGCACCGCCTTTATGCCAAGTTCTCCAAGTGCGAATTTTGGTTGCCAGAAGTGACCTATCTCGGCCATGTAATCTCTGGTAAGGGCATTGCTGTCAATCCCAAGAGAGTTCAGGCCGTTCTTGATTGGACTCCGCCTGAAACAGTTAAACAAGTTAGGAGTTTCCTTGGTCTAGCCAGTTATTGTCGCCGCTTTGTTGAGAACTTCTCTAAAGTGGCCAAACCTCTCACGGAACTTCTCAAGAAGGATAAAAAGTTTGAGTGGTCCCCACAGTGTGAGCACAGTTTTCAGGAACTGAAAAGACGCCTGACTTCTGCTCCCATACTTGTGCCACCGGATTTCACTAAGGACTTTGTTATCTACTGTGATGCCTCACGACAGGGACTAGGTTGCATTCTTATGCAGGATCGTCGTGTGATTGCCTATGCATCTCGACAGTTGCATCCACATGAGGAGAATTATCCTACACATGATCTAGAGCTTGCAACCATAGTCTATGCACTTAAGACCTGGCGACATTACCTCCTTGGTAATCGTTGCGAGATCTACACCGATCACCAGAGTCTCAAGTATATCTTCACCCAACCAGATTTGAATCTTAGGCAAAGACGTTGGTTGGAGTTGATCTCCGATTACGACTTAGGGATTACCTACACCCCAGGCAAGGGAAATGTCATGGCTGATGCGCTAAGTCGTAAATCCTATTGCAACAATCTCATGTTGCAGTAGGGCCAACCACTTCTCCATGAGGAATTATGTAAGCTTAACCTTCACATTGCTCCTCACGGATTCCTTTCTACCTTGGTGGCGAAACCTACTCTTATGGATCATATCATAGAAGCCCAGAAGCATGATACCGGAATTACCCGGATAAAGAGAAACATTGCCAAGGGTATTGCTGGTAGTTTCTCTATGGATGACCGAGGTGTTGTTCTCTTCCAAAACCGGCTGGTGGTTCCCAAGAAGCAACATCTTCGGCAATTGATTCTTAAAGAGGCTCATGAATCTCCTCTCACGATTCATCCCGGTAGTACTAAGATGTATCAGGACCTACGCCAGAGGTTCTGGTGGACTAGGATGAAGAGAGAAATTGCTGAGTTCATTGCTAAATGTGACGTTTGTCGTCGCGTTAAGGCAGAACATCAAAGACCTGCTGGCACCCTTCAGCCTCTAGCTATTCCTGAGTGGAAATGGGATAAAGTTGGTATGGACTTCATCACCGGCTTTCCCAGGACCAAGAGAGGGAATAATGCTATCTTCGTAGTCATTGATCGTCTCTCCAGAGTGGCACACGTCCTACCTGTTCGAGAAAGTATCACTGCTAGTCAGCTTGCTAACTTGTATATTTCTCGAATAGTGTCACTTCATGGTGTCCCACTAGAGATCAATTCAGACCGTGGTAGTCTTTTCACTTCTCATTTCTGGGAGAGTTTCCAGACTGCCATCGGCATCCATCTTTCTTTCAGTACCGCTTTCCACCCTCAGTCTAGTGGTCAAGTGGAACGGGTTAATCAAATTCTCGAAGACATGCTTAGAGCTTGCGTTATCTCATTCGGTATGGATTGGGAGAAATGTCTTCCTTTCGCCGAGTTTGCTTATAACAATAGCTATCAATCCAGTCTTAAGCAAGCTCCTTTTGAGATTCTTTATGGACGAAGATGTCGAACACCTTTGAACTGGTCAGAAACCGGTGAAAGACAATTCTTTGGACCGGATATGATCCAGGAAGCAGAAGAGCAAGTTCGCATCATTCGTGAGAATTTGAAAACATCCCAGTCTCGTCAGAAGAGCCAATATGATCGTCATCATAAGGAAGTGGCTTATGAAGTTGGTGACAAAGCTTATCTTCGGGTTACTCCTTTGAAAGGTACCCATCGTTTCGGTATCAACGGCAAGTTGGCTCCTCGTTACATTGGTCCTTTTCGCATTCTCGCTAAACGAGGAGAGGTTGCCTACCAATTGGAACTACCCCCACATCTTTCTCGAGTTCATGATGTCTTCCACGTCTCTCAACTCAGGCGTTGCTTCTCGGATCCCATCCGCGGAGTGGACCACGAAACGCTTGATCTCCAAGATAACCTCACATATCGAGAGAATCCCGTTCGCATTTTGGATCAAGCAGAGCGTGTCACTCGACGTCATAACATCAAGTTTCTCAAAGTTCAATGGTCTCATCATTCCGAGAGAGAAGCTACTTGGGAGCGAGAAGATCGTCTCCGACTAGAGTACCCCACCTTCTTTCCGCCTACTCCTAAATCTCGGGACGAGATTCTTTCGAGTGGAGGCGAGTTGTCACAACCCTAGTTCTGGTATGCACTAGGTTAGCCTTGTGGTTTGCATCATGTTTAAATTTCAAATGAAATTGAAATGAGGACTTGTGAAACCCTCAGAAAACCCTATTGAAAATGACCCAAATAAAAGTTGCTCCAAAAGGGGTCCAAGAAAATGTTCATGTGGCCCTCTAAAAATATTGGTCAGAGATAAAAAATCAAGCCAATAATTTTAGGAGCTCATAAGTATTTATTTTGGGCATTTGGAATTAATGCAATAGTTATTTGCATTGGATATATATATATTATATATTTTATATATGTCCAAAATTCTGGTTATTTATTTTTAGGGGCTTGGGTTAATTTCTAGGTCCCTGCAAAATAAATATGTCAGAAGAAAATAATTGATTTAATTTAGATATTAAATCAAAACAAATGTCAGAAAAAAATAGAAAACAGAAAAGGAAATAAAAAGGCTAGAGCCTTACCTGGGCCACTTGCTGGCCTGGCACTGGGCCGGCCCAGTTGCCAGTCGTCGTCCTCCTGGCGACGATAGGAGGCCGAGCGTGTGGCCGGCGCGCACTCGCGGCGGGAGCGCCACGCCACCTGCCTGCTTCACCTCCCCTCGCCGCTGGTGGTCTCTGGACGAGCCACGCACCTCCCCCCGACCCTCTCGCACTCTTCTGGACCCCTCCCCTCTCCTCTATCTCCCTCTCCCGCACGGTCCCGAGCGCCGCCGTCGCCGTCGATCACCGCTGCCGTGGCCACATGCCACCCCTCGCCCCTCCGAGTAGCCCGAGAGCTCCGCCACTTCACCCTCGTCCTCTCCGTCGAGCCACAAGACGCCGGGTGCCCTGGAACACCGCAAACGCCGTCGTCTTCTTCCTCTGCCCCGACGATCGCCGCTGACGATTTCGCCGCAGCAGAAGTCTCCCCGAGCCACTGACCTCCCCAGCAGAACCGCGGTGAGCCCCCGGTTCTTTCCCCCCTATCCTCGCCGTCGTCTGCGGCCTCTAGCCCCTACCACCGCAGTTACCCGACCTCACCGCCGCCGGCAATGCCGTCGCCGCGGCCACAGCCACCCAAACTCCAAGCGGAGCACGCCACCGCGTCCGCCGTTTCACCAGGAGCCCGTAGCGCCCCTCCGTAGGTCTCCCCGTGCCCTGTAGCCCCAGACCCGACGAGGGCCGAACTCCGGCGCCGCCGCGAGCTCATTTCCGGCGAGCTCCGGCCGTCCCAGCTGCTGCTGCTTGCGGGAATGGACGCGGACGAGCTCCAGCAGCTCGCCCGTGGTCTCCGCTGCCCATTTGACCGCCGGAGCGGCATTTCCGTGCCCCTCCGCCGCGTCTGTGGTCGCCGGCGTCGAGCCGCCGGTGGGATTTGACCGCTGACCGACGTGATTTGACCCCCTGTGTCAATGACAGGTGGGCCCCACCCTTTTAGTTAGTTAACTGATTAGTTAAATTAATTAAGTTTTGTTAATTAGTTTAGACACTAACATGTGGGCCCAGCCCTGCTGATTTTTCTGTTAGGATTAGTTTAGTGTTAATTAACTCAGTTAATTAACTGAGTCACTGACCAGTGGACCCCACTGTCAGGTTTGACTCTAGAACAGCCCCTTTGACCTGCTGACGTCATGCCTGTGTCATGCTGATGCAGTAAATCAGTTCTGGTTTTAAATAAATCTTAAATGATTTATTTATTCCAGAATTTGGCTTAAACTTAAAAAAATCACAAAAAATCAACCGTAGCTCAGAACGAAATAATTTATATATGAAAAATTATCAGAAAAATTCAATCTATCCATCTATACCATTTTCATGCATGACAAATGAAGTTAAACCTACTGTTTATATGAAAACACATATATGGCATTTAGAAATACTTATTTTAAGGTTGCATTTGAGCCCTTGGTTCAAATGGACTTCCTTCAAATTGGATGCTAGTTGCATTAGCTCAACAACATCTTATTTTCATGCCATATTCATGCATCATATTGTTGCATATGCTTGTGTTTGATTGTCGGCACCATTCTTCTCGATAGGTCCAGCTCCGGAGACCGATCCAGAGTACCTGTCAGAGGAGCAGTGCTCTGCACGTTGTTTCACCAAGCAAGCAAACCCCCTTGTTCATTCCGATACAATCCCTCTCTCGCTCCTGCCCCTTGTTATTGCATTAGGACAACAACGATTGCAACTGCTACTTTATGCTGCGGTAGTTGAACCCATTCCTCTGCATGACCTGTCTTTCCACAGTAAATAGTTGAAACCCACTAGCATGTGTAGGAGTTGATTGAAGCCATGATGTGATCTTACCATGCCTTGCTTGCTATTGCTTAGAGTGTGTCAGGTCTAATTCATCGGGAATGAATTGGAGTGAAATGATACGTTCTGATGCTGAGGGTTAAACGTGTGAACACGATTTGGTAAAGGTAGCGGTGAGAGGCCATGTAGGAGTACATGGTGGGTTGTCTCACTGGAACCGTCCCTAAGAACTGAGTTCCGAGTATGTTGTCCAATGACTAGTTACTACCACACATTGGGTTCCGGTAACTCGACCCCTCTCGACTTATTAATCAACATGATCTCTGTCCAGGAGTTGCAACTAGTTTCTGGTGTTTGTAGGTAGTGTTAGTAGTCTACCAAGTGGCACTCGGCCAATGGGCTTGGGACAGACTAGGCACCGTGGCATGGTGTACCAAGCGTAGATCCACTCGGCAAGGTGGGCTTGGGATCCCTGCGCACATCATTTGGGGCCGTGAGCGACACCCCAGCCGGATCTCCCCACGGATGGAACCCGAATAGGCGATAAACCTGGATGAGAGATTTGTGTGGTTAGTCAGGTCGTGGCCGACACCCTCGCCAGGCTTCCGCTTGAAGGTTGCCGAGATACACGAGATGTACCTGGCGGTAAGTGGCGAGAGCGTGTGTGAAGAAATACACCCCTGCAGGGTTAACATGATCTATTCGAATAGCCGGGTCCGCGGATATGGACTTCTTGGATGCTTACGTGGTACATAGATAACTTGAAGTGGATACTCTAAAATACTCAAGACAAGTGTGAGTGCTATGGATGGCCTTCTCGTAGGGAGACGGGAATGAATCCATAGTGGTGTATTGTGTGGTGCTTAGTGGACTCGTGTGCGCCACCTCAAAAGAGTTACCAGCAATCGTAGAATAGGATAGCCACTAAGTCAAAGCTGGCTTGCTGCAACTAAACCCCACTTTGCCATCTTGATACAAGTGCATGTATGATAGGATCTGATGTAAGTCTTGCTGAGTACCTTTGTACTCATGTTTGCTTAATTTATGTTTTGCAGATAGGATTGATGTCTCACTAGTAGTTCCGCTTGGACTTCGACAAGTAGCTTGTACCTCAGCTACGATCTTGGACGAGTGTTGTAGATAGTCAGGCTCTTCAGCCTTTTTCATTTGTAGATGTCTGTACTCAGACATGTAGTGCTTCCGCTTGTTGCTTGTATGCTC
This sequence comes from Secale cereale, assembly GCA_902687465.1. Lineage (NCBI taxonomy): Eukaryota > Viridiplantae > Streptophyta > Magnoliopsida > Poales > Poaceae > Secale > Secale cereale. Next base: position 333,096,587 of record LR738711.1, on the reverse strand, counting down.
TGAATGTTGGGTCGTGAGACCCATGTTTGTAATACTTGGCTCCTCGGAGCCTAATGAATAAATACTTTGTTTATTAGAGTCTTGTTGAGATGCCATGTTGTATTTGCACATATTGAGCATATTGTGTGTATGTTATTGAAATGCTTGGTATGTGTGGGATCCGACACCTAGTTGTTTACCCTTGGTAGCCTATCTTACAGGGAAATGTCTCCTAGTGTTTCCACTGAGCCTTGGTAGCTTGCTACTGCTCCGGATCACTTAGGCTGACCGGCATATGTCCTTCTTCGTTCCTGTGTCTGTCCCTTAGGGGAAATGTCACGCGTTGTTCCTTTAAGTCCTTGTAGCTTGCTACGACTTGGGTTCATACGTTGACGACCGACACGTTCGTTGCTGGGTCATGAATGCCTGTCTCTGTAATTTAGTGCCACTTTTGGTTTATAACTGGTCATGTCGGCCCGGGTTCTCTGTCATATGAATGCTAGCGACACTATCATATACGTGAGCCAAAATGCGCAAACGGTCCCGGGCCAGGTAAGGTGGCACCCGTGGGGATACCGTGCGTGAGGCCGCAAAGTGATATGGTGTGTTACATGCTAGATCGGTGTGACTTAGGATCGGGGTCCCGACAGGATTGAAGCACATGTGGCAATCTGAGATAGGGAGAGAACACATATGGTAATGTAAAATAAACTCCGAACAAAGTGGAACCCAACTACTTCTTTTATACCCTGATTAATACGGCGAGCCGTGTAGTTACAGATAATGCCAACAACATATTGGACATTTTACATGCCAAAAAATAAAATAATAAAGGGAAAGTTTTATACAAATCTTAAGATTAATGGTTTAAAAATCCCAATGAAGCCCTGCTGCACGTCTGCACTATTTTTCCTTTGTGACACATCCTTAAAGGAGAGGTCCGATGGCCGTCTGCGAAAAAAGAAGAGGAAATCTGGAAAGAATTCCCTGCACAACAATAGATAAGGTGGGTTCTTTAATGAACCTACAATGAAAATATATTTAGAGTCCGAATTGGGTCGACTCGTACTATGGACTATTTTTTCGAAGTGTGCCCCCGGCGCTGCCAAAGGTATTTTAAGGGCGTAGTTGTGTACGCAAGGTACATATGACACAACCTTGTAAGGCAGTCGGCGGAGGCGTAACTGCTAATCAAGTTCAAGTTCTTCTGAGTTGCCCCATTGCAATGTGGGCCGGACACGTTTAGAAGTGCCTTTGGTCTTGACGACGGGTGAATTATTTGGCTTCAATAGGCCGCCTTGAACTTCGGCTTCCAGGGCCGCGGTATCCTCCCCTGTACGGAAGGAGCGCTCCATATTCCCATTGACTATGACGATGCCGTGAGGTCCGGGCATTTTAAGCTTGAGGTAAGCATAGTGCGGGACTGCATTAAAGCGGGCGAAGGCACTTCTTCCGAGTAGTGCATTATAGCCACTTTGGAAGGGAGCGACGTCAAAGATTAACTCCTTGCTTTGAAAATTGTCTAGAGAGCCGAATACCACATCCAGTGTTAATGAGCCCATGTAGCGGGCCTCTACGTCGGGTATCACTCCTTTAAAGGTAGTGCTGCTAGGCTTGATTCTTGACGGGTCTATCCCCATCTTGCGGATAGTATCTTGATATATCAAGTTGAGGCTACTGCCACTGTCCATAAGGACTCAAGTAAGATGGTATCCATCAATGATAGGATCGAGTACTAGGGCCGCGAAACCTCCATGATGGATAGTGGTTGGGTGATCCCTGTGATCGAAGGTGATCGAACCAACCGACCATGGATTGAACTTCGGGTGATGGGCTCTATGACATAAACGTCCCTTAGTGCATGCTTGCACTCCCTCTTGGGGATATGGGTGGCGTAGCTCAAGTTCACCATTTTCACCTCAGGGGAAATTGTTTTTGTCCCCCCAGTATTCGGTGGGCGAGGCTTGTCTTCGTCCTCGCTTTGAGGGCCTTTCCCCTTTTGTTCGGCATTTAACTTGCCGGTCTGCTTGAAGACCCAACAATTTCTATTGGTGTGGTTTGCTGGTTTTTCAGGGGTGCCATGAATATGGCTAGGTCTCTCTAATATTTTGTCCAGGTTGGATGGACCGTCCCTGTTGCCTTTGAACGGCTTCTTCCGCTGACCGGGTTGCCGTGTCATATGTTTCTCCGTTATTGTTCCAATGCTTGTTCTTGTTGCGTTGTGGCCTACCATTGCCATCGCTGGCTTCGGAAGTGCTAGGGTCGCCGGTACTGTTGCTTCTACGAGCCAACCAGCTGTCGTCGCCCGTGCAAAAGCGGGTCATAAGTGCAGTAAGAGCTACCATCGTCTTCGGCTTCTCCTGGCCGAGGTGTTGCGCGAGCCATTCATCGTGGATGCTGTGTTTGAATTCCGCTAATGCTTCGGCATCCGGACAATCAATGATTTGGTTCTTTTTAGTTAAGAACCGATTCAAAAGCTTACGGGCAGACTCCCAGGGTGCTTGATTATATGGCTTAAGTCGTTAGCATCCAGTGGCCGGACATAAGTCCCTTGAAAGTTAGCCTGGAAAGCATCCTCTAAATCTTTCCAGCTTCCAATGGAGTTCTCTGGGTGGCTGTTCAACCAGTGACGTGCTGGCCCTTTCAGATTTAGAGGGACATATTTAATGGCATGGTGGTCATCTCCACGAGCCATGCGGAGGTGGAGAATAAAATTTCAACCCATACCGCAGGGTCCATCGTTCCGTCATACTGTTCAATGTTTACGGGTTTAAACCCTTCTGGAAATTGGTGATCCATCACCTCATCAGTAAAGCACATAGGGTGCACGGCACCTCTGTATCGTGCCACATCACGACGGAGTTCAGACGACATCTGTGTTCGGTGCTGACCCTGAACTTGATCATATTCGGCGTGCTTGGCTTGATGGATGCCGTCCCATGTGGGAGCACGTCCTCTTGACCCGTAGAACGATCTGGCATGACCAGATTTATTGTTCAGGTCCGGATGTAGGTCGTACTTGTGGCCCTGAATTGTTGCATCCATTCTTTACGTGTGGAGGTGCGGGCTTGTATTCAGCATTGCTAGCCGCTTTGTCCCGTCCACGAGGTGGTCGATCCGGTTGATCAGCCTGATCGTGACTCGACGGAATTGGCGCAAGGGCCTCATCATCGAATTGTGGCAGCAGCTTGTGCTTGGGATAGCCCTTTGTTTGGCGCTCACGGCCGTATCTTTCTTCAGCGTCTATCACTTCATTCCATTTGTCGTCGAGCGTATCCTATTAGGCTTTAAGCCGGTGCTGCTACTTTTTCAGGCTCCTTGTTGTGGTAATAAGATGTCGCTGAAAGCGTTCTTGTTCGAGGGGTTCCTTTGGGAAGATGAATTCCTCGTCTCCTGGGCTGATATCCTCTTTGGAGACATGTAGATAGTTACTGTCTTCGGAATCATTGTGATCGGTGAGTTTTTTTGGGATTGCACTGGCCATCCTCCCGCTCGTCCTGCTCTAGCACTGGCTCTACGCGGTCTTTGGCAACATCCGGAATGTCATTGTCTCCGGTGTCGGTATTACTTTCCCTTTCTCGGTGCGATCGTTAGCGGCGCCACTGACGACGACATTTAGGAGGTTCATCGACGGGCTTATCCTCCTCTGGATCTTTAGTTCCATGATCGTCCTTCTCCTCGGGTGCGTCCACCATGTATACGTCATAGGTAGAAGTGGTCGTCCATCACCAGGTGATGGACGGGTTTTGACCTAGATCGGCTTCGACATCGTGGTCCATGCGCTCAATGTCTTCGAAAGCATAGTATAGTATGTTGGTTAAGTCTTTGACCTTGGCTACCAAGTGGGTGGTGGGTGGTAAGAAAAATTCCCTAGTCTCGGCCCCCTGGTTGAACTGAGCATAGTTCAGAGGTAGTACCTCCATGATGGCGAGAGATTGCATTAGTTCAAGTGCCTCATTTAGGAGCGAGAGCTGGATAGGCGTCTCAGGATCCGCAGAGCTAGGGTTGGTGTTAGCCGCTTGGACAAGCTCCAAAGATGTGGATCTTGAGAGTTTGGAGCCCATATCCGGAGGAGAGTCCGGCTTCCCAGACATGGGAATAGTTCTTGGTCCCGTGAACGGCGTGGCCGCCTCTCAGCCTTCGGTGAGGGACTCCATGGGGGAGGGACAATCCGATGGGGTTTATCCTCCCATCTTCGGATGAAATACCCTGCTCCAGATCTAAGGCTGGGGCAAGCATGAGTGTCGACCCCTAGACGGGATCTGTTAGTTGATCCGAAGGGTCTTCTTCGCGCAGCCAGGGAGCGGCAGCCGAGGCGGCGAATCCCTTGAAGATCAGATCTCCTCGGATGTCATTGGCGTAACTCAGACTTCCAAACCTGATCTGATGACCAGGGGCATAGCTGTCAACCTACTCAAGGTGGCCATCCTAGTTTGCGTGTAGCACGAAGCCGCCGAACATGAAAAGTTGGCCGGGGAGGAAGATATCCCCCGAGGCAACGCCATCACCGATAAAGAAGCGAGCCATCGATCCTTCTGTCTACAACACAGTGGAACTCTCAATGTAAGCACCAATGTCAGTGTCAAAACCGGCAGATCTCGGGTAGGGGGTCCCAAGCTGCGTATCTAAAGGTCGATGGTAACAGGGGGAAATAAGTACACGATGTTTACCAGGTTCGGGCCCTCTTAATGGAGGTAAAACCCTACTTCCTTCTTGATTGATCCTGATGAATATAGAGATATACAAGAGTTGATCTACCTCGAGATCGTAATGGCTAAACCCTAGTCATCTAGCCTATGATTGTTATGATAGCCTCTACAAACTAAACCCTCCGGTTTATATACACACTGGAGGGACCTAGGGTTGTACAGAATCATCTTGCAGATGAAGGAAACACTACACCCGGATTTCAACTTGAAATTCTATGCACATAGGATTCCTATCCGGACACGAGGGACAATCTTCTATGTTGGTCTTCACGGCCCACCAGTCCGGCCCATATCGAGTAATCCGGACACCCGAGGACCCCCTAATCTAGGACTCCCTCAGCGAGGCCTGAGGCATGATCGCTAGGTGCCAAAGCCCCTGACGTCCCTTTGAATGGAGATGCTTCTTATTGGATATGGCCTCAGGAGGCGGGGTGGCACCCACGCCGTCGGAGTTCTCCATCGCTGCGGCATTGTAAGTGTGCTCGAGGGAGCACATCGCATCCTTCTTGTCGCAGGCGACTGTGATGATGCCGCCACTTCCCGACATCTTGAGGAAATTGTAGCTATCGTGAGTTGTTGCCATGAAGTTGGCGAGGGTCGAATACCTGAGGATGGCATTGTGTGGGAGGCGAATCTAGGCGACGTCAAAGTCAATGAGCTCGATGTGGTAGTTGTCGCACTTGTCGAAGGTGACAGGGAGACAAATCTGTCCTGGAGCATGTCAAACATCTCGACGGAGAGGACATTTAGCCCTGTGCCACCTTCGATGAGAGTCTTGGCGACGAGAACAATGATGATGGTTAGTGAGCAGAGCATTGGGAGCGCGCGGGCTGTAGCGCGTCTCGCTAGGGTTGTTTTTCTTGTTTGCCTGTCAAAATTCTGGACATGGCCCCGTGGGGCACGAAAGCATTTTTTTTGGAGAGGCTCCCTATAGAGTATGAAACAATGATATGCCTTCTAAATTATTTTTGAAAATATTTCGTCGTGAGCCGAAGGGCTCCTGACCTGGGTAGTTGGCATGACTTAGCTTTTATGCTTGTGGCCGTGGATAGGTTCTTGTATCGCAGGGGCACGTTTCTCCTGATACAGGCCCTCCGGAGCCCATAGCCATCATCATCTTAGGAAGGGCTTGCAAGAGCTTAGGGTCTCCTGGCGTGCCCTTGCTGGGGGTTGATCTTTGCGTAAGTGTGGGGGGTGCCCCCGCTGAGTGCCCCTCAGGCCTAGAGCTGGGTGCTCCTGAGGCCCAGGGCCGAATACCAGGTATGTTGCATGCCTGCTGGCTCGCTCGAGAGCGCCGCGTGAGGAACCAGGCGCCAAAGCTTTTGCGAGGTGAGCGCATGGGCGGACACGCGGCAGTTACCTCCTTGGCCCTGAGGGGGGCCTGATACCGCTTAAGCTAGCTCAAATGTGCATGCCATACCCAGCCCCCGCTCGTGAGGCGCTCGGGGGGGAAGCAGCAAGCAGGAGCCGTGCCCCCCAAAACACAAATCGGAGAAAAAGGAAACACCGCGAATCGAGAAAAATCCCCCCTTTTTTTGATAAGTGCATGAACCATCGAATTTCATTCCAAAAATAGCAAATCGGATTTCAAAAGGGAGCCAAAAGAGACTGCCGTGTCTGGTGTCTACACCAGTCTTCTCACCCGCGCGGAGCTAAGTGCTTCCACTAGGCGTGGGCATAGTCATTGGAGGACAGTGTCGTATGCCAGCGCAGAGCATGGTGCTTCCACTTGGACATGGGTGGGAGCCCCCGTGAGGCTCAGGGGCAGCACTCGGGAGACTCCGGGGCATGCACAGCCCCACACATTATTACGTGAGAGTTTCATGAGCGGAGACTGGACAGGCACTCCTTGCTTCCTGGGCGGGGACCCAGCCCCACGCATACCCCGACCACCATTGGGGCGTCTGGAAACCAGGATAGGAGCAAGGGGTAAGGGGCTATGCGGGCGATGGTGAGGCGGTCGCAGGCCCTCGACCAGGGGAAGGGCTCGTCGGCGCCTTCTCCGACAGAGGACCCGCTTTTCGGTGGCACGAACCACCATCGTGGTGGCGCCCTACACTGCACGACGCGGGGGAGGCTCTGGTGCCGGGCTTCCCCCGCGAGACGTCCCAACGCGCCCTCCCGTGCGACCTCCACGCGAGCGCCAACGTCCGGTGGTGCGCAGCCGTGGCGCGATTTACCTGCGATCCAAGGTTAGCGCGACATGTTCCAAAGCTATCGGTTTTAGCTGGCGACCATTGTTGTCGATGGCGCCAGAGAGGCGTTGGATCGGCCCGTCAGGGGCCACGGTCCCGCGTGGCCTTGGCGATCCTGATGTCCGGGCCGATGGGGGAAACGTGCACGGACCTCTCCCTTGTATGTACAACGAGCTCACCAACGGCGACGCAGAGGAACTAGGGGCCATCGTCCCGAAGCCATCTCCCAGTCCTTCCACTTCGCCTCCTGTTGTCTCCGATGTTCTGCCTTGCCAGCCTGGGGGCGGCCCTTTGTCGTTACCCCAGTGGAGGCCACCCAGCCTGGTAATACTCCGGGGTGCACCTTTTGGGTTAGGCAGGCGGCATCGCGAGTGGGATCACCTCCGCAGGGCCCTCCGGGATCCCCCTGGAGGGACGAGCAAGCACAGCAAGGGAGGGTGCGGGTCCCTCGTGGTGCCCGCGATGCCGGCAAAAACTGGAAGGGCGTGGTGCCCTCGCAAGCAGCGTCGAGCAGCTTGGCGACGCGGACGAGCAAGGCGTCGCAGCTGCCTTGGGCTATCCTGCACGCAGGAACTCGCGCGCCACGAGGAGCACGTCGTGCGTGTTCGCCTGCTCCTAATGAGTGTGCAGGGACGACGCCACGGTGTCGCTGGTGGACCGTGCGGTGGAACGATTGCATCTCAACACGGGAGAGGGCGGGAGCGACCCGCGCCGCCGGTCATGATCGGCACCAGTAGCCGTGCCGGCCGCTTGAAGCATAGGGTGAAGCCTGGGTGGCGCGAGTAGCCCAATGCTTGGTGCAAGCTCGGGGAGCCTCCGCCATGGCTGTGACGAAGTAGATGCGGGCGGAGATGGAAGAAAAGCTTTGCCGTGCCCCTACCTGGCATGCCAAATGTCGGATTTTCAAGGCTCCACAGACCCAAGAATGGTTCGAACTCTGGGGTGTGTGCAAAGAACTCAACTTCCCTAGCCAACCAGTTTGTCACCTCTATGGCCTAGCTCGATGAACAAGGAAGAAGATGGACATGGCAGTTTACCCTGGTTCGGGCCACCTTGCGGTCTAAGACCCTGCTGCTACTTTGTGGTGGATTTTCCTCACGAGGGGCTCAGGATGAACTAGTACATGGGAAGAACAACCTCACGACGTTTCCTCTGGTGTGTCGAGTGAGGTTTTGATCCCCCTCTATGGTGGTGGCTAGCCTATACTTATAGTGGCCTTGGTCCTCTTCCCCCAAAACATAGGCGGGAAGGGATCCCACAGTGGCCAATTTGAAAGGGGAAAAGTAGTACATCTTATCCTCACAAAAGGTAGTCTTCCCTGCAAACCTTTTGGTCATGATGCTGCGGTGGGCTTGACAATGACATCTGTCCTGCTGTCCTGGTGGTCTTTGTGGTCTCGTTGCACGGGAATGGAAACCTTTGGGTGATTCCTCGGGACCCTGCGATTGCACTTGCCTCCTTAGTACCAAAGAGGAAACATTCTCTTCTGCGCCCGCTCGCACCCGTCTGGCCTTGGTCTTCGTGGCTTGCGTCACCTCAACCTCATGAGGTGGGCACCTGCATAGAAATATCAGATCATTAGGAGGCATCCCGGGGAGGCCGCTCACTCCAGAGGTCTTGATGTCGTTTGCCACGTGCGGCTTGGCCCCACACGAGGGTCTTGTCTTGTTAGTGTCGTAGATGTGCCATACCAGGCCGTCGACGAAGCCACGCCATGGGCCGCAAGCAGGCAAATCTGGGTACCCTGGTTCCCAGAACATCGACAGTTACCACGACTATCGGAACTATCATATTACTCCTACTGATCACTTTGATGCAGATATTTAATCTTCAGGTGTGGCCGAATTGACAACTCAGTTGCTAAAACTTGCAAATATTCTTTGGCTCCCCTTGTGTCGAATCTATAAATTTGGGTTGAATACTCTACCGTCGAAAACTATTACGATCCCCTATACTTGTGGGTTATCAAGACCTTTTTCTGGCGCTATTGTCGGGGAGCATAGCTATATTTGTTGAGTCACTTGGGATTATTATCTATTTATCACTATGAGGAATCTAAAGGATGATAGAAATAAGATCTTTCCCTCAACAACGAGGGTAGGTAAGGAATTACCATCACACTCTACACTTGATTCTCCTTCAGTTATAAGTAATCTTGCAACACCACAATCTGCTATTAATTCTGATATGTCACAAGTTATTGATGATGCTACTTCTACTATGAATGATGTTATAAATGATGCTTATGATGATGCTAGTACCTTGTTTGGTAAGACTGTGCCATTGGGTGAATTTCTTGATGAACAACTTGCTAGAGCTAAAGATATTGAGAATGTTGAAACTGATGAAATACTTGAAACTGAAAATCTTGAAACACCTATTAGATCTAGCCATCCTAGATATGAATTGCCTAAAGTACCTGAAGGTTATGTTATGGATGAGGAGACAACTAGAGACTTTCTTACTTGCAATTATAGAGATGATCTTAAGAAATTATTATGCAAATTGAAAGAAAAATCTTTGAATGCTATAATGATATGTGATCCTAAGTTTGCTACTGCACCTATCTATGTTACCGATAAGGATTATGAATTCCCTATCGACCCAGAGTTAATTACTTTGGTAGAATCTGATCCTTTCCATGGCTATGAAACTGAAACCATAGTGGCACATCTTACTAAACTGAATTAGCCACCCTATTTGCTCATGATGAGAAAATTCGCTACTGTTACATCCTCAAATTATTTCCATTCTCATTAATGGGTGATGCTAAAGCTTGGTACAATGTTCTTGCTCATGTTTGTGTTCGTAGTCCCTGGGATATGATTTATTACTTCTCTGAACAATATTTTCCTGCTCATAAGAAACAAGCTGCCTTACAGGAAATATTTAACTTTATGCAGATTGAAGAACACAGTCTCCCACAAGCTTGGGGGGGCTTATCCAATTGCTTAATGCTTTTCCTGATCATCCGCTTGAGAAAAATGAAATACTTGATATCTTCTATAATGGACTAACTGATGCTTCTACGGATTTCCTAGATAGTTGTTTTGGTTGTGTTTTCAGGGAATGAACTGTTGAACAAGCTGAGAATGATTGAATAATCACTACTGCAGGATGCTGCTAACGCGACACTACGATCAGAGACCCTTCGAGAAACTGTGTGCGATGCAATAATCGCAAACGGTGGTGTATGAAAACCGTCAAAATGTATAAAACGTTTCCGAAGACGGATGCATCAAACATGGTTCAGATTTTAGTTGCATGTGCGATGAAGGGCATACAGTTCAGTTCAATTACCTGTTTGCGATGAGGAGGAACAAAAGAAATGGGTAGCCAGATGAAAGCGTGTGTGATAAACTGCATGCTGTTCACTTGGATGAATTGTTTGTGATTAGGCAACACAAAAGAAATGGGCAGATAGATGAAGGTGTGTGCGATATACAACATAAAGTTCACTCGAATGAACTGTTTGTGATTAGGTAACACAAGAAACGGTCAGCCAGATCAAGGTGTGTGCGATATATGCATGCAGTTCACTTGGCCCTTTTCGTCAGTGTGTGACCTCTGTGGCAACCGTTCGCTCCCCAGGTGCCTCTTCGTGTACCGTGGCAACCTTCCACCTCATATTCGCCTTTCCCTCTCGATTTGGAACTATTGTTGCATGCTCTTCCTCCATCCTCCATTTGCCTTCACCCTTCCTTATGCCATTGATCGATCGTCTTCTCCATGGAGGGAACAGGCCGGAAACGACCCCGTTATTCTTGCCCCGATCTGAATGATGACGTGGTGGAGGAACTCATTGATCGGTGCGACATCATCACCTCGGCTAGCATGGTAGGTTTGTTCAAGAACATTCTCGACTCAACTAATAACATCATTACAAGGAACCCAAGGGTCCAGGAGCGGTTTGATCTCCCCTATCTTCTTCGACGTGACCCTACTAACTGGCGCGGTGATGAGAGAAGCCTCACCTTGTGCAAGTTGATGCCGCTTGTAATGTTACGTATGATATTAAGATGCCATCTCTTGAGGGCAAGGCTTGGGAAGGCGCAAATGGAGATTGGGTTGTTTATATTGGGTACAACTGCGAGTGGAAACTTGTGAATGTCTACACTCGTCACCGGGTTCCACTTCCAAAAATCTCAGAAGACTGCCCAGACGTTGAGTACACCAGTATTCTACGTGAGTTCAAATACGATTGGTGACTGTCGTCTACGGAAGATAGCAATTTGTCGAGTTCCCAACCGCTCTTGGGATTACACAAAGTGTGAATTTGTTGCTATCTTCAACAAGCTTGTTGCCGTCCTTACTTCCACGCCTCGACGGATATTGCTCAAAAATCAATTTCTGTACACAGATGATTACTGTGATGCAATTCAATACGAGGGTCTTGTGTTTGCTGCCACCACTCGTGGCGTTGTTTTTGCATGGAATCATGTTGCTTTTGGTACGTTTGTCTTCCACCGTAATCATAATTGCTTCATCCACATGCATGCGGGTTAGCTATTTTCCCTTTACTAATTAACCTTGTTGTGTTTCCAAGGTCCTATGAACATTCCACCACCTATACTTGAAAATAATTATAACCAAGAATGATATGACGATGTTGATGATCACGAGCATGAGGACGAGCAGGACCCATATACTCAGTGGCGCCTCGCAACTTATTCTGATGGATCACTTCTTCTTGTATGTATACAGGGCACTACTGATGTTACTAAGGAAGCAGGTGTTGTCTCGCATGGGCGCACTCTCCGGACCTATTCCAACATCCGTTGCAGGGTACTCAGGATGGATACCAGTGTACTAGCGCTAACACCTTCTCCCTGGTTCAGTATTGAAAGTCTTAGAGGAAACTCGCTCTTCCTTGGACAAAACTATCCAATGATGGTGGAAGGCGATCCAGCTGCTGTTGACACAACGTTAGTACCATTTATGAGATGCAACTGTATCTATACCTCAGACATTTCTATGCTTCCCTACCGTCCCAATATGGGTCCTGACATAGGCCGCTTTAGCCTGGATGATCAGTCTTGCATTGGTCTCGAGATTGATAGTAGCTGGCCCTTCCCAAATAATCACTTCTGGTTCAAAGCAAGCCTTTCGAACGCCGACGAGTGGTTGAGCTGAAGTTCATTTCATCGCTTTGTTATTTGTTGTGTGAGAAAAAATTTATTAGAATGTTTTGTTGGAAATGATCCATAATCCAACGTGTATGCCCGTTGTCGTTGTGGGCAGATGACTTGTTGTATGTAATCAATGGTACATTTGCATATGCGTCCATCAACTCACACCTTCTAGTGGTGTCCATATGAACAGTGCTAGTGATTTTAGTTTCAAAAATTAGATAGTGCTAGTGATTTTTAGGTGCATATTTTGACAAATTGCTGTGTTACAAGGTTGATAAATGGTAATGTTACTAGATAAACAAATGTCAATCTTTCCAGTTTGACAAATGGCAACATACCCAAAATGACAGATATTCAAACCTTAACCAATTGTTTGTACGTGGTTGCACACGGGTCATGCAAAACAACCGTTTGCGTTGAAGGGGTGCAGAAATCCTGCTCGGCACATTTCCCCATGGCTTCCTGGGGAAGTTGTCGGTTTGCATCCAGGTGTGCTAACTAAAATGTTTGTGATGAGTGTTTTATATTTAAAACTCATTGATGTTTTTTTCAAAAGAAAATCATTTGATAAGTTTGTACATTAAGAGAGAAAAACGCAAGTTCGTTCAAACCATATCTTTCATTAAGTCACAGTGCGAGTTTATATTCATATGATCGACAATTCGAGATACAATATTAAACCCCAAAAAACTATTTCCGGCGGCGGTGGAGGCGGCGTGCCATGCTGTCGTTGTCGTTGTCGTCCTTCGGGATATCGTTGTTGAAGTCTTCAAGGCAACACAAAATGTTCTTCACTTGTAAATCAAACACCATGCCATCGTGCGATCGACGGGCGGGGTGCGGGAGGACGGCAACTAGCACTGCTGAGAGGTAGCGGTCGACGATAGCGTCCCATGTCGCTGAGGGGGGCGCGCACACGGGCATGGGCACGGGCGCGGCGGGTGCAGCCTAACGCATGGGGGCAGGCGCCACGGTGGGTGGAGGGGCGCGCACGGGCACGGGCGCTCGCGCTTGCATGTACACGAGCTCGCGCGAGTCTGCGGTGACCTCGCTGACGCCCGCCGCTTCCAGCTCTGCGATAGTGCTCGGCGACCAGTCCGTCAGTGCTATGGGGATGGTCCCTGGCACGGGCGCGGGGATGGGAGCTGGGATGGGAGCGGGGGCAGCAACCGCCACGGCCAGCTCGTTCTGGGCCATGTCCATGAGGCCCCATTCCTCCTTATTTTCAATCTCCTCCGTCTTGGAATTGACTTCACCAAACTTGAAGACTACTGGCAGATGATCGTTCTGCGCCATGGCGTTGGTGGAGGTCTGCGGGAGGGAGACGAATGGGAGGCAAACAGTAAGGCCACCCGTATTAAACTGCGGCTCGGGCGCCATTAATGGAGAGGAAGGCGGGCGGCCATGGAAGTCAAAGGGCTCGCTTCCAAGCGATCCTGCGCAGCGTACATCTCGTGCGCTTCCTAGTGAGCCTCCGCATTGGAGGACAGCTTGCATGCCTCTCGGTCAGCCTGCGCACCGGACTGCGCTCGCACGCCTCCCGTTCAGTCAAGGTCAAGCAGCTGTTTGCACGGCACCTCCTACAGCCATTAAAACTAAGACATGTGGTGTCACGTGAATTGGTAACAGAACACACACGGTTTGAATTCTACAAACGTTTGTGATATTACAATGGAAACTATTTTTCAAAATGCATTTATTGGATGTCATTATTCGAGTGCACCTTCTCTCAAAATGGACAAGAAAAATGCCACAGCAATTTAGGTGCCATTCCATGATAGCATGCCAAGTTTCATGAATTTCAGACGAGTTTTGGATTTACTAGAATTTAAAAACCAGGCATCTCAATGTTTTGCCGGCAATTAACGGTGCCTTGGTATTTGAAATTCATTCCCATTTCTTACATGGTACCTAAGCATGCACCCAAGCACATAGATTTGATTTATCAACCAATTGATATGCACTGGAGCATGTGCATGTAGTTCAAATTTGAATTATGCACATAAATGCATTGAAAACTCAGTTAATGCATAAAAATGTCCAAACAAACCCCAAAAATCCAATAAATTTACACAACAATCATGTTGTTCTATCTGGAAACGAGGATTTTTTTTAAAGTAATAGGAGGCAATGGATATCGTTTCTTCCCCAAAGGTGGGACGTTCCCTACCGAAACCATCATGCTTGTTGTGAGAAGCTCTAGTTTATCAGAAGCATATACCCGAACCTACCCCGAATGGTACAAGTTTTTACCACGGTGTGTTGATGTTGCTCCATGATAGCATGCCATGTTTAATAAATTTCTGACGAGTTTTGGATTTATTAGAATTTGAAAACCAGGCATCTCAACATTTTGCCGACAATCAACGGTGCCTTGGTGTTTGAATTTCATACTCATCTCTTGCATGGGACCTAGAAACTTACCCAAGGACACAGATTAGAGTTCTCAATCAACTTTAGTGCATTGGAGCATGTGCTTGTAGTTCAAATTTGAATTATGCACATAAAATGCCTAGAAAACCTAGTTAATGCATAAAAATGTCCAAACGAACCCCGAAAAATCTCAAAAATTGACACAACACTCCTGTTGTTCTATGTTGACACCAGAAAAAATTTGAAAGCAATAAGAGGCCATGGATATCGTTTCGTCCCCAAAGATGGGACGTTCCCTATGGAAACCATCATGCTTGTTGTGAGAAGCTCTGGTTTGTGAGAAGCTTATACTCGAACCTGTCCCAAATGGGACAATTTTTTACCATGGCATGTTGATGCCACTCCATGATAGCATGCCAAGTTTCATGAATTTTAGACAAGTTTTTGATTTACTAGAATTTAAAAACCAGGCATCTCAACGTTTTGCCGGCAATCAACAGTGCCCTGGTGTTTGAATTTCATTCCTATCTCTTGCATGGCACCTAGAAATTCACCCAAGGACACACATGTGATTTTTCAACCAACTTTGGTGAATTGGAGCATGTGCTTGTAGTTAAAATTTGAATTATGCACATAAAATGCCTAGAAAACCCAGTTAATGTACAAAAAAGGCGAAATGAACCCCAAAAAATTCCAAGATTAAACACAACACTCATGTTGTTCTATGTTGACACTAGAAATTTTTGGAAAGCAATAAGATGCAACGGATATCGTTCCATCCCCAAAGGTTGTACGTTCCCTATCGAAACCATCATGCTTGTTGTGAGAAGTTCTGGTTTTTTAGAAGCTTATACCCAAACATGTCCCAAATGGGACAAAATTTTCTCCACGGCATGTTGATGCCGCTCCATGATAGCATGCCAAATTTCATGATTTTCAGACGAGTTTAGGATTTACCATAATTTAAAAACCAGGTACCTCAACGTTTTGCCGGCAATCAACAGTGCCCTGGTGTTTGAAATTCATTCCCATCTCTTGCATGGGACCTAAGCATGCACCAAAGGACACACATGTGATTTTACAACCAATTTATATGCACTGGAGCATGTGCATGTAATTCAAATTTGAATTATGCACATAAAATGCCTAGAAAACTCAGTTAATGCATAAAAATGTCCAAACGAACCCCGAAAAATCCAAAAAATTGACACAACACTCCCGTTGTACTATGTTGACACGAGAAATTTTTTGAAAGCTATAAGAGGAATGGATACCGTTTCGTCCCCAAAGGTGGGACGTACATTCCCTACTGAAATCATCAGGCTTGTCGTGAGAAGCTCTGGTTTGTGAGAAGCAAATACCCAAACCTACCCCAAGTGGGACAATTATTTTACCATGGCATGTTTATGCCGCTCCATGATAGCATGCCAAGTTTCATGAATTTCAGACAAGTTTTGGATTTACTAGAATTTAAAAACCGGGCATCTCAATGTTTTGTCGGCAATCAACCCTGGTGTTTGAAATTCATTCTGATTTCTTGCATGGGACCTAAGCATGCACCCAAGGACACAGATTATATTTTTCAACCAATTTATATGCACTAAATCATGTGCATGTAGGTCAAATTTGAATTATGCACACAAATGCATTGAAAACTCAGTTAATGCATAAAAATGTCCAAACGAACCCCAAAAAATCCCAAAAATTGACACAACACTCCTGTTGTTCTATGTGGACAAAAGAAAAAATTTGAAAGCAATAAGAGGCAATGGATATCGTTTCGTCCCAAAAGTAGGGACTTACGTTCCCTACCGAAACAATCATGCTTGTTATGAGAAGGTCTAGTTTGTGAGAAGCACATACCCAAACCTGCCCCAAATGGGACAAATTTTTTACCATGGCATGTTTATGCCGCTCCATGATAGCATGCCAAGTTTCATGAATCTCAGACGACTTTTAGATTTACTAGAATTTAAAAACCAGGCATCTCAATGGTTTGCCGGCAATCAACGGTGCCCTGGTGTTTGAAATTCATTCCCATTTCTTGCATGGGACCTAAGCATGCACCCAAGGACACATATTTGATTTTTAAACCAATTTATATGCACTAAAGCATGTGCATGTAGTTCAAATTTGAATTATGCACACAAATGCATTGAAAACTCAGTTAATGCATAAAAATGTCCGAACGAACCCCAAAAAATCCAAAAAATTGCCACAACACTCATGTTGCTCTATGTTGACAAAAGAAAAAAATTGAAAGCAATAAGAGGCAACGGATATCATTTCGTCCCAAAAGTAGGGACTTACGTTCCCTACCGAAACCATCATGCTTGTTGTGAGAAGGTCTAGTTTGTGAGAAGCACATACCCAAACCTGCCCCAAATGGGACAAATATTTTACCATGTCATGTTTATGCCGCTCCATGATAGCATGCCAAGTTTCATGAATCTCAGACAAGTTTTGGATTTACTAGAATTTAGAAACCAGGAATCTCAATGGTTTGCCGGCAATCAACGGTGCCCTGGTGTTTGAAATTCATTCCCATTTCTTGCATGGGACCTAAGCATGCACCCAAGGACACAGATTAGATTTTTCAACCAATTTATATGCACTAGAGCATGTGCTTCGAGATCAAATTTGAATTATGCACACAAATGCATTGAAAACTCAGTTAATGCATAAAAATGTCCAAACGAACCCCGAAAAATCCAAAAAATTGACACAACACTCCTGTTGTTCCATGTTGACAAAAAAAATTGAAAGCAATAAGAGGCCATGGATATCGTTTTGTCCCAAAGTTGGGACTTACGTAACCTACGAAAACCATCATGCTTGTTGTGAGAAGGTCTGGTTTGTGAGAATCTTATACCCGAACCTGCCCCAAATGGGACAATTTTTTTACCAAGGCATGTTGACGCCGCTCCATGGTAGCATTCCAAGTTTCATGAATTTCAGACGAGTTTTGGATTTACTAGAATTATAAAACCAGGCATCTCAACGTTTTGCCGGCAATCAACAGTGCCCTGGTGTTTGAATTTCACACCCATCTCTTGCATGGGACCTAGAAATTCACCCGAGGACACACATGTGATTTTTCAACCAACTTTAGTGCATTGGAGCATGTGCTTGAAGTTCAAATTCAAATTATGCACATAAAATGCCTAGAAAACTGAGTAAAAGTATAAAAAGACCAAATGAACCCAGAAAACTTCCAAGATTAAACACAACACTCCTGTTGTTCTATGTTGACACTAGAAAATTTTTGAAAGCAATAAGAGGCAACGGATATCATCCCATCCCCAAAGGTGGTACGTTCCCTATCGAAACCATCATGCTTGTTGTGAGAAGCTCTGGTTTGTGAGAATCTTATACCCAAACCTGCCCTAAATGGGACAAAATTTTCACCATGGCATGTTGATTCCGCTCCATGATAGCATGCCAAGTTTCATGAATTTCAAACGAGTGTTGGATTTACTAGAATTTAAAAACCAGGTATCTCAAAGTTTTGTCGGCAATCAATAGTGCCCTGGTGTTTGAAATTCATTCACATCTCTTGCATGGGACCTAGAATTTCACCCAAGGACACACATGTGATTTTTGAACCAACTTTGCTGCATTGGAGCATGTGCTTGTACTTCAAATTTGAATTATCCACATAAAATGCCTAGAAAACCTAGTTAATGTATAAAAAAGGCCAAACGAACCCCGAAAAATTCATTCCCATTTATTGCATGGGACCTAAGCATGCACTGACGGACACTGATTTGATTTTTCAACCAATTTGTATGCACCAGAGCATGTGCATGTAGTTTAATTTTGAATTGTGCACGTGAAATGGCTAGAAAACCAGTTTATTGTATAAAATGTCCAAACGAACCCTGAATAATTCCAATTCTATTACGACGAACATATAGTTGCGTTTTCACTGTAGATAAAAGGTCTAGCAAGTAAAACAACGTCCAATGCCGCTGTGACCCCATTTTGTAATTCAAATCAAGTAGATCCCACACAGTTTATTATCACCAACCGTGTGAGATGTAGTACAAAATATGTTGGAGCATCGTCAGTGTATAGTACGCCAGAAGGTGCGTCGGCTACAGTCTACAGCCGGCGTATCAAGCACACTACCTCACTCACGAAAAGCTCCCGCCTCTGCATCCCTCGCAATATCGAAAATATCAACCACTTGGAAGGTTTTAATGTTTGATAGCACACGATTAGTATATGCGGACCTTGTGCGATGTCTGTTACTCCCGCTTTGCTTCAGTCCCTTGATTCAAATTTTCAGTAGCCCCGGCATTTTACTCCCACCTCTGCATCCCTCGCAATCTCAAAAATATTTGCTCGTCCTTGATCCAAATTTTAAGTAGCGCTGCCTTGTACTCACGCCTAACAAAATTTTTAGTTGCTGCAGTATTTCCTCAAACACAACCTTGCCCTCCTCCCCCTCCACACACACCCCAAAACCTCCGCTCATATAGACACACACAACCCTCGAAACCATTGGTAGGTCTTCGCCATCGTCGGAGCCTCCATCCTGAACCTCCGCCTGTGTGACGGGGAGCTCGAGGAGCCAATGGCCAAAAGGAGGTTTATCGCGGCCTTTTCGTCGGACGCCGGCAAGGTAGCCGCCGAGGTGTCCCTGTCGTCCTCCGCGGGCCTGATCCACCGTCGCCGGTCCCCCGATCCGCCCGCCGCCGCGCCCCTACGCCGGTTCGAGGATTTCCCCATCCTCCATCGAACTCGGCAGCCGACGAAGTCCTACCTCGGGATCCGGCAGGAGCGGTGGGGGACATGGGTCACTGAGATTATAGATCGAGAGACCCACACCCGCCGGTGGCTCGGTAGCTTCCACACGGCCGAGGTCGCGGCCATGGAGTACGACCGCTGGCAGGTCCGCTACCACGGCGTGGCGGCTAGGCTCAATTTCCCCTTTAGCACACATCCGGTCCACCTCGTTATGCCAGAGCCAGGGGTGGTGAGCTCGGCTATGGCACGGGAGGACCGTGAGGTGTGGGAGCGCCTCGAGGCTGAGGCCGCCGACGAGGCATACATGCAAGTGCTCCGCCGGCAGCACCCGGAGCTCATGGAGGCGGAGCAGGCGATCTTTGCCGGCACGGAGGGCGGCGAGGTTATCGCACTATCCTCTGGTGAAGAGGTCGAAGGCGGCAGCGATGGCAGGGCGAAGGGCGTCGAGATAGGCCCCCAGGACGAGGAGATCGACGTCGACGAGTGGAGGAGTGCCTTCCCCAACGACCTCGACGATGATATTGACCCGGACCCGGCTCGTGCCACACCGTACATGACGAGAAAGGATTGGCTCGAAAGTAGTTTAGCTTAGTTTAAATTTATGTTTTATGTCCGGTTATGCAAAACTATCTATGTTTATGTTTGAATGCATGCTACTTTCGGTTGAACCTGCTTTGAACTTGATCAAACTGAAATTTACAACCTTAAGTTTAGGGGATCGACTAGAAAAGGCCAAAAATTGCTGGAGTATATATATATATATATCCACTAAGTGTTTTAGTCCTTTTACTTTTTAAGGATCTCCTAGAGATGTCCTTATGACTTGTTTATTTCAGTTCTTCACAATGTGATGCTATATATGTGCAACTATTTGCCGTGCAGTTCAATTTCATCAATAATAGTTTCAACAATACCACTATGAATTACGATATTTGGTTGCTGTTAAGGATATTGCAGTTAACATGCCTTTTTGTTTTTCAATTGTTGTTTAGCAACATGCATTCTGAATGACTAAATATGCAATCCTAGGCTACATAGCAACAAGGAAGAGTGTTACCTTAAAGTTCTGATGATGTCTAGATATACATTTAATAAAATCTTATATAATGGAATGGATGGAATGTAGTACTACATCATTTTTCAATTGTTGTTTAGCTTCTAATATTAACTTGGTGCTTTTAGGTACATATATCATTGCCAAAGATCCACACTTCGACCCTTTCTGCGTATGGGGCAGTGAGATATTCATGAACCAGCATCAAGTGAGGAAACTGATAAAGATTGTTATTAAATGGGTCAAAAGATGTCAATCGAACTATTTGTTTACACTTTATGCAAGACAACAGTGAACTACGGGATGGTAAGTAAGATCCATGTAGCCTTCTTTTTACTGCCCGTAATGAGATGTGTTCGATGACAAATATCTGAATCTTTATTTCTTTTGAAGTGGATCCTGAAGCAGTTTATTCAAGATTACCTGTCAAACTACATGATTGGTGGATGGCCATCACAAGGGGTTGGACTAGAGTCATGCATGCCTTCTGCATCCAGGAGAGCACAATAGGGCCATTCCGCTTCACCTTGTTCAGCAACTGCAATGTATGTCGCCTCTTTCTTTACCATCTGCAATAGTACAAGTATAGAATCGTGGCACATCATTCTTAATGTGGTCCTTATGTAATTCTTAAACATATGTACCTGTGAATCGAATAATGCATTTGTTGTTTGAACCTGATGGATATGAATAAAGCTATAGCCTACTTTCAAGTTTAAATTAGGTACAATTTTAAATAGCAGCAATTAAATTAGGGCAAAATTACGTTGTGTATGTCATTACGGCACACACGGTTGGTAGAACACAAACGTTTGCGATATACACCATAATCCGAGACAGTTCACAGAGAGGAAACGTATGCAAGCATGCACACAGTTGCCGTCTGCAAAGCGTGTGTGGTGTCAGACACTATCACATACGGTGCGGGAAAATTAAATGTGTGTGATTGTCTACCCATCGTACACAGTTTATAATCATGAACTGTTTGTGATGTACCAGGCATCGTAAAACTCCCGCGCCTAGAATCTGCCTGGAAAACTCTCGTGCCTGGAATCTTCCTGGTTTTAGGCGAAACCACAAAACTCTGACTGCAATGGCAATGCGAGCACAAACGAGTAGCAAGGATGAAGCGTTTGGGATATTCGAGAGATCAGAAATGGTTATATAGGGACAACTGTATGCATCAAGCCTCCCTATCCCCGACGGTTTCTAGGTCGTGTGGGATGGACCCCCTATCGCCCACACTCACTTGGCGATGCTTCCGAATGCCGTCGTGGAAAGGGGTTAAAAACCATTTGTTTAGGACCGACGCGTACTAGTGAAAATATTGAAAAATTATGATGATTGGGCTCTTCACGAACCACCGCCTAAACCCACTTTGAAGAAGAGGGGTATCTTATTTCTCAGCCCTGAAGATATGCAAGAGGCAAAGAAAAGTATGGAGGAAAAAAGGTATTAAAGGAGAGGATGCCAAAATTTTACCACCTATGGAAGAAATCCATGGACTTTATACACCACCACCAAAGGTGGTAGAGGTAAATTATTTATTTAAATTTGATGAAGGTGATATCCTTTACAATAAACATCCTAGTCAATGCCTTTATGAGTTTGATAACTACATTAGAAAACAAGATCACTTCAATGCCAATATCATGAAACAATTGGAATACAACTCTGATATGATTGCTCGCTTGAGTGACCTGTACTTTACAATATCCAATGATGTTAGAGGTGTAGGAAAACATGCATCTATGGTTCAAACTCACTTAGAATAAGTTGCTTAATCTCAGAAATAATTGCTCAATGAAATGAATACTAATATAAATGATTTTGCTGTTAGGGTAGCAACTAGAGGAGGTAAAATGACTCAAGAACCTATTTATCCTGAAGGACACCCAAAAAGAATTGAACAAGTTCACAAAGACTTAACACTAATGCACCTAGTCCTTCTAAAAAGAAAAATAAGAAGCAAATTATCAATCTGGTAACGAACATTTACCTACTGATAATGAAAATGATAATGATGATGTTAATAAGGACACTCAACCAGACAATGATAAACAATTAGATAATGATGTTTAGATAGAACATGTTGTTGATCTTGATAACCCAAAACCTAAAAATACAAGATATGATAAGAGAGACTTTGTTGCTAGGAGACATCGAAAGGAAACAGAACCGTGGGAACACAAAAACCCATGCCCCTTCCACCTAAGTCTGCTAAGAAAAAATGATGAAGAATTTGAACGCTTTGCTAAAATGCTTAGGCCGGTCTTTTTGCGCTCTTGCTTGAGTGATATTTTAAAGATGGCTCCTTATGCAAAATAATTGAAATACATCATCACTAATAAGAAAAAGATACCGAAAGTTGAAATCTCTACCATGCTTGCTAACTGAGTACCTAAAAAACTTGGAGATCCTGGAATACCTAAAAAACTGCTTTGTGTGATCTAGGAGCTGGTGTTAGTGCTATACCTTTCTCTTTATATAAAATACTTGATTTGAATAAACTCACACCTACCAAAATATCTTTGCAAATGGCTAACAAATCAACTGCCATACCTATCGGTATTTGTGAGGATGTGCCCATTGTTGTTGCAAATGCTACTATCTTAACTGACTTTGTTATACTTGAGATGCCCGAGGACGTTGTCAATTATCCTTGGTAGACCCTTCCTAAGTACTGCAGGGGCTATTATTGATTGCAATAATGCAAGGTCACCTTTCATATCAATGGTAACAAGCATACGATGCACTTTCTGAAGAAACAATTCCAAGTGAATGGTATTAATATTATTGAAAAATCTCCGACACTCACTATTTGTAGTTTTCACCTACCTCTACCTACTGCCAAAAACAAATATGATAGACTTATTGTTGGGGACATACATATCCTCGTTGAGGTAACTTAGTATTTTACGGAAGTTCTTCGGTTTCATGCTAATTGAAAGTGGTTGTTAATAAGACTTGATCAACCCTATTAATGGATCATTTTCGAGAGTTATGAAGTTGATGAATTTAGTGGGCACTACCTTCTGACCTTATCTTTTGTTTACTATTTTCTTAGTTAAATAAAATAAGATGCCATGTTTATCCTGTTTTCTGTTTTTCCCGTGCAATAAAAAATGACCCAAAAATAAAAAGTGCTCAGAATGCCCTGAAAATTTAACATGGTTTATTTTTTATTTTTTATTATTTAGTACATATAACATCAGAGGGGGTGCACCAGGTGGGCACAACCCACCTGGGCACGCCAGCAACCCCAAGTGCGCCTTGGTGGGTTGTGGTCCCCAAGTGGGCGCCCTTACTTATCTGTTTAGCCCATGTCATCTCCTACCTCCAGAAAAAATTCACCATTGCTCTCTCTCTCTCTCATGTTCTTGCCCTCAAACCCACAAATTTCAATCTCTTTGCTCAAATCTCCATTTTCGAAACTGTTAAGAGGGATTGCTACTTGGTATATGACTCCTCCATTGATCCAATTAGTTTTTTATTTATTGTTTTGTAGTTTGAATAATTAGCTACTATTGGTGCTGCGGTAGAAGAGCATGCATGCTGAATTCTTAGAGTTCTAAGTAGTTTAATGCTTGGTATGGCCTCTATGCATGCTTATGAGTAGTTGTTATCGATATTGTGAAGTTTTGTTGACAAAAATTTTGTGGACCAATTTTTTTCAAAAATTGTACGCAAATAAAATGTACCTATTTGGAAGGAGTTCTTCGAGGAGGAGGTCCTCGGAAGCATTATCCAGTAGTGTCTCGATACGTCGGTCTTATGTTGAACCAAGCGCAAGCTCAATACGAGAGGCCACTATCAAATCCTTCTTATGGTCGTGCAATGAGTTCATGGTGAGTGCAGGTATTAAAGAATAATTTGAGTGATATATTCACAACGCTGAGCTTCGTCCCTACATCGAAGATAAGTGCAACTAGCATCTGAGCCTCACAGAAACATTTACTAAAGAATTTAAACTTCATCCTCGTGAGTCTAGAGTTTCGTTCAAACTTTATGATAATCTATTTACATTACCTGTAGAGACATTTCTAACATATGCAAAATTCCATTTTGGGGTTCACTAGATGAGCCACCAAGATCTGAGTATGAGACATTCCTGGCTAACCTTTGCTCTGGTGAGGATAGAGGGGTGACTCAAGGTAGAATAAAAAGTATTCATTTCACTTCAATTCAATACATTGTATTGTTTAATGGCAAATGTATCATAGGCAAACAAGAATGCAGTACACTTTGTGCCGCTAACTTGAGCCTCATCCACACCTCTCTCACTGGTACAAAATGTTATAACCTTGGAGTGATTGTTGCACGCAGATTGCAACACAACTCTGGTTGTGGATATTTTTATGGTGGGATTTATGCTTCACGATTAAAAAAGGAGCTGGGTGTATCACCTTGGCCTAATGACCCTATCCTACCCACTCAGCACATAGACTTTGAGGCCGTGAAGCGCCATAAGTTTATTATGGAAAAAATCACTAATTATACTTACAACCTCAGGTTCAATAAAAGTACAATTGTAGATATTGCATTGCTTGTGCCTGCTCTTTTTGATTAGGACAGGAGAGGGAGATATTTTGTTATATTGAGAGAGGCACGCACGTACAAGGCGGGGATTGATGCAGCTCGACGGGCAGAGATGGTTGCACCGAGAGTGTCATGGGAAAACACGATCACCTATGGGGCCATCGGACCCTTGTGGTTCGGCGAGTGGGAAGGGCACATTGCACAAAGTGCGGAGATCATGGAGCAGCACGACAAGGGGTGACGCTAGTCATTTTTACCTAGGTTCGGGTCACTATGAAGCATAAAACCTTACTCCTGCTTTGGTGGATTGGATGGAGGACCGTGACGAACACGTAGCAACCAAGCCTGGCAAGGGTGCCTCGGGAGAGCAGCTACGCGTGTAAGAGTGTACAAGGGTCTGAATCTTGTTTTAGGTTGCCATGGCCCTACTTTTATAAGCTTATGGGTTACCACAGTGGCAAATCAGTCATTTCCCACTTATTAGATAGCCAATAGTGATATCATACCTAACTCTGGCAGTTAGGACAAAGTGTGTTAAATGCACTGCTAGGTGTAACGCTGAGGAGGCAACCCGGCAAGCCTACCGTGCCGCTCAACCACCTTCTTGCATGTCTGCATGACACGCCACTGGAAGGGTGTCACACAAGTGAAATCTCTCTTCCAAATGGCAGCCACATGCCGAACGACGGCCACTTAATCACTTGGGGGCTCGACACCACACTGATAAGTGACTTGCGTCGCTACGCGGTGGAGCGGTGGAGCCTTGGCTGGGAGATCCGCCCCTGGGGCCCCCGGCAAGCTTGTAGGGGAAATCTTGGAGCTTGTCCTTGGTGAGGCCTCGATCCAACCGGGCTCGCCTACCCTGTAAGGGAGGCTTCCCCTTAGTGGAGCCTTCTTCTCTTGGCTTGTCTTGGCCTTCTTGATCCGCCCTTTGACTCTCCAAAGGGCTCTCTATCTCTCTGTGTGGATTGGTTCTTGTCTTGGACTCTTGACGAAGCTTGCTTCCTTGTTGCCGTTTCGGCTGCCGGATTGGACGCCTGTTGTCCGTGCACAAGGGAGGGGAAACACATACCCATGTTTGTGTACCCCGACAGAGAGCCTCCGTGAGCTACCACTCTGACTACTATGCAGGCAGTGGATGGTGATTGCCAAGCTAGGCCCAAAGCCTAATCTTGGGGGGGGGGGGTACATGTTTCCACCCACATTATATTCTTGTTCACACATTTCATTCCAGTTGTCGGTGTTCACACTTTTTCATTGTATTATCCATGCTAGATTTATTTTTTTCGCTTTCTTCTTGTGTGTTTGAAAAACTTTGAGAAAACCCAAAAATATTTCCTGTTTATTTTCGGTTTTTCATTCTAGTTTAACTAGTTGCAGCATTAAAAGAAAACCCAAAATGATTTCTCGATTCTTCTCTTTGTTTGTTGGGAGCTTTCCCGTGTAAATAGGTTTTCCTGTTTTTTTTTCTTTCTCTGATTTGCCTTCTTCAAGAAAATTGATAACTCCAAAAGTATTTCAGTCTGTTTCTGTGAATTTCTTTTCTGGTTTTTGAGTCATACCAAGGAGAAGACCACGATGAAAATGTTGAGTGGCTCTCATATGCACTATCGTTTATCTAACAAAGAGCCCAAATTTCCTTATCTTCTCCTTTGTGAATAAAATGTTTGCAGATTCCAGCTTGGTCCACAGCACTCTTGCACTATTATTATTTCCATATCATTCGGTCGTGCAAGTGAAAGGCAATAATGACGATATTTGATGAACTCGCTGAGGTAGAGAGAAATGGGTATGAGCTCAACTTGTTCTGTTTTTGTAAATATGTTTAACCTAGTATCCATGATTCGGCATATTATGATCAAACATGTTTGCAATGACAATTAGAGATTATAGTTTCTCATGCCATGCTAAAGTAGCTAGGAGTGGATAATGATTTATCTTGGATATCAACATGCATCAAAATGATTGTCATGTGGTATGATGATATTGTATCCTCCAATGAATGTTTCAAGTGGCTTGACTTGGAACATGTTCATCCATATAGTTGAATCAAAACCAACATAGCCTCTATGATATTTATGTTCATGGTGTCCATGTCCTACTCATGCTAGTATTCAAAGTTTATTATGCATAATGCATGTTCATGACCGTTTTCACTCTCTAGTTGGCCGCTTCTCAACCTATTTGCAAGCATTCACATGTACTAAGCACAAATACTGCTTGTGCATCAAAAACCTTAAACCAACATCTTGAAACCCAAGTTATTCTAGATGAGTCCACCATATCAACCTATATGTGGTATTACCCTGCCGTTCTAGGTAAATTTGAATGTGCCACCTCTAAATTTCAAATGAACATCTGTTTTTGTGTGCTTGGATTGTTCATAGAGTGACGGGGGTAGTCAGTATCTTCCATGCTAAGCGGGTTATTCTCATGATAAGTGTTTATTCACTTGTCCTTGCACGAGAGGGGCGGTAATAGGATTCCTAGTCCCGAAATAAAAAAATTACAAATCATCAAACCAAACTCCCATGGAGTATAACCTTTACCTTATCACTTGGGAACCGCCACTAATGTGTTTAGCATGGAAGATATTGATAACTTCCGGTCGCGATGTAAACAGGAAGGGTGCATTTCTCAATATTTCATTTTTCTCTGATTTAAGCTTCGAGCTTTGACACCGCTGCAAATCACTACTTCCCTCTGCGAAGGGAATAATTTATTTACTTTTATGTTGAGTCATCACCTTCTCAAACAAGCGTTAGATCTGAGAGCACTATTGTCATCCTCATACATTGTATGTAGCTAATGTTGGGTGTTAGCATGACTGGATCTTGTCTACCATGAATTACAATGTTTAGTCGTTGCTTGAACTTTGGAGGTGCTCTACATTTATGTTTTGCGGTCTCAGAAAGGGCTAGCGAGATACCACTGTTGTCATATTATATCATGATTGTTTTGATAAGGTGTTCTCATTTGGGATATCCTATTATTGCTCTCTAGTTGTTTATGCTATCGATATGAGTTAATATAATTTTTAGGAGTTATTGTTGACATGGTTAGTCATGATCTTTGCTGAAGACGTGGATGCTACTTAAGCTTATTTATGTAAACAAGAGCAAAAGAGTTCATAATTTTTTTTCTTTTTCACTTTCAGTTCGTCAACTGAATTGCTTAAGGACAAGCAAAGATTTAAGCTTGGGGGAGTTGATACGTCTCCGTCATATCTACTTTTCCTAACGCTTTTCCTCTTGTTTGGACTCTAATTTGCATGATTTGAATGAAACTAACCCGGACTGGCGATGCTTTCAGCAGAGCTACCATGGTGTTGTTTTTGTGTAGAAATAAAAGTTCTCAGAATGGAACGAAATCTTTTTGGAGATTTATTTCAGAATAAAAGAAAAATACTGGAGCCAAGAACCACCGGAGGGGGGGCTGGGTGATCACATCCCAACAGGGCACACGCCCCCCTCCAGGCACGCGTAGGTGGGTTATGCCCACCTGGTGGCCCTGCTGACCCTAACTCCGACTCCTTAAATACCTAAATTGGGAGAGAAAATTCAAGGAGGGAGAATTATCTTGTTTCACGATACGGAGCCACCGCCACCTCATGTTCTTCATTGGAAGGCCAGATCCGGAGTCTGTTTGGCGCTCCGGAGAGGGGGGTCTTTGATCTTCGCCATCACCAACCCTCCTTCATCACCAATTCCATGATGCTCCCCACCGGGAGTGAGTAATCCATAGGCTCGCTGGTCGGTGAGGAGTTGGATCAGATTCATCATGTTATCGAGTTAGTTTTGTTAGGGCTTGATCCCTAGTATCCATTATGTTCTGGGATTCATGTTGTTATGACTGTGCCATGCTTAATGCTTGACTCTTTGGGCCCGGGTGCCATGATTTCAGATCTGAACCGTTTATGTTATCACCATTATTTCTATGTTCTAGATTTGATCTTGCAAGTCATATTCGACTACTATGTGTTATGATCCGTAAAACGCGGAGTGACAATATAATTTCCGATTGATGGTCGTAGTTTGAGGAGTTCATGTCTTCACTATGTGTTAATGCTTTGTTCCGGTTCTCTATAAAAAGGAGTCCTTAATATCCCTTAGTTTCCTTATGGACCCCGCTGCCACAGGTGGGTTGGACAAAAGATGTCATACAAGTTCTTTCTATAAGCACGTATGACAATTTACGGAACATGCCTACATTATATTTATAAACTAGAGCTAGTTTTGTATCACTTTTGGTGGAATGATAGGCCCCTTATGTTTGGAGTTTGTTGTCAGAAACAGCTTGGGACTTATGTGTTTGCTATTGCACACAGAGTAACAGATCCCTAAAGTATCGAGGAGTTTGATGCAAATGGCGAAGATAATCTCCCTGCGAAGCAGCGAAGGTTATCACCGAAGATAAAGCTAACAAGAGTGACCCCTAAAAATTGCTGAAGTTTAAGCAACTGTTTCGGTGTTTGTCCGAAGAACTTGACTGCACTCAAGGAAGAAGTCAGACGAGATGAAGACGTAGCATTTGTTTAGTCATTTTTATTCTTTCATTGATTCATAGGACCACCGTACTATTAAGAGGGGTGTAGCGTTCGAAGCATTGGTTCCATGGTGCTAAACCCAAAACCTATGAAAGTTGTGAGAGAAATCTCTTTGTGTTCCGAGCAAATACTTGCCAGCAAGAGATTGTGATCTTATTCGCTACGAAAGATTTGTCTCAGACTGAGGAGTTAGCATTACTTGTTCCTCAATTAATCTTACTGTTGGTTCAAAATCCGACCGTTGTGAACATGTTGGTTGGCCATTGGTTGGACCGTGTGTCCAAAATGGTCATTTCCCTTCTAGGAAAGCTTCGACTATAAATAGCTACCCTGCGTCGGCTTTGTTCGGTGGATACTCCGTTTGATTCTAAGGAGATTTTCAAGCAACCCACTCTCTGAGCAATTTGAGTTTTAGATCCATCGAGAGAAAAAACCCTAGAGCCGAAGAATTAGATAGTGGTTCAGCATCACTGAAATCTAAGTTTAATACCATGCGCCTATTACTCTTGAGAGCTACAAACTCTCTAGATGGTTAGGTGTCAATTTCTTCAGAGACCAAGAGTGATTGTGGTTCTCGAAGAAGAAGTCTGTAAAGGTTCAGAGATAACCTTCAATTATCTACGACAAGGGATCAGCATCGGTTGACGAATTGATTGTCGAGGAGAATAGGGCAAAGAGAGTTTATTTCCATGTTAAGTCACAGCCCCTCCAACCATACGTAGTCCTTGGGCAGAAGGACAAACTGGTCGAACAAATTCTTTGTCGCCTTCGAGCAACACTGGTCATTTCTTTCATTCTGTTTACCTTCGATACTTCGTAGCTCATGTGATATGTTTCAATGCTATGCATAGTTTCCATTCGGTAGTTGATTTTACCTCGCTGTCATCTATTTCTCACTTCTTCCGTTGCTGGGTACTCATAGATTTAAGTTTTCCAAAGAAAATTTAAAACTCCCATTCACCCCACCCCCTCTCTCTGGTAGATATACTTCGGTCATACAA
Source organism: Secale cereale (assembly GCA_902687465.1). Classification (NCBI taxonomy): domain Eukaryota; kingdom Viridiplantae; phylum Streptophyta; class Magnoliopsida; order Poales; family Poaceae; genus Secale; species Secale cereale. The sequence continues at coordinate 333,066,307 of LR738711.1, read as the reverse complement.
TTGTTATCAGAGTAAGGTACTCCTTGACTCTGCTCATTTTAGTCTTAACACTACAAGAATCAGCTTCTTTGCAGTCAAAGGACCGGAAAGCTGACGGCAAACCTCTTTGTCGTCAGGCGATGATGGCGAACCTGTCCAGCATACTAAGCTATGGTAAACAACTTATTTTTTGTCTGCTTTCTCATAGATTTCAACAAATACCCTTTGTCACCGGTGCCAGACGACAAAGAACGTGGACGGCAAAGAACAAACGTTAGCGACATTAAGTCACTAACAGGAGGCTTTGCCGTCTGCTAGCTGACGACAAACTTGACATCCCCTTTGTCGTCTGCCTTGTGACATCAGCAGGCGCGTCACTTCACCCAGCTCTTTGTCGTCTGCCATCGACGGCAAAAAACCCAAGTCTTTGTCGTCTACCACAGACGGCAAAGTGACCAAATGGGTTAGCTCCCAGGTTGCACAGGTTGCTGCCATGTGGCCTCTTTACCGTCTGTGGCAGACGGCAAAGACCCCTTTTGCCATCGATGGCAGACAGCAAAGAGGCTGCATTGGTTTTTTTTGTTCTTTTTTCTTATATCCAACCATTTTCGTAGCAAATATATGATATTTCACAGCAAACACACACACACACACACACACACACACACACACACACACATATATATATATATATATATATATATATATATATATATATATATCACAGCAAACATATGAGATATCAAACACATAGATAGCAAGTTCCACATACATATGAGATATCCAATACATAGCAAGTTTAACATACATAGTTCATCCATACATATTACAAGTTCCACGTAGAAATTTCCACATTGTTCCAAAATGAAAACGGAAAGGGAAACCAAGCCCTCCGTCAATGCAAGCTTCCGTTAAGTGAATGAAATCTACAAAATGGGAAATAAGAAAGTTAGAAGAAGAAGACTAGAAGTAGAAGAAGAAGAAAATGATGAAGAAGAAGAAGGGAGTGAATGAAATCTGCAAAGTGAGTCATCTTGGAGCTAACTTAGGTAAAATGGATCATGTATGAGCTAACTATGGTAAAATGGATCATTTTGGAGCTAACTTAGGTAAAATGGATCATTTTGGATACAACCTAGGTAAAAATGGGTCATTTTGGAGCTAACTTAGGTAAAATGGATCATGTTGGAGCTAACTACGGTAAAATGGATCATCTATGAGCTAAGTTAGGTCAAATGGATCATTTTGGAGCTAACTTAGGTCAAATGGATCAGATTGGATCTAACCTAGGTGAAATGGGTCATTTTGGAGCTAACTTATGTAATATGGATCATTTTGGAGCTAACTAAGGTAAAGTGGATGATTTATGAGCTAACTTAGGTAACATGGATCATTTTGGAGCAAGCTTGGGTAAGATGGATCATTTTGGAGCTAACCTAGGTACAATGGGTCATTTTGGAGCTAACCTAGGTAAAATGGATCATTTATGAGCTAACTTAGGTAAAATGGATCATTTATGAGCTAACTTAGGTAAAATAGACCGTTTTGGAGCACTGAGATAAGCTCATGAGGGTTTGATCCAAGAAAATTATCTTCTCACCCAACAACTTAAAAAGAAACCTGAAGTATTTGTGCCACCATGTTTAACATGCCTTGAACGAACCAATGCAGAATCAAACGCTGAATCATCTTTGAATGCTAACCCCTCTACCAAGGAAAATGGTTATGTTTCTAATGAGAATGCTAGGTTGAAAGATCTTCTTCAGATAGGAATGTTCAATTCTCTCAAAGGACATCAAACCCTCTTTGGTGTTTTTAAGAAATCCATTCTTCACAAAAATCCTAGGAAAGAAGGAGTTGGTTTTGAAAGGAGACCGAACGTAGATGGTTCACTTTTGGAACCTACTCAATATCTTGAAACTGTATGGGTTCCGGCTAAGAGCGAAACACTTGATCCAACATTACTTTCGGGATATGATTCTCCCATTCCTGAAGACCCTGATGATGATTCTCTAGACAACTATAAGTTGGTGAGGTTATTGCCCGCTATGTTGGACCTAACTGCAGGAATGGCCGTCCTAAGAAAGCTATTTATGTGCCCAAGGAATCTATTACTAAATTGCATGTCACTATTCGACTAACCATGCAGGCCGAAAAGGCTCGGCAGAATAAGTACATGCATACCTCGTTCAATCACTATACTCATGCCTCTGGAAGAAATTTCAATGCTTACTCCTTCAGTTATGCTCGCGCTTCATCGAGTAACAACTATGCTTATCAAAAGAAATCATATCATGTTCATTCAATTTTTTAGAAGCCACATGCAAAGATGTGGGTGGTTAAGAAAGCCTAATTCTTCTGCAGGACCTTGTCTCCAGATTTATCGTATGGATAATGGATAGTGGATGCACTAGTCATATGATTGGAGTCAAGTCGTTGTTTGTCGACCCCAACTTAACTGCTTCTCCTCTGAAGTATATCACTTTTGGTGACAACAACAGAGGAAAGGTAATTGGGCTAGGTAAAATTGCTATATCCAAGAGCAAGTCCATGTCTCTTCGATTCAATCTTATGTCTGTGGGAAAGTTGTGTGATATAGGCATGCCAGTTCTCTTTTCTAGATCAAAATGCATTGTCTTCAGGGCCTCTGGCAATTCCTTCATCTTTGAGGGAATTATAAAGGGTGAACTTTCTATTATGGATTTCTCTAAGGGTCGCTCAGTCCAAACTTGTTTGCTTCCAAAAGCAACCAAAGGATGGTTGTGGCACCGAGGACTTGGTCATGCAGGTATAAGATCTCTCTAGTGAAGAGAAATCATCTTTGTGGTATTGCTGATGTAAAATTCGACAAGAATCGTATCTGCTCTGACTGTGAGGATGGAAAATTAGCCAAGAAGCATCACTCATCAAAGACAGTCATGACCACTACAAGACCTCTCTAAATTCTTCATTTGGATTTATTCGGTCCTCAAAATTATGCAAGCTTCGGTGGCATTCATTATGGTCTGGTCATTGTTGATGATTTCTCTCCATACATGTCGGTGTACTAAGGTAGGGGTACCTCAGTACCCCAACTTGTGCACGGGCAGTTGCAGCTTCCCGCGGCAAGGTTTACTGCTGGCTCGCCGGAGACCTTCCTGCTCCTTATCTAACCATTCAAAGACAAAGTATACAAGACAGAAGACCAAGACCCCGGCAAGAGGAGCTTGCCGGGAAGGCCGTTCCAGGCTCAAGATTGCTTAACTAGCACGAGGCCCTGGCAAGAGGAGCTTGTCAGGACGAACAGAAGATTTTATCTTAGAAGACCCAGCAAGGGCTCGGGGAGCAGCAAGCTTCCGGGCCCGGCAAGGTCGAGATCCCCGGCAAGGTGCTTGCCGGGGGAGGTGCCCGGCAAGGTGCTTGCCGGGGGAGGTGCGCTGTGTGCCCGCGCTCCAGCTCATCAGCCCACGCGTCGCCCTGGGGCCACTCCAGGGACGCGTGGCGGATGGCTGTGCAGCCTGGGGGACACGGTGGCACTCCACGGCAGTGGATCCATCGCCGTGGCAGACGGAGACGCAACGGCGGGAGCTTTTGGGGTCGACGGCGACGGGCATTAAATGCCCTTGTCCCCCACTGTTAAAGTAGGTATAGGCCACTGTTCTGTACTGTAGCTCCACTGTTCCCGCACTGTTACAACTACCACCTCTTTTACATTTTTACCCCTTTCTCCTACGTTGACACCTGTCGGTGACCCCTTGCACTATAAAAGGAGGCCCATGCACAACGTGGAGGGGGTTCGAAACCTAGATCATTCTCACGCTCGTGTAGCTGCTTCTTCAAGCTCCGAGCGCCCAACTCAATACACAACCAAGCAGGAGTAGGGTTTTACGCATCCGTGCGGCCCGAACCTGGGTAAAACTGCCCGCGCGTCTGCCTCGATCTGCTCTTCGTGCTCCCTCCGCCCTCGTACCGCACAGACAAGGGGCTCCGGTCCCATAGGTGTTCGTGGTGGACAGTTTCCCCCGACATCTTTGGCGCGCCAGGTAGGGGGCGTCGAGGTTGTGCGAACCTGATCCGGCGTTCGCGCGGGCGCAATCTTCATCAACCTCTCCAGCTTCATCAGCGACTCCATCAGCGACAACTCCATGGCCCCGAAGAAGAAGCCTTCGGAGGTCGGAGGCCCGTCCGCGTCTCACCCGCCGCCACCAGAGCCAACGGTGGGCGGGGGAGACGCCGTCGGAAGGGTGGTTGCCGGCGAGGACACTCACGGTGCCACCAGATCCAAGAACAGGACGGACGACCGGACCTCGGTCTCCGTGGACGCGCCACGTCCATCGCAACATACGACGACCCCGCAGCGCCATACCACGGGAGGTGGTATCCGCTTGCTGGGACAAGGCCATACCGGAGGTTCGCGGGACGCCCCGGACCCCCGTCCGGGCACAAGCAAAGCGAAGGCGCCGGCGCGGGACCCCGCTCCTTCTAACGTCGTTAGAAGTCCGAGCGTATCCCGCTCCTCGCACCGCTCGCCCGCGTTCCCCACTACTCCGGCAGAAGCGCTCGCAAGGGCGCAGCTGCTCCTCGATTTCCCTCCAGCGGCCGACAAGGCCGAGGAATGGAGGGCCACTATCCGGAGCCTGATAGACTTCGCCAACAACGACTCTCCGCAGCAGCCGTCGGCCTCGCGGCCGCGGCAGGCCGAGAAGACGAAGGCTATCGGCGACAAGACTGCCGGGGGTGCGACAAGCGTGCACTCCCCGCCGCAGAAGCAGAAGACGCCGCCCCGCCGGAACAACCCCGACGACGGCTCCACAGCCTCGTCGGACCCGCGGGCCCGTCGGGACCAGCGCCAGGGCCTCGACGACCGGCGAGATGAAGACGCTCGGACCACGATCGAGCGCCGCCGAGAAGCTCGGCGACAATCCGACAAGAGAGCTGGGAACGCTGTCGACGCACCCGCGCCCGGTGAACCAGGCGACTTGCCGTACGCGGCAGGCTGCCCTGCGTTCACCCGCGAGCTGCGGCGCGTCCAGTGGCCCAGCATGAAGAACTTTAAGCCCGACGTACCGGAGAAGTACGACGGCAAGACGCACCCCTCGGAGTTTCTCAGCGTCTACACCATAGCAGTGCAAGCTGCCGGGGGGGCGCGACGAGAAGATCCTAGCCAACTACTTCCCGCTCGTGCTGAAGCCGAACGTCCGTTCGTGGCTCATGCACTTGCCGGAAGGCTCTATCTCTTCTTGGGCCGACCTCTGCCATCAGTTTGTTGGCGCCTTCACCGGCGGCCACAAACCCCATGGCCAGGAGAGCGATCTCCACATTTTGGCCCAGAAGGAAGGCGAACCCCTGCGCAAGTATATCCAACGTTTCAGCCGGGTACAGCACAACATCCCCGACGTTCACCCTGCTGCGGTTATCAGCGCGCTCCATCAGAACGTGCGTAACCGCCGCATGCGTGAGGAGATGGCGATGACCAAGATCAGGGACGTCAGCGAGCTCTACGCTCTTGCCGACAAGTGCGCCCGTGCAGAAGAGGGGAGGAAACTCCCCGGGGAGGATGCTGGCGCAGGGGGAAGCGACAGCGACGACGCCGCCCCGGCAAAGAAGAGCCGGCGGCGGAACAACAGGAAGAAGGGCAAGAAGGAAGTGCTTGCCGTCGAGAAGTCCGGCAAGGAGGCCCCCGCCAAGCAAGCGCAGGCTGGCGGCTCCGGCAAGGAGCCTGCCCCTGCGGCGGCGGCCGACAAGCCGGGTAGCTCCGACAAGCAATACTGCAAGATTCACCGCACCAAGGGTCACGACCTCTCCAACTGCAAGCGCGTCGAGTACCTCGTCGAGCAGCAAAAAGCTGAGTACGAGAGGCGCGACAAAGAGAAGGCCCAAGGTGGCGGGGAAGAGCCCAGCAAGAAGCGGCCATTCAATGGCCGGGGAGGACGCCGCGGCAAGGCCAAGCAGCGGCAAGGAGATCGACCTCCCCGGGGCCGCGACAACGACGAAGACGACGATGAAGACATGGAGGACGACGAGAACAGCGAGCAGGAGTTCCAGAAGGCCACGGAGGTCCTGTGCGTCGACGGTGGCGCCTCCCTGCACACCTCCCACCGCCAGCTGAAACAGTGGGTGCGTGAGGTGAATGCAGCGGAGCCGCCCGTGGAGTCGCGCAGGCTCCTCAAATGGTCCAGCACGCCCATCATTTTTGACCTTGAGGATCACCCTGACCGCACCACGGCGGTCGGGTGCTTGCCGATGCTGGTCTCACCCACCATCCGCAACCTCAAGGTCACCAAAATGTTGGTTGACGGCGGGGCCGGCCTGAACTTGATCTCCTCTGCTGTGATCAAGAAACTCCAGATTCAAGACGGCGAGCTCGAAGAGACCGGTTCATTCCAAGGAATCAACCCGGGAAGGAGCAAGCCCAAGGGAAAGATTACTCTGCCGGTGACCTTTGGCGGGGAGCTCAACTTCAGGACTGAGCGCCTCACCTTTGACGTTGCTGATATTCCATTGCCCTACAATGGAATACTCGGCCGTCCCGCCCTCGCCAAGTTCATGGCAGCTTCCCACTATGCCTACAACGTGCTGAAGATGCCGGGGCCGATAAGCGTCATCACTGTCCATAGCGACAAGAAAGATGCGCTTATTTGCGCCGACAAGATCTACCGGGATGCGGCAGCTGCGGCCGAGAAGGATACTCTTGCCGCTGAAGCTCCCGGGGGGAAGAAGACGAAGACCAAGTCCGGCAAGTGCTCTGGGATCCACTCCGGCAACCGCACCTCTTCGGAGTGCTGCGCTGCCGTCGAGGACGTTCCATCGAGCTCCACCGGCAAGAGCAAGAAAGGAATGGCTGCTCCTCCGGCAACCAAGAAGGTGTCCGCAAGGGAGGATGGCACTGGTGGTACCTTCACCATCAGCGCCACCCTTGACAGCAAATAGGAAAGCGCGCTCGTCGCCTTCCTGCGGGCGAATGTCGATGTGTTTGCTTGGCAACCATCTGACATCCCCGGTGTTCCCAGGAAGGTGATTGAGCACAAGCTTGCTGTCTGCCCTCATGCGCGGCCCATCAAGCAAAAAGTAAGGAAGCAAGCCGTGGAGCGCCAAGAGTTCATCAACGAGGAGATCAAGAAACTAGAGGCAGCAGGCCTAGTTAGAGGTGTGATCCATCCGACGTGGTTGGCAAACCCAGTCGTCGTGCGCAAAGCCAACGGGAAGTGGAGGCTGTGTATAGACTTCACTGATGTCAATAAAGCGTGTCCCAAGGATCCCTTCCCTTTGCCGCGCATTGACCAGATCGTTGACTCCACTGCCGGATGTGAGCTACTCTGTTTTCTTGATGCATACTCAGGCTATCACCAGATTTTCATGGCTAAGGAAGATGAAGAGAAGACTGCATTTATCACTCCATGTGGCACATACTGCTTTATCCGCATGCCATTTGGACTGAAGAATGCAGGCTCAACTTTTGCAAGGGTAGTGTACACTGCTTTTGAGCCACAGATCCACAAGAATGTAGAAGCCTACATGGATGACATCGTGGTGAAGAGCAAGAGCAAAGAAACACTGATTCAGGACTTGGAAGAAACATTTCAGAACCTGCGCAGGATACAGCTCAAGTTGAACCCCGAGAAGTGCGTCTTTGGAGTCCCCTCCGGCAAGCTTCTCGGGTTCTTTGTTTCGCAGAGAGGGATTGAAGCCAACCCCGACAAGATCAAAGCCATCGAGCAGATAGAAGCCCCGAAGCGCGTCAAGGATGTCAGAAGGCTTGCAGGTTGCGTTGCTGCCCTCAGTAGGTTCATTTCAAAATCCGCAGAACGCGCCCTACCTTTCTTCAAAATCTTGAAAAAGGCAGGTCCCATGAAGTGGACTCCGGAAGCGGAGGCGGCGTTGCAGGATTTGAAACGGTACCTGTCCTCCACTCCTATACTTGTCGCACCTAAACCACAGGAAAAGTTGTTGCTATACTTAGCGGCAACCAACCAGGTGGTTAGTGCTGCGTTAGTAGCGGAGAGGGAGTCCGACGAGGAGTCAGCATCGCCGGCAAGCGAATCTAGCGACAAGCAGGGGGCTGTCCCGACAAGCTCTGGCCCCGACAAGGAAGACTCTGCGCAGGAACAAGGAGAGGTGCGGAAGAAGATGGTGCAGCGCCCAGTGTATTTTGTAAGTTCCCTTCTCCAGGGAGCTAGGTCAAGGTACTCTGGTGTGCAAAAATTGCTTTTCGGCCTCCTCATGGCCTCGAGGAAGCTGCGCCACTACTTCCAAGCCCATGAGATAACGGTGGTCACTCGCTTTCCGTTGAAGAGGATATTGCACAATCCAGAGGCAACAGGCAGGATTGTCGAGTGGGCACTAGAACTATCAAGCTTTGGACTCAAGTTTGAAAGTACTTCAACCATACAGAGCCGAGCTTTGGCAGAATTTATAGCAGAATGGACCCCAACGCCCGATGAAGAAGTTCAAGAAACAAGCGCACCCGTGCAAGAAGCGACAAGTGAATGGGTAATGTATTTCGATGGTGCCTTCTCGCTGCAAGGCGCCGGTGCCGGCGTGGTACTCATCGCGCCCACCGGAGAGCACCTCAAGTATATTATCCAGATGCACTTCCCAAGAGAGCAAGCGACAAACAATACTGCAGAGTATGAAGGCTTGCTCGCCGGCCTCAGAATTGCGGCTGAACTTGGGATCAGAAAGCTGATTGTACGTGGAGATTCTCAGTTGGTGGTCCGGCAAGTCAACAAGAGCTACCAGAGCCCTTTGATGGAAGCTTATGTAGATGAAGTGAGGAAGCTTGAAGAGCACTTTGAAGGTCTGCAGATGGAGCATGTCCCGAGAGCTCAGAATGAAATTGCAGATGGCCTTTCAAAGTGTGCTGCGATGAAGTTACCTGTGGAACCAGGGACCTTTTTGCTCAAGCTGACTCAACCATCAGTTACACCATCAATTGGGCAGCCAAAGAAGAGAAAGTTGGTCTCTGGCGACTACTTGCCGGCGGATCTTCCTGAACCCGCCGCCAAAGTTCCCAAGATCAACGACAACGCTGAGGAACAGTTTGCTCCTGCAAGCCCTCGGGCTTGTGCAGTTGAAGCAAGTGTTCCCGACAAGCCTCGCCCCGGCGAGCTTGCCGGGGGACCGTCAGCTCCGGCAGGACCAGAGGTCTTTGCCGTAGAAGCTGGGGTTCCCGCAGCGGCCCTCGAGCCTTTAGTCCTTGCCGTCGAGCCCCGAGCTCCGGCATGGGCACAGCAGATCGTCCGCTTTCTACAAACTGGAGAACTTCCCGACGACCCTCAAGAGATAGAGAAGATAACCAGGCAGTCAAGTATGTATCAGTTTGTGGATAACGAGCTGTACAGAAGAAGACTCAATGGAGTCAGGTTGAAGTGCATCTCCAGGGAAGATGGACAGAAGCTGTTGGCGGAAATACACGGAGGCATATGCGGCCACCACATTGGCGCAAGAGCACTTGCCGGGAAAGCTTTCCGGCAAGGGTTCTTTTGGCAAGAAGCCCTCCAAGATGCAACTGCACTAGTAACCAAGTGTGAAGCGTGCCAGTTCCATGCAAAGCAAATACATCAGCGAGCTCAAGCTCTCCAAACAATCCCTTTGTCATGGCCCTTCTCGGTCTGGGGGCTCGATATCCTCGGCCCTTTCCCTCGCGCTGTCGGGGGCTTTGAGTACTTGTACGTTGCAATCGACAAGTTCACAAAGTGGCCAGAAGTGGAGCCAGTGAGAAAGGTGACGGCACAGTCAGCAGTCAGGTTCTTCAGGTCGATTGTTTGCCGTTTCGGGATTCCTAACAGGATCATCACCGACAACGGTACGCAATTCACTAGTCGCACCTTCATGCAGTACGTCCAAGACCTTGGCGCCAAGGTCTGTTTCGCTTCTGTTGCTCACCCGAGGAGCAACGGTCAAGCGGAGAGGGCAAATGCTGAAGTGCTGCGCGGACTCAAGACAAGGACCTTTGACAGGCTGCGCAAGTGCGGAAGGAATTGGATAGAGGAGCTCCCGGCGGCTCTTTGGTCAATCAGAACGACACCGAGTCGAGCCACCGGACAGACACCCTTTGCCCTAGTCTACGGGGCAGAAGCAGTTATCCCCACGGAACTCGTATACGGATCTCCTCGAGTGCTCGCTTATGATGAGCTCGAGCAAGAGCAACTGCGGCAAGATGACGCATTGCTCCTTGAGGAGGGACGTCTCCAGGCTGCTGTACGAGCTGCTCGATACCAGCAAGCTTTGCGCCGCTACCATAGCCGCAAAGTCAAGGCCAGGAGTCTCGAGGAAGGCGACCTTGTTCTTCGGCGTGTTCAGTCCGCCAAGAATTCCAACAAGTTGACGCCGAAGTGGGAAGGCCCTTATCGGGTGAGACAAGTTACGAGGCCCGGCGCTGTCCGCCTCGAGACCGAAGAAGGCTTACCGGTGAGCAACTCCTGGAACATAGAGCATCTTCGCAAGTTTCACCCCTAAGGCGCGGTTGCCGTGATCCGCTCCGGCAACCACCTTTTGTACAAGCTTTGCCGCTGTTGCATGTAACCCTTTGTACAAAGCCGGGCACAGACCCCGTGCATCAGTAAAGATTTCGTGTTTTCGCATCGATTGCCTTTCGCATGCTTCTCTTTGCTATTTGCGTGTTTTATTTGGCATTTGATGCAACACTTAGATACTCGGTAAGCACTATTACGCCGAAAGGCGACATGCTTGTTTTCCTCTCCTTTTCCTTTTTTTTCTCAAGCAGAAGGGACGCTCCTCGCGCACAAGTTTGCCGGGGGGGGAGGAGATGGAGGAGGAACTAAGTGCCGTTCAAGTAAGAAGAGCCTTACCGGAAAGCAAACAACATGAGCAAGCAGCTTATGAAAGATAAGTTGTTAGAATTTGACCAGTTCAAATTTTAAATTTTGGTTGTCTTCCTTGAACGATCACACTTTGTATGGAAAACCTGTGCGCGGAGGAACCTACCCGTGGCTTGCCGCACCCTTATCTTGTTTTCGAGTTCACTCAACGATTTAAGTGAGCTGCGACAAGTGTCGCGCCCTTGCCTCGTTTCCGAGTACACTCAGCAAGCTAAGTGCGTTGCGACCTGCTGCGGTAAGGTTGCTTGCCGGCGAGGACCTTGGCCAGCAGGCTGCTCAGAGTCCAGCACTCAGCGCTCGCGGCAAGGGCCCCTTGCCGGCAAGCTTCCCGGGAGCGTAGGGTGAAAAACATACAAAGTCAAAGATTGGAACAAGGAAGATAACATTGCACTGATTGATTGAAGTAAAGCGAATATCTTACAAGGATAACTTGTCGCAATGGACTAATGAGTTCATAACATAACGTGCAGCAACGAAAAGATAAAGATAGATGGGGCCCTAGTCTACGCGGTCGCCCTCCTTCCTGCCAAGCTTTGCCACCTTGGCGATGATGTGGCTGACCTGCTCCTTCAGGGCCTCCGTGTTCGCATCCTCCGGCAAGCTGCGAAGAACGTTCGTGAGGTTGATCCCCGGGTTGCGGAACACGATCTTCGTCAAGACCCGCTCCAGAGTTCCCGCGCAGAGACGGCGCGACTCCTCGGCCAGCTGCGCGGGGATGCGGTTCCGGAGACCTGCAAGGGCCGGAGCGACGCCTCTGAAGAAGAGGCTGAGCTTGGCGCTGTGCGGGAGATCTGGATCCGGCGAGTAGATAAGATGCTCGGCCTTCAAAGCAAGCAACTCCTGGTCAATGTTGGACGCAGAAGAAGCCAGCTCTTCGGTCCACGCCTCGATGGTCTGCCGGAATAGCTCAGACGCCTTGTTGACGCTATCCACCAAAGTCCGCTCCTTCCGGAGCTCCTCCTTCAGCTTGTCTTCTCGGAGCTTGGCGGCGTCAATTGAATCCCTCAGAGTTGAGACCTTCAGCTCCAAGTCTTCGATGGAATCCTTGGCGGCCTTCAACTCGTCGCCCTTCTTTGATAAGCTTACTTGGAGCTCCGCGTTGGTGTGGGCGTCCTTCTCGCGCTCAGTAATGAGCGCGGCAACCTTCTCGGCGCTCACCTTCATCGCCTTCTCCAACTGGATGACCTTGGCGGCGAGCTCCTTCTTGGCATCTTCCGCGGCAGCAGCAGCGGCTTTCGCCTCCTTCAGCTCCCCGCCAAGAGCAGCCTCGCGAGCGGCAAGGTCCTCCTCGTGGGAGTCGAGATCCACCTTCCGCTGCGCGAGCTCTCCCTCTCGCCGGGACATCTCCACCCCGGCGAGTCGTTGCTGTTCCTCAGCCTCGGCCTTCTCCAGCACCCATTCTTCATATTCGCCGGCAAGGCGCTCGCGCGCCTCCGCCACCTCGCGGAGGCCCGCCTTGTGGGCGGCGCTAAGCTCCGCCGCACGCTTCTCCATTTCAGCGGCGGCCTGGGCAGCAAGGGCTTCCCGGGAGGCAAGCTTCGCCTGCCTGGCCCGGTAAAGGGCCAGGAGTCGGTGGAGAAGCTTCTCCTCCTCGGGCCCATCTCCTTCGCCGGGCGCTTCGACGACTGTCAGACCCGCGGAGGCGAGGACTTCCCCGTCAAACGCCTCGCCCTCCGCGGGAGCTCTTGATGAAGACCCCCAAGGCACTTGGATAAAGATGCCATTGGGGGCACGAAGATAGTAACCGGCTGGCTCCTCGCCGGCGGAGGGACCGGCGGCCGGTGCAGCATCTGATGCTCCCGCCACCTCCGGGTTGGCGGTGCGGTCGCCGTCCCCCTCCCCGGCCGCTGCATCGGCAGCCGGAGCGGTCTCCTGCACGGCCGGCTCGGTGGTTTCGGCCGTCTCCGCGGTGGCCTCGGCCATCTCCACGACGACGGGAACGTCATCGACGCCGCCCTGCGCGCCCTCCTCATCCTCAATATTGATGACCTCGGTCTCCATCGGCACGGGAGGAGGAGGAGGAAGATCTAGAAGAAGAAGAAAAAGAAGTTCAAAATCAAGCAAAGATCCAAAAAGAAGCAAAGTCAAGAAAACCAAGTACAGAACGTACCTTGGCGGACGTCCTCTGCGGCGGGCTCCCTTGCCGGGGAGCTCGGCCCTGGCGGAGTGGCCGTCCTCGCCGGGCTGCTCGCCCTTGGCGGGGTACTCTGCCTTGGCGGAGTACCCGCCCTTGGCGGAGCGCTCTCCCTCGCCGGAGAGTTTTGCCTTGCCGGGGACGGCGGGGCCTGCGGCTCCTCGGTGACGGCCTCCGGGCGCTCTTCCCGCTGCGGCTCCACCTCTGCACAAGAGAAGATAGAAGAACCAAGACATTCAGAGATCAAAGCCCCAAGCGCGCCCCGACGAGCAAAAACAGTAAACCTCTAACTTACGCTGGGGGCTGCGCTGGGGGCTGCTCCCCGGAGCGGCACTCGGGTCCGGCAAGATCGGCTCCGCCGCGATCCCTGCTTCCGCGACGGATGGGTCTTCCACGACCTCAACTGTGGGCACCTTGACCCTCTTCGCGCGCTGCTCCAAGGTCCTGCAATCACAAGCAACCAACAAAATCAAGCGTCAGCAACAATCGAGATATAAAAATCAAGAAGGAGTAAGGTCTCGGGTCCTTACTCTTGGTCCTCCTCGTCGTCCTCGCTCAGCGCGGAGAAGTCGAACTCCACGGTGGGCGCGTCGGCGCGAGGAGCGGAGGATGAAGGTTCCCTCGCGCGTTTCGGAGCCACCGGGGCTGGGGGCTGCGTAGGCCCAGCCCCTGTGGTGGCCGGCGCCCGAGAAGGGGGCGGAGCAGCTGCTCCGCTCCGAGAAGATCCTTGCCGGCTCGGTGCCGGCCTGCGGGACGCCTCTGCCGTGGCCGGCACGCCGGCCGCCCTTGGCGCGGCTTGGCTCGGCCGGGGAGCTGCCCGGCGAGCTGGCTGTTGCCGGGGCGCTCGCGTCTGCTCTCCCGTCGCCGCCTTGCGGAGACGCTTCAACGGGGACTGCGTCGGGCTTGCCGGGGGCGGGGAGCTCTCCGACGAGGAGAGGTCGTCGGCGTACAACTCTGTCGATCCGCCGGAGCCTTCGGCCTCCTCCTCCTCCTCCTCCTCTGCCTCGGCCGGCTCGCTGGGCCCAGCATCCGACGATGCGGCCCTCTTCCCCTTGGCGCCTCCGCCCCTCGCGGCGCCTCTGCTTCCTCCGGCGGCGCCCTCCATTGCCGCGGCCTCCGTCGCAATCCCACTGATCCCAGAGTGCCTCAGCGAGGGGATCACGGCGAGCGCGTCGGGAGGGAGCTCTAGCAACTTGCGAATCTCCTCATTGTCCGCCTGGCTGGCGGCATCCGCGGCTTCCGCCTCCGCGGGTGTGTATCCAAAGTTTCCCGCCGCCGCGGCTGCGGCGACTTCTTCAGCGCGAGAAGCTATGTAAGCAATCTCTTGGTCGGTGGTGGCCCGCGTGTGCAGCTTGAGATCGTCCTTCTTCTCCAACACCTCCACAAGGCGGTCGTAGAACTCGAGGACGTCGATGGGCTTGGGCGCAATCCACGTGCGCTCCACTCCATGAGAGTCGCACGCGGGCATCATGGCGACGAGGCGATCCCGGGCGCTGCTGGCGCAGAGCGGCACCACTCCCCGGGGAGCGCGGAAGTACTCGGGGTGGGCCGGGTCGAACTTGAAAAGTTCCCTGACCATACCCCGCAGCTCGAGTGTTGTGAAGTTAAAATTGAGGCCGGGGCGCAGCCTCATGATGTCTGCCGGGCCGCCATATTGCCACGCCGGCCTCTTCCGGTCTTGGAGGGGGGCGATCCGGCGACGAAGAAAGTCCTTGCCCACTTCAGCGACAGACAGCGGCGCCAAACGAAGACGCATGATCCTGACGAGAGCAATATCCAGCTTGGAGTCGTCGGAATCGAAGTTACTCCAATCTCTGCCGCGCACGATGGGCGATGTGCGCGGCGCGGTGAAGTGTTGCGGCCGCTCCTCGACGACCCAGCACCACTCCGCACGCCACTCTTCCCACTTGCCGCGGAGCTCCCCCGGCAAGTAGGCAGGTTTCTTATTCAGCCTGAACACCCAAGAGATTCCTCCGGAGAGGGGGGCGTCGGCCTCTACTCTGGGGATGAAAAAGTGCCTAAAGAGAGCTACGTTGGGCTGGATTCCTACGAAGTTTTCGCACATGTGTGCGAAAACGGACATGGTGAGGATGGCGTTGGGAGTGAAGTCGAGGAGGTGGAGGCCATAAGTATTCATGATATCGCAGAAAAAGTTTGAGAAGGGAGGGCACAGACCGCAGTGGAAGAAGGCTGCGAAAAAGTAATACCCGCCGGGGTAGTGATCCTTGGCGACGGCCGGGTAGACGCGCGTGCGGGGGTGCGCTGGAGTCTCCTTGGACCAGAACCAATAATATTTGCTCCAGAGTTCCCGCACGCCGAGCCTCGGCGAGAAGACGATGTGCTCCTTCCGGTACGCGGCGAGCTTCGCCGCCTGATCTGACTTCTCCCGCTTAGACTTCTCCGCCTTCGCCTTGTCGGTCTTTGGGGCCATGGCGGACGCGGTGGAAGGAAGGGGGCGAAGAGCTTGGTGATGGCGGAGGAGTGGAGGCAAAGAGCAGAGGAATCTGAGGAAGAAGACGATGGCAATGAGTGCGCAGGGAGGGGAACCGCGCCGCTCTCTCCGCCTTTATGGGGGAGTGGGGGGCGTTTCGCCCTCCCCATTAAAGAAATCGTGGGCACGTCCCATCCCACGGCGCCGCAATCGACGCGTGCCGTTACCGTGGGGTGCGGCGGATAGGGAAGTGGATTCGGCGCGCCGCGGGCCGCGGGTGCCCGTGCACTGTTTTGGGCCTGGCCCAACAGCGCTCGGCACCGTGTGTGGCCCAGGCCCGGGGGCTCCTGTCGGTGTACTAAGGTAGGGGTACCTCAGTACCCCAACTTGTGCACGGGCAGTTGCAGCTTCCCGCGGCAAGGTTTACTGCTGGCTCGCCGGAGACCTTCCTGCTCCTTATCTAACCATTCAAAGACAAAGTATACAAGACAGAAGACCAAGACCCCGGCAAGAGGAGCTTGCCGGGAAGGCCGTCCCAGGCTCAAGATTGCTTAACTAGCACGAGGCCCTGGCAAGAGGAGCTTGTCAGGACGAATAGAAGATTTTATCTTAGAAGACCCGGCAAGGGCTCGGGGAGCGGCAAGCTTCCGGGCCCGGCAAGGTCGAGATCCCCGGCAAGGTGCTTGCCGGGGGAGGTGCGCTGTGTGCCCGCGCTCCAGCTCATCAAGCGTCAGCAACAATCGAGATATAAAAATCAAGAAGGAGTAAGGTCTCGGGTCCTTACTCTTGGTCCTCCTCGTCGTCCTCGCTCAGCGCGGAGAAGTCAAACTCCACGGTGGGCGCGTCGGCGCGAGGAGCGGAGGATGAAGGTTCCCTCGCGCGTTTCGGAGCCACCGGGGCTGGGGGCTGCGTAGGCCCAGCCCCTGTGGTGGCCGGCGCCCGAGAAGGGGGCGGAGCAGCTGCTCCGCTCCGAGAAGATCCTTGCCGGCTCGGTGCCGGCCTGCGGGACGCCTCTGCCGTGGCCGGCACGCCGGCCGCCCTTGGCACGGCTTGGCTCGGCCGGGGAGCTGCCCGGCGAGCTGGCTGTTGCCGGGGCGCTCGCGTCTGCTCTCCCGTCGCCGCCTTGCGGAGACGCTTCAACGGGGACTGCTTCGGGCTTGCCGGGGGCGGGGAGCTCTCCGACGAGGAGAGGTCGTCGGCGTACAACTCTGTCGATCCGCCGGAGCCTTCGGCCTCCTCCTCCTCCTCCTCCTCTGCCTCGGCCGGCTCGCTGGGCCCCGCATCCGACGATGCGGCCCTCTTCCCCTTGGCGCCTCCGCCCCTCGCGGCGCCTCTGCTTCCTCCGGCGGTGCCCTCCATTGCCGCGGCCTCCGTCGCGATCCCACTGATCCCAGAGTGCCTCAGCGAGGGGATCACGGCGAGCGCGTCGGGAGGGAGCTCTAGCAGCTTGCGAATCTCCTCATTGTCCGCCTGGCTGGCGGCATCCGCGGCTTCCGCCTCCGCGGGTGTGTATCCAAAGTTTCCCGCCGCCGAGGCTGCGGCGACTTCTTCAGCGCGAGAAGCTATGTAAGCGATCTCTTGGTCGGTGGTGGCCCGCGTGTGCAGCTTGAGATCGTCCTTCTTCTCCAACACCTCCACAAGGCGGTCGTAGAACTCGAGGACGTCGATAGGCTTGGGCGCAATCCACGTGCGCTCCACTCCATGAGAGTCGCACGCGGGCATCATAGCGACAAGGCGATCCCGGGCGCTACTGGCGCAGAGCGGCACCACTCCCCGGGGAGCTCGGAAGTACTCGGGGTGTGCCGGGTCGAACTTGAAAAGTTCCCTGACCATACCCCGCAGCTCGAGTGTTGTGAAGTTAAAATTGAGGCCGGGGCGCAGCCTCATGATGTCTGCCGGGCCGCCATATTGCCACGCCGGCCTCTTCCGGTCTTGGAGGGGGGCGATCCGGCGACGAAGAAAGTCCGCGCCCACTTCAGCGACAGACAGCGGCGCCAAACGAAGACGCATGATTCTGACGAGAGCGATATCCAGCTTGGAGTCGTCGGAATCGAAGTTACTCCAATCCCTGCCGCGCACGATGGGCGATGTGCGCGGCGCGGTGAAGTGTTGCGGCCGCTCCTCGACGACCCAGCACCACTCCGCACGCCACTCTTCCCACTTGCCGCGGAGCTCCCCCGGCAAATAGGCGGGTTTCTTATTCAGCCTGAACACCCAAGAGATTCCTCCGGAGAGGGGGGCGTCGGCCTCTACTCTGGGGATGAAAAAGTGCCTAAAGAGAGCTACGTTGGGCTGGATTCCTACGAAGTTTTCGCACATGTGTGCGAAAACGGACATGGTGAGGATGGCGTTGGGAGTGAAGTCGAGGAGGTGGAGGCCATAAGTATTCATGATATCGCAGAAAAAGTTTGAGAAGGGAGGGCACAGACCGCAGTGGAAGAAGGCTGCGAAAAAGTAATACCCGCCGGGGTAGTGATCCTTGGCGACGGCCGGGTAGACGCGCGTGCGGGGGTGCGCTGGAGTCTCCTTGGACCAGAACCAATAATATTTGCTCCAAAGCTCCCGCACGCCGAGCTTCGGCGCGAAGACGATGTGCTCCTTCCGCAACGCGACGAGCTTCGCCGCCTGATCTGACTTCTCCCGCTTGGACTTCTCCGCCTTCGCCTTGTCGGTCTTTGGGGCCATGGCGGACGCGGTGGAAGGAAGGGGGCGAAGAGCTTGGTGGTGGCGGAGGAGTAGAGGCAAAGCGCAGAGGAATCTGAGGAAGAAGACGATGGCAATGAGTGCGCAGGGAGGGGAACCGCGCCGCTCTCTCTGCTTTTATGGGGGAGTGGGGGGCGTTTCGCCCTTCCCATTAAAGAAATCGTGGGCACGTCCCATCCCACGGCGCCGCAATCGACGCGTGCCGTTACCGTGGGGTGCGGCGGATAGGGAAGTGGATTCGGCGCGCCGCGGGCCGCGGGTGCCCGTGCACTGTTTTGGGCCTGGCCCAACAGCGCTCGGCACCGGGTGTGGCCCAGGCCCGGGGGCTCCTGTCGGTGTACTAAGGTAGGGGTACCTCAGTACCCCAACTTGTGCACGGGCAGTTGCAGCTTCCCGCGGCAAGGTTTACTGCTGGCTCGCCGGAGACCTTCCTGCTCCTTATCTAACCATTCAAAGACAAAGTATACAAGACAGAAGACCAAGACCCCGGCAAGAGGAGCTTGCCGGGAAGGCCGTTCCAGGCTCAAGATTGCTTAACTAGCACGAGGCCCTGGCAAGAGGAGCTTGTCAGGACGAACAGAAGATTTTATCTTAGAAGACCCAGCAAGGGCTCGGGGAGCAGCAAGCTTCCGGGCCCGGCAAGGTCGAGATCCCCGGCAAGGTGCTTGCCGGGGGAGGTGCCCGGCAAGGTGCTTGCCGGGGGAGGTGCGCTGTGTGCCCGCGCTCCAGCTCATCAGCCCACGCGTCGCCCTGGGGCCACTCCAGGGACGCGTGGCGGATGGCTGTGCAGCCTGGGGGACACGGTGGCACTCCACGGCAGTGGATCCATCGCCGTGGCAGACGGAGACGCAACGGCGGGAGCTTTTGGGGTCGACGGCGACGGGCATTAAATGCCCTTGTCCCCCACTGTTAAAGTAGGTATAGGCCACTGTTCTGTACTGTAGCTCCACTGTTCCCGCACTGTTACAACTACCACCTCTTTTACATTTTTACCCCTTTCTCCTACGTTGACACCTGTCGGTGACCCCTTGCACTATAAAAGGAGGCCCATGCACAACGTGGAGGGGGTTCGAAACCTAGATCATTCTCACGCTCGTGTAGCTGCTTCTTCAAGCTCCGAGCGCCCAACTCAATACACAACCAAGCAGGAGTAGGGTTTTACGCATCCGTGCGGCCCGAACCTGGGTAAAACTGCCCGCGCGTCTGCCTCGATCTGCTCTTCGTGCTCCCTCCGCCCTCGTACCGCACAGACAAGGGGCTCCGGTCCCATAGGTGTTCGTGGTGGACAGTTTCCCCCGACAATACACTTGGGTATTCTTTCTCGAAGACAAGACCTGGACTCAAGATATCTTCAAAAGCTTCGCTAAGAAGGCTTAGAATGAATATGATGTGCGAATTAAGCATGTCCGAAGTGACAATGGAACTAAGTTCAAAAATACTCATATTGCAGAATTTTTGATGATCATGGAATTACTCATGAATTCTCTGCAGCTTACACTCCCCAACAGAATGGAATTGTTGAACAAAAGAATAGAACTCTCATTGAAATGGTGAGAACCATGCTCAGTGAGTACAAAACTCCCATATGCTTCTGGGTTGATGCTATTAACACCGATTGCCATGTTAATAATCGTGTTTATTGATACGTCTCCAACGTATCCATAATTGTTTATTGTTCCATGCTATTATATTATCCATCTTGATGTTTTATATGCATTTATATGTTATTTTACATGATTTTTGGGACTAACGTATTAACCTAGATCCTAGTGCCAGTTTCTGTTTTTTCCTTGTTTTTGAGTTTTACAGAAAAGGAATACCAAACGGAGTCCAATTGACGTGCCAATTTTTGATGATTTTTTATGGACCAAAAGAAGCCCCCGGAGTAAAAGAGTTGAGCCAGAAGAGTCCCGAGCCGTCCACGAGGGTGGAGGGCGCGCCCTACCCCCTGGGCATGTGCCCCTATCTCATGGACGACTCGGAGACCCCCTGACGTGAGACCGGCACCAAACATTCCTATAAATATAGAAACCCTCGAAAGGAAACCTAGATCGGGAGTTCCACCGCCGCAAGCCTCTGTAGCCACGAAAAACCAATCAGGACCCTGTTCCAGCACCCCGCCGGAGGGGGATCCCTCACCGGTGGCCATCTTCATCATCCCGGCATTCTCCATGACGAGGACGGGGTAGTTCACCCACGGGGCTAAGGGTATGTACCAGTAGCTATGTGTTTGATCTCTCTCTCTCTCATGTTCTTGATTTGGCACGATCTTAATGTACCGCGAGCTTTGCTACTATAGTTGGATCGTATGATGTTTCTCCCCCTCTACCTTATTGTAATGGATTGAGTTTTCCCTTTGAGGTTATCTTATCAGATTGAGTCTTTAAGGATTTGAGAACACTTGATGTATGTCTTGCGGGGATACCCGTGGTGACAATGGGGTATTCTATTGATTCACTTGATGTATGTTTTGGTTATCAACTTGCAGGTTTAGTGACCTTGTGAACTCGTGCATAGGGGTTGGCACACGTTTTCGTCTTGACTCTTCGATAGAAACTTTGGTGCACTCTTTGAAGTTCTTTGTGTTGGTTGAATAGATGAATCTAGATTGTGTGATGCATATTGTATAATCATGCCCACGGATACTTGAGGTGACAATGGAGTATCTAGGTGACATTAGGGTTTTGGTTGATGTGTGTCTTAAGGTGTTATTCTAGTATGAACTCTAGGATATATCGAACGAAGAAGAATAGCGTCGTGTTATTTTACAACGGACTCTTGAATAGATCGATCAGAAAGAATAACTTTGAGGTGGTTTCGTACCCTACAATAATCTCTTCGTTTGTTCTCCGCTATTAATAACTTTGGAGTGACTCTTTGTTGCATGTTAAGGGATTGTTATATGATCTAATTATGTTATCCTTGTTAAGAGAACATGCACTAGTGAAAGTATGAACCTTAGGCCTTGTTTCAAAGCATTGCAATACCATTTGTGCTCACTTTTATCATTAGTTACCTTGCTGTTTTTATATTTTCATATTACAAAAAACCTATATCTACCATCCATATAACACTTGTATCACTGTCTCTTCACCGAACTAGTGGACCTATACAATTTGCCATTGTATTGGGTGTGTTGGGTACACAAGAGACTCTTTGTTATTTGGTTGCAGGGTTGTTTGAGAGAGACCATCTTCATCCTATGCTTCCCATGGATTGATAAACCTTAGGTCATCCACTTGAGGGAAATTTTCTACTGTCCTACAAACCTCAGCACTTGGAGGCCCAACAACGTCTACAAGAAGAAGGTTGTGTAGTATACATCAAGCTCTTTTCTGGCACCGTTGCCGGGGAGGCTAGGTAAGCGGCACTCACATCCCATCAACGAAGCTCTTTTCTGGCGTCGTTGCCGGGGAGGTGAGTGCTTGAAGGTATATCTTTAGATCTTGCAATCGAATCTTTTAGTTTCTTGTTTTATCACTAGTTTATTTTATAAAAGAAAACTACAAAAAAATAGCATTGAGGGTGCCTCATATGCTTCATCTTTTTAATGTATTCCATGAAAATGATGGAAAGGAATTTTTTCCCAAGTACTAGAATAAGAATGCATTAAAATGTTTGGCACTAAATCTTTGAATGATGAGAGTGATTATGCTTATGATATGAAAAGGCCCAAGCTTGGGGATGCTATGTTTGATGAAGATGATATTTTTAGTCCCCCAAGTTTTGTGTGAAAATTTATTATTATGGTAGCATGCCTCATATTTATGATGATTGCAATATTTATGAAAGTGGGTTTGGAGAGGTCATGACTTTATTAGTGATGAATCCACTATTTCGGAAGAGGTTCCAATTGATTATGAGAACAAAGTTGCTATCTATGATGATTATTGTGATGACTTGTATGCTATTAAGAATAATGATAACCATGAAACTCGTCATCTTGATTTTAATTTTCAATTGGATTATGCCTCACATGATAGTTATTTTGTTGATTTTGCTCCCACTATTATTCATGAGAAGAAATTCACTTATTTGGAGAGTAATAAAATTTATATGCTTGGGGATCGTGAAAAGAATGCTTTATGTGATGGTTATACTTTTGAATTCATCCATGATGCTACTAAAAATTATTATGAGGGAGGAATATATGCTTGTAGGAGTTGCAATAATATCAAGTTTCCTCTCTATGTGCTTAAAATCTTGAAGTTATGCTTGCTTTGCCTTCCTATGCTAGTTAATTATCGTTCACATAAGTTGTTTTCTCTCAAAATCCCTATGCATAGGAAGTGGGTTAGACTTAAATGTGCTAGTTATATTCTTCATGAAGCTCTCCTTATGTTTCAATTCTTATCTTTTATGCGAGCATCGTTGAAATCATCATGCCTAGCTAAAATGCTTTGAAGAAAAGCGCTTATTGGGAGACAACCCAATATTTGTATTTCCTAGTTTTCAATAAATATATCATCTAGCCTTTGATTAGATGAGTTTTCATGTTTTAAATTAGTGTTTGTGCCAAGTAAGACCTTTGGGATGATTTGGAAGATAGTAGATTGGTTTTGCTGAAAAACTGAAACTTTTGCGCCCAGTGTTTGAATTCTTTCTGATTACTGGAACGTGGTAAATTCTTGAAATTTTTACAGAATTCCCACCTACAAATTTCCCACGTTTTCCCAATTTTTCAGAATTTTTAGAGACATAGAGATTCTACATCAATTTACATCTTTACAGACTACCCTATTTAAGACAGATTCTGTTTTCTTGTGTTGTTGGCTTATTTTGATGCTTCTATGCTTCTATGCAAAAACTGGAATACAATAGATATAACACAAATATAAAATAATAATGAGTTCACAATAGTACCTACACGTAAGGATTGGATTTGTTTTACTAACGCATCTCACGAAGTTGTGTTAACTTTTGTGTTGTGAAGTTTTCAAGTTTTGTTAAAGATTCGATGGACTATGGAATAAGGAGTGGCAAGAGACTAAGCTTGAGGATGAACAAGGCACTCCAAGGTAATATTCAAGGACAACCAAGAGCCTAAGCTTCAGGATGCCCCGGAAGGCATCCCCTCCTTCGTCTTCGTCTATCGGTAACTTTACTTGAGGCTATATTTTTATTCACCACATGATACGAGTTTTGCTTGGAGCGTCATTTTCTGTTGTTCATATTTGCTTGCTATTATTCAGAGGCATTTTTTCTATCTTTTGTTTCAATAAAATATCAAGTCTAGCCTTTACCATGCTTATTTTGCAAGTCTTTGTGTTGCTGTTTGAAAATAGAAAGTTTTCTATCATTGTCTAAATTCTTCTAGATAGTCAGAACGTGATAAAATATTAAAAATTTTACACAGTGAGCATGAATAAGTTCTCCGTAACTTGGTAATTTTTCATAATTTTTTGAGTTAGGGAAGTATGAGAACAATTCCACTCTTTACAAACTGTCATGTTTAGGCAGATTGTTGTTATGTTTGCATTGTTTGCATATGTTTGTATGTTTAATGATTCTATTTGATGATAGGAGTATTAAATATCCAAAAGCATTTAGTATGCAATGTCAAATTATAATTTTAGTGATTTGCTACACTAGAGAATGTTAAGTTTTTAAGATTCCGAAAACTATGATATGAGAGGAATTAAGGTGACACCAAAGCTCAAGTTGGGGATGCCCAAGGCATCCCAAAATAATATTTCAAGAAGTCTCGAGCATCTAAGCTTGGGGATGCCCCGGTTGGCATCCCACCTTTCTTCGTTGACAATTATTGGTCAATAACGGTTGAGCCTAGTTTTTACTTCTCCACATGATGTGTGATATCCTTGTAATGTCATTTTATTTTGCTTTGCTTGCTATTTGAATAATATCACAAGATCTGAAATTCTTAATTGTTAGAGAGTCTTCACATAGTTACATAATTATTCGACTACTCATTGATCTTCACTTATATCTTTCGGAGTAGTTTGTTGTTTGCTCTAGTGCTTCACTTATATCTTTTCAGAGCATGGCGATGGTTTTATTTTGAAAAAATAGATGAACTCTCATACTTCACTTATATTATTTGGAGGGTCTTTTAGAACAGCATGGTAATTTTCTGAGGTTATGAATTCAGTCCTAATATGATGGGCATCCAAGAGGGATATAATAAAAACTTTCATATAAAGTGTGTTGAATACTATGAGAAGTTTGATGCTTTATGATTGTTTTGAGATATGTGGATGGTGATATTGGAGTCATGCTAGTAGAGTAATTGTGAATTTGAGAAATACTTGTGTTCAGATTTGCAAGTCCCGTAGCAAGCACGTATGGTAACCGTTGTGTAACAAATTTGAAGCATGAAGTATTTCTTTTATTGTCTTCCTTTGTGTGGAGGTCGGGCTCGCGCGATGGTTAACTCCTACCAACCCTTCCCCTAGGACCATGCGTGTAGTGCTTGGTTGTTGATGACTTGTAGATTTTTGTAGTAAGTATATGAGTTCTTTATGACTAATGTTGAGTCCATGGATTATACGCACTCTCACCCTTCCACCATTGCTAACCTCTCTAGTGTCGCGCAACTTTCGCCGGTACCATACACCCACCATATACCTTCCTTAAAACAGCCACCATACCTAACTATTATGGCATTTCCATAGCCATTCCGAGATATATTGCCATGCAAATTTCCACCGTTCCGTTTATTATGACACGATCCATCATTGTCATATTGCCTTGCATGATCATGTAGTTGACATCGTATTTGTGGCAAAGCCACCATTCATATTTTTTTCATACATGTCATTCTTGATTCATTGCACATCCCGGTACAACGCCGGAGGCATTCATGTAGAGTCATATTTTGTTCTAAGTATCGAGTTGTAATCCTTGACTTGTAAAAGAAATAGAAGTGTGATGATCATCGTTATTAGAGAACTGTCCCAGAAAAAAGGCCAAATAAAAAAGGGAAAGGCCTAAAAAAGGGAAAGGCCAAATAAAAAAAGGAAGGGCCAAAAAAAGAAAAAAAGGGGACAATGCTACTATCCTTTTCCACACTTGTGCTTCAAAATAGCACCATGATCTTCATGATAGAGAGTCTCTTATTTTGTCACTTTCATATACTAGTGGGAATTTTTCATTATAGAACTTGGCTCGTATATTCAAACAATGGGCTTCCTCAAATGCCCTAGGTCTTCGTGAGCAAGCAAGTTGGATGCACACCCACTTAGTTTCTTTTGTTGAGTTTTCATACATTTATAGCTCTAGTCCATCTGTTGCATGGCAATTCCTACTCACTCACGTTGATATCTGTTGATGGGCATCTCCATAGCCCATTGATACGCCTAGTTGATGTGAGACCATCTTCCTCTTTTTTGTCTTCTCCACAACCACCATGCTATTCCACCTATAGTGATATGTCCATGGCTCATGCTCATGTATTGCGTGAAAGTTGAAAAAGTTTCAAAATATTAAATTACGAAACAATTGCTTGGCGGAAACCGGGGTTGTGCATGATTTGGGTATCTTGTGTGACAAAGATGGAGCATAGCCAAACTATTTGATTTTGAAGGGATGAACTTTCTTTGGCCATGTTATTTTGAGAAGACATAATTGCTTTATTACTATGCATGATGTATTATTATTTTTATGTCAATATTAAACCTTTGTCTTGAATCTTTCGGATATGAACATTCATGCCACAATAAAGAAAATTACATTGATAATTATGTTAGGTAGCATTCCACATCAAAAATTCTGTTTTTATCATTTACCTACTCGAGGACGAGCAGAAATTAAGCTTGGGGATGATTGATACGTCTCCAACGTATCTATAATGTTTGATTGTTCCATGCTATTATATTATCCATCTTGGATGTTTTATATGCATTTATATGCTATTTTATATGATTTTTAGGACTAACCTACAGCCATGTGCTAGTTTCTGTTTTTTCCTTGTTTTTGTGTTTTACACAAAAGGAATACCAAAGGGAGTCCAATTGACATGCCAATTTTTGATGATTTTTTATGGACCAAAAGAAGCCCCCGGAGTAAAAGAGTTGGGCCAGAAGAGTCCCGAGCCGTCCACGAGGGTGGAGGGCGTGCCCTAACCCCTAGGTGTGTGTCCCTATCTCGTGGATGACTCGGAGACCCCCGCCCCCCCTGACATGAGACCGACGCCAAACATTCCTATAAATACAGAAACCCCCGAAAAGAAACCTAGATCGGGAGTTCCGCTGCCGCAAGCCTTTGTAGCCACCAAAAACCAATCGGGACCCTTTTCCGGCACCATGCCAGAGGCGGGGGTCCCTCACCGGTGGCCATCTTCATCATCCCGGCGCTCTCCATGATGAGGAGGGAGCAGTTCACCCTCGGGGCTGAGGGTATGTACCAGTAGCTATGTGTTTGATCTCTCTCTCTTGTGTTCTTGATTTGGCACGATCTTGATGTACCGTGAGCTTTGCTACTATAGTTGGATCTTATGATGTTTCTCCCCCTCTACCTTCCTGTAATGGATTGAGTTTTCCCTTTGAAGTTATCTTATCGGATTGAGTCTTTAAGGATTTGAGAACACTTGATGTATGTCCTGCGTGGGATACCCGTGGTGACAATGGGGCATTCTATTGATTCACTTGATGTATGTTTTGGTGATCAACTTGCGGGTTCAGTGACCTTGTGAACTTATGCATAGGGGGTGGCACACATTTTCTTCTTCACTCTCCGATAGAAACTTTGGGGCACTCTTTGAAGTTCTTTGTTTTGGTTGAATAGATGAATCTGAGATTGTGTGATGCATATTGTATAATCATGCCCACAGATACCTGAGGTGAAAATGGAGTATCTAGGTGATATTAGGGTTTTGGCTGATGTGTGTCTTAAGGTGTTATTCTAGTATGAACTCTAGGATAGATCAAACGAAAAGGATAGCTTCATGTTATTTTACTACGGACTCTTGAATCGATCGATCAGAAAGAATAACTTTGAGTTGGTTTCGTACCCTACAATAATCCTTCGTTTGTTCTCCGCTCTTAGTGACTTTGGAGTGACTCTTTATTGCATGTTGAGGGATTGTTATATGATCTATTTATGTTATCCTTGTTGAGAGAACTTGCACAAGTGAATGTATTAACCTTAGGCCTTGTTTCAAAGCATTGCAGTACCGTTTGTGCTCACTTTTATCATTAGTTACCTTGATGTTTTTATATTTTCATATTAAAAAAACCTATATCTACCATCCATATAGCAGTTGTATCACCATCTCTTCATCGAATTAGTGCACCTATACAATTTGCCATTGTATTGGGTGTGTTGGGTACACAAGAGACTCTTTGTTATTTGGATGCAGGGTTGTTGGGTACACAAGAAAACTTCATATGAGCTTATCACTTGCAAGAAACCAAATGCTTCTTATCTTCGTGTTTTTGGTGCACCTTGTTGCTTTCTTGATATGAATCAGTATTCCAAGTTTGCACCTAAGGCACATGAAAGTTGACTTCTTAGTTATGACTCAAACTCGCATACGTGTCCTGTCTATAACTCTCACCACATGAAAGTTATGGAAACGGTTAATGTGCTGTTTGACGAATCAAATGGCTCCCAAAAGGAGCACCTGAGTAATGTGATAGATGAACCATTGATATCGGATGCTATTCAGTAAATGGCCATTGGTAGATTCAAGCATGTTGAAGGAAATGCACTTGAGTCCTCTGATGATGATGCACCTATGACTCGAAGCAAAACTCATCAAGCCACTACTGATGCAAATGCCCCTCCAAATGATAATGGCAATCAAAATCCAGATGCCGATCATAATGGCAATCCTGATGAGAATGTTGAAACAAATGATGATGAAGATGACAATACTCATCACGATTAAAGTGCTCATCCTCGAGTGGTAAATCGAGTTGATCCCTCATTAATCCTCGATGAAATCAGGAATCCAGGTTATCGACCCACAACTCGTTCACGCACTCGTTTGGCTAACTAGTATGGCAGTTTCCCCTTTGTTTCTTTGGCAGAACCCACCAAGTATGAAGAAGCAATGAATGATCTGGATTGGATGAATGCCATGCAAGAGGAGTTAGTGCAATTCGAATTGAATGATGTGTGGGAATTAGTTGACAAACCAAATCCCAAGAAGCACAATATCATCGGCACAAAATGGATTTTTTTGCGATAAGCAAGATGAAAATGGCATTGTTGTGAGAAACAAAGCACGTCTTGTTGCTCAAGGGTACACAGGGGTAGAAGGTATTGATTTCGGTGAAACAAATGCTCATGTTGCACGCCTTGAGGCAATTCGCATTCTTCTTGCTTATGCAAATTACCATGATATTCTACTTCACCAAATGTATGTGAAAAGTTCCTTCCTCAATGGTGAAATTTATGAGGAAGTCTATGTTAGACAGCCACCTGGCTTTGAACACCCTGAGGTTTCCTAAAAAAGTTTTTATGTTGAAGAAAGATTTATATGGGCTAAGGCAAGCCCCTCGAGCTTGGTATAATTCCTTGAAGAAGTTTTTGCTCGAAAAAGGATACAAGTCAGGATCCACTTATCCCACTCTTTTCACTCATGTTGTTGATACTGATCTCTTCGTATGTTAAATCTATGTGGATGATGTTATCTTTGGCTATACTAACAATGCTTGCAGCTTAGAGTTCGGGAAAATGATGTCTGAGAAGTATAAAATGTCTATGATGGGTGAACTCATATTCTTTCTTGGACTGCAAATTCGTCAACAAGCAAATGGAACTTTCATTTCTTTGGAGAAATATCTCAAGGATTGCCTGAAGAAGTTCGAAATGCAAGATTCCAAAATGAAGGGCTATAAAACCCCTATGCCCACGAATGGTAAGCTGGATGCGGATGTGTATGGTAAGGATTTCGATCAGAATGCTTATCATTCGATGGTTGGATCTCTTCTTTATCTATGTGCATCCAGACCTGGCATTATGTTGAGTGTTTGCACGTGTGCCCGCTATCAAGCTACACCGAACGAATCGCATCACCAAGCGATCAAGCGCATACTGAGATATTTGGCTCACACCCCCACCTTAGGTTTATGGTATCCTAAGGGAGCATAGTTTGATCTCGTTGGATATTCTGACTCATACTGGGTTGGCGAGTTAGTTTACATGAAATCTACTTCAGGGACATGTCATTTCCTCGGTAGATCTTTTGTATGTTGGTTTTCAAGGAAGCAGAACTGTGAATCTTTGTCTACGGCTGAGGCCTAATATATTGCTGCTGGCTCTTGATGTACTCAGTTATTGTGGATGAATCAAACACTGAAGGATTATGGCATCAAGGCCAAGATTATTCGTCTATACTATGACAATGAGAGTGCCATAAAAATTGCACATAATCCTGTGCAGCATTCTCGCATGAAGCATGTTGCCATTAGACATCATTTTATTCGTGATCATGTTGAGCGAGAGGATATTGTCATTAATCATGTCAAGACCAAAGAAAATCTGGCTGATATCTTCACCAAGCCTCTCAACGAGAAAGGATTTTGTGCGTTACAGGGTGAGCTAAATATCCTAGACTTTGCAAACGTGCAGTAAGCTAGACTCGGCACCCGTGCCAACACTTCCACATCTTAGAAGGAATGGGTGCATAACACTCGAAGAGTCTGAAAATTTTGATAAAGTGAGATTTTCTTTCTAAGACTGGATATATTAACGAAGAACTAGACTAATTGGGTGCAACAATAATTGTGCGATGCTCGGGGTCATATAGTTCTTACACTGTCAATTACACCACCACATTTTTCGTTCGTTGGTTTTCTCTCCATTCGTTGGATTTAGGTTCTGTCCGAATGCATTTCTATCATAGCTACTTGCTTTTGGATTTGTGTTCGTCTGTCCGAGTGAAATGCCTAGGACCTCGTTTTCCCTCTGCTCTATCTCTTCCAGTATATGATGTTACGTTACAAATGCTCAATTTGATCAAGAACAAAACTTTCTCTGGTGTCTATGACCACGACTAAGATTCGGTGTGAACATTAATCTCTTTTGTGAAAGCTATCCAAAATTTGGGGTCTCCCGCCCAAGTCAGGACCACGATCTTTTATGATAGTTGCCACATGAGGTACAACAGCTGTCAGTCCATCCTGTCCGTTGAATTGCAATCGTCTCTGCATCGAATCCATCAGATCAAACCAAAGCGCTCCCCCTCAATCTTGATGCCGACGACCTCTTCGCCTCTTCACTACCGGAAAGTGGTCACCGGAGTCCTTCGACGCCGTCGCAGGACATCTTCTTCCTCGTGCCGTTGTAGTTGCCACACGTCACCGAGCTAGGGTACATGTTGGTCGAACTCGGGTCTTCTTCCCTTCGAGTCGAGTTCATCCTCGGTCATTTATCTCCTATTGTACCACATATCTTAGAACGAATTTTTTTACCCTTCTAGTGCGGGTGTGGTCTGTAGTTGTTACTCGCTTCCAAATCCTCCAGATCTAGGGTTTGTGTTATGTCTCACTCGAATATAATGTAGTACGTTGTCTATTATTTTCTTCGAATCTACTAGTTTGTTCTATACTTTCTTTCATTAAAAACATTTCTCAAAATCTGCATCTGATTCTTCCTCAAAATGTTTTCGTTCGGAAAATTATTTGTTGTGAGCATTTGTAACCTTGTCCCTTTTTTTCCTCGTACCTATTCTCATTCACAGGTGTATGTAGTCTGTCGAAAACTCTGCTAGACTGCACAGTATGGCTGATGAATAAGAGGTATTTTTGGGCACAGCTGATGAATCAAAAGCTCCAAATGCAACATGCCCAATGGTAGGCCCATCCACCAGCAAAAGAAAGATATCTGAACAAAAATCAAATGAGAAAGAAGCAACTGCACCGAAGAAGAGGAAAGGTGGTAGGCAACCTATCACAATCTCAACACAGTATGTCTCTCATAGTGACTACAACACAATTCCTGGAGAAGATTCAACTCAAAGAAGATCTCGTGTGCAAAACATTCGACGTCACTGGGTACAAAATTTGTTTCACTACAAGATGGTTCATCCTTGTTATGCCAAGAACTTTGCTTTCCATCCGCCGTGGGGTGACTGTCATGAAATTGGACTCATTCGAGCAGGTGATCCTCAGGTTAGGCCTCCACCGCCTCCGGATGCTGATGAGTCGTCTCTTATGACACCAGAGTCATATCCCGAAGAAAAGGCCAAGTGCCTTAAGAATGCTAAAAATAGAGCCAAGAAGGCTAGAAAGGAAACGGCAAGAGAAGAAGAAAATCGTCATCTTATTAAATCAAACGTTGAAAAGAAAAAGTCTGAAGGACAATCAGAAAGGCGCACAAAACTCAAACATGATCCCAAACCTTCGGCCTTGAAGAAAAAGAGCGCTCCGAAGAAAAGCCTTGGAAAAACAGTTGAGCCTAAAAGTGATTCTTCCGATCGAGATGACCCCCACTCACAAGAGATGAGATTAATGCAACTCTTTCAGAACAAGTGAATATTACTACATCCACTGTTTTTCCTGATCTTCGAGCAAGTGTTGTCCAGATTGCTCCTTCGAAGACAAAGACTCCTCCTACCACTGTAACATTGGTTGATAGAGTAAATTCTACCCCCATCCTGATGCAATTGATTTGCATGATTTGGTAGTTGATGCACCTATGAGCACAGCTAGACCAGGAGTGTCGGGGAAACTGGACGCCCACGAACACCTATGGGACCGAAGCCCCTTTCTACGTTGAGGTAAGGGAGCGGAGGGAGCACGGAGAGCAGATCGAGGAGCACACGCGGGCAGTTTACCCAGGTTCGGGCCGCGATGACGCGTAAAACCCTACTCCTGCTTTGGTTATATTGAGTTCTTGGGCTCGGGAGCTTGAAGATCTACAGTAATAGTTACACCGAGCGTGGAAGTGAGCGAGTTTCTGGGATCGAACCTCCTCTACGTTGTGCATGGGCCTCCTTTTATAGCTCAAAGGGTCACCGACAGGTGTCAACGTAGAGGAGGGTAAAAATGTAAAATCGGTGGTAGTTTCAACAGTGCATGAACAGTGTGTAAATAGTGGATGAACAGTGGTCTTCACCTAATCTTGACGGTGGGGGACAAAGGCATTGAATGCCCGTCGCCGTCGTCCCAAAAAGTGTCCGTCCATGCGTCTCCGTTCGCCACGGCGATATCCTCGTCACCGCGGCTTGCCACCGTGTACCCCAGGCTACACAGCCATCTGCCACATGCCCCTGGAAGGGCCCCAGGGCGACGCGTGGCCAGATAAGCTGGAGCGGAGGGACACAGCATAGGCTTCCCCGGCAAGCACCTTGCCGGGGTCGCAACCTTGCCGGGCCCGGAAGCTTGTCGCGCTCCGGGTCCTGCCGGGGCGCGCGATGCACCACGATATTCTTCCTTGAAGTGCCGTTCTTTTGGCCTTCCTGGCAAGCTCCTCTTGCTAGGGTCTTGTGCTGGAATGATAACTTTGAGCCTGGAGCGGCCTTCCCGGCAAGCTCCTCTTGCCGGGGTCTTGTCTCTTAACTTGAATACTTTGTTCTTGAATGGCTTCATAGGGACCAGAGCGGGCCTTGGCGAGAGCGTGGTAAGCCCTGCCACGGGAAGCTGCTACTGCCCGTGCACAAGTTGGGGTACTGAGGTACCCCTACCTTAGTACACCGACAGGAGCCCCCGGCCCTGGGCCACACACGGTGCCGAGCGCTGTTGGGCCAGGCCCAAGACAGTGCACGGGCACACGCGGCCCACGGCAAGCCGTACCCCTCTCCGTATCCGCCGCATCCCTCCCTAACGGCACACGTCGATTGCGGCGTCGTGGGAGAGATCGTGGCCTGTTCTTTAATGGGAAATGCGGAACATCCACCACTTCCCCCTTAAAAGCAGAGGAAGCAGGGGCAGTTTCCCCCCATCGCCTTCATTCTGTCTTGAATCTCTAGAAACCCCCGCCGCTCTCTGCCTCCCCTCAGGTCGACAGAGAGCCGAGCTCCTCCTTCCTCCGCCGTCCCCAGCATCCGCGGCGTCGTCGACCTCCTCGCCTCCTCCCTCGTCGCCCCCGCCATGGCTCCGAAAAGCGACAAGGCGAAGAGCGACAAGGCGAAGAAGGAGAAGTCCGAGCAAGCGGCGAAGCTAGCAGCCATGCGAAGAAGGAGGGTGGTCTTCCCGCCGAGGCTCGGCGCGAGGGAGCTGCGGGACAAGTATTACTTGTTCTGGGCGAGGGAGACGAAAGCTCATCCCCGCACCACAGTCTTCCCCGCCGTCGCCGTCGACATGTTCCCGTGAGGTTACTACTACTTTGCTGCATTTTTTCACTGCGGTCTCTGCCCTCCGTACTCGGAGTTCTTCTGTGATGTGATGAACACGTACGGCCTCCACCTCCTAGATTTCACCCCCAACGTCGTCCTTACGATGGCTGTTTTCGCACATCTGTGCGAAATCTTTGTCGGGGTCCACCCAAATGTAGCTCTTTTCCGCCACTTCTTCACGCCTAGAGTAGAGTCCGGATCCCCACTCTCCGGCGGCATCTCCTAGATCTTCAGGCTGAACAAGAAGGAGGCTTACTTGAAAGGGGAGCTTCGCGGCAAGTGGGAGGAGTGGAGAGCTGACTGGTGCTGGGTCTTGGAAGAGGAGCCCCAGCAGTTTACCTCGCCGCGCCAGACTGCCATAGTGCGCGGCAAGGATTGGAGCGAGTTGGCCCCGGAGGACGACAAGCTTGAGATTGCCTTGACTAGGATTCTTCGCCTCCGGGCCGCCAACCTGACTGTAGGTGAAGTTGGGGCCGATTTTCTCCGCCGCCGCATTGCTCCCCTGCAGGAAAGGAAGAGGCCTGCCTGGGAGTTCGGCAATGCGGCAGATCGTATGAGGCTGCGCCCCGGGCTGAACTATAATTTCACTGTCTTGGAGCTGAAGGGGATGGTCCGGGAGCTGTTTAAGCATGACCCCAACCACCCGGAGTGGTTCAGACCATCCCGAGGAGTGGTGCCGCTGTGCAATAACACCGCCCTTAGTGCCATACGCGCGGTGATGCCCGAGTGCGACTCCCACGGGGTCGTCCCCACTTGGCTGGTGCCTTCAGCGGAGACCGTGCAAGCCTTCTTCGACAACTTGGTCGAAAAGCCCCGCAACGCCGAAGAGAAGAAGGGTCTCACCCGGGAGACCACCGAGAGGGACGTGGCATACATTGCCTCCAGGATGGAGGAGGCCGCTGCGGTTGCAGCGGCAGGCGAATTTGGATACACTATGGACGAAGCAGAGGCAGCGGACGTGGTGAGCCAAGCCGAGGAGGCGGAAATCCTCAAGCTGCTGAAGATTGCGCCCGAGGAGTTCGCCGGGGAGCCTTCCGGGAAGCTTGCCGGGGCGAGCGAGGTTGCCTGGGCGAGCGAGGCCGCCGGGCAGGGTACCCAGTCCAGCGGGCCCGCCGAGGAGGAGGAGGACGCCGAGTCCGGAGATTTTGATGAAGACTCTGGCGGGTCTCTGAATCTCGACGACGACGCCTCATCATCCTCGGAGAACTCTCCTCCACCACCAAGCCCAAGCCCTCCGCCGCAACCGAAGAAGCGCCTCCGCAAGGCCGTCGAGACGGTGAGGCCGCAGGCGCCCCAACAACGACCAAAGCGCCGGGCGACGCGCGCCACCACGACGAGCAAGGTCGTCAAGGAGGTGCCCCGTGCCCGAGCGACAAGCGGAGGGGGGTCTTCTCGGAGTGACTCTGGGGTTCCTTCTGCTCCTCGGTCCTCAGCGGCGACCGGTGCTGGGTCTTCACAGCCCGCAGCTCCGGAGCCCGCCAAGCGCCCGAGGGAGCCCTCTCGTCCAGCTCCTCGCGCTGGAGCACACGAGGCGGGATTTGACTTCTCCACTCTCAGCTCCGACGAAGAGGAGGAAGAGTAAGTACTTGCAATTTTCATTTCCTTTGATTTTGTCTTGATTTCTCTTGCTTGGTTCTGATCTTGTTTTGGCTTCCAGGACCTTGACCCAGCGGATGGCGAAGAGGGCCCAGATCCATGTGGTCGATATCGAGGACGACGAGCCCGTCGCAGCGGCAGGAGATGCGCCAGCGACAGACTTGTCGGATCAGCCTGCTGCCCCAGGGAGCAGCCCCCAGCGTAAGTCTGATACTCATTTTTCTGCTTGACGGGCGCGCTTGAGGTTATTGTCCGTACTGATGTCTTGTTGTCTTGTGCAGAAGTGGAGCCGCAGCCGCAGGAGCACCAGGAGGTCGCCCCCGACGAGCCGCTTGCTCCACCCTCCCCGCCAAGGACGAGCTCCCCGGCAAGGGATGGCACCCCGCCAAGGGCGAGCACCCCGCCAAGGGCAAGTAGCCCGATAAGGGTGAGCACCCCGCCAAGGGAGGGCGCAAGCGGCCCTCCGCCTGCAGGGGCCACTTCTACGACGCCAAGGGAGAGCTCCCCGACGAGGGACCCCGTCATCGAAGAGGCCCGCGCAGGTAAACCCTTGTACTTTCTTCTTCTTGGATTCTTTTTTTTGGATATTTGCTTGACAAATCTTTCTTTTCTTTTTCTTCTGCTAGATCCGCCCGCCCCGGAGTCGATGGAGACTGAGACCATCGCCAAGGAGGAGGTGCGTGGCGACGCTGGCGATGCCACTGCCGCAGAGGGAACGGTTGACGCCGACGAGCCAGCCGCCGAGGAGAGCGCCCCGACCGCCGACGCCGCGGCGCGGTAAGGGACCGGCGACCGCACTGCTGGCCCGGAGACCACAGGAGCGCCGGACGCTGCACCAGCCGCCGATCCTTCCGCTTCAGCGGCTGGGTCGGGCGTTTATCTGGAGGCCGCCAACGGGGTGTTCATTCAAGTCCCGTGGGCGTCCTCATCAAGGGCACCCGCGGAGGGAGAGACGTTTGACGGAGAAGTCCTTGCCTCCGCCGGGTTGAAGGTTGTCGATGTGCCCGGCAGCAGCGACGAGCCCGAAGAGGAGCGACTCCTTCGCCGGCTCCTGTCCTTGTACCGGGCCAGGCAGGCGAAGTTGGAGTCTCGAGAGGCTCTGGCTGCCAAGGCTGGTGCTGACCTGGAGAAGCGCGCCGCGGAGCTCTGTGCCGCCAACCAGGCGGCCCTCCGGAACTTGGCGGAGGAGCGCGAAGAGCTTGCCGGGGCGCAGCAAGCATTCGTCCTCGAAAAGGCCGAGGTCGAGGAGCAGCAGCGTCTGGCCGCCGAGGAGCTGTCTCGGCGGGAAGGAGAACTCAACCAGCGGAAGGTCGACCTCGACAACCTCGAGGACGACCTCACCGCCCGGGAGCAAGCCATCGGCGGGGCTCTATAGGAGGCGAGGGACGCCGCTGCTGCCGCGGAGACTGCCAAGAAGGATCTGGAGGCCAGGGTGGCGCAGATGGAGCTGTTCTTGAAGGCGAGTGAAGACAGGGTCACCGCGCTCAACGTGGCGCGGGAGAAAGACGCTCACACCAACTCGGAGCTGCAAATCCGCCTCTCCGAGAGGGGCAAAGATCTTACTGATGCTAGGGACTCCATTGCTGATTTAGAGCTGAAGGTCTCCACCCTTACTGACTCGCTTGACGCTGCCCGGGACCGCGAGACGAAGCTGAAGGACGATCTCCGCACTGAGAGGGCCCTGCTGGAAAGCACCGCCGTCTCGCAAAACCACTTCCAGCAGACGGTGGAGCGATGGACTGAGGAGCTCGTCACCTCCGCCGCCAACATCGGCATGGAGATGATGGCGTTGAGGGCGGAGCATCTCGTGTATTCCCCCGACGAGAACCTCCCTCACAGCGCCAAACTGAGTCTGTTCTTCAGGGGAGTGGCGCCGGCGCTTGCGCGTCTGCGGGAGACGATCCCCGTGCAGCTGGCCGACGAGGCGCGCCGGCTCTGCATGGGCACCATGGAGCGGGTGCTGTCGAAGATTGTCTACCGCAACCCCGGGATCAACCTCATCAACGTCCTCCGGACTCTGCCGCCCGAAGCTGACCAGGAGGCGTTGAAAGCCCAAGTGGCCCACATCGTAGCCAAGGTGGGCATGATCCAGAGGATCGACGGGGACCGAAGAGACTAGGCACCTTGCTTCCCTCGCCGCTATCAATTAAGTCATAGGCAGTAGTTGTTTAGAACAGCGGCAAGTTATCTCTGTAATATATACTTTTATTTTGGGTAATCAATGCAGTGTTATCTCCCTTGCTTTTGGTCCTTCACTTTGTATGCTTTTCACCCTACGCTTTTAGGGGAACTTGCCGGCAAGGGGCCCTTGCCGCGAGCGCTGAGTGCGGGACTCTTAGCAGCCTGCTAGCAAAGACCTTGTCGGCAAGAAACCTTGCCGCAGCTAGTCGCAGCACACTTAGATTGCTGAGCGAACTCGAAAACGAAGTAAGGGCGCGACACTTGTCGCAGCTCACTTAAGCCGTTGAGCGTGCTCGGAACAAAGTAAGGGTGCGGCTAGCCACGGGTAGGTTCCTCCGCGCGTAGGTTTTTCATACAAAGTGTGGTTGTTCAAGGAAGATAACTAAAATTTAAAAATTTGAATGCTCAAACTTTGGTAACTTAGCTTTCATTGGGTTGTTTACTTCCCGGCAAGACTTTTCTTTCTTGAACAGCACTTGGTCCAGCACTTGGTCCATACTTCTATCTCCTTCCCCCCGGCAAACTTGTGCGCAAGGAACACTCCTTCTGTTTCAGAGAGAAAGACAAAAGAGAAGGAAATACAAGTACGGAGCCTTGCGGCTTGTTATTGCTTACCGGGTGTGTATGCTGCACAAAATGTCAGATGACACATGCAAGTAAAATAAAGAGCACGAAATGACAAATGGTGCGAAGCACAAAAGTTTTACTGATGCACGGGGTCTGTGCCCGGCTTTGTACAAAGGTTTACATGCGACAGCGACAAGACTTGTACAAAAGGTGGTTGCCGGAGCGGATCACGGCAACCGCGCCTTATGGGTGAAACTTGCAAAGATGCTCTATGTTCCAGGAGTTGCTCACCGGTAAGCCTTCTTCGGTCTCAAGGCGGACAGCGCCAGGCCTTGTGACTTGTCTCACCCGATAAGGGCCTTCCCACTTTGGCGTCAACTTGTTGGAGCCCTTGGCGGACTGAACGCGCCGAAGAACAAGGTCGCCTTCCTCGAGACTCCTGGCCTTGACCTTGCGGCTATGATAGCGACGCAAGGCTTGCTGGTATCGAGCAGCTCGTACAGCAGCCTGGAGACGTTCCTCCTCAAGGAGCAATGCATCATCTTGTCGCAGTTGCTCTTGCTCGAGCTCGTCGTAAGCGAGCACTCGAGGAGATCCGTATACGAGTTCCGTGGGGAAAACTGCCTCTGCTCCATAGACAAGAGCAAAGGGTGTCTGTCCGGTGGCTCGATTCGGTGTCGTCCTGATTGACCAAAGAGCCGCCGGCAACTCCTTTATCCAGTTTCTTCTACACTTGTGCAGCCTGTCAAAGGTTCTTGTCTTCAGTCCGCGCAGCACTTCAGCGTTCGCCCTCTCCGCTTGACCATTGCTCCTTGGGTGAGCAACAGAAGCGAAGCAGACCTTGGCGCCAAGGTCTTGGACGTATTGCATGAAGGTGCGGCTTGTGAACTGTGTGCCGTTGTCAGTGATAATCCTGTTAGGGATCCCGAAACGGCAAACTATTGATCTGAAGAACCTGAGTGCTGACTGTGCTATCACCTTTCTCACTGGTTCCACTTCTGGCCACTTTGTGAACTTGTCGATTGCGACGTACAAGTACTCAAAGCCCCCGACAGCGCGGGGAAAGGGGCCGAGGATGTCGAGCCCCCAGACCGAGAAGGGCCAGGACAAAGGGATCGTCTGGAGAGCTTGGGCTGGCTGGTGAATTTGCTTGGCATGGAACTGGCACGCTTCACACTTGGTTACTTGTGCAGTTGCATCTTGGAGGGCTTCTGGCCAATAGAAACCTTGCCGGAACGCCTTCCCGGCAAGTGCTCTTGCGCCAATGTGGTGACCACATATGCCTCCGTGTATCTCTGCCAACAGCTTCTGTCCATCTTCCCGGGAAATGCACTTCAATCTGACACCATTGAGTCTTCTTCTGTATAGTTCGTTGCCAACGAACTGGTACATACTTGACTGCCTGGTTATCCTCTCTATCTCTTCTGGTTCTTCGGGAAGTTCTCCAGACTGAAGAAAACGGACGATTTGTTGTGCCCATGCTGGAGCTTGAGGCTCAACAACAAGGACTAAAGGCATCAGGGCTGCTGCGGGAACCTCAGCTTCTACGGCAAGAACCTGCGGCTCTGCTGGAGCTGATGGTTCCCCGGCAAGCCTGCCGGGGCAAGGCTTGTCGGGAACGCCTGCTTCAACTGTACAGACCCTTGGGTCCACAGGAGCAGACTGTTCCTCAGCATTTTGGTCGTTGATCTTGGGGACCTTGGCGGCGGCTTCGGGAAGATCCGCCGGCAAGTAGTCGCCGGAGACCAACTTCCTCTTCTTGCTCTACCCAACTGATGGTGTAACGGATGGCTGATTTAGCTTGAGCACGAAGATCCCTGGTTCCACAGGTAACTTCGTTGCAGCACACTTTGAAAGGCCATCTGCGATGTCATTCTGAGCTCTTGGAACATGCTCCATCTGTAGGCCTTCAAAGTGTTCTTCAAGCTTCCTCACTTCATCGGCATAAGCTTCCATCAGAGGGCTCTGGTAACTCTTGTTTACTTGTCGGACCACCAACTGTGAGTCTCCCCGCACAATCAGTCTCTTGATCCCAAGTTCGGCCGCAATTCTGAGACCGGCAAGCAAACCTTCATATTCGACAGTATTGTTTGTTGCTTGCTCCTTGGGAAAGTGCATTTGAACAACATACTTGAGGTGCTCTCCGGTGGGCGCTATGAGTAACACGCCAGCGCCGGCGCCTTGCAGCGAGAAGGCACCATCGAAGTACATTATCCACTCCTTGCTTGCTTCTTGGACGGGGATGCTTGTCTCTGGAACTTCTTCATCTGGTGTTGGGGTCCATTCCGCTATGAACTCTGCCAAAGCTCTGCTCTGTATGGTTGAAGTACTCTCAAACTTGAGACCAAAGCTTGACAGCTCCAGTGCCCACTCGACGATCCTGCCTGTTGCTTCTGGATTTTGCAATATCCTCTTCAACGGAAAGCAAGTGACCACTGTTATCTCATGTGCTTGGAAGTAATGGCGTAGCTTTCTTGAGGCCATGAGGAGGTCGAAAAGTAACTTCTGCACTCCAGAGTATCTTGACCTAGCCCCCTGGAAGAGGGAACTTACAAAATAAACTGGGCGCTGCACCATCTTCCTTCGCACTTCTTCTTGTTCCTGCGCAGACTTGTCCTTGTCGGGGCCAGAGCTCGTCGGGGGAGCCCCCTGCTTGTCGCTGGGTGCGCTTGCCAGGGATGTGGGTTCCTCATCCGCCTCTCTCTCCGCTACTAACGCAGCACTAACCACTTGATTGGTCGCCGCTAAGTACAGCAGCAACTTCTCTTGTGGCTTAGGTGCGACAAGTATTGGAGTGGAGGATAGGTATCCTTTCAAGTCTTGCAGCGCAGCCTCCGCATCCGGAGTCCATTTCATAGGACCTGCCTTGTTCAAGATTTTGAAGAAAGGCAGGGCGCGTTCTGCAGACTTTGAAATGAACCTGCTGAGGGCAGCCACACAACCAGCAAGTCTCCTTACGTCCTTGACGTGCTTCGGGGCTTCAATCTACTCGATGGCTTTAATCTTGTCGGGATTGGCTTCAATCCCCCTCTGGGACACGAAGAACCCGAGAAACTTGCCGAAGGGGACTCCGAAGACGCACTTCTCGGGGTTCAACTTGAGTTGTATCTTGAGCAGATTCTCAAAAGTTTCTTCCAAGTCTTGAATCAGGGTGTCCTTGCTCTTGCTCTTGACCACTATATCATCCATGTAGGCTTCTACATTCTTGTGTATCTGTGGCTCAAAAGCAGTGTGTACCACCCTTGCAAATGTTGAGCCTGCATTCTTCAATCCAAAGGGCATGCGTATGAAGCAATATGTGCCACATGGAGTAATGAATGCAGTCTTTTCCTCATCTTCCTCAGCCATGAATATCTAGTGGTAACCTGAGTATGCATCGAGAAATGAAAGCAACCCACATCCAGCCGTGGAGTCCACAATCTGGTCGATGCGCGGCAAGGGAAATGGATCCTTAGGACAAGCTTTATTCACATCAGTGAAGTCTATGCAAAGTCTCCACTTCCCATTAGCCTTGCACACAACAACTAGATTGGCCAACCACGTAGGATGGAGTACGCCTCTAACCAGGCCTGCTGCTTCCAACTTCTTTATCTCTTCAGCTATGAACTCTTGGCGCTCCACGGCTTGCTTCCTGACCTTCTTCTTGACGGGCCGTGCATGAGGACAAAAACAGAAAGCTTGTGCTCAATTACCTTTCTGGGAACGCCGGGGATGTCAGACGGTTGCCACGCAAACACGTCCACATTCGCCCGCAGGAAGGCAACGAGCGCGCTTTCCTATTTGGGGTTGAGTGTAGCACTGATGGTGAAGGTACCACCAGTGCCGTCCTCCCTGGCGGACACCTTCTTGGTTGCCGGTGGAGCTGCCATTCCTTTCTTGCACTTGCCGGTGGAGCTCGATGGTGCGTCCTCGACGGCAGCGCAGCACTCCGAAGAGGTGCGTTTGCCGGAGTGGGCTCCAGAGCTCTTGTCGGACTTGGTCTTGGTCTTCCCCCCGGGAGCTTCAGCGGCAAGTGTTTTGCTGTCTGCCGCGGCTGATGCATCCCGGTAGATCTTGTCGGCGCAAATAAGCGCATCCTTCTTGTCGCTGGGGACAGAGATGACGCTTATCGGCCCTGGCATCTTGAGCATGTTGTATGCGTAGTGGGAAGCTGCCATGAACTTGGCGAGCGCAGGACGACCAAGTATCCCATTGTACGGCAACGGGATATCGGCTACGTCGAACGTGATCCTCTCCATCCTGAAGTTGAGCTCCCCACCAAAGGTCACTGGCAGTGTAACCTTCCCCTTCGGCTTGCTCCTCCCCGGGTTGATTCCTTGGAACGTCCCGGTTTCCTCGAGCTCGCTGTCGGGGATCTGTAGTTTCTTGATCACAGCGGAGGAGATCAAGTTGAGGCCGGCCTCGCCGTCAACCAACATCTTGGTGACCTTGAGGTTGCGGATAGTTGGTGAAACCAACATCGGCAAGCACCCGACCGCGGTTGTGCGGTCAGGGTGGTCCTCAAGGTCGAAGATGATGGGCGTGCGGGACCATTTCAGGATCCTGCGCGACTCGACGGGTGGCTCAGCTGCATTCACTTCCCGCACCCATTGCTTGAGTTGGCGGTGGGAAGTGTGCAGAGAGGCACCTCCATCGACGCACAGAACTTCTGTGGCCTTCTGGAACTCCTGCTCGCTGTTGTCTCGTTCATCCATATCCTCATCATCGTCTTCGTCTTCGTCCTTGTCGCGGCCCCGGGGAGGTCTGTCTCCTTGCCGCTGCTTGGCCTTGCCGCGGCGTCCTCGCCGGCCATTGAACGGCCGCTTCTTGCTGGGCTCTCCTCCGCCTCCTTGGGCCTTCTCCTTGTCGCGACGCTCGTATTCGGCCTTGTGCTGTTCTACGAGGTACTCTACCCTCTTGCAGTTCTGGAGATCGTGGCCCTTGGTGCGGTGGATCTTGCAGTACTGCTTGTCGAAGCCGTCCTGCTTGTCGGCTGCCGCTACAGGGGCGGGCTCCTTGCCGGAGCTACCAGCCTGTGTCTTCTTGGCGGGAGCCTCCTTGCCGGACTGCTCGACAACCAGCACCTCCTTGCTCTTCTTTTTCCTGTTGTTCCGCCGCCGGCCTTTCCTTGCCAGGGCGGCATCCTCACTGTCACTTCCTCCTGCGCCGGTATCCTCTCCGGGGAGTCTTCTCCCCTCTTCAGCACGGGCACACTTGTCAGCCAGAGCGTAAAGCTCGCTGACGTCCCGGATCTTGGTCATGGCCATCTCCTCCCTCATCCGGCGGTTACGCACGTTCTGGTGGAACGCGCTGATAACCGCGGCAGGGTGGACATCGGGAATATTGTGGTGAACGCGGCTGAACCTTTCGATGTATTTGCGCAGGGACTCTCCCTCCTTCTGGGCAAGGATATGAAGATTGCTCTCCTGGCCGTGGGGTTTGTGGCCGCCCGTGAAGGCGCCGACAAACTGGTGGCACAAATCTGCCCATGAAGAGATGGAGTTCTCCGGCAAGTGCATAAGCCAAGACCTGACGTTTGGCTTAAGCACAAGCGGGAAGTAGTTCGCTAGGATCTTCTCGTCGCGTCCCCCGGCAGCCTGCACCGCAATGGTGTAGATGTTGAGGAACTCCGAGGGGTGTGTCTTGCCGTCGTACTTCTCGGGTACGTCGGGCTTAAAATTCTTCATGTTGGGCCACTGGACTTGCCGCAGCTCTCGGGTGAACGCAGGGCAACCTGCCGCGTACGGCAAGTCGCCTGGTTCACCGGGCGCGTTCATGTCGACGGCGGTCCCAGCGCGCTGATCGGACTGTCTTCGAGCTTCTCTTCGACGCTCGATGCGGGTTTGAGCGTCCTCTTGTCGCCTGTCGTCGAGGACTTGGCGCTGATCGCGGCGAGCCCGCGGATCCGACGACACCGTGGAGTCGTCGTCGACGTTGATCCGGCGGGGCGGCGTTTTCTGCTTCCGCGGCGGGGAGTGCACGGTAGTTGCACCCCCGGCGGTCTTGTCTCCATCGGCCTTCGCTTGGTCAACTTGCCGCGGCCGTGAAGTTGTCGGCTGCTGCGGCGCATCGTTGTTGGCGAAGGCGATGAGGCTCTGGATCGTCGCCCTCCAGTCTTCGGCCTTGTCCGCCGCTGGAGGGAAGTCGAGGAGCAGCTGAGCCCTGGCCAGGGCTTCTGCTGGAGAGGAGGAAAATAGTGGCGAACGGTGCGAGGAGCGGGACACGCTCGGACTTCTAACCGCGTTAGAAGGAGCATGTTCCCGTCCCGGCGGCCGCGCCTTGCTCGTGCCAGGACGTTGGCCTTGAGCGTCCCGTGACTCGCCGGCCTGGCCACGTCCCAGCAAGCGTATGGTACCTCTGGTACCACGTCGCTGCTGGTCTGGCACCTCCTGAGAGGGACGTGGTGCGTGTACGGACACCGAGGCCTTGGAGTTCGCCCGGTCGTCTGTCTTGTCCTTGGACTTGGTGGCGCCGTGAGTGTCCCCACCGGCGTCCACCCTTCCGCCGGTGCCTCCCCCACCAACTGTCGGCTCTGGTGGCGGTGGTGGGATCGACGCGGACGGGCCTCCGACCTCCGAAGCCTTCTTCTTCGGAGGCATGCCGATGTAGTCGATGAGGTTGATGAAGCTGGTGAAGTTGCTGAAGGTTGCGCCCGCGTGAACGCCGGATCAGGTTCGCACAACCTCGACGCCCCCTACCTGGCGCGCCAAAGATGTCGGGGAAACTGGACGCCCACGAACACCTATGGGACCGGAGCCCCTTTCTACGTTGCGGTAAGGGAGCGGAGGGAGCACAGAGAGCAGATCGAGGAGCACACGCGGGCAGTTTACCCAGGTTCGGGCCGCGATGATGCGTAAAACCCTACTCCTGCTTTGGTTATATTGAGTTCTTGGGCTCGGGAGCTTGAAGATCTACAGTAATAGCTACACCGAGCATGGAAGTGAGCGAGTTTCTGGGATCGAACCTCCTCTACGTTGTGCATGGGCCTCCTTTTATAGCTCAAAGGGGTCACCGACAGGTGTCAATGTAGAGGAGGGTAAAAATGTAAAA
The DNA here is from genome assembly GCA_902687465.1 of Secale cereale. Lineage (NCBI taxonomy): Eukaryota > Viridiplantae > Streptophyta > Magnoliopsida > Poales > Poaceae > Secale > Secale cereale. The sequence goes on along the minus strand of LR738711.1, from coordinate 333,021,626 downwards.
TCGGTGGTAGTTGCAACAGTGCATGAACAGTGTGTAAATAGTGGATGAACAGTGATCTTCACCTAATCTTGACGATGGGGGACAAAGGCGTTGAATGCCCGTCGCCGTCGTCCCAAAAAGTGTTCGTCCATGCGTCTCCGTTCGCCACGGCGATATCCTCGTCACCGCGGCTTGCCACCGTGTACCCCAGGCTGCACAGCCATCTGCCACGTGCCCCTGGAAGGGCCCCAGGGCGACGCGTGGCCAGATGAGCTGGAGCGGAGGGACACATCATAGGCTTCCCCGGCAAGCACCTTGCCGGGGTCGCAACCTTGCCGGGCCCGGAAGCTTGTCGCGCTCCGGGTCCTGCCGGGGCGCGCGATGCGCCACGATATTCTTCCTTGAAGTGTCGTTCTTTTGGCCTTCCTAGCAAGCTCCTCTTGCCAGGGTCTTGTGCTGGAATGATAACTTTGAGCCTGGAGCGGCCTTCCCGGCAAGCTCCTCTTGCCGTGGTCTTGTCTCTTAACTTGAATACTTTGTTCTTGAATGGCTTCATAGGGACCAGAGCGGGCCTTGGCGAGCGCGTGGTAAGCCCTGCCACGGGAAGCTGCTACTGCCCGTGCACAAGTTGGGGTACTGAGGTACCCCTACCTTAGTACACCGACAAGGAGATAACATTCCGAAGAATAAGATGAAGCAAATCAAAGGTCCCACTGTCAAGAAGTATGTTCAAGGAGCTAACATGCAAGACATTGTGAAGGAAAAGACTAACACTGTGAAAGAAAAGGCTGCTAAATTTGCTTCGATGCTCACTCAACCTTTGGCATCTTTGCCTTCGATCAAACAAATTGTAGAACAGACTGCTCCTGTTGCACAGCCCTAAGATGATTCTCATGCCCCGCACTACTCCGATCAAGTGTTTTCATAATGGAACAACTTGACATATTTGTGGAAAGCCTATTTGATGGAGAAGTGGCATCTTTGCCCATTCCCTCTGAAGTTATAGCTCAAGCATCTGATCTTGTTCAAGATATGAGGGACGATTTAGTTGAAATCAATGAACTCACCGCATAGTTGCAAGATCTAGACACTCGTATGAAGGCGGCTAAATCCAAGTTTGTTATCAAGCAACTTGAAGAATCTTATATGGATATCGATCGAGCTTTAACTATCCTTAGCAACATGAGACTCGGATTTCATTCAGATCTGGACCAAATTGTTCGACAAATCTGCCTTGATCATCAAGCCAAAGTCATCGGCTACAATGATCTTGTCAAAGTCCACATTGATCGTTGAAGCAAAAGAAGAAAAAGAGAATGGTGAAGAAAAATACTCCATCTCCTCCTCTGACAGAAAAAATCGCTTGAAGCTGATACTCAGAAGGAAAACCCTCAAGTTCAACCAATTCCTTCGCTGAATGATATGCCAAGTGCAGATAATCCCAGCTCGCCAAGGCCAACTGAATCAGTGCATGTGGCTTCTCCAGCACATGAAGAAATTTTGCCTCAACCAGATATTTTGGAAGATGGTGAAATTCCTCAGAATGCTCCACAGGCTTCTCCAACTTGGGTTGAAGAAAATGTTTCAGTGCCTCTTGTTAGTCAATTGTCTATTGAAGAAAATTCGCAATGATCCCCAGTGATCAATAAAGATTCGGTGCTTAACAAAGGTTCTGATCCCTCACCACTGCAAATCTCCATTAGCAATTCACGAATTACTCCATATGTTGGACCTTCTGCAGCAAAGTCTGTCACCCTTCATCATTCAGACTCAGTTGTTTATGGCGATGAAGTGTTGTCTGTTGAAGATGATCTCAAATATCCTTATCCTCGAGAGTGTTTGCCCCTTTTCGCTAAGGGTGCAGGAGTTAAAGGACCTCTTTTTAATCGGAACACTCATCCTCTTTTGTTTCAAGAGAGTCCATACAACAAACCCAAAACTTCAGAATCTCCTCGCTTCTGGAGCAAGGAACAAGCCATATATTATTCTCGGATCATCTATGATAGTCGCAAGATTTTCCCTCATGAGGTTGCACACATTACTGATATGAAGAGCATTGGTTGTTTCAATCAAGTCTTACAAGACATTGAAGATTTTGGGCTAACTCATGTTTTTCTTATCAGCATCTATGGAATCAAGAAATTGTGCTTCAATTCTACGCCACACTGTATATTAGTAGTGAGGCCTATGATAGCACCAAATGGTTAGTGGAATGGATGAGTGAAGGGCAACGTATAAAACTCTCACCAATGGATTGCGTTTCATACTTCCATTTTCCTTGCTTTGAGCATGGCAAGTATGAAATTCGAGTTCACAACATTGATGACATATTCGACGAAGATTTATGTTGCACAATGGACCCATAGAAAATCGTGACTAGAATGGTCCTCCTCTACCCGAGCATTTGACCTTCAACAATCAAACTCTCTACCATCTGCTCACCTACACCATATGTCTGATGCACAAGATGAATCCAGATAATCCTATATCTGATATCCTTCATAACATAATTCATGTGGATTAATATTTGATGTTGAAGACATGTTTCTGCAAATCTTCAAGGATTCAGCACAGCATCCCAAATTCATCAAAGTCTTTGCACCGTGGATTCAGAAAGTGGTAGACTCTGCAATGAAAACCGAATATTTAGCCAAAAAAGAGTCACAAAACTTTCATTCCACCGGTTCGTGATACCGTGTGTGTGATGGAAGATATCTCCTTGGGCAAAACTCCAATGCCAAGCTCTCTAGATTACCACACCACTTTTGAAGGACCTCGGGTGCCTCAACAAGAACGTCAACCTGTTGCCCAATCTCCTTCACACCTTGAAGTGAGTCTGCGCACTCAACAGCTACTTCTGAAGTATATGGCTGAAGATTGCCAAGAGAAAGAACACTTGGCTGCCGAACTAAATGCAATCGACAATCAAACAAAAAAATTGCACATGATTGCTGCTGAAAACAAGAAACGTCTCTGAAAATTGTTTTGGAAGTTCTTCTCCAAGAAGAAGTTGAACCATTCTCATCTCAAAGAACTCTATGAGTATATTGATCAAGGGTTCTCACCTAAAGATTTTCAAGATCGGATCACTCCACCTCCGCCATCTTGTTTTCCTACCACTGATTTACTTCGGATTCAGCTGTGCAAAATGCTCGGCGAGTTAGAAGCAACCTCTCCCGCTGAGAAACCCATTGAAGGAAATGTTCTATCTTGCAAGACTCAACATACTGATCCAGATGTGCCTTCCTCTTCTCAACCCCAAGCCAGTATTGAAGGATCTGTTACCACTGCTGACAATCAAGACATGTCATCCACCTCAGAATCAGAAACTTCTTCGGATAGTTCTTCGGGCGATGCCTCGGAGTGAATCATATTAACCTATTTTCTCACTCATGTTATTCGTCACCATTTTGACACTAGTTGACAAAAAGGGGGTGAATCACATTGAGAGTTTCGATAGATTTGCTATGTTGGATTTGGTCTCCATGCTTAATTGCTCTGTTTTTATGAGACTTTCGCTTTGTTCGCTTCAAAGACTTTATGCCTCTTATTGTGCTCTGATTTAAAACTTTTGTTATGAGCTGTAATATTAATAACCCGCCTGTTGCACTATATTCTCTCGAAGCAATTGTTTTGCAGGTGCAATTGTTGACAGAAGTCATGTATGATTGCACTCTATTCTCGTTGGATTAACTCCTTAGTGCTAATCATTACCTCGAATGATTGAAAACCCATACAAACAAGTCAATGAATTGCAATACATATTATCGAATCTCACAAACCCTACATACATCTAGGGGGTATATTTGATTATCGAGACAAGTAATGAAAGTTCACTCTTGTTCATTTTACTTTTCACTTATCTATCTTCACTTCAATGATTATCTGTTTTGTCAACAACTGTCCAAAAAGGGGGAGATTGTTGGTGCAATGATTGGCCCCTTATGCTTTGGAGTTTGTTGACATAAACAGTTTGAGACTAATGTGTTTGCTCGTGCACACAGAGTAACAGGTCCCTGAAGTATCGAGGATTTTGATGCAAACGACGAAGATAATCTCCCTATGTAGCAATCAAGGTTATCACCGAAGATAAATCTAACAAGAGTGAACCCTAAAAATTGCTGAAGTTTAAGCAATGGTTTCATTGTTTGTCCGAAGAACTTGACTGCGCTCGAGGAAGAAGTCAGACAAGATGAAGATGTAGCATTTGTTTCGTCAATCTTCTTCTTTCATTGAGTCATAGAACCACCGTACTATTAAGAGGGGTGTAGTGTTCGAAGCTTTGGTTCCCTGATGCTAAACCCAAAACCTATTAAAGTTATGAGAGAAATCTCTTTGTGTTCTGAGCAAATACTTGCCAGCAAGAGACTGTGATCTTCTTCGCTGCGAGAGATTTGTCTCAGACTGAGAAGTTAGCATTACTTGTTCCTCAAGTAATGTTACTGTTGCTTCAAAATCCGACCATTGTGAATGTGTTGGTTGGACATTGGCTAGACCGTAAGTCCAAAATGGTCATTTCCCTTCTGGGAAGGCTTTGGCTATAAATAGCCACCCTCCGTCGGCTTTGTCCGGTGGCTACTCCATTTGATTCTGAGAAGATTTTCCAGCAACCCACTCTCTAAGAGATTTCAGTTTAAGATCCACTGAGAGAAAAACCCCTAGAGTCGAAGAATTAGATAGTGGTTCAGCATCACTGGAATCTAAATTTAGTATGCTCCGCCAATTACTCTTGAGAGCTGCAAACTCTCTAGACAATTAGGTGTCAATTTCTTCATACACCAATAGTGATTGTGGTTCTTGAAGAAGAAGTCTATAAAGGTTTGGAGATAGCCTGCAATTATCTACCACGAGTGGTCAACAACGGTTGATGAATCGATTGTCGAGGAGAATAGGGCGAAGAGATTTTATCTTCCATGTTAACTCACAGCCCCTCCAACCAGGTGTAGTACTTGTACAGAAGGAAGAACTAGTCAAACAAATTCTTTTTCACCTTCGAGCATCACTGGTCATTTCTTTCACTCCGTTTACCTTCAATACTTCGTAGCTCATGTGATATGTTTCAATGTTATGCATAGTTTCCATTCGGTAGTTGATTTTACCTCGTTGTCATCTATTTCTCACTTATTCCGCTGCTGGGTGATACATCCATTTTGCATCATGTTTTCCTACTATTATTTATAGTGTTTTCATGCATAATAATTCATTTTGGAGTAATTCTAATGCCTTTTCTATCATAATATGCAAGGTTTGTATCAAGAGGAAGAATTCCAACAGCTGGAAATTTGGACCTGAAAAAATAATGTCAGGCCAAATGAGCTAAAGCTTCACAGGATTTTTTATCGAATAAATAAGAAATATTTGAGCTAATAACTACCGGAGGGATCCCACCAGGTGGGCACAACCCACCTGGGCGCGCCATGGTGGGTTATGCCCTCCTCGGCACACCTCCAGTGCCCCTCTTCTAGTATATAAGTCATTTTGACCTAGAAAAAATAGGAGATGACTTTCGGGACGGAGCGCCGCCGTCTCGAGGCGGAACTTTGGCAGGAGCAATTTTGCCATCTGGCAGAGCAATTCCGCCGGGGGAACTTCCCTTCCGGAGGGGGAAATCATAGTCATCATCATCACCAACAACTCTCCCATCTTGGGGAGGGCAATCTCCATTAGCATCTTCAACATCACCATCTCCTATCAAACCCTAGTTCATCTCTTGTGTTCAATCTTTGTATCGGAACATAAGATTGGTGCTTGTGGGTAACTAGTAGTGTTGATTACATATTGTAGTTGATCACTATATGGTTTATTTGGTGGAAGATTATATGTTCAGATTTATTATGCTATTTAATATCCATCTGATCATGAACATGTTTGTCACTTGTGAGTAGTTACTTTTGTTCTTGAGGTCACGGGAGAAATCATGTTGCAAGTAATCATGTGAACTTGATATGTGTTCGATATTTTGATAATATGTATATTGTGATTCCCTTAGTGGTGTCATATGAACGTCGACTACATGACACTTCACCATATTTAGGCCTAAGGGAATGGATTATGGAGTAGTTATTAGATGATAGGTTGCTAGAGTGACAGAAGCTTAAACCTTAGTTCATGTGCTACTTCGTAAGGGACCGATTTGGATCCAAAAGTTTAATGCTATGGTTAGATTTTATCTTAATATTTTTCTCAGAGTTGCGGATGCTTGTCAGGAGGTCAATCATAAGTAGGAGGTTTGTTCAAGTAAGAACAACACCTAAGCACCGATCCACCCACATATCAAATTATCAAAGTAGCAAACACGAATCAAGCCAACATGGTGAAAGTGACTAGATGAAATTCCCGTGTGCCTTCAAGAACACTTTGCTCATTATAAGAAACCGTCTTGACCTGTCCTTTGCCACAAAAGGATTGGGATATCTTGCTGCATATTATTTTCCGTTATCATTACGTGCTCATTACAAATTATCTTGCTACCAAACTATATTCTACTTACAATTTCAGTGCTTGCAGACATTACCTTGCTGAAAACCACTTGTCATTTCCTCCTGCTCCTCATTGGGTTCGACACTCTTACTTATAGAAAACACTACGATTGATCCCCTATACTTTTGGGTCATCAAGACTCTTTTCTGGCTCTGTTGCCGGGGAGTGAAGCGCCCTCGGTAAGAGGAAATTGGTAAGGAAAAATTATTACTCCGTGCTCAAATTTATTATCACTTGTTACTATGGAGAACAATCCTTTGAGGGGTTTGTTCGGGGTAGCTTCACCTTGACCGGAAGCACAATTTGTTTCCCCTCAACCTACTACACCTACTAAAAATACTGAATATGAAATTCCTTCGGGTATGATAGAACAACTGGTAGCTAATCCTTATGCAGGTGATGGAACTGCACATCCTCATATGCATTTGATATATGTGGATGAAATTTGTGGATTATTTAAGCTTGCAGGTTTACCCGGAGATGAAGCTAAGAAGAAGGTTTTCCCTTTATCTTTGAAGGGAAAAGCATTGACATGGTATATGCTATGTGATGATATTGGATCCCGGAATTGGAATCATTTGAAAATGGAATTCCATCAAAAAATTATCATATGCATCTAGTTCATCGTGAAGGAGAAAGTATCGCTCTAGGTTGGGGAGGCGCAAGTGAATGTTATATTCATGCCCCAATCATGAGCTCTTGAGATAAATTATCATTCAGAACTTCTATGCTCGGCTTTCTCGTAATGATCAATCCATGCTTGATACTTCTTGTGTCGGTTCTTTTATGAAGAAGACTATTGAGTTTAGGTGCGATCTCTAGGAAAGAATTAAATGCAACTCTAAAGATTGGGAACTCGGCGAAGGTAAAGAGTCAGGTATTAAGCTTAAGTTTGATTGTGTAAAATCTTTTATGAATACATATGTTTTTCAATAGTTTAGCACTAAATATGGACTTGATTCTGAGATAGTGGCCTCTTTCTGTGAATCCTTTGCTACTCATGTCGATCTCCCTAAAGAGAAGTGGTTTAAATATCATCCAGTTGTTCCTACTGCTTACATTGAGAAACCACCTTTTCCTGTTCAGATAGAAGAGCATGCTAAGGTTTCAACTGTGGTCCGTAGAAGTAATATTTAAGCACCTAAACCCCCTGAGCAAATCAAAGTAGAACCTAGTGTTGCTATGGTTAAAGATCTCTTGGCCGATAACATCGATGGGCATGCTATTTACATAGTTGGTGAAGCAGATAGAATAGCCAAACCCGATGGGAAAGATAAACACAGACTCGTTGTTGGCATGCCCGTCGTCTCACTTAAAATAGAAGATCACTGTTATCATGCTTTATGTGACATAAGTGTTATTCCTTTTACTTTGTACCATGAAATTATGAACGACATAGCACCAACTGAAATAGAAGACATAGATGTTAGTATTAAACTTGCTAATAGAGACACCATCACACCACTTGGGATTGTTAGAGATGTTTAAGTCTTGTGTGGGAAAACAAAATACCCTACTAATTTTCTAGTCCTTGGTTCCCTACAAGATGACTTTTGCCCCATAATATTTGGTAGACCTTTTTTAGCACCGTCAATGCTAGTATAGATTGTACAAAACAAATTGTCGGTGTTAGTTTTGGTGATGAGTCTCATGAGTTCAATTTTTCTAAGTTTAATAGAAACACTCACAAGAAATATTTACCTAGTAGGATGAAATTGTTGGTCTTGCTTCTATTGTTGTGCCTTCTATTGATCCTTTAAAGCAATATCAGCTAGACCATGAAATTATTTCATATGCATGAAAGAAATGAAATAGATAGAATCTTGTTTGAACAACAACCTCTTCTTAAACACAATTAGCCTATAGAAACTCCAGGAGGTCCTCCTAAACCTAAAGGTGATCCTGTGTTTGAATTAAAACAGTTACCTGACACTTTGAAATATGCTTCTCTCGATGAGAAAAAGATATATCATGTTATTATTAGTGCTAACCTTTCAGAACATGAAGAAGAAAGATTTATGAAAATTCTGAGGAATCACCGAGCTGCTATTGGATATACTCTTGATGATCTTAAGGGCATTAGTCCCACACTATGTCAGCACAAGATTAACATGGAACCAAATGCTAAATCTGTTGTTAATCACCAACATCGGTTAAACCCTAAGATGAAAGAAGTGGTAAGGACGGAAATATTAAAACTTCTGGAAGCAGGTATAATCCATCCTATAGCTGATAGTAGATGGGTAGGTCATGTCCATTTTGTCCCTAAGAAAGTAGGTATTACTATTGTTCCTAATGATAAGAATGAACTTACTCCACAAAGAATTGTTACAGGCTATAGAATGGTAATGGATTTTAGAAAATTAAACAAAGAAACTAGAAAAGATCATTACCCTCTACCATTCATTGATCAAATGCTAGAAAGATTATCCAATCACACACACTTTTGTTTCCTTGATGGATATTTTGGTTTTTCACAAATACCTGTTTCGCAACCTGATCAAGAAAACACCACTTTCACTTGTCGTTTTGGAACTTATGCTTATAGATGTATGCCTTTTGGATTCTGCAATGCACCTGCTAAATTTAAAAGATGTATGACTCCTTGTCGGGGAAACTGATCCACCCTCGAACACCTATGGGGACGGAGCCCCTTTTCGGTACGGCAGGGGGCGGAGATCGCACGAAGAGCGGATCGAGGCGAAGCACACGAGCAGTTTACCCAGGTTCGGGCCGCACGGATGCGTAAAACCCTAATCCTGCTTTGATTTGTATTGAGTTATTGGCTCGGGAGCGCCGGGAGCTACAGTACGCCTCAGCAACTAACGAGACCGAGCGTGAGAGTGTTCGAATGTCCAACCCCCTTCTACGTTGCGCATGGGCCTCCTTTTATATGCTCAAGGGGTCACCGACAGGTGGCAACGCAGTTGAGGGTAAAAATGGAAAGAGTGTGGTAGGTACAGCTACCTGTACAGTGTTCCATACCTAACCCTGACGGCAGCGGACAAGGGCATTAAATGCCCATCGCCGTCGCCCAAACAGTGCATAAAGGGGCCGTCAGGGGCGCCACCGTTCGCCACGGCGGCAATCTTGTCAGCGCCGCTTGCCACCGCGTACCCCTGGCTGCACAGCCTCCCGCCACGTACGTCTGGAAGGGTCCCAGAGCGACACGTGGATGGATGCGCTGGAGCGCGGGTATAGAGTGGTAGCTTGTCGCGGCAAGCGCCTTGCCGCGGTCGTTGTCTTGTCGCTTCCGGGAGCTTGTCGCTCACCGGGTCTTGCTGGGACGGGTGGCACGTCACGGCAAGTTCCTTGTGATGCCTTGGTTGGCCTTCCCGGCAAGCTCCTATTGCCGAGGCCTTGTCTCCTTGGCTCGAATACTTTGTTCTTGAATGGCTCTAAAGGAACCACAGAGGATTTTGGCGGTCACCCGGCAAGCCTTGCCGCGGGGCGCTGCGACTGCCCGTGCACAAGTTCGGGATACTAGGGTACCCCTATTCTAGTACACCGACACTCCTATATTCTCTGACTTTTGTGAAAATATTGTTGAGGTTTCATGGATGACTTTTCCGTTTATGGGAAGTCTTTTGATGATTGTTTAAGCAATCTTGATCGAGATTTGCAGAGATGTGAGCAAACAAATCTTGTCTTGAATTGGGAGAAGTGCCACTTTATGGTTAACGAAGGTATTGTTTTATGCCATGACTTTTTTGAAAGAGGCATTGAGGTGGACAAACTATGGTTGATGCAATTGAGAAAATGCCATGTCCTAAAGATATCAAAGATATTCGTAGTTTCCTTGGTCATGTTGGTTTCTAAAGGAGATTTATCAAAGACTTTTCTGAAATTTCTAGGCCTCTTACAAATCTTTTGCAAAAGCATATCCCTTTTGTTTTTTATGATGATTGTGTAGAAGCCTTCGAAACATTCAAGAAAGCCTTCATTTATGCACCTATTGATCAATCACCTGATTGGAACTTGCCTTTTGAAATTTTGTGTGATGCTAGCGATTATGTTGTTGGTGCTTTTCTAGGACAAAGAGTTGATAAGAAACTGAATGTTATTCACTATGAAAGTGCAACTATCCCTGGGTGGTTTTGGTAATTCCTAACAACATATAGCTCATTGAACTAATGCTATTTCAAGATGATCATTTCAGAAAGTTCAATGATTGGCATGGCATGGACTAGGAATGTGGACCCCTGAAAATGCTAAGGACACATATTGGCTCAAGCTCAAGACTCTACATTTTCATTTTAGTGATCCAAGATCACATTGAGTCCATAGGAAAAGCCAATACTATTAAAAGGAGATGAGGTGTTGCTTAATGTCTAGCTTGCTCAAAATGCTTAGTGATATGCTCCAAAAGCCATCAACCACTTTCTCATATCCACATATGTCCCAAACCAAAAGTCATCCATGGCCCCACCGATTTGATATTGTTGGTGTACTAGAGTAGGGGTACCCTAGTATCCCGAACTTGTGCACGGGCAGTCGCAGCACCCCGCGGCAAGGCTTGCCGGGTGGCCGCCAAGGTCCTCCGTGGTTCCTTTGGAGCCATTCAAGAACGAAGTATTCAAGCCAAGGAGACGAGGCCCCGGCAAGAGGAGCTTGCCGGGAAGGCCAACCAAGGCATCTCAAGGAACTTGCCGCGACGCGCCACGCGTCCCGGCAAGGCCCGGTGAGCGACAAGCTCCCGGACGCGACAAGACAACGACCGCGGCAAGCTACCACTCTGTACCTACGCTCCAGCGCATCCACCCACGCGTCGCTATGGGACCCTTCCAGGCGTACGTGGCGGGAGGCTGTGCAGCCAGGGGTGCGCGGTGGCAAGCGGCGCTGACAAGATCACCATCATGGCGAACGGTGGCGTTCTTGACGGTCCCTTTTTGCACTGTTTGGGCAACGTCGATGGGAATTTAATGCCCTTGTCCCCTGCCATCAGGGTTAGGTATGATGTATTGTACAAGTAGGTGTACCAACTACAACACCTTTTCCATTTTTGCCCTCATCTGCGTTGCCACCTGTCGGTGACCCCTTGAGCATATAAAAGGAGGCCCATGCGCAACGTAGAGAGGGGTTCGAACACTCTCACGCTCGGTCTCTTTAGCTGCTGGTGTATACTGTAGCACCCAACGCTCCTGAGCAAGAACTCAATACAAACCACAAAGCAGGAGTAGGGTTTTACGCATCCGTGCGGCCCGAACCTGGGTAAACTGCTCGTGTGCTTCGCCTCGATCTGCTCTTCGTGCGATCTCTGCCCCCGCCAAACCGAAAGGGACCCGGCCCGCCGGTCCCATAGGTGTTCGTGGATCAGTTTCCCCGACATCTTCGGCGTGCCAGGTAGGGGTGCGTCGAGGTTGTGTGAACCCGATCCAGCGTTCACACGAGCTAGATCTTCATCATCTTCATCAACATGCCGCCGAAGAAGAAGGCTTCGGAGGCAGCTGCTCCGTCCGCGTCGATCCCACCACCGCCGGAGCCAAAGGCTGGTGGGGTAGACGCCGGCGGAAGAACGGGCGCCGACGAGGGAGCTCACGGTGCCGCCAAGTCCAAGGACAAAGCTGTGCTGCCCATCGGCAGCGTAGTCGACTCCCACAACGACCGGGCGCACTCCAAGACCTCGGCATTCGTACATGCACCGCGCCCATCTCAGGAGGCGCGGGACCGGCAGCGTCATGGTACTCACGGTACCATACATTTGCTGGACCAATATCGAGCTGGTGGATCTCGGGATGCTCAAGACCAGCATGCACGCCAACATGCCGGCACGAGCATGGCACGGTCGCCTGGACGGGATACTCCTCCTTCTAACGTAGTTAGAAGTCCGAGCATATCCCGCTCCTCGCACCGTTCGCCACCGCTACCCGCCACTCCAGCAGAAGCTTTGGCACGAGCTCAACTGCTCCTAGACTACCCTCCAACGGCAGACAAGGCCGACGACTGGAGGGCCACCATTCAGAGTCTCATCGCCTTTGCCAACGGCGACACTCCGCGGCAGCCGAGCACGTCGCAACCGCGGCAAGTCAGCTAGGCACGGGCCGATGGCGACAAGACCGGTGGGGGTGCAACCACCGTGCACTCTCCGCCCCGAAGGCCAAAATCGCCGACTTGTCGGATCCACCTCGACAGCGAGTCGACCGCGTCGTCAGATCCACGAGCTCGTCGCGATCAGCGCCAAGTTCTTCACGGACAACAGCAAGAAGACGCTCATACTCGTATCGAGCGCCGAAGAGAAGCGCGGCGTCAATCAGACCAGCGCGCTGGGCCTGTTGTCGACATGCATGCACAAGGGGAACCATGCGACTTGCCGTACGCGGTAGGTTGTCCTACGTTTACTCGTGAGCTGCGGCAAGTCCAGTGGCCCAGCATGAAGAATTTCAAGCCAGACGTACCAGAGAAGTACGACGGCAAGACACATCCGTCGGAGTTCCTCAGCATCTACACCATCGCGGTGCAAGCTGCCGGGGGGCGAGAAGACAAGATCCTTGCCAACTACTTCCCGCTGGTGCTCAAGCCCAACGTCAGGTCCTGGCTCATGCACTTGCTGGACAACTCCATATCCTCCTGGGCAGACCTATGCCATCAGTTTGCCAGCGCCTTTACAGGCGGCCACAAACCTCATGGCCAAGAAAGCGACCTTCATCTGCTCGCCCAGAAGGAAGGAGAACCCCTGCGCAAGTATATCCAGAGATTCAGCAGTGTACAGCACAACATCCCAGATGTCCACCCTGCCGCTGTTATCAGCGCGTTCCATCAGAACGTGCGTAACTGCAGGATGAGGGAGGAGATGGCGATGTGTAAGATCAGGGACGTCAGTGAGCTGTACGCCCTGGCCGAGAAGTGCGCACGTGCTGAGGAAGGGAGGAAACTCCCTGGAGAGGATACAGGAGCAGGAGGATCTGACAACAAGGATGCTGCCCCGGCAAAGAAAAACCGGCGGCGGAACAACAGGAAAAAGAAAAGCAAAGATGTGCTAGTTGTTGAGCAGTCCGGCAACGGAGGTGGCGCTGAGAAAGCCAAAGTTGGTGGCTCCGGCAAGGAGACTGCCGCATGCACCAACTGCCAGGCTGTGGCGGCCGCCGACAAGCAGGACGGCACCGACAAGCAGTACTGCAAGATCCATCGCACCAAGGGCCATGACCTCCAGAACTGCAAGAGAGTCGAGCAGCTCGTCGAGCAGCAGAAGGCTGAGTACGAGCGACGCAACAAGGAGAAGGCCCAAGGAGGTACTGGAGGATCTGTCCAGAAACGCCTCGGCCGGGGAGGACGCCGCGGCAAGGCCAAGCAGCGGCAAGGAGACAGACCTCCCCGCGGCCGCGACAAGGATGAAGATGACGACGACGATGAAGATATGGATGATGTTGAGAACAGCGAGCAGGAGTTCCAGAAAGCCACGGAAGTCTTGTGCGTTGACGGCGGTGCTTCTTTGCATACTTCACACCGCCAACTCAAGCAGTGGGTGCGAGAAGTCAATGCGGCAGAACCACCTGTCGAATCACACAAGCTTCTGAAATGGTCCAGCACGCCTATCATCTTTGATATTGAGGACCACCCTGATCGCACAACTGCGGTCGGGTGCTTGCCGATGTTGGTCTCACCAACTATCCGCAACCTCAAGGTCACTAAGATGCTAGTTGACGGCGGGGCCGGCTTGAACCTGATCTCCTCCGCTGTACTCCAGAAACTCCAGATCCCTGACAGCGAGCTCGAAGAGACCGGCACATTCCAACGAATCAACCCGGGAAGGAGCAAGCCGAAGGGGAAGATCACGTTGCCAGTGACATTTGGCTGCGAGCTGAACTTCAGGACTGAGAGGGTCACCTTTGACGTTGCCGATTTTCCATTGCCTTACAATGGGATACTCGGCCGTCCAGCACTCGCCAAGTTCATGGCAGCCTCTCACTATGCATACAACATGATGAAGATGCCAGGCCCGATAAGTGTCATTTCCGTCCCTGGCGACAAGAAGGATGCACTTATCTGCGCTGACAAGATCTACCGGGAAGCAGCAGCCGCAACAGATCGCAAGTCACTTGCCGCTGAAGCTCCCGGGGGGAAGAAGAAGACCAAGTCCGGCAAGAGCTCTGATGCCTACCCCGGCAAGCGCACCTCTTCGGAGTGCTGCGCTACCGTCGAGGACGCACCATCAAGCTCCACCGGCAAGTGTAAGAAGGCGATGGCAGCTCCGCCAGCGACCAAGAAGGTGTCCGCCAAGGAGGACGGCACTGGTGGTACCTTCACCATTAGTGCCACCCTTGACCCTAAATAGGAAAGCGTGCTCATTGCTTTCCTGCGGGCGAACGTCGACGTGTTTGCGTGGAAACCGTCTGACATCCCCGGTGTTCCCAGGAAAGTAATTGAGCACCACCTTGCCGTCTGTCCTCATGCACGGCCCGTCAAGCAGAAAGTCAGGAAACAAGCAGTGGAGCGCCAAGAATTCATCACGGAAGAAATCAAGAAGTTGGAAGCAGCAGGCCTGGTCAGAGGAGTGCTCCATCCTACGTGGTTGGCCAATCCTGTAGTCGTGCGCAAGGCAAACGGGAAATGGAGGCTTTGTATCGACTTCACTGATGTCAATAAAGCTTGTCCCAAAGACCCATTTCCCTTGCCGCGCATTGACCAGATTGTTGACTCCACGGCCGGATGTGACCTGCTTTCATTTCTTGACGCATACTCAGGATACCATCAGATCTTCATGGCAGAAGAGCATGAGGAGAAGACCGCGTTCATCACTCCATGTGGCACGTACTGTTTCACACAGATGCCTTTTGGTTTGAAGAATGCTGGTTCAACATTTGCAAGGGTAGTCCACACAGCTTTTGAGCCACAAATACACAGAAATGTAGAAGCATACATGGATGACATAGTCGTCAAGAGCAAGGACAGGGCAACCCTGATTCAAGATTTAGACGAAACCTTTGCAAATCTGTGCAAGATCCAGCTCAAGCTCAACCTCGAGAAGTGTGTGTTTGGAGTCCCTTCCGGCAGCTTCTCGGGTTCTTCGTGTCTCAGAGGGGGATTGAAGCCAATCCCGACAAGATCAAGGCCATTGAGCAGATTGAAGCACCAAACCGCGTCAAGGATGTACGAAGACTTGCCGGTTGTGTGGCTGCTCTCAGCAGGTTTATTTCTAACTCTGCTGAGCGCGCCCTGCCGTTTTTTAAAATTTTGAAAAAGGCAGGTCCAATGAAATGGACTCCGGAAGCGGAGGCCGCGCTGCAAGACTTGAAGAAATACATGTCCTCCACTCCAATACTTGTCGCACCTAAGCCATAAGAGAAGTTGATGTTGTATCTAGCGGCAACCAATCAAGTGGTTAGTGTTGCGTTAGTAGCGGAGAGGGAGGCAGATGATGAGCCAGCGACCACGGCAAGCACATCCAGCGACAAGCAGGGGGCTTCCACGACAAGCTCTGGTCCCGACAAAGATGGATCTGCGTAGGAGATACGGAAGAGGATGGTGCAGCGCCCAGTTTACTTTGTCAGTTCCCTTCTGCAGGGGGCTAGGTCAAGGTACTCTGGTGTGCAGAAATTACTTTTCGGCCTTCTCATGGCCTCGAGAAAGCTGCACCATTACTTCCAAGCACATGACATAACAGTTGTCACTCGCTTTCCGCTGAAGACGATACTGCAGAATCCAGAAGCAACAGGCAGGATTGTTGAGTGGGCACTGGAACTGTGAAGCTTTCGCCTCAAGTTTGAGAGCACTTCAACTATCCAAAGTAGAGCATTGGCAGAGTTTATAGCGGAGTGGACGCCAACACCAGATGAAGAAATTCCAAAAATGATCATCCCCGTCAAGGAAGCAAGCAAAGAGTGGCTGATGTACTTTGATGGTGCCTTCTCGCTGCAAGGCGCCGGTGCTGGCGTGCTGCTTGTCGCACCCACCGGTGAGCACCTCAAGTACGTAGTCCAGATGCACTTTCCCAAGGAGCAAGCAACAAACAATACTGCAGAGTTTGAAGGTTTTCTTGCCGGTCTTAGGATTGCGGCAGACCTTGGGATCAAGAAGCTCATTGTCAGGGGTGACTCGCAGCTTGTCGTCCGCCAAGTGAACAAGAATTATCAGAGTCCGTTGATGGAAGCCTACGTTGATGAAGTGAGAAAGCTTGAAGAACACTTTGACGGCCTACGGATGGAGCATGTCCCAAGAGATCAGAACGACATCGCCGATGGCCTGTCAAAGTGCGCCGCACTTAAGTTACCTGTGGAACCAGGGATCTTTGTGCTCAAGCTGACTCAACCATCCGTAACGCCATCAACTAGACAGAGCAAGAAGAGGAAGTTGATTTCTGGTGACTATTTTCCGGCAGAGCTTCCCGAAACCGCCGCCAAGAAGGTCCCCAAGATCAACACCAAGAGTGCTGAGAAGCAGTCTACTCCGGCAAGCCCTAGGGTTTGTTCCGTTGAAGCAGACGCTCCCGACAAGTTTTGCTCCGGCAAGCTTGGCGGGGAACATCAAGCTCCGGCTGAGCCGCAGGCCCTCGCCGTAGAAGCGGATGTTCCCGCAGCAGCAGATGTGCCTTTAGTCCTTGTTGTCGAGCCACAAGCTCCAGCATGGGCACAGCAGATTGTCCGTTTCCTTTAGACAGGAGAACTTCCCGAAGAGCAAGAAGAAGCGGAGGAAGTAGCCCGACAGTCAAGTATGTACCAGTTTGTTGACAACACACTGTACAGAAGAAGACTCAACGGTGTGAAATTGAAGTGTATTCACCGGGAAGACGGACAAAAGCTGTTGGCAGAGATACACGGAGGCATATGTGGTCACCACATTGGCGCAAGAGCACTTGCCGGCAAGGCATTCCGGCAAGGTTTCTTTTGGCCGACAGCCCTCCAGGATGCAACTGCACAAGTAACCAAGTGTGAAGCGTGCCAGTTCCACTCCAAGCAGATACACCAGCCGGCTCAAGCTCTCCAGACGATCCCTTTATCCTGGCCATTTTCGTTCTGGGGGCTCGACATCCTCGGCCCCTTTCCCCGCGCAGTCGGGGGCTTTGAGTACTTGTACGTCGCAATCGACAAGTTCACAAAGTGGCCGGAAGTGGAAGCAGTGAGGAAGGTGACCGCACAGTCAGCTGTCAAGTTCTTCAGGTCGATTGTTTGCCCCTTCGGGATCCCTAACAGGATCATCACCGACAATGGTACGCAATTCACGAGCCGCACCTTCATGCAGTACGTCCAAGATCTTGGCGCCAAGGTCTGCTTCGCTTCTGTTGCTCACCCGAGAAGCAACAATCAAGCGGAGAGGGCGAATGCTGAAGTGCTGCGTGGCCTCAAGACCAGAACTTTCGACAGGCTGCACAAGTGCGGAAGAAACTGGATTGAGGAGCTGCCAGTGGTTCTTTGGTCGATCAGGACGACGCCAAATCGAGCCACTGGCCAGACACCTTTCGCTCTAGTCTACGGAGCAGAGGCAGTTCTCCCCACGGAACTCGTATACGGGTCTCCTCTAGTGCTCTCTTATGATGAGCTTGAGCAAGAGCAGCTGCGACAAGATGACGTGCTAGTCCTTGAGGAAGACCGTCTTCAGGCTGCTGTACGAGCTACTCGCTACCAGCAAGCTTTGCGCCGCTACCATAGCCGCAAAGTTAACGCCAGAAGTCTCGAGGAAGGCGACCTTGTTCTTCGGCGCGTTCAGTCCACCAAGAATTCCAACAAGTTGACGCCAAAGTGGGAAAGCCCTTACCGGGTGAAACGAGTCACTAGGCCTGGCGCTGTCCGCCTTGAGACCGAAGATGGCTTTCCAGTGAGAAACTCCTGGAACATTGAGCATCTTCGTAAGTTTTACCCGTAAGGCGCGGTTGCCGGAACCCGTTCCGGCAACCACCTTTTGTACAAGTCTTGCCGCTGTTGCATGTAATCCTTTGTACAAAGCCGGGCACAGACCCCGTGCATAAGTAAAGCTCATGTGCCATGCACATCTTGTCAATTTCATGCTTTCTATTTTTTGCATGTGTTTTCTGACACTTTGTGCAGCACCTGCATCCGGTAAGCAATAACGAGCCAAAAGGTTCCATATCTGTATTTTCTCTTCTTTCTTTTTTCTCTCAAGGAAAGGAAGGTTCCCTCGCGCACAAGTTTGCCGGGGGGGAGGAGAAGATAGTGCTATGGGCCAGGCGTCGTTCAAGAAAGTTTCGCCTTGCCGGGAAGCAAAGAACATAAAAGCTAAGTTGCCAAAGCCTGGGCAATCAGATTTTTAAATTTTTAAGTTATCTTCCATGAACGACCGTGCTTTGTATGGAAAACCTGTGTGCGGAGGAACCAACTCGTAGCTAGTTGCGCCCTTACTTTGTTTCGAGTCTGCTCAACGACTTAAGTGTGCTGCGACTAGTGTCGCGCCCTTAATTTGTTTTCGAGCCCGCTCAACAACTTAAGTGTGCTGCAGCTAGTTGCGACAAGGTTTCTTGTTGGTAGCAGCACCGCCAGCAGGCTGCTGACGTTCCGCATTCAGCGCTCGCGGCTAAGGTGCCTGCGCCGGCAAGTTCCCTAACAGCATAGGGCAAAAACATACAAAGGAAGGAATCAAGTAAAGGAAATAACGTTGCAATCATGACCCAAAATAGAGTTATATTACAAGGTAGCTTGTCACAGCTCTAACAGATTGTTTTCATAACATAATCAGCAGCGACAAGGAAAGAAGAAAACAGGCGGCCTAGTCTACGCGATCGCCCTCAACCCTCTTGATCCCGCTCACCTTGTCCACAATGGGTGCGACAAGGGCCTTGAGCGCCTCCAGATCAGCATCCGGCGGTAGGGACTTGAGGACGTTGGTGAGGTTGAGGCCCGGATTGCGGAAGGCGACCTTCACCAACACCTTTTGAAGGGCTCCCGCGCAGAGCTTGCACGACTCGTCCGCCAGCTGCTTTGGGATCCTCTCCCGGAGTCGCTGGAGGGCCGTCGCCACGCCTTTGAAGAACAAGGTGAGATTGGCGCTGGGGTGGAGGTTCTCATCGGAGGAATACCCGAGATACTCCGCCCCCAGCTGCGCCAGCTCCTTGTCAATATCTACGGCAGCATTGACGAGACCCTCCGTCCAGTGCTACACAGTCTCCCTAAAGGTGTTCTGGGCGACGGCAGCACTCGCCGGCAGAGCCTTCTCGGCCTTGATCTCCTCCTTCAAGGCCGCCTCCCGCTCCTTGGCGCCGTCCAACGTCTTGGTCAAAGTGGCCAGCTTCAATTCAAGATCAGCGTTGGAGTCCTTGGCGGCGGCAAGCTCCTTGCCCTTCTCGGCGAGGCGGACCTGCAGCTCTGAGTGGCTGTGGGTGTCCTTCTCCCGCTCATGCTTGAGCGTGGCAAGTTCTTCACCTCTCGCCTTGAGATCGGCCTCGAGCTGCGCCACTTTCGTCTCCAGCTCCTTCTTGGCGATCTCAGCAGCTGCGGCAGCGTCCTCTGCTTCCTTGAGGGCTCCGCCAAGTGATCGCTCGCGCGCGGCAAGCTCCTCCTCGTGGCTGTCGAGGTTGACTTTTCGCTGCGCCAGCTCGCCCTCCCGCGTGGACAGCTTCTCAGCGGCAAGCCGCTGATGTTCTTCGACCTCAGCCTTCTCGAGGAAGAAGGCCTGCTGCTCCTCGGCAAGTTGCTCCCGCTCCTCTGCCAGGGACCGGAGAGCTGCCTGGTTGAGGGCCCGGAGCTCCTCCGCGCGCTACTCAATGTCAGCTCCAGCCTTCGCGGCAAGCGCCTCGCGGGACTCCAGCTTGGCTTGCCGAGCGCGGTAGAGAGACAACAGCTTCCACAGCAGCCGCTCCTCCTCAGGCTCGCCACTGCTGCTGCTGCTCGGCGCGTCGACCAGCGTCAGCCCAGCGGAGGCGAGCACCTCTCCGTGGAAGATTTCTCCCTCGAACGGCGCCCTGGAGCTTGAGGCCCAGGGGAGTTTGATGAAGACGCCGTCGCCGGCCTTCAAGTAGGCGCCTGGCTCGGGCTCTTCGGAGCCTGGGGCTGCGGCAGCGGCGGAGGGCTCGGCGGTCGGTGTAGCGCCTGGCCCTCCTGCGGCCTCAGGGCCGTCAGTGCGATCGCCAGACCCCTCGCCAGCTGCTGCGGCGGCAGCCTTGGCGGCCTCGGCGCCGGCGGGATCATCAGCGCCGGCTGCTTCTTCGGTGGCAGCGGCGTCATCAGTAACAACCTCAGTCTCCATCAGCTCAGCAGCAGATGGATCTGACAGCCGGAAAAGGAAAATAAGTCAAGCGAATATCCAAAAGAAGAATCAAAAGAAGAAGAACCCAAGGGAAGTACTGAAGCAAAGGGATTACCTCCGCGAGCCGGCTCCTCGGCAGTGTCCCTTGCCGGGGAACTCTCCCTTGGCGGCGTAGTCATGGTCTCTGCCGGCGGAGGGCCGCTGGTGCTGTCCCTCGCCGGAGAACTCTCCCTTGCCGGGGAAACCCTTGCCGGAGAGCTTTCCCTTGGCGGCGTAGTTGAAGCAGATGGCACGTTGGGGGCGGTCTCCGGGCGCTCCTGGTGTGGCTGATCTGCTCCTACATAGATCAACAAACAAATATCAGCAAAGAAAGAACGCCCACACGCGCCTAACAGCGGAAAGTGAACCATATACTTACGCTGGGGGCTGCGCTGGGGGCTGCTCTGAAGATCAGTTGCCGGGTCCGGCAAGTTTGTCTCAGGCGCACCTCCTACTGTCGCGGTGGGCTCGTCCTCGATGACAATCACCGGGACCTTGGCCCTCTTTGCCGCCCTCTGGGCCATAGTTCTAAAAAGGAACAAGTTCAGAGTGAGGCAAATGAGACACAAGACAAAACAGCAAGAATTGAAGCAATGCAAGAAGAAGAAGAATCTTACTATTCTTCTTCCTCGTCGGAGCTGAGCGCGGAGAAGTCGAAGTCTGGCTCACGCCCAGCGCGAGGAGGCGGAGGAGTAGGCTCCCTTGGCCGCTTGGAGGGAGCAGTGGCGGTGGTCTGAGACGACCCAGCTCCGGCTGCCGCCGTGGCGTGAGGAGCGACAGGAGCAGAAGCGGCGGTCCCAGAAGACCCCGCTCCAGTTGCCGCAGAAGCACGAGGTGCTCCCGCGGCGACCTTGCTTGCCGCGGTGGAGCGTGTCGCACGGCGCGGCGGCTGTTGACCCGTCTGCCGCTCTGTTATGTCCCCGGCCTTGCGGAGACGCCTTCTTGGTGGAGCTCGACGCTCTGCTGGCGGCGAGCTGCCAGAGGATGAGGAGGAAGAGGAGTCGATCTCCAGCGAGCCGCTCGTATCCTCGGCGGGCCCGCTCGACTCGACACCCTGCTCGGCGGGCTCGCTTGACTCGGCGTCTTGCCCGGCAAGCTCCCCCTCGCCGGCAAATTCCCCTCGCTCGGCAAGGCTTGCCGTCTTTGCTGCCTTTGCCTCCTCCACGGTGAATCCGAACTCACCCACAGCTGCGGCTGCCGCCGCCTCTTCCAGCCTAGTGGCGATGTACGCCATCTCCTTATCAGTGGTGTCGCGGGTGAGGCATTTCTTCTCGTCGGAGCGGATCGGCACTTCTTCCAAGCTGTCAAAGAACGCCTGCACGGCGTCATCTGCAGGCTCTTGCCAAGTTGGGTCGATCCCATGCGAGTCACACAGCGGCATCATCGCGCGAATGCGGCTGAGCGCGGAGTTGTTACACAGCGGAACGACGCCCCTCGGCAACCTGAACACTTCGGGATGATCGGGGTCATACTTGAACAGCTCCTGGAGCATCGCGTTGAGCTCCAGGACAGTGAAGTTGAAGTCGAGGCCCGGGCGCAGCCTCATGATGTCCGTCGCATTCTCGAACTCCTAGGCGGGTCTCTTGCTCTCCTGCAGGGGGGCGATGCGGTGGCGAAGGAAATCTGCGCCAACTGCGCCTACAGTGAGCCCGGCAAGCCTGAGGCGTTGGATTCGGGTGACGGCGATCTTCAGCCTACCGTCCTCCGGGGCCAAGTCACTCCAATCATTGCCGCGTACTACAGGAGCTTGGCGCCGGGCGGTGAATGGCTGCGGGTTCTCCTCGACAATCCAGCACCACCGTGCTCTCCATTCCTCCCATTTGCTGCGGAGCTCTCCCTCCATATAAGCTTCCTTCTTGTGGGCTCTCGAGATCCAGGAGACTCCGCCGGATAAAGGCTCTCCTCTCTCAACTCAGGGCGTAAAGAAGTGGCGGAAAAGGGCTACATTGGGATGGACTCCGACAAAGTTTTCGCAGAGATGTGCGAAAACTGCCATGGTCAGGACGGCATTGGGGGTGAAGTCAAGGAGGTGGAACCCGTAGGTATTCATAAGGTCGTCGAAGAATTCAGAGAAAGGCGGGCAGAGCCCGCGGTAGAAGAACAAGGCGAAGAACGCGTATCCATTCGGAGCCATTTTACAAGCGGCGGCTGGGAGTACCTTTGTGCGCGGGTGCGCCCGCGTCTCCCCCGACCAGAAGAGGTAGGAGTTCTCTCTCAGCTCCTTCGCGGCAAGCTTGGGGGGGGGGGGGAAGACAGCCCGCGCCTTTCGCAGCGCCACGAGCCGCTGCGCCTCGGCCGACTTCACGCCCTTCCCCTTCTCGGCTTTCGGAGCCATGGCGGAAGTGGTGAGGGAGGTCGACGGCGTTGGTGGTGCTGGTGGCGACGGGTTGCGGAGCGCTGCTCTCTCTTTCAGCTTTGGGAAGAAGGGGAGCGGCGGAGGTTCTCAAGGTTGAAGTAGCATCGGGCGGATGGACGAACTGCCCCTGTTTCCCCTGCTTATAAGGAGGGAGGGGGGCGGACGTTCCGCCTTTCTGAATAAAGAAACCACCCACGATCTCTCCCACGACGCCGCAATCAACGCGTGCCGTTCGGGGAGGGCGCGGTGGATACGGAGTAAGATACGGCATAATCCAGGCCGCGCGTGCCCGTGCCCTGTTTTGGGCCTGGCCCAACAGCGCTCGGCACCGTGTATGGCCCAGGCCCGGGGGCTCCTGTCGGTGTACTAGAGTAGGGGTACCCTAGTATCCCGAACTTGTGCATGGGCAGTCGCAGCACCCCGCGGCAAGGCTTGCCGGGTGGCCGCCAAGGTCCTCCGTGGTTCCTTTGGAGCCATTCAAGAACGAAGTATTCAAGCCAAGGAGACGAGGCCCCGGCAAGAGGAGCTTGCCGGGAAGGCCAACCAAGGCATCTCAAGGAACTTGCCGCGACGCGCCACGCGTCCCGGCAAGGCCCGGTGAGCGACAAGCTCCCGGACGCGGCAAGACAACGACCGCGGCAAGGCGCTTGCCGCGGCAAGCTACCACTCTGTACCCGAGCTCCAGCTCATCCACCCACGCGTCGCTATGGGACCCTTCCAGGCGTACGTGGCGGGAGGCTGTGCAGCCAGGGGTGCGCGATGGCAAGCAGCGCTGATAAGATCGCCATCATGGCGAACGGTGGCATTCCTGACGGTCCCTTTTTGCACTGTTTGGGCGACGTCGATGGGCATTTAATGCCCTTGTCCCTTGCCGTCAGGGTTAGGTATGATGTACTATACAAGTAGGTGTACCAACTACAACACCTTTTCCATTTTTGCCCTCATCCGTGTTGCCACCTGTCGGTGACCCCTTGAGCATATAAAAGGAGGCCCATGCGCAACGTAGAGGGGGGTTCGAACACTCTCACGCTCGGTCTCGTTAGCTGCTGGTGTATACTGTAGCACCCAGCGCTCCTGAGCAAGAACTCACTACAAACCACAAAGCAGGAGTAGGGTTTTACGCATCCGTGCGGCCCGAACCTGGGTAAACTGCTCGTGTGCTTCACCTCGATCTGCTCTTCGTGCGATCTCTGCCCCCGCCAAACCGAAAGGGACCCGGCCCGCCGGTCCCATAGGTGTTCGTGGATCAGTTTCCCCGACAGATATATCCGACGCCACCGAGTTCAGTTGACATAGCCATAGCCAGAAACCCTAATTAGTTCGGTCTCACCAGTAGGGATCTCGGTGTCACCGAGATGGGATTGCAAACTCTTCGTTTCCCTTCGTAATGTTTCGGCCTAACCGAAGTGAGCGATCGGTCCCACCGAGTTCGCAATACAAACTCTATGTTTCCCTTCCGTAACATTTCGGTCTCACTGAAATGAGCGAATCGGTCCCACCGAGATTGCCTGACCAACTCTCTATTTGCCTATTACATCAATCGGTCTCACCGAGTTGATGAGATCGGTCTCACCGAGATTACGGTATGCCCTAACCCTAATGAAATCGGACCAACCGAGTTGATCATATCGGTCCCACCGAAAAGCCTAACATTCACATTTTGAAGTAAGTCGGTTCCACCGAGTTTCATCATTCGGTCCCATCGAGTTCGGTAAATTGTGTTTAACGGTTAGATTTTGTGTGGAGGCTATATATACCCCTCCACGCACTCTTCATTCGTGGAGAGAGCCATCAGAACCAGCCTACACTTCCATTACTCATTTTCTGAGAGAGAACCACCTACTCATGTGTTGAGACCAAGATATTCCAATCATATCATATGAATCTTGATCTCTAGCCTTCCCCAAGTTGCTTTCCACTCAATTCTTCTTTCCACCATATCCAAATCTATGAGAGAGAGAGTTGAGTGTTGGGGAGACTATCATTTGAAGCACAAGAGCAAGGAATTCATCATCAACACACCATCTATTACTTTTGGAGAGTGGTGTCTCCTAGATTGGATAGGTGTCACTTGGGAGCCTTCGACAAGATTGTGGAGTTGAACCAAGGAGTTTGTACGGGCAAAGAGATCGCCTACTTCGTGAAGATCTACCCTAGTGAGGCAAGTCCTTCGTGGGAGATAGCCATGGTGGGATAGACAAGGTTGCTTCTTCGTGGACCCTTCGTGGGTGCAGCCCTCCATGGACTCGCGCAGCCGTTACCATTCGTGGGTTGAAGTCTCCATCAACGTGGATGTATGATAGCAACACCTATCGGAACCACGCCAAAAAAATCAGTGTCTACACTTGCGTTTGCACTCTCCAAACCCCTCCCTTTAACTTAATATGCAATGATTTACATTCCGCTGCTATACTCTTAGAATTGCATGTGTAGGTTGATTGCTTGACTTGTGATAAGTTGCTACAATCTGCCAAGACTTAAAATTGGGAAAAGGCTAGATGTTTATTTGGTCAAGTAGTCTAATCGCCTACCCCCCTTCTAGACATACTTTTGATCCTACAAGCAGTAATAGAGCTTTGGTCTCCATTTGCCTTGATTTCCATAGCTTTGGTAATCATAGCCTTGGTTTCGCAACCTAGGAAACTATGGCGTTTAGCAAGGGAAGTTACCACCATAGAGGTCCTTACTTTGATGGTACTAATTTTGCTAGTTGGAAGCATAAGATGAAAATGCATATTCTTGGGCATAACCCCGTTGTTTGGGCTATTGTGTGTACTGGTTTGCAAGGTGAATTCTTCGATGGGAAGGAACCAAACCGTGAAGCCTCCGCTGAAGAATTGAAGATGTTGCAATACAATGCTCAAGCTTGCAAAATCCTCTTCAACGGATTGTGCCCCGAAGAATTCAACAAAATCAGCCGTCTTGAGAATGCAAAGTTAATTTAGGTTACTTTGATTGATATGCACGAAGGTACCGACTCCGTCAAGGAATCCAAGTTGGATGTGCTTCAAAG
The DNA here is from genome assembly GCA_902687465.1 of Secale cereale. Classification (NCBI taxonomy): domain Eukaryota; kingdom Viridiplantae; phylum Streptophyta; class Magnoliopsida; order Poales; family Poaceae; genus Secale; species Secale cereale. The sequence continues at coordinate 332,995,629 of LR738711.1, read as the reverse complement.
TCAACTTGGCAAGTTCAAGATGAAGGATGGTGAAGGTGTCGCTGAAATGTACTCTAGGCTTGCTCTCATCACAAATGAGATTGCCGGCTTAGGAAGTGAAGAAATGACCGATAGATTCATCATGAAGAAAATCCTAAGAGCCTTGGATGGAAAATATGACACGGTGTGCACATTGATCCAAATGATGTCAAACTACAAAGATCTCAAGCCAACGGAAGTCATTGGAAGAATTGCTGCTCATGAGATGTCACTCAAGGATAAAGAAGAGCTTCACAACAAGTCTAGTGGTGCTTACAAAACCTCATGTGATGCTCCTACATCATCGAGTGAGAAACAAGCCTTCAATGAGGAATTGATCCTAATGGTGAAGAATTTCAACAAGTTCTACAAGAGTAGAAGAAAGGAAAGAAGTTCCAAGTCAAGGTCCTACAATGACAAAAGATCTTCTAGTCGTGAGCGTAATTGCTACAATTGTGAAAGACCTGGACACTACTCCAATGAGTGTACGGTTCCCCACAAAAGAAGAGAAGACTCCCCCAAAAGGATAAGTAGAAGAGAAGAATCACCACCAAGAGAGAGAAGGAGTAGAGATGGTCGTTATGAAGGAAGACCCTCTTGAAGAAGCAAGGATTCAGAAAGGAAAGACAAATCATCAAGGAGTTATACAAGCCGAAGACATCAAGCTCATGTTGGTGAATGGTTATCCGGTTCCGACTCCGATAACTACTCCGAGAGAAGCTATCACTACAACTCAGAAGATACTCAAGATGAAGGTGTTGCCGGAATTTCTCCTGTGTCAACCAACTCCTACAACATATTTGACTCACCAAATGAAGGAATTGGAAGATGCTTCATGGCTAAAGGCCCTAAGGTATCTCACCCCGTGTATATTGATTTTAATAGTGATGAAGATGACTTGCTAGGAGATGATGATTTACCTGTTGTTAGCAATAGTGATGAAACCTATGATGAAAACTATGATGAATTTGTATTAACCATGCTAATCAAGATAAAATGAATGACAATGATAAGGAGAATATTGAGCGTCTAACTAGAGAATTAAACACTCTCAAGTTAGCTATCTTGATTTAATAGTGATGAAGATGACTTTCTAGGAGATGATGATTTACTTGTTGGTAGCAATAGTGATGAAACCTATGATGAAAACTATGATGAAATTTCTATTAACCATGATAATCAAGATAAAACGAATGACAATGATAAGGAGAAGATTGAGCATCTAACTAGAGAATTAAGCACTCTCCAGTTAGCTCATGAAACTACCTTAGAGGATCATCGAGAACTTTTGAGGACTCGTGAGAAGCTACGCTTTGAAAAGCTCAATCTAGAGTAAGAGCATGAGTTCTTAAAAGCAATCAATGATGATCTTCGTAAGAAAAGATCTTCTTACATTTCCAAGAATTTACTCTTGTCTACTTACATGCCACAACTAAAACCTAGCAACAAGAAAAAGAAAGATTCTTCCTCTAGTAGTAACACTAATCATGATATAACAAATATTGTTGCTTCCAGCAGTTCTCTTGATTCCACTAATGATTCTCTTAGCCAAGTTACACTTGAGCAACAAAATAGCTTATTGAAGGGAATTATAGAGAAAGGTGTTTATAAGAGCCTTGCCGGGAGTAAGCAATTTGAGGAAATTATATGCAAGCAAGGAAGGCACCGGAAGAATCAAGGTGTTGGTTTTGAATGAAAGTTCAATGCCAATAGAGTTGAGTGGGAAGAAGATCTATACCCCAAGATGAAGTTTGTTCCTCAATAAGATAAGTATGATCCTACTTCTTTCAAGGGAACACAAGCTCAAGATGATCTTCCACCACAAGACCACAAGCAAAAAGGCAAGGACAAGCTTCAAGAAGAGATTGATGCATTTGAAGAAGCTCCTAAGTCCTTGATCAAGTGGGTTCCCAAGACAATTGATACGTCTCCAATGTATCTATAATTTTTTATTGTTCCATGCTATTATATATATGATGTTTTGGATGTTTAATGGGCTTTATTATTCACTTCTATATTATTTTTGGGACTAACCTATTAACCCAAAGGCCCAGTCCAGATTGTTGTTTTTTTTGCCTATTTCAGGGTTTCGCAGAAAAGAATTATCAAACAGCGTCCAAACGGAATGAAACCTTCGGGAGAGATATTTTTGGAGGGATACCTTCACGGGAGACTTGAGAACCACGGAATAGGGCACACGTGGCGTCCACGAGGGTGGGAGCGTGCCCCCTCCCCCTGGGCGCGCCCCCTGCCTCGTGGGCCCCACGTTGCTCCCCCGGTGCCCTCCTTCCTCCTATATGTATGCATGTACCCTGAAAACATTGAGGCAATAGAGAAAACCCTAATTCCACCGCCGCAACCTTCTATTCCCGTGAGATCACATCTTGGGGCCTTTTCCGGAGCTCTGCTGGAGGGGGGATCTTCCACAGACTGCTTCTACATCAACACCATTGCCTCACCATGAGTTGTGAGTAGTTCACCACAGACCTTCGGGTCCATAGTTAGTACCTAGATGGCTTCTTCTCGCTCTTTGGATCTCAATACCAAGTTCTCCTCGGTCTTCGAGGAGATCTATTCGATGTAATTTTTTTGCGGTGTGTTTGACGAGATCCGATGAATTATGGGTTTATAATCAAGATTATCTATGAGAAATATTTGGTTCTTTTCTGAATTCTTTTGTGTATGATTATAATATCCTTGCAAGTCTCTTCGAATTATCGGTTCGGTGTGGCCTACTAGATCTATAGTTTTTGCAATGGGAAAGTGCTTGGCTTTGGGTTCAATCTTGCGGTGTCCTTTCTAAGTGACAGTTGGGGCAGCAAGGCACGTATTGTATTGTTTCCATCGAGGATAAAAATATGGGGTTTATAGCATATTGCTTGAGTTTATCCATCTACATCATGTCATCTTGCTTAAAGCGTTACTCTGGTCTTTTGAACTTAATACTCTCGATGCATGCTGAATAGTGGTCGATGTGTGGAGTAATAGTAGTAGATGTAGAATCGTTTCGGTCTACTTGTCTTGGACGTGATGCCTATATATAATGAGCATGCCTAGATAGTCTCATAATTATTCGCTTTTCTATCAATTGCTCGACAGTAATTTGTTCACCCACCGTAGAATTCTGCTATCATGAAAGAAGCCACTAGTGAAACCTATGGCCCCGGGTATATTCTCAACTTATCAATCTACAATCTACTTTACTTTGTTGTTTTTACTTTCTGTTCTTATATCCAAAAATACCAAAAATATCAAACTATGATATCTATCAGATCTCACTTTCGTAAGTGACCATAAAGGGATTGACAACCCCTTATCGCTTTGGCTGGGAAGTTCTTATTTGTTTGTGCATGTGTGAGGGACTCGCGCGTGATCTCCTACTGGATTGATACCTTGGTTCTCAAAAACTGAGGGAAATATTTATGCTACTGTGCTGCATCTCCCTTTCCTCTTCGAGGGAATACAACACAAGCTCGAGAAGTAGCAAGTATAATTTCTGGCGCCGTTGCCGGGGAGACTTACGCAAAAGTCATATACCAAGTACCTATCACAAACCCTTATCCTTCGCATTACATTATATTTGCCTCTCGTTTTCCTCTCCCCCACTTCACCCTTGTCGTTTTATTTGCCCTTCTTTTTGCCGTGTGTTTACCATTTGCTTGCTTCTTGTTTGCTTGTTGTTGGATTGCTTGCTTGTCACTATGGCCCAAAATAATACCAAATTGTGTGACTTCTCCAATACCAAAAATAAAGATTTTAATAGCACTCTGATTCCTCCTATTACCGATGCTGAATCTTGTGAGATCAATGCTGCTCTGTTGAATCTTGTCCTGAAAGATCAATTTTCCGGCCTTCCTAGTGAAGATGCCGCTACCCATCTAAACAACTTTGTTGATTTGTGTGATATGCAAAAGAAGAGGGATACGGATAATGATATTGTTAAATTGAAGTTATTTCCGTTTTTGCTTAGAGATCGTGCTAAAACTTGGTTTTCCTCTTTTCCTAGAAATAGTATTGATTCATGGAATAAGTGCAAAGATGCTTTTATCTCTAAGTATTTGCCTCCTGCTAAGATCATCTCTCTTAGAAACGATATTATGAATTTTAAGCAACTAGATCATGAGCATGTTGCACAAGCTAGGGAGAGAATGAAATTGATGATACATAATTGCCCTACACATGGTTTGAACTTATGGATGATTATACAAAACTTTTATGCTGGCTTGAGTTTTTCTTCTAGAAATCTTTTAGATTCGGCCGCAGGAGGCACTTTCATGGAAACTACCTTAGGAGAAGCTACCAAACTCCTAGATAATATTATGGTTAATTATTCTCACTGGCACACCGAAAGATCTAATAGTAAAAAGGTGCATGCTATTGAAGAGATTAGTGTTTTGAGTGGAAAGATGGATGAACTTCTGAAATTATTTGCTGCTAAGAGTGCTTCTTCTGATCCTAATAATATGCATTTATCCACGTTGATTGAAATAATAATGAATATTTGGATGTGAATTTTGTTGGTAGGAATAATTTTGGTAACAATGCTTATAGAGGAAACTTTAATCCTAGGCCTTTTCCTAGTAGTTCCTCTAATAATTATGGTAATTCCTACAACAACTCTTATGAAAAGATGCCTTGTGAATTTGAAACTGGTGTTAAGGAGTTTATGAATTTGCAAAAGAATTTCAATGTTTTGCTTGAAGAAAAATTGCTTAAGATTGATGAATTGTCTAGAAGTGTGGATAGAATTACTCTTGATGTTGATTCTTCAAAACATAGATCTATTCCACCTAAGCATGATATCAATGAGTCTCTCAAAGCCAGGAGAATTTCCATTAATGAATGCAAAGAAAGAACCGCTAGGATGCGTGCTAAAAAAGAGAGCTTTATCAAAGCGTGTTCTTCTAGTTATCATGAAAATAAAAATGAAGATCTGAAAGTTATTGATGTGTCTCCTATTAGATCCTTGTTTTCTAATATGAATCTTGATAAAGATAGGACTGGAGATGAGTGTCGGTGTACTAAAGTAGGGGTACCTTAGTATCACGAGCTTGTGCACGGGCAGTTGCAGCGTCCCGCGGCAAGGCTTGCCAGGCAACCGCCAAGATCCTCCGTGGTTCCCTTGGAGCCATTCAAGAACAAAGTATTCAAGTCAAAAAGACAAGACCCCAGCAAAGCGCAAAACCACTCAAGGCACAAGACCCTGGAAAGAGGAGCTTGCCGGGAAGGCCAATCAAAGGCATCTCAAGGAACTTGCCGCGGCACGCCACGCGTCGCGGCAAGGCCCGGCGAGCGACAAGATCCCAGAAGCGACAAGATAGCAACCACGGCAAGGCGCTTGCCGCGGCAAACCTCCACTCAGTACCCGCGCTCCAGCGCATCCACCCATGTGTCGCCCTGGGACCATCCCGGGCGCACGTGGCGGAAGGTTGTGCAGCCTGGGGTACACGGTGGCAAGCAGCGATGACAAGGCCACCGTCGTGGCGGACGGTGGCGCCCCTGACGGCCACTTTTTGCACTGTTTGGGCGACGGCGACGGGCATTTAATGCCCTTGTCCCCTGCCGTCAGGGTTAGGTATGGGACACTGTTCCAACTACCACCATTTTTACATTTTTACCCCCGTCTGTGTTGCCCCTGTCGGTGACCCCTTTGACCTATAAAAGGAGGCCCATGCGCAACGTAGAGGGGGTTCCGAACATCGATCATTCCCACGCTCGGTCTTGCTAGCGGTTAGAGTGAACTGTAGCTCTCCTCGCTCCCGAGCAAGAACATAATACAAATCAAAGCAGGAGTAGGGTTTTACGCATCCGTGCGGCCCGAACCTGGGTAAACTGCTCGTGTGCACGCTTCGACCCGCTCTTCGTGCATCCTCCGCCCCCTGCCGTACCGAAAAGGGGCTCCGTCCCCATAGTTGTTCGTGGGCGATCAGTTTCCCCGACATCTTTGGCGCGCCAGGTAGGGGGCAGCATCGAGGTTGTGTGAACATGATCCGGCCTGCGCACGGGCTACATCTTCAACTTCTTCATCAACATGTCGCCGAAGAAGAAAGCTTCGGAGGCAGCAGGTCCGTCCGCGTCGATCCCACCACCGCCAGAGCCAACGGCTGGTGGGGTAGACGTCGGAGGAAGAACCGACGTCGACGAGGGAACTCACGGCGCCGCCAAGTCCAAGGACAAGGCGGACGACCACGCGTACTCCAAAGCCTCGGCGTCCGTACATGCACCGCACCCCTCTCAGGAGGCGCGGGAATGGCAGCGTCGTTGTACTCAAGGTACCGTACGCTTGCTGGGCCAAGGTCAAGCGGGCGGATCTTGGGACGCTCAAGGCCAGCGTGCGCACCAGCACGCTGGCACGAGCAAGGCACGGTCGCCGGGATGGGATGCTGCTCCTTCTAACGTAGTTAGAAGTCCGAGCATATCCCGCTCCTCGCACCGCTCGCCACCGCTACCCGCCACTGCAGCAGAAGCACTAGCACGAGCTCAACTGCTCCTCGACTTCCCTCCAGCGGCAAACAAGGCCGATGACTGGAGGGCCACCATCCAGAGTCTCATCGCCTTCGCCAACGGCGACACCCCGCAGCAGCCGAGCGCGTCACGGCCGCGGCAAGTTAGCCAGGCGCGGGCCGATGGAGACAAGACCGGTGGGGGTGCAACCACCGTCACTCTTCGCCCCGAAGGCCAAAATCGCCGACTCGCCGGATCAACATCGACGACGACTCCACTGCGTCATCAGATCCGCGAGCTTGCCGGGATCAGCGCCAAGTTCTCGACGATCGGCAACAAGAAGACGCTCGAACCCGCATCGAGCGCCGAAGAGAAGCGCGGCGTCAATCCGACCAGTGCGCTGGGCCTGCTGTTGACATGTGCGCGCCAGGCGGACCAGGCGACTTGCCGTACGCGGTAGGTTGCCCTGCGTTCACTCATGAGCTGCGGCAAGTCAAGTGGCCCAGCATGAAGAACTTCAAGCCCGACGTCCGGAGAAATACGACGGCAAGACACATCCGTCGGAGTTCCTCAGCACCTACATCATCGCGGTGCAGGCTGCAGGGGGACGAGACGAGAATATACTCGCCAATTACTTCCCGCTGGTGCTTAAGCCAAACGTCAGATCCTGGCTCATGCACTAGCCGGACAACTCCATTTCTTCTTGGGCTGACCTGTGCCATCAGTTTGTCGGCGCCTTCACAGGCGGCCACAAACCCCATGGCCAGGAGAGCGACCTTCACCTGCTCGCCCAGAAGGAAGGAGAGCCCCTACGCAAATACATCCAGAGGTTTAGCCGCGTGCAACACAACATCCCAGACGTCCACCCTGCCGCGGTTATTAGCGCGTTCCACCAGAACGTGCGTAACCGCAGGATGAGGAAGGAGATGGCGATGTGCAAGATCAGGGACGTCAGCGAGCTGTACGCCCTGGCCGACAAGTGTGCACGCACTGAAGAAGGGAGGAAACTCCCCGGAGAGGATACAGGAGCAGGGGGATCAAACAGCGAGGATGCCGCCCTGGCAAAGAAAAACCGGCGGCGGAACAACAGGAAGAAGAAGAACAAGGAAGTGCTAGTCGTTGAATAGTCCGGCAAGGAGGCTGGCGCCAAGAAAGCCGAAGTTGGTAGCTCCAGCAAGGAGACTGCCGCATGCACCAACTGCCAGGCTGTGGCGGCCGCCGACAAGCAGGACGGCACCGACAAGCAGTATTGCAAGATCCACCGCACCAAGGGCCACGATCTCCAGAATTGCAAGAGAGTCGAACAGCTTGTCGAGCAGCAGAAAGCTGAGTACGAGCGGCGCGACAAGGAGAAGGCCCAAGGAGGTGATGGGGGGTCCGGCAAGAAGCGGCCATTCAACGGCCGGGGAGAACGCCGCGGCAAGGCCAAGCAGTGACAAGGAGACAGACCTCCCCGCGGCCGCGACAAGGATGAAGACGACGACAAAGATGGAGACATGGATGATGGAGAAACCAGTGAGCAGGAGTTTCAGAAAGCCACAGAGGTTTTGTGCGTTGACGGCGGTGCTTCTCTCCATACTTCGCACCGACAACTCAAGCAATGGGTGTGAGAAGTCAATGCAGCGGAACCACCCATCGAATCGCGCACATTTCTGAAATGGTCCAGCACGCCTATCGTCTTTGACATTGAGGACCACCCTGATCACATAACTGCGGTCGGGTGCTTGCCGATGTTGGTTTCACCAACCATCCGCAACCTCAAAGTCACTAAGATGTTAGTTGACGGAGGGGCCGGCTTGAACCTGATCTCCTCCACTGTGCTCCACAAACTCCAAATCCCTGACAACGAGCTCGAAGAAACCGGCACATTCCAAGGAATCAACCCGGGAAGGAGCAAGCCGAAGGGGAAGATCACGTTGCCAGTAACAATTGGCGGCAAGCTGAACTTCGGGACTGAGAGGGTCACGTTCGACGTTGCCGATTTCCCATTGCCTTACAATGGGATACTTGGCCGTCCAGCGCTCGCCAAGTTCATGGCAGCCTCTCACTACGCCTACAACATGCTCAAGATGCCAGGCCCGATAAGCGTCATCTCTGTCCCTGGAGACAAGAAGGATGCCCTTATCTGTGTCGACAAGATTTACTGGGATGCAGCAGCCGCAACAGATAGCGAGACACTTGCCGCTGAAGCTCCCGGGGGGAAGAACAAGACAAAGTCCGGCAAGAGCTCTAGGGCCCACTCCGGCAAACGAACCTCTTCGGAGTGCTGCGCTGCCGTCGAGGACGCACCATCGAGCTCCACCGGCAAGTGTAACAAGACGATGGCAGCTCCGCCAGACACCAAGAAGGTGCCCGCCAAGGAGGACGGCACTGGTGGTACTTTCACCATCACTGCCACGCTTGACCCTAAATAGGAAAGCGCGCTCGTTGCTTTCCTGCGGGCGAACATCGACGTGTTTGCATGGCAACCGTCCGACATCCCGGGTGTTCCCAGGAAAGTAATTGAGCACAAGCTTGCCGTTTGTCCTCATGCGTGGCCCGTCAAGCAGAAGGTTAGAATGCAAGCAGTAGAGCGCCAAGAGTTCATAGCAGAAGAAATCAAGAAGTTGGAAGCAACGGGCCTTGTCAGAGGAGTGCTCCATCCAACGTGGTTGGCCAATCCAGTAGTCGTGCGTAAGGCAAACGTGAAATGGAGGCTTTTTATTGACTTCACCGATGTAAATAAAGCTTGTCCAAAAGACCCATTTCCCTTGCCGCGCATTGACCAAATTGTTGACTCCACGGCCGGGTGCGACCTCCTTTTATTTCTTGACGCATACTCAGGATATCATCAGATCTTCATGGCAGAAGAAGATGAAGAGAAGACCGCATTCATCACTCCATGTGGCACTTACTGTTTCAGAAGGATGCCTTTTGGTTTGAAGAATGCTGGTTCAACATTTGCAAGGGTGGTCCATACAGCTTTTGAGCCACAGATTCACAGAAATGTAGAAGCATACATGGATGACATAGTGGTCAAGAGCAAGGACAGAGCAACCCGATACAAGATTTGGAAGAGACCTTTGAAAATCTGCGCAATATCCAGCTCAAGCTCAACCCCGAGAAGTGCGTGTTTGGAGTCCCCTCCTGCAAGCTTCTCGGGTTCTTTGTATCTCAGAGGGGAATTGAAGCCAATCCCGACAAGATCAAGGCCATTGAGTAGATAGAAGAACCAAAGCGCGTCAAGGATGTACGAAGACTTGCCGGTTGTGTGGCTGCTCTCAGCAGGTTTATTTCTAAGTCAGTTGAGCGCGCCCTGCCATTTTTCAAAATTTTGAAAAAGACAGGTCCAATGAAATGGACTCCAGAAGCGGAGGCCGCGCTGCAAGACTTGAAGAGGTACCTGTCCTGCACTCCACTACTTGTCGCACCTAAACCACAAGAGAAGTTGCTGTTGTACCTAGCGGCAACCAATCAAGTGGTTAGTGCTGTGTTAGTAGCGGAGAGGGAGGCGGATGATGAGCCAGCAACCGCGGCAAGCACATCCAGCGACAAGCAAGGAGCTTCCCCGGCAAGCTCTGGCCCCGACAAGGACGGATCTGCGTAGATTCAAGAGGAGGTACGGAAGAAAATGGTGCAGCGCTCAGTTTACTTTGTCAGCTCTCTTCTCCAGGGGGCTAGATCAAGGTACTCTGGTGTGCAGAAGTTGCTTTTCGGCCTTCTCATGGCCTCGAGAAAGCTGTGTCATTACTTCCAAGCACACGGGGTAACAGTTGTCACTCGCTTTCCGCTGAAGAGGATACTGTAGAATCCAGAAGCAACAGGCAGGATTGTTGAGTGGGCATTAGAACTATCAAGCTTTGGCCTCAAGTTTGAAAGCACTTCAACTATCCAGAGCAGAGCATTGGCTGAGTTCATAGCAGAGTGGACGCCAACACCAGATGAAGAAATTCCAGAAATGAGCATTCCCGTCAAGGAAGCAAGCAAAGAGCAAGCGACAAACAATACTGCAGAGTATGAAGGTTTGCTTGCCGGTCCCAGAAATGAGCATTCCCGTCAAGGTGCCTTCTCGCTGCAAGGCGCCGGGGCTGGTGTGCTGCTTGTCGCACCCACCGGAGAGCACCTCAAGTACGTAGTCCAGATGCACTTTCCCAAGGAGCAAGCGACAAACAATACTGTAGAGTATGAAGGTTTGCTTGCCGGTCTCATAATCACGGCAGACCTTGGGATTAAGAAGCTGATTGTCAGGGGTGACTCGCAGCTTGTTGTCCGCCAAGTGAACAAGAATTATCAGAGCCCGTTGATGGAAGCTTACGTTGATGAAGTGAGGAAGCTTGAAGAACACTTTGACGACCTACAAATGGAGCATGTTCCTAGAGCTCAAAACGACATCGCCGACGGCCTGTCAAAGTGCGCCGTACTTAAGTTACCTGTGGAACCAAGGATCTTTGTGCTCAAGCTAACTCAACCATCCGTAACACCATCGACTGGGCAGAGCAAGAAGAGGAAGTTGATCTCTGGTTACTATCTTCTGGCAGAGCTTCCCGAAGCAGCCGCCAACAAGGTCCCCAAGATCAACACTAAGAGTGCTGAGGAGCAGTATGCTCCTGCAAGCCCTAGAGTTTGTACAGTTGAAGCAGACGCTGCCGACAAGTTTTGCTCCGGCAAGCTTGCCGGGGAACATCAAGTTCCGGCTGAGACACAAGTTCTCGCCGTAGAAGCGGATGTTCCTGCAGCAGCAGATGTGCCTTCAGTCCTTGTTGTCGAGCCACAAGCTCCAGCATGGTCACAACAGATTGTCCGTTTCCTTCAGATAGGAGAGCTTCCCGAAGAGCAAGAAGAAGCGGATAGAGTAGCCCGGCAGTCAAGTATGTACAAGTTTGTCGACAACACACTATACAGAACAAGACTCAACGGTGTGAAATTGAAGTCTATTCCCCGGGAAGATGGACAGAAGCTGTTGGCAGAGATACACGGAGGCATATGTGGTCACCACATTGGCGCAAGAGCACTTGCCGGCAAAGCATTCCGGCAAGGTTTCTTTTGGCCAGAAGCCCTCCACGATGCAACTGCACAAGTAACCAAGTGTGAAGCGTGCTGGTTCCATTCCAAGCAGATACACCAGCCAGCTCAAGCTCTCCAGACGATCCCTTTATCCTGGCCATTTTCGGTCTGGGGCTTGACATCCTCGGCCCCTTTCCCCATGCAGTCGGGGGCTTTGAGTACTTGTACGTTGCAATCGACAAGTTCACAAAGTGGCCGAAAGTGGAACCAGTGAGAAAGGTGACCGCACAGACGGCAGTCAAGTTCTTCAGGTCGATTGTTTGCCGTTTCGGGATCCCTAACAGGATCATCACCGACAACGGTACGCAATTCACGAGCCGCAACTTCATGAAGTACGTCCAAGATCTTGGCGCCAAGGTCTGCTTCGCTTCTGTTGCTCACCCGAGAAACAACGGTCAAGCGGAGAGAGCAAATGCTGAAGTGCTGCGTGGCCTCAAGACCAGAACTTTCGACAAGCTGCACAAGTGCGGAAGAAACTGGATCGAGCAGCTGCCGGTGGTTCTTTGGTCGATCAGAACGACGCCAAATCGAGCCACTAGACAGACACCCTTCGCTCTAGTCTATGGAGCGGGGGCAGTTCTCCCCACGGAACTCGTATACGGGTCACCTCGAGTGCTCGCCTATGATGAGCTCGAGCAAGAGCAGCTGCGGCAAGACGACGCGCTGCACCTTGAGGAGGACCGTCTTCAGACTGCTGTGCGAGCTGCTCGCTACCAGCAAGCTTTGTGCCGCTATCATAGCCGCAAAGTTAATGCCAAAAGTCTCGAGGAAGGCGACCTTGTTCTTTGGCGCGTTCAGTCCTCCAAGAATTCCAACAAGTTGACGCCGAAGTGGGAAGGCCCTTATCGGGTGAAACGAGTCACTAGGCCCGGCGCTGTCCGCCTAGAGACCGAAGATGGCTTTCCGGTGAGCAACTCCTGGAACATCGAGCATCTTCGTAAGTTTTATCCATAAGGCGTGGTTGCCGTGATCCGTTCCGGCAACCACCTTTTGTACAAGTCTTGCCGTTGTTGCATGTAATCCTTTGTACAAAGCCGGGCGCAGACCCCGTGCATCAGTAAAGCTCATGTGCCCCGCACAACTTGTCATTTCATGCTTTTTTATTTTCTTGCATGTACTATCTGACACTTTGTGCAGCACCTATACCCGGTAAGCAATAACGGGCCCAAAGGCTCCATATCTGTATTTTCTCTTCTATTTTTTCTCTCAAAGAGAAGAAGGTTCCCACGCGCACAAGTTTGCCGGGGGGGAGGAAGATAGTGGTATGGACCAAGCGCCGTTCAAGAAAGCCCTTCCTTGCCGGAAAGTAGACAACACAAAAGCTAAGTTGCCAAAGTCTGAGCAATCAAATTTTTAAAATTTTCTAAGTTATCTTCGTTGAACGACCGTACTTTGTATGGAAAACATGTGCGCGGAGGAACCAACTCGTGGCTAGCCGCACCCTTACTTTGTTTCGAGCACTCTCAACGACTTAAGCGTGCTGCGATTAGTGTCGCGCCCTTACTTCGTTTTCGAGTTCGCTCAACAACCTAAGTGTGCTGCGACTAGTTGCGACAAGGTTTCTTGTTGGCAACGGCACCGCCAGCAGGCTGCTGAAGTCCCGCACTCAGCGCTCGTGTCAAAGGTGCCTACGCTGACAAGTTCCCTAAAAGTGTAGGGTAGAAACATACAAAGCAAAGGGAATCAAGTAAAGGAAATAACGTCCCAGTAACTACCCAAAATAAAGTTATATTACAATGCAACTTGTCGCAGCTCTAATAGACTGTTTTCCTAACATGGTTAACAGAGACAAGGAAAAGAAGAAAATGGACAAGACTAGTCCGTGTGGTCGCCCTCGACCCTCTTGATGCCACCCACCTTGTCCACAATGGGTGCGACAAGGGCCTTGAGCGCTTCTTGGTCGGCGTCCGGCGGCAAACTCCTAAGGACGTTGGTGAGGTTGAGGCCTGGATTGCGGAAGGCCACCTTCACCAACACCTTCAGCAGGGCCCCCGCGCAGAGCCTACGCGACTCGTCCGCCAGCTGCTTCGGGATCTTCTCCCAGAGTTGCTGGAGGGCCGTCGCCACGCCTCTGAAGAACAGAGTGAGCTTGGCGCTGGGGTGGAGGCTCTCATAGGTGGAGTACCCGAGATACTCCGCCCCTAGCTGCTCCAACTCCTTATCGATATCCGTGACAGCATTGACAAGACCTTATGTCCAATGCTCCACGGTTTCCTTGAAGATGTTTTGGGTGACGGCAGCGCTCTCCAGCAGCGCCTTCTCGGCCCTGATCTCATCCTTCAGGGTCGCCTCCCACTCCTTGGCGCCCTCCAGCGTCTAGGTTAGGGTGGCCAGCTTCAGCTCGAGGTCGGCAATGGAGTCCTTGGCGACGGCGAGCTCCTTTCCCTTCTCGGAGAGGCGGACTTGCAGCTCGGAGTGGCTGTGGGCGTCCTTCTCTCGCTTGAGCTTGAGTGCGGCAACCTCCTCGCCGCTCGTCCTGAGGTTGGCCTCCAGCTGCGCCACCCTCGTCTCCAACTCCCTTTTCGCGGTCTCAGCGGCTGCGGCAGCATCCTTCGCTTCTTGGAGAGCTCCGCCAAGTGACTGCTCGCGCGCGGCAAGTTCATCCTCGTGACCGTCGAGGTTGACCTTCCGCTGCGCCAGCTCGCCCTCCAACGTGGATAGCTTCTCGGCGGCAAGCCACTGCTGCTCCTCCACTTCGGCCCTCTCGAGGATGAAGGCCTGCTGCGCCTCGGCAAGCTGCTCCCGCTCCTCGGCCAAGGACCGGAGAGCTGCTTGGTTGATGGACCGGAGCTCCTCCGCGCGCTTCTCGATATCAGCTCCTGCCTTCGCGGCGAGAGCCTCGCGGGACTCCAGCTTGGCCTGCCGGGTGCGGTAAAGCGATAGCAACTTGCGCAGCAGCCGCTCCTCCTCGGGCTCGCTGGTGCTGCTTGGCGCGTCGACAAGTTTCAGCCCGGCGGAGGCAAGCACCTCCCCGTCGAAGACCTCTCCCTCGACTGGAACCCTGGACATGGACGCCCAAGGGAGCTGGATAAAGACGTCGTCGCCGGCCTTTATGTAGGCGCCTAGCTCAGGCTCGTCGGAGCTGGGGGCTGCGGCAGTGGCGGAGGGCTCGGTGGCCGGTGTAGTGCCTGGCGCTCCTGCGGCCTCAGAGCCGTCAGTACGACCACCAGCCCCTTCGCCAGCTGCTGCGGCGGCAGCAGCCTCGGCGGCCTCTGCGCCAGCGGGATCGTCTGCGCCGACCGTTTCTTCGGCAACGGCGGCGTCGTCAGCAACGACCTCCGTCTCCATTGGCTCAGCTACGGACGGGTCTGACGGAAGAAAAGAAAAGACAAACAGTCAAGCAAATATCCAAAAAGGAGAATCCAAAGAAGAAAAGTCCAAGGGAAGAGTGAAGCAAAGGGGTTACCTGCGCAGGCCGGCTCCTCGGTAAGATTCCTTGCCGGGGAGCTCTCCCTCGGCGGCGTGGTCGTAGCTCCCGCCGGCGGAGGGTCGCTAGCGCCATCCCTTGCCGGAGAGCTCGCCCTTGGTGGAGTGTTCGCCATTGGCGTGGAAATCGTACCTCGCGGAGGATGCTCCCTCGCCGGAGAGCTTCCCCTTGGTGGTGTGGTCGAGGTGTGCGGCACGTCAGGGGCGGTCTCCTGGCGCTCCTGGTGCTGCTGCTCTGCTCCTGCACGGATCGACGAACAAGGCGTTAGTAAAGAAGAAGCGCCCACACGCGCCTAACAACAGAAGACAAACCGCACTTACGCTGGGGGCTGCTCTGAAGAATAGTTGCCGGGTCCGGCAAGCTTGTCTCAGGCGCACCCCCTGCCGTCGCGGCGGGCTCGTCCTCGATGACAATCACTGGGACCTTGGCCCTCTTCGCTGCCCTCTGGGCCAGAGTTCTAAAAAAAGAAGAATAGGTTCAGACTTAGGCAAAAGAGATACAAGACAAAATAACAAAAAATACAAGAACAACGAAGACTTACTCTTCTTCCTCCTCGTCGGAGCTGAGCGCAGAAAAGTCAAAATCTGGCTCACGCGTCCCGGCGCGAGGAGGCGGAGGAGTGGGCTCCCTTGCCCACTTGTCGGGAGCAGGGACGGTGGTCTGAGAAGACCCCGCTCCGGTTGCCGCCGAAGCGCGAGGGGCGGCGGGAGCAGAGGCGCCAGTCCGGGAAGATCCCGCTCCAGTTGCCGCGGAAGCCCGAGGTGCTCCCGTGGCAGCCTTGCTTGCCGCAGTGGCGCGCGCCGTGCGGCGCTGCGGCTGTTGGCCCATCTGCCGCTCCGTCATGTCCCCGGCCTTGCGGAGGCGCCTTCGCGGAGCTGGAGGCTCTGCTGGTGGCGGCGAGCTGCCTGAGGACGGGGAAGAAGAGTCGCCGATCTCCAGCAAGCCGCTCGCGTCCCCAACGGGCCCGCTCGACTCGGCGCCCTGCTCGGCAGGCCCACTCGATTCGACGCCCTACTCGGCGGGCTCACTTGTCTCAGCGACCTTCCTGGCAAGCTTCCCCGCTTTGAGAAACTCTTCCTGCTCGGCGAGGCTTGTCGCCTCTGCTGCCTCCGCCTCCTCCACTGTGTACCCGAACTCGCCCGCGGCCGCAGCTTCCGCCGCCTCTTCCAGCCTGGTGGCAATATATGCCATCTCCTGGTCAGTGGTGTCGCGGGTGAGACCTTTCTTCTTGTCGGGGTTGACTGGCACTTCTTCCAAGTTGTCGAAGAACGCCTGCACAACTTCGTCGGTAGGCTCTTGCCAAGTTGGATCAATCCCGTGGGAGTCGCACAGCGGCATCACTGCACGGATGCCGCTGAGCGACGAGCTGTTGCACAACGGAACTATGCCCCTCGGCAACGTGAACCATTCGGGGTGGGCGGAGTCGTACTTGAACAACGCCTGGAGCATTGTGTTGAGCTCCAAGATGGTGAAGTTATAATTAAGGCCCGGGCGCAGCCTCATGATATCTGCCGCGTTCTCGAACTCCCAGGCGGGCCTCTTCCTCTCCTGCAAGGGGGCGATGCGGCGGCGAAAAAAGTCCACTCCAACTGCGCCTATGGTCAGCCCGGCAAGCTTGAGGCGAAGGATCCGGGTAGTGGCAATCTTCAATCTACTATCTTCCGGGGCCAAGTCGCTCCAGTCGTCGCCGCGTGCTACTGGGGCTTGGCGTCGGGCGGTAAAGTGCTGCGGGTTATCCTCTACGATCCAACACCAGTTGGCTCTCCACTCATCCCATTTGCCACGAAGCTCTCCCTTCAGATACGCCTCCTTCTTGTGGGTCCTCGAGATCCAAGAGATTCCGCCAGACAGAGGCTCTCCCCTCTCAACTCGGGGCATGAAGTAATGGCGGAAAAGAGCTACATTTGGGAAGACTCCGACAAAGTTTTCGCACAGATGTGCGAAAACGGCCATGGTGAGAATAGCGTTGGGGGTGAAGTCAAGGAGGTGGAACCCGTAGGTGTTCATGACGTCGCAGAAGAACTCAGAGTAGGGCGGGCAGAGCCCGCAGTAGAAGAACAGAGCAAAGAATGCGTAGCCATTCGGGAACATCTCGCAAGCTATGGCTGGGAGTACCTTGGTGCACGGATGCGCATTTGTCTCCCTCGACCAGAAAAGGTAGAAGGAATCCCTCAGCTCCTCCGCGTCAAGCTTGAGGGGGAAGGGGGCGGACGTTCCGCATTTCCAATTAAAGAAGCAGGCCACGATCTCCCCCACGACGCCGCATTAAACGCGTGTCGTTAAGGGAGAGCGCGGTGGATACAGATTGAGATACAGCGTGCCGTAGGCCGCGCGTGCCCGTGCATTGTTTTGGGCCTGGCCCAACAGCGCTCGGCACCGTGTATGGCCCAGGCCCGGGGGCTCCTGTCGGTGTACTAAAGTAGGGGTACCTTAGTATCCCGAACTTGTGCAGGGGCAGTTGCAGCGTCCCGCGGCAAGGCTTGCCAGGCGACCGCCAAGATCCTCCGTGGTTCCCTTGGAGCCATTCAAGAACAAAGTATTCAAGTCAAAAAGACAAGACCCCGGTAAGAGGAGCTTGTCGGGATGGCCACTCAAAGCGCAAAACCACTCAAGGCACAAGACCCTGGAAAGAGGAGCTTGCCAGGAAGGCCAATCAAAGGCATCTCAAGGAACTTGCCGCGGCACGCCACGCATCGCGTCAAGGCCCGGCGAGCGACAAGCTCCCAGAAGCGACAAGATAGCAACCACGGCAAGGCGCTTGCCGCGGCAAACCTCCACTCAGTACCCGCGCTCCAGCGCATCCACCCACATGTCGCCCTGGGACCATCCCAGACGCACGTGGCGGAAGGCTGTGCAGCCTGGGGTACATGGTGGCAAGCAGCGATGACAAGGCCACCGTCGTGGCGGATGGTGGCGCCCCCGACGGCCACTTTTTGCACTGTTTGGGCGACGGCGACGGGCATTTAATGCCCTTGTCCCCTCCCGTCAGGGTTAGGTATGGGACACTGTTCCAACTACCACCCTTTTTACATTTTTACCCCCGTCTGTCTTGCCACCTGTCGGTGCCCCTTTGACCTATAAAAGGAGGCCCATGCGCAACGTAGAGGGGGTTCCGAACATCGATCATTCCCACGCTCGGTCTTGCTAGCGGTTAGAGTGAACTGTAGCTCTCCTCGCTCCCGAGCAAGAACACAATACAAATCAAAGCAGGAGTAGGGTTTTACGCATCCGTGCGGCCCGAAGCTGGGTAAACTGCTCGTGTGCACGCCTCGACCCGCTCTTCGTGCATCCTCCGCCCCCTGCCGTACCGAAAAGGGGCTCCGTCCCCACAGGTGTTCGTGGGCGATCAGTTTCCCCGACAATGAGTCTACTCTAATTAAAAGGCGTCCCAATGATTCGGAGTTTTTAGATCTTGATTGTCGGGGAAACTGATCCACGAGCACCTATGGGGACCGTCGGACCGAGCCCCTTTCGGTTCGGCAGGGGGCGGAGATCGCACGAAGAGCAGATCGAGGCGAAGCACACGAGCAGTTTACCCAGGTTCGGGCCGCACGGATGCGTAAAACCCTACTCCTGCTTTGTGGTTTGTATTGAGTTCTTGCTCAGGAGCGCTGAGTGCTACAGTACACACCCGCAGCTAACGAGACCGAGCGTGAGAGTTCCTCTCCCTTGAACCCCCCTCTACTTTGCGCATGGGCCTCCTTTTATATGCTCAAGGGGTCACCGACAGGTGGCAACGTAGACAAGGGTAAAAATGGAAAGGTGTTGTAGTTGGTACAACTACATGTACAGTGTATCATACCTAACCCTGACGGCGGGGGACAAGGGCATTAAATGCCCATCGGCGTCGCCCAAACAGTGCAAAAAGGGACCGTCAGGGACGCCACCCCTTGCCACGGCGGCAATCTTGTCAGCGCCGCTTGCCACCGCATACCGCTGGCTGCACAGCCTCCCGCCACATAAGCCTAGGAGGGTCCCAGAGCGACACGTTGGTGGATGCGCTGGAGCACGGGTACAGAGTGGTAGCTTGTCGCGGCAAGCGCCTTGCAGCGGTCGTTGTCTTGTCGCGTCCGGGAGCTTTCCGCTCACAGGGCCTTGCCGGGACGCGTGGCGCGTCGCGGCAAGTTCCTTGAGATGCCTTGGTTGGCCTTCCCGGCCAGCTCCTCTTGACGGGGTCTTGTCTTCTTGGCTTAAATACTTTGTTCTTGAATGGCTCCAAAGGAACCACGGAGGACCTTGGCGGTCACCCGGCAAGCCTTGCCGCGGGGTGCTGCGACTGCCCGTGCACAAGTTCGGGATACTAGGGTAACCCTACTCTAGTACACCGACAGGAGCCCCCGGGCCTAGGCCATACACGGTGCCGAGCGCTGTTGGGCCAGGCCCAAAACAGGGCACGGGAACGCGCGGCCTGGGTTACGCCGTATCTCACTCCGTATCCACCGCGCCCTCCCCGAACGGCATGCGTTGATTGCGGCGTCGTGGGAGAGATCGTGGGTGGTTTCTTTATTCGGAAAGGCAGAACGTACGCCCCCTCCCTCCTTATAAGCAGGGGAAACAGGGGCAGTTCATCCATCCGCCAGTTGCTACTCCAACCTCGAAAACCTCCGCCGCTCCCCTTCTTCCCAAAGCTGAAAGAGAGCAGCGCTCCACCCCCCAGCGCCACCAGCACCACCAACGCCGTCGACCTCCCTCACCACCTCCGCCATGGCTCCGAAAACCGACAAGGGGAAGGGCGCGAAGTCGGCCGAGGCGCAGCGGCTCGCGGCGCTGCGAAAAGAGCGGGCAATCTTCCCCCCCCCCCAAGCTTGCCGCGAAGGAGCTGAGGGAGTACTACTACCTCTTCTGGTCGGGGGAGACGTGGGCGCATCCGCGCACGAAGGTACTTCCAGCCATCGCTTGGAAAATGGCCCCAACTGGATATCCCTTCTTCGCCTTGTTCTTCTATTGCGGGCTCTGCCCGCCTTTCTCTCAATTTTTCTGCGGTATTATGAACACCTACGGGTTCCGCCTCCTTGACTTCACCCCCAATGCCGTTCTGACCATGGCAGTTTTCGCACATGTATGCGAAAACTTTATCGGAGTCTATCCCAATGTAGCCCTTTTACGCCACTTCTTTATGCCTCGAGTTGAGAGAGGAGAGCCTTTATCCGGCGGAATCTCCTGGATCTCGAGGGCCGGCAAGAAGGACGCTTATCTGGAGGGCGAGCTCCGCAGCAAGTGGGAGGAGTGGAGAGCAAACTGGTGCTGGATTGTCGAGGAGAACCTGCAGCCATTTACCGCCCGGCACCAAACCCCAGTTGTGCGCGGCAGTGACTGGAGCAACGTGGCTCCGGAAGACGATAGGCTGAAGATTGCCGTCATCCGGATCCAACGCCTCAGGCTTGCCGGGCTCACTGTAGGTGCGGTTGGCGCAGATTTCCTTCGGCGCCGCATCGCCCCTGCAGGAGAGGAGACCCGCCTGGGAGTTCGAGAACGCGGCGGACATCATGAGGAAGCGCCCGGGCCTCAACTTCAACTTCACTGTTATGGAACTTGACGCAATGCTCCAGGAGCTGTTCAAATACGACCCTCAACATCCTGAAGTGTTCAGGTTGCCAAAGGGCGTCGTTCCGCTGTGCAACAACTCCGCGCTCAGCCGCATTCGCGCAATGATGCCGTTGTGCGACTCGCATGGGATTGACCCAACTTCGCAAGAGCCTGCAGATGACGCCGTGCAGGAGTTCTTTGACGGCTTGGAAGAAGTGTCGATTCGTTCCGACGAGAAGAAAGGCCTCACCCGCGACACCACCAATACGGAGATGAAGCGCATTGCCACTAGGCAGGAAGAGGCGGCGGCAGCCGCAGCCGCGGGCGAGTTTGGATTCACCGTGGAGGAGGCAGAGGCAGCAAAGGCGGCAAGCCTTGCCGAGCGAGAGGAGCTTGCCGGTGAGGAGGAGGCAGAGGCAGCAGAGGCGGCAAGCCGTGCCGGGCATGACGTCGAGTCGAGCGAGCCCGCTGAGGATACGAGCGGCTCGCTGGAGATCGACTCCTCTTCCTCCTCATCTTCAGGCAGCTCGCCGCAAGCAGAGCCCCCAGCTCCACCAAGAAGGCGTCTCCGCAAGGCCGGGGACGTAGCGGAGCGGCAGACGAGTCAACAGCCGCCGCGCCGCGCGACACGCTCCACCGCGGCAAGTACTGTTGCCGCGGGAGCACCTCGCGCTACTGCGGCAACTGGAGCGGGGTCCTCCCGGGCCACCACTTCTGCTCCTGCCGCTTCTCACGCCGCGGCGGCAGCCGGGGCGGGGTCGTCTCGGACCACCGCCAGTGCTCCCGCCAAGTGGCCAAGGGAGCCTACTCCTCTGCCTCCTCGCGCCGGACGTGAGCCGGACTTCGACTTCTCCGCACTCAGCTCCGACGAGGAAGAAGAAGAGTAAGATTCTTTGCTGTACTTATAGTTCTTCAATTCTTGCTGTTTTTGTCTTGTATCTCAATTTCTTCACTCCGGACTTATCCCTTCTCAGGACTCTGGCCCAGAGAGCGGCGAAGAGAGCCAAGGTCCCGGCGAGGAGAGAGGAGGTGATTATCGTCGACGACGAACCTGCCGCGACAGCAGAGGATGCGCCCGAGACCACCTTGCCGTAGACCACCTTGCCGGACCCGGCAACTAATCTTCAGAGCAGCCCCCAGCGCAGCCCCCGGCGTAAGTATATGGTTCACTTTCCGCTGTTAGGCGTGCGTGGATGCTCTTTACTTTGCTGACATCTGACTGTTGGTTTGTGTAGGAGCAGAGCAGCCCCAGCAGGAGCGCCCGGAGACCGCCCCTGACATGCCATCTGCTTTGACTACACCGCCAAGGGAGAGTTCTCCGGCGAGGGTCTCTCCGGCAAGGGAGAGTTCTCCGCCAAGGGAGAGTCCTCCGCCAAGGGAGAGCTCTCCGGCAAAGGAGAGCACCAGCGCCCCCC
>LR738711.1:332947945-332973702 GCA_902687465.1 Secale cereale | reverse complement strand
GGCGGAGACTACGACTGCAGATCCTGGTGCAGGTAATCCTCTTGCTTCAAAACTTCCCTTGGATTCTTCTTCTTTTGATCTTCTTTTTGGATATTTGCTTGACTTTTCTCCCCTTTTCTGGCCGTCAGACCCATCCGCTGTGGAGCTGATGGAGACGGAGGTCGCTGGCGAGGAGAATACGCGCGGCAACACCGCCGACGCCGCTGCCACCGAAGAAGCAGCCGGCGCTGACGATCCCGCCGGCGATGAGGCCGCCAAGGCTGCCGCCACAGCAGCTGGCGAGGGGTCTGGCGATCGCACTGACGGCCCTGAGGCCGCAGGAGCGCCGGGCACTACGCCGACCGCCGACCCTTCCGCCGCTGCCGCAGCGTCAGGCCCCGAAGAGCCCCAACCAGGCGTCTACTTGAAGGCCGGCGATGGCGTCTTCATCAATCTCCCCTGGGCGTCACTCTCCAGGGCGCCGGTCGAAGGAGAGAGCTTTGATGGAGAGGTGCTCGCCTCTGTTGGGCTTACGCTAGTTGACGCGCCGAGCAGCAGCAGCGGCGAGCCTGAGGAGGAGCGGCTGCTGCGGAAGCTGTTGTCGCTCTACCCCGCTTGGCAGGCCAAGCTGGAGTCCTGAGAGGCGCTTGCCGCGAAGGCGGGAGCTGACATCGAGAAGCGCGCGAAGGAGCTCCGGGGTCTCAACCAGGCAGCTCTCCGGTCCCTGGCAGAGGAGCGGGAGCAACTTGCCGAGGAGCAGCAGGCCTTCTTCCTCGAGAAGGCTGAAGTCGAAGAACAGCAGCGGGTTGCCGCTGAGAAGCTGTCCGCGCGGGAGGGCGAGCTGGCGCAGCGGAAGGTCAATCTTGACAGCCACGAGCAGGAGCTTGCCGCGCGCGAGCAATCACTTGGCGGAGCCCTCAAGCAAGCAGAGGACGCTGCCGCAGCTGCCGAGGCCGCCAAGAAGGAGCTGGAGACGAAGGTGGCATAGTTGGAGGCCGACCTCAAGGCGAGCGGCAAGGAGCTTGCCGCGCTCAAGCATGAGCGGGAGAAGGACGCCCACAGCAACTCAGAGCTGCAGGTTCGTCTCGCCGAGAAGGGCAAGGAGCTCAGCACCGCCAAGGACTCCAACGCAGATCTTGAGTTGAAGCTGACCAAGACGCTGGACGGCGCCAGGGAGCGGGAGGCGGCCTTGAAGGAGGAGATCAAGGCCGAGAAGGCGCTGCTGGCGAGTGCTGCTGCCGTCCAGAACACTTTCAGGGAGACAATCGAGCACTGGACGGAGGGTCTCGTGAATTCTGCCACAGATATTGACAAGGAGCTGGCACAGCTGGGGATGGAGGATCTCGGGTATCCCTCCGAGGAGAACCTCCAACCCAGCGCCAAGCTCACTCTGTTCTTCAAAGGCGTGGCGACGGCCCTCCAGCGACTCCGGGAGAAGATCCCAAAGCAGCTGGCCGACGAGTCGCGCAAGATCTGCGCGGGATCCCTCCAAAAGGTGTTGGTGAAGGTGGCCTTCCGCAACCCGGGCCTCAACCTCACCAACGTCCTCAAGACCCTGCCGTCAGATGCCGATCTGGAGGCGCTCAAGGCCCTTGTCGCACCCATTGTGGACAAGGTGAGCGGGATCAAGAGGGTTGAGGGCAATCGCGTAGACTAGGCCGCCCGTTTTCTTCTTTTCTTGTCGCTGCTAGTCATGTTATGAGAACAATCTGTTAGAGCTGCGACAAGCTACCTTGTAATATAACTCTATTTTGGGTAATGATTGCAATATTATTTCCTTTACTTGATACCTTCCTTTGTATGTTTCTGCCCTACGCTTTTAGGGAACTTGCCGACGTAGGCACCTTAGCCGCGAGCGCTGAGTGCGGGATGTCAGCAGCCTGCTGGCGGTGCCGTTACCGACAAGAAACCTTGTCGCAACTAGTCGCAGCTCACTTAAGTTGTTGAGCAGACTCGAAACAAAGTAAGGGCGCAACTCTAGTCGCAGCACACTTAAGTTGTTGAGCGGGACTCGAAACAAAGTAAGGGCGCAACTAGCTACGAGTTGGTTCCTCCGCGCACAGGTTTTCCATACAAAGCACGGTCGTTCAGGGAAGATAACTTAAAAATTTAAAAATTTGATTGCCCAAACTTTGGCAACTTAGCAACTTTGGCAACTTAGCTTTTTTGTTGATTGCTTCCCGGCAAGGCGAAACTTTCTTGAACGATGCCTGGTCCATACCATTATCTTCTCCTCCCCCCCCTGGCAAACTTGTGGGCGAGGGAACCTTCCTTTCCTTGAGAAAAAGAAAGAAGAGAAAATAAAGATTTGGAGCCTTATGGCTCGTTATTGCTTATCGGGGGTAGGTGCTGCACAAAGTGTCAGATAACACATGCAAAAAATAGAAAGCATGAAATTGACAAGATGTGCGGAGCACATTAGCTTTACTTATGCACGGGGGCTGCGCCCGGCTTTGTACAAAGGATTACATGCAACAACGGCAAGACTTGTACAAAAGGTGGTTGCCGGAACGGGTTCCCGCAACCGCGCCTTACGGGTAAAACTTACGAAGACGCTCGATGTTCCAGGAGTTGCTCACCGGAATGCCATCTTCGGTCTCAAGGCGGACGCCGCCAGGCCTAGTGACTCGTTTCACCCGGTAAGGGCCTTCCCACTTCGGCGTCAACTTGTTGGAATTCTTAGCGGATTGAACGCGCCGAAGAACAAGGTCGCCTTCCCCGAGACTTCTGGCGTTAACTTTGCGGCTATGGTAACGGCACAAAGCTTGCTGGTAGCAAGCAGCTCGTACAGCAGCCTGAAGACGGTCTTCCTCAAGGAGCAGCGCGTCATCTTGTCGCAACTGCTCTTGCTCACGCTCATCATAAGCGAGCACTCGAGGTGACCCGTATACGAGTTCCGTGGGGAGAACTACCTCTGCTCCATAGACTAGAGCGAAAGGTGTCTGGCCAGTGGCTCGGTTTGGCGTCGTCCTGATCGACCAAAGAACCACCGGCAGCTTCTCAATCCAGTTTCTTCCGCACCTGCGCAGCTTGTCGAAAGTCCTGGTCTTGAGCCCGCGCAGCACTTCAGCATTTGCCCTCTCCGCTTGACCGTTGCTTCTCGGGTGAGCAACAGAAGCGAAGCAGATCTTGGCGCCAAGATCTTGGACGTACTGCATGAAGGTGCGGCTCGTGAATTGCGTACCGTTGTCGGTGATGAACCTGTTAGGGATCCCGAAGCGGCAAACAATCGACCTGAAGAACTTGACTGCTGACTATGCTGTCACCTTCCTCACTGCTTCCACTTCCGGCCACTTTGTGAACTTGTCGATTGCAACGTACAAGTACTTAAAGGCCCCGACTGCTCGGGGAAAGGGGCCGAGGATGTCGATCCCCCAGACCAAAAATGGCCAGGATAAAGGGATCGTCTGGAGAGCTTGAGCTGGCTGGTGTATCTGCTTGGAATGGAACTGGCATGCTTCACACTTGGTTACTTGTGCAGTTGCATCCTGGAGGGCTGTCGGCCAAAAGAAACCTTGCCGGAATGCTTTGCCGGCAAGTGCTCTTGCGCCAATGTGGTGACCACATATGCCTCAATGTATCTCTGCCAACAGCTTTTGTCTGTCTTCCCGGTGAATACACTTCAATTTCACATCGTTGAGTCTTCTTTTGTACATTGTGTTGTCGACAAACTGGTACATACTTGACTGCCGGGCTACTCTTTCCGCTTCTTCTTGCTCTTCGGGAAGTTCTCCTGTCTGAAGGAAACGTACAATCTGCTGTGCCCATTCTGGAGCTTGTGGCTCGACAACAAGGACTAAAGGCACATCTGCTGCTGCGGGAACATCCGCTTCTACGGCGAGAACCCGCGGCTCAGCCGGAGCTTGACATTCCCCGGCAAGCTTGCCGGAGCAAAACTTGTCGGGAGCGTCTGCTTCAACGGAACAAACCCTAGGGCTTGCCGGAGCAGATTGCTCCTCAGCGCTCTTGGTGTTGATCTTGGGGACCTTCTTGGCGGCGGCTTTGGGAAGCTCTGCCGGAAAATAGTCACCAGAAATCAACTTCCTCTTCTTGCTCTGTCCAGTTGATGGCGTTACGGACGCTTGGGTCATCTTGAGCACAAAGATCCCTGGTTCCACAGGTAACTTGAGTGCGGCGCACTTCGACAGGCCATCGGCAATGTCGTTCTGAGCTCTTGGAACATGCTCCATCTGTAGGCCGTCAAAGTGCTCTTCTAGATTTATCGCTTCATCAACGTAGGCTTCCATCAATGGACTCTGATAATTCTTTTTACTTGGCGAACGACAAGCTGCGAGTCACCCCTGACAATCAGCTTCTTGATCCCAAGGTCTGCCGCGATCCTGAGACCGGCAAGCAAACCTTCATACTCTGCGGTATAGTTTATTGCTTGCTCCTTGGGAAAGTGCATCTGGACTACGTACTTGAGGTGCTCTCCGGTGGGTGCGACAAGCAGCACACCAGCACCGGCGCCTTGTAGCGAGAAGGCACCATCAAAGTACATCAGCCACTCTTTGCTTGATTCCTTGACGGGGATGCTCGTTTCTGGAATTTCTTCATCTGGTGTTGGCGTCCACTCTGCTATGAATTCTGCCGATGCTCTGCTTTGGATAGTTGAAGTGCTCTCAAACTTGAGGCCAAAGCTTGACAGTTCCAGTGCCCACTCAACAATCATGCCTGTTGCTTCTGGATTTTGCAGTATCCTCTTCAGCGGAAAGCGAGTGACAACTGTGATCTCATGTGCTTGGAAGTAATGGCGCAACTTTCTCGAGGCCATGAGAAGGCCGAAAAGCAATTTCTGCACACCAGAGTACCTTGACCTAGCCCCCTGCAGAAGGGAACTGACAAAGTATACTGGGCGCTGCACCATTCTCTTCTGTATCTCCTCTTGCGCCTGCGCAGATCCA
Organism: Secale cereale; assembly: GCA_902687465.1. Lineage (NCBI taxonomy): Eukaryota > Viridiplantae > Streptophyta > Magnoliopsida > Poales > Poaceae > Secale > Secale cereale. The sequence goes on along the minus strand of LR738711.1, from coordinate 332,968,819 downwards.
TCTTTGTCGGGACCAGAGCTTGTCGGGGAAGCCCCCTGCTTGTCGCTGGATGCGTCTGCCGCGGTTGCTGGCTCATCATCTGCCTCCCTCTCCGCTACTAACGCAGCACTAACCACTTGATTGGTTGCCGCTATATATAGCAGCAACTTCTCTTGTGGCTTAGGTGCGACAAGTGTTGGAGTGGAGGACAGGTATCTCTTCAAGTCTTGCAGCGCATCCTCCGCTTCCGGAGTCCATTTCATTGGACCTGCCTTTTTCAATATTTTGAAAAACGACAGGGCGCGCTCAGCAGACTTAGAGATAAACCTGCTGAGAGCAGCCACGCAACCGGCAAGTCTCCGTACATCCTTGACGCGCTTGGGTGCTTCAATCAGCTCAATGGCCTTGATCTTGTCGGGATTGGCTTCAATTCCTCATTGAGACACGAAGAACCCGAGAAGCTTGCCGGAAGGGACTCCAAACGCACACTTCTCGGGGTTGAGCTTGAGCTTGATCTTGCGCAGATTTGCAAAGGTCTTGTCTAAATCTTGGATCAGAGTTGCCTTGTCCTTGCTCTTGACTACTATGTCATCCATGTATGCTTCCACATTTCTGTGTATTTGTGGCTCAAGAACGACATGGACTACCCTTGCAAATGTTGAACCAGCATTCTTTAAACCGAAAGGCATCCGTATGAAACAATACGTGCCACATGGAGTGATGAATGCGGTCTTCTCTTCATCCTCTTCTGCCATGAAGATCTGAAGGTATCCTGAGTATGCGTCAAGAAATGAAAGCAGGTCACATCCGGCCGTGAAGTCAACAATTTGGTCAATGCACGGCAAGGGAAATGGGTCTTTGGGACAAGCTTTATTGACAACGGTAAAGTCGATACAAAGCCTCCATTTCCCGTTTGCCTTGCGCACGACTACAGGATTGGCCAACCACGTAGGATGGAGTACTCCTCTAACAAGGCCTGCTGCTTCCAGCTTCTTGATCTCTTCTGCGATGAATTCTTGGCGCTCCACTGCTTGCTTCCTGACTTTCTGCTTGACGGGCCGCGCATGAGGACAGACGGCAAGATGGTGCTCAATTACTTTCTTGGGAATACCGGGGATGTCAGACGGTTGCCACGCAAACACATCGACGTTCGCCCGCAGGAAAGCAATGAGCGCGCTTTCCTATTTAGGGTCAAGAGTGGCACTGATGGTGAAGGTACCACCAGTGCCGTCCTCCTTGGCAGACACCTTCTTGGTCTCTGGCGGAGCTGCCATTGCCTTCTTACACATGCCGGTGGAGCTCGATGGTGCGTCCTCGACGGTAGCGCAGCACTCCGAAGAGGTGCGCTTGCCGGAGTGGGCATCAGAACTCTTGCCGGACTTGGTCTTCTTCTTCCCTCCGGGAGTTTCAGCGGCAAGTGATTTGCTATCTGTTGCGCCTGCTGCTTCTCGGTAGATCTTGTCGGCGCAGATAAGAGCATCCTTCTTGTCGCCAGGGACAGAGATGACACTTATCGGACCTGGCATCTCCAGCATGTTGTATGCGTAGTGAGAGGCTTCCATGAACTTGGCGAGTGCTGGACGGCTGAGTATCCCATTGTAAGGCAATGGAAAATTGGCAACGTCAAAGGTGACCCTCTCAGTCCTAAAGTTCAACTCGCCGCCAAATGTCACTGGCAATGTGATCTTCCCCTTCGGCTTGCTCCTTCCCGGGTTGATTCCTTGAAATGTGCCGGTCTCTTCGAGCGCGCTGTCAGGGATCTGGAGTTTCTGGAGTACAGCGGAGGAGATCAGGTTCAAGCCGGCCCCGCCATCAACTAGCATCTTAGTGACCTTGAGGTTGCGGATGGTTGGTGAATCCAACATCGGCAAGCACCCGACCGCAGTTGTGCGATCAGGGTGGTCCTCAATATCAAAGATGATAGGCGTGCTGGACCATTTCAGAAGCTTGCGCGATTCGACAGGTGGTTCTGCCGCATTGACTTCCCTCACCCACTGCTTGAGTTGGTGGTGTGAAGTATGCAGAGAAGCACCGCTGTCAACTCACAAGACCTCTGTGGCTTTCTGGAACTCCTGCTCACTGGTCTCGACATCATCCATGTCTTCATCGTCGTCGTCATCTTCATCCTTGTCGCGGCCGCGGGGAGGTCTGTCTCCTTGCCGCTGCTTGGCCTTGCCGCGGCGTCCTCCCCAGCCGGGGCGCTTCGTGCCGGATCCTCCAGCACCTCCTTGGGCCTTTTCCTTGTCACGCCGCTCGTATTCAGCCTTTTGCTGCTCGACAAGCTGCTCAATCCTCTTGCAGTTATGGAGGTCATGAACCTTGGTGCGGTGGATCTTGCAGTACTGCTTGTCGGTGTCGTCCTGCTTGTCGGCGGCCGCCACAGCCTGGCAGTTGGTGCATGCGGCAATCTCCTTGCCGGAGCTACCAACTTTGGCTTTCTTGGCGCCACCTTCATTGCCGGACTGCTCAACGACTAGCACATCTTTGCCTTTCTTCTTCCTGTTGTTCCGCCGCTGGTTTTTCTTTGCCGGGGCAGCATCTTCACTGTCAGATCCTCCCGCTCTTGTATTCTCTCCGGGGAGTTTCCTCCCTTCCTCAGCACGTGCACACTTGTCGGCCAGGGCATACAGCTCACTGACGTCTCTGATCTTGCACATCGCCATCTCCTCCCGCATCCTGCGGTTATGCACGTTCTGATGGAACGCGCTGATGACCGCGGTAGGGTGGACATCTGGGATGTTGTGCTGTACACCGCTGAATCTCTGAATGTACTTGCGCAGGGGATCTCCCTCCTTTTGGGCGAGTAGATGAAGGTCACTTTCTTGGCCATGAGGTTTGTGGCCGCCTGTAAAGGCGCCAACAAACTGATGGCATAGGTCTTCCCAGGAGGATATGGAGTTGTCCGGCAAGTGCATGAGCCAGGACCTGACGTTGGGCTTGAGCACCAGCGGGAAGTAGTTGGCAAGGATCTTGTCGTCCCGCCGCCCGGCAGCTTGCACCGCGATGGTGTAGATGCTGAGGAACTCCGATGAATGCGACTTGCCGTCGTACTTCTCTGGTACGTCTGGCTTGAAATTCTTTGTACTGGGCCACTGGACTTGCCGCAGCTCACGAGTAAACGCAGGGCAACCTACAGCGTACGGCAAGTCGCCTGGTTCCCCTGGCGCATGCATGTCGACAGCGGGCCCAGCGCGCTGGTCCAATTGACGCCGCGCTTCTTTCCGGCGCTCGTGAAGAACTTGGCGCTGATCGTGACGAGCTCGCGGATCTGATGACGCGGTGGAGTCCCTGTCGAGGTGGATCCGGCGAGTCGGCGATCTTGGCCTTCGGGGCGGAGAGTGCACGGTGGTTGCACCCCCACCGGTCTTGTCGCCACCGGCTTGCGCCTGGCTGATTTGTCGCGGCTGTGATGTACTTGGCTGCCGCGGAGTGTCGCCGTTGGTGAAGCCGATGAGACTCTGAATGGTGGCCCTCCAATCGTCGATCTTGTCTGCCGTTGGAGGGTAGTCTAGGAGCAGTTGAGCTTGCGCCAAAGCTTCCGCTGGAGTGGCGGGTAGCGGTGGCGAATGGTGTGAGGAGCGGGATATGCTCAGACTTCTAGCTATGTTAGAAGGAGCAGTATCCCGTCCAGGCGACCGTGCCTCGCTCGTGCCAGCATGTTGGCATGCATGCTGGTCTTGAGCATTCCGAGATCCACCAGCTCGATCTTGGCCTAGCAAACGTATGGTACCGTGAGTACCATGACGCTGCCGGTCCCGCGCCTCCTGAGATGGCCGCGGTGCATGTACGGACGCCGAGGTCTTGGAGTGCGCCCGGTCGTTGTGGGAGCCGACTGCGCCACAGATGGGTAGCGCAGTCTTGTCCTTGGACCTGGCACCACCGTGAGCTCCCTCGTTGACGCCCGTTCTTCCGCCGGCGTCTATCCCACCAGCCGCTTGCTCCGGCGGTGGTGGGTTCGGCGCGGACGGAGCAGCTGCCTCCGAAGCCTTCTTCTTCGGTGGCATGTTGATGAAGACGATGAAGATCTAGCTCGTGTGAATGCCGGATCAAGTTCACACAACCTCGACACACCCCCTACCTGGCGCGCCAAATATGTCGGGAAAACTGATCCACGAGCACCTATGGGGACCGGCGGACCGAGCCCCTTTCGGTTCGGCGGGGGGCGGAGATCGCACGAAGAGCAGATCGATGCGAAGCACACGAGCAGTTTACCCAGGTTCGGGCCGCACGGATGCGTAAAACCCTACTCCTGCTTTGAGGTTTGTATTGAGTTCTTGCTCAGGAGCGCTGAGTGCTACAGTACACACCCGCAGCTAACGAGACCGAGCGTGAGAGTTCCTCTCCCTCGGACCCCCCTCTACGTTGCGCATGGGCCTCCTTTTATATGCTCAAGGGGTCACCGACAGGTGGCAACGTAGACAAGGGTAAAAATGGAAAGGTGTTGTAGTTGGTACAACTACATGTACAGTGTATCATACCTAACCCTGACGGCAGGGGACAAGGGCATTAAATGCCCATCGGCGTCGCCCAAACAGTGCAAAAAGGGACCGTCAGGGAAGCCACCGCTCGCCACGGCGGCAATCTTGTCAGCGCCGCTTGCCACCGCGTACCGCTGGCTGCACAGCCTCCCGCCACGTACGCCTGGGAGGGTCCCAGAGCGACACGTTGGTGGATGCGGTGGAGCGCGGGTACAGAGTGGTAGCTTGTCGCGGCAAGGGCCTTGCCGCGGTCGTTGTCTTGTCGCGTCCGGGAGCTTGCCGCTCACTGGGCCTTGCCGGGACGCGTGGCGCGTCGCGGCAAGTTCCTTGAGATGCCTTGGTTTGCCTTCCCGGCAAGCTCCTCTTGCCGGGGTCTTGTCTTCTTGGCTTAAATACTTTGTTCTTGAATGGCTCCAAAGGAACCACGGAGGACCTTGGCGGTCACCCGGCAAGCCTTGCCGCGGGTGCTGCGACTGCCCGTGCACAAGTTCGGGATACTAGGGTACCCCTACTCTAGTACACCAACATTGATGCTAAAATTGTTAAAATTGGGATTGATGAGATTAAAACTTTGCATGGTGATGAACCCACTACTTTGGATTTCAAGTGATTCAATTATTATAATTGCTCTTTGATTCATTGTAATTCCTTGTTGCAATCCGTACTAAACTCTCTTCATCCTTATAGTCAAAATAAAGCTTTTACCAAACACATAGTTGATGCTTTGATACTATCTTATGAAGAAAAACTTGAATTAGAAGTTTCTATCCCTAGAAAGCTTTATGATGAGTGGGAACCTACTATTAAAATTAAAATTAAAGATCATGAATGCTTTTCTTTGTGTGATTTGGGTGCAAGTGTTTCCACTATCCCAAAAACTTTGCGTGATTTGTTAGGTTTCCATGAGCTTGATTATTGTTCTATAAATTTGCATCTTGTGGATTCAACCATTAAGAAACCTATGGGAAGGATTAATGATGTTCTTATTGTTGCAAATAGAAATTTTGTGCCCCGTAGATTTCATTGTTCTTGATATAGATTGCAATCTTTCATGTCCTATTATTCTTGGTAGACCTTTCCTTAGAACGATTGTTGCAATTATTGATATGAAGGAAGGAAATATTAGATTCCAATTTCCGTTAAGGAAAGGCATGGAACACTTTCCTAGAAAGAAAATTAAGTTACCTTATGAATATATTTTGAGAGCCTCTTATGGATTGCCTTCCAAAGATGGCAATACCTAGATCTATCCTTGTATCGTCCCTAGCTAGGGGCGTTAAACGATAGTGCTTGTTGGGAGGCAACCCAATTTTATTTTATTTGTTTTTGCTTCTGCTTAGGAATAAATATTGCATCTAGCTTCTGTTTAGATGTGTTTTTGTGTTTTAATTAGTGCTTGAGCCAAGTAGAACCTTTGGGAAGACTTGTGTGAAGTTTATATGATCTTGCTGTAAAAAACAAAAACGTTAGCGCTCACTAGAATAGTCACCAGGTTTTACTGGAGAGTGTTAATTAGTTCATTCTTTTTGCAGATGATTAGTAGACAAATTCCTCACATTTACCAATTTCTTTCAATTTTTTTGGAGTTACAGAAGTATGCGCAAGTTACAGATTACTACAGACTGGTATGTTTTTGACAGATTCTGTTTTTCGTGTGTTGTTTGCTTATTTTGATGAATCTATGAGTAGTATTGGAGGATATGAATCATGGAGAAGTTGCAATACAGTAGGTTTAACACCAATATAAACAAATAATGAGTTCATTACAGTACTTTTGAGTGGTGGTTTGTTTTCTTATACTAACGGAGCTCACGAGATTTTTGTCTAAGTTTTGTGTTGTGAAGTTTTCAAGTTTTGAGTATTGCTTTAATGGACTATGGAACAAGGAGTGACAAGAGCCTAAGCTTGGGTATGCCCAAGGCACCCCAAGGTAAAATTCAAGGACAACCAAAATCCTAAGCTTGGGGATACCCCGGGAAGGCATCCCCTCTTTCGCCTTCATCTATCGGTAACTACACTCGGGACTATATTTTTATTCACCACATGATATGTGTTTTACTTGGAGCGTCATGTATAATTTGATTCTTTGCTTGTAAGTTTGACACAATCGTCCTTGCTGGACACAACTTTTTGAGAGAGATAAATATGGCCTAGAATTTGTTAGAACACTCTATGTGCTTCACTTATATGTTTTGAGCTAAATAGTTTTGCTCTAGTGCTTCACTTATATCTTTTAGAGCACGGTGGTGATTTTATTTTGTAGAAATTGTTGATCTCTCATGCTTCACTTATATCCTTTTGAGAGTCTACTAGAACAGCATGGTAATGTGCTTTGGTTATAAAACTAGTCCTAATATGATAGGCATCCAAGATAAATGTAGTAAAAACTTTCATACAAAGTGCATTGAATATGATGAGAAGTTTGATACTTGATGATTGTTTTGAGATATGAGGATAGTGATATTAGAGTCATGCTAGTGGAGTTATTATGAAATTGATAAATACTTGTGTTAAAGTTGGTGATTCCCGTAGCATGCATGTATGGTGAACCGCTATGTGATGAAGTTAGAGCATGTGGTATATGTAGAGTGTCATCCTTTGTGTGGAGATCGGTGGCGCGCGATGGTTAACTCCTACCAACCTCCCCCCTAGGAGCATGCGTTGATTGCTTTGTTTTGATGACTCGTAATTTTTTGCAATAAGTATATGAGTTCTTTATGACTAATGATGAGTCCATGGATTATACGCACTCTCACCCTTCCACCATTGCTAGCCTCTCTTGTACCGCGCAACTTTCGCCGGTACCATACACACACTATATACCTTCCCCAAAATAGCCACCATATACCTTCCTCAAAACAGCCACCATATCTACCTATCATGGGATTTCCATAGCCATTCCGAGATATATTGCCATGCAACTTTCCATCGTTCCGTTCATATGACACGCTTCATATTGTCATATTGCCATGCATGATCACGTAGTTGACATCGTATTAGTGGCAAAGCCACCATGCATAATTTTTCATACATGTCACTCTTGATTCATTGCACATCCCGGTACACCGCCGGAGGCATTCATATAGAGTCATACTTTGTTCTACTATCGAGTTGTAATATCGAGTTGTAAATCAATATAAGTGTGATGGTCATCATTATTAGAGCATTGTCCCAAAGAAAAAAAAAAGGAAAGGCCAAGAAAAAGAAAGGCCCAAAGAAAAGAAAAAAAGAAAAAAAGGAAAAAAAATATAAGAAAAAAACAAAAGAAAAGAAAAGGGACAATACTACTATCTTTTTCCACACTTTGCTTCAAAGTAGCGCCATGTTCTTCATGATAGAGAGTCTCATGTTTAGTCACTTTCATATGCTAGTGGGAATTTTCATTATAGAACTTGGCTTCTATATTCCAACGATGGGCTTCCTCAAATGCCCTAGGTCTTCGTGAGCAAGCAAGTTGGATGCACACCCACTTAGTTTCTTTTGTTGAGCTTTCATACATTTTTAGCTCTAGTGCATCCGTTGCATGGCAATCCCTACTCACTCACATTGATATCTATTGATGGGCATCTCCATATCCCGTTGATATGCCTAGTCGATGTGAGACTATCTTCCTCCTTTTTGTCTTCTCCACAACCACCATTCTATTCCACCCATAGTGTTATATCCATGGCTCACGCTCATGTATTGCGTGAAAGTTGAAAGGTTTGAAAAAATTGAGTATGAAAACAAGTGCTTGGCAGAAACCGGGGTTGTGCATGATATGAATATTTTGTGTGATGAAGAGGGAGCATAGCCAGACTATATGATTTTGTAGGGATAACTTTCTTTAGCCATGTTATTCTGAGAAGACATGATTGCTTTGTTAGTATGCTTGAAGTATTATTATTTCTTATGTCAATATATACTTTTGTCTTGAATCTTTCGGATCTGAACATTCATGCCACAATAAAGAGAATTACATTGAAAATTATGTTGGTTAGCATTCCACATCAAAAATTCTATTAATATCATTTACCTACTCGAGAACGAGCAGGAATTAAGCTTCGGGATGCTTGATACGTCTCCAACGTATCTACATTTTTTTATTGTTCCATGCTATTATATATGATGTTTTGGATGTTTAATGGGCTTTATTATACACTTTTATATTATTTTTTGGACTAACCTATTAACCCAAAGGCCCAGTACAGATTGCTGTTTTTTGCCTATTTCAGGGTTTCGCATAAAAGGAATGTCAAACGGAGTCCAAACGGAATGAACCTTCGGGAGAGATATTTTTGGAGCGATACCTTCACGGGAGACTTGAGAACCACGGAATAGGGCACACGTGGCGCTCACGAGGGTGGGGGCGCGCCCCTGCCTCGTGGGCCCCACGTTGCTCCCCCGGTGCCCTCCTTCCTCCTATATATACCCATGTACCCTGAAAACATCGTGGCAATAGAGAAAACCCTAATTCCACCGCCGCAACCTTCTGTTCCCGTGAGATCCCATCTTGGGGCATGTTCCGGAGCTCCGTCGAAGGGGGATCTTCCACGGAGTGCTTCTACATCAACACCATCGCCTTACCATGAGTTGTGAGTAGTTTACCACAAACCTTCGGGGTCCATAGTTAGTACCTAGATGGCTTCTTCTCTCTCTTTGGATCTCAATACCAAGTTCTCCTCGGTCTTCGAGGAGATCTATTCGATGTAATCTTTTTGTGGTGTGTTTGTCGAGATCCGATGAATTGTGGGTTTACGATCAAGATTATCTATGATAAATATTTGGTTCTTTTCTGAATTCTTTTATGTATGATTATAATATCCTTGCAAGTCTCTTCGAATTATCGGTTTGGTGTGGCCTACTAGATCTATAGTTCTTGCAATGGGAGAAGTGATTGGCTTTGGGTTCAATCTTGCGGTGTCCTTTCCCAATGACAGTAGAGGCAGCAAGGCACGTATTGTATTGTTTCCATCGAGGATAAAAATATGGGGTTTATATCATATTTCTTGAGTTTATCCATCTACATCATGTCATCTTGCTTAAAGCGTTACTCTGTTCTTTTGAACTTAATACTCTAGATGCATGCTGGATAGTGGTCGATGTGTGGAGTAATAGTAGTAGATGCATAATCTTCGGTCTACTTGTCTCGGACGTGATGCCTATATATAATGGTCATGCCTAGATAGTCTCATAATTATTCGCTTTTCTATCAATTGCTCGACAGTAATTTGTTCACCCACCGTAGAATTCTGCTATCATGAGGGAAGCCACTAGCGAAACCTATGGCCCCCGGGTCTATTATCAACATATCAATCTACAATCTACTTTACTTTGTTGTTTTTACTGTCTATTCTTATATCCAAAAATACCAAAAATATCAAACTATCATATCTATCCGATCACACTTTCTTAAGTGACCGTAAAGGGATTGACAACCCCTTATCGCATTGGCTACAAAGTTTTTATTTGTTTGTGCATGTGTGAGGGTCTCGCGCATGGTCTCCTACTGGATTGATACCTTGGTTCTCAAAAACTGATGGAAATACTTACACTATTGTGCTGCATCTCCCTTTCCTCTTCAAGGGAATACAACGCAAGCTCGAGAAGTTGCAACTACCTCAAGTTCTACTTCATCAAGTATGACTACAACTCCAAGGATTCCCGTCAAGATGGTGTGGATCCCTAAGAAGAAGAACTATAGAGTTCTTGAGGGTGACTCCGCCAACATACTTCACACTTATTCATATTGGCGAGGACAAGTGCAACAACTTCCACATGTTGCACTAGTTCAAATAGTCACAAACCCTCTTGTTGGTAAGACAAGGGACAAGGTAAGCTAATGTTTTCATGGACATCATCTTGTGTGAAATTCACTCTATGTCCATGGATGTCTTTGTTTGCTCCTTGTGGGACTAACCCGTGTAGGTATTTAAAGTGCAACTCACTCCAATGGATTGCTCCAAAATGATCTACATCAACATAGAGCATCTACATTTTCAACACCTACATGAATTCATCATCGACAAAACCCAAGGTTAGTTCATTCCTCTTAGGGGGGATATCACATCTAGGGGGAGCTTTACTCTAAAGATTGAGCTAAAGCAACTCTAATGGTGTGAACACAATAATGCTTTATATAAAAGTGGCAACCCCACTTGTGCTTAAACGATGAGTATGACCTATGATCAAATGTTCTAATTTGACTCCTAAGTCAATATACTCATATATAGATGACCTAGTCATCGCCAATTGCTTGATAGATGATAGAATGGTTGTGCATGCTTTGCCACATATTTCATTTGCCATTTTATTGTGTGAGCATGTTGGTTGCATATTTTTCTCATTCGAGGACATCCATTCATTGCTTTGATTGTTTGGCTCTTTTTCTTTTGCCAAATGGATGGACAAGAATGCCAAAGTACCTCCTCTAGCTATCTATGATTTTCTCGTCTCAAACTCTATTCATGCTACATCACAAAGTTTGATCAAGTCAGATTCGAACCACACTGTGTGAGGAGCACTCGGAGTCCCCGATTAGTCATAGACTTAAACTTCCAAAACCACTCTGTGCACTTCGGTCTGACTGATTCATCCACTTCGGTCACACTGAGTTCACTGAGTTGATCTAGGTTTTCAATCTCGGTGCAACCGATTAGAACAATTCGGTCTCACCGAGTTTCAGTAACTACCAGCAGTTTTGCATCTCGGTGCCACCAAGTCGTTCCACTCGGTCACACCGACGGGTCTAGTAATATATACCCACGGGCCGAAACTTGGAAAGTTTTCTGAAATTTTTTACCCGTGCCAAACCAGCCCCGTCTCGGGTCTCCGGATCATCTTCTCATCGCTAGTGACCTCCCGCCACTGGTCTCCGCCGCCGTCAACGGATTCTGCCCTGCCATTGCCGCCGTAGCGAGCTCACCGCCAAGTTAAGGTATGAGCTCAAACTTTGTGCAATCTTTACATCTGATCCTTCGCACAAAGTCAACGCCTTCATTCTTGCCACGTATGAGATCATCCTGTCCAGCAAAATTCTCCGTCTAGATTAGTTTTGATTCAAAGTTTTAGGGTGAGGTTTCCGCCGAACTCATCTCGGACCGACCGAGTTGTAGAAATTGGTCTCACCGATTTGTCTTAGGCCATTGCACATGTAAGGTTCGGTCTAAACGAAACATGCAAATCGGTGTGACCGAGTTCAATTCTCTGTGAAACCCTAGCAAACTCGGAGTCATCAAACTGTGTCTCAGTCTGACCGATTTCACTAGTTTAGACTACAAAGTTGCTTCGGTGTCACCGAGTTTAATAAATCGGTAGATCCGAAATGCTTTCTATAGAAACCCAAAACTAAGATTTTGACTCATTTGTTTTACAAAAACTCTGCACTTTGTGATGCTCATCCACTCTATCTCATCTACATCTATTCACAGTGTCAGATTGCAGTGTCAGCCATGTCAGATCAAAGTGATAGCCAGAACAGGTCAGAGGAGCAAGCAAAGTTGAGTGAGGGCTCCAGCCCCTCAAATAGCAGCTACTATGAGAGTAACAGGAGCACTCCAAGTAACCTTCCAAAGGCTGGTACCAAGTCAAGGAAGAAGAAAACTTCTGACAGTAAAGATGAGGATTTTGTGGCTGATGAGTCCATTTCAAAGAAGAAAGTGACCAAGAAGGAGTATGGCATAGTTGCTTCAACAAAGCCTGGACTGAATAATAAGGCCCCTGCCAAGAGAGCTCCAATGTCAAAGGCCAGAGCATCAACTCAAGAAACAGTGGTGTTCACTCTTGAAACCAGAGATGATGAGCCAGCAGGAACAAAGAAGAGAGCTAGAAAGACCACAACCAGAGTGGTTGGCAAGCCATCTATGAGAGATGATGATGATGATGATGATGATGATGATGATGAATCTCAAACAAGATACTGAAGAGCATGTTGCACCAGTTGCAAAGACTCAGAAGTTAATGGGGGATGCCATCAAAGCCAGGGCTGCTCCATCTAAGCCCAAAGCTGTCCCCAAAGCTAATGCACCCAAGAGGTCCACTAGAAACATTCCAGCAGCTGAGAAGAACAAGGCCCCAGTGCTAGAAGTTATTGAGGGGGAGGAAGATTCAGATCAAGAATCCTAAGATGATGATGAGTCTATGATGCTCAGAAGACTCAAGCCAAAGATTCCAGATCAGAATGATGCCCATCTTGTTGCCGAGAACATGAAACTGAGAAAGGATGCAAGTCTGGGAAGATGGAGATAGACTGATCCATATGCCACAAGGAGGAAGACTGCTATGGATTACAGGTTTCATGCAAAGGAACAGCAGGACTTCTATGTGACAGTGCTATTGGACAAGAAGCCCATTGTTTGTGACATGAAATGGGTTGACTGGAAGTACAACGATAAACATGCTGATTTCTTTCCCGATGTTCATGAGAGCTTCAGGCAAAATGAAGTTGACAAATTTGTGGTAAAGAAACTGACTCGATGGAATGATGAGATGATCATGCAATTCTACTCCACTGCTCATTTCTATCCGGATGGTAGGATTGTATGGATGACTGAGGGTACGAGGTACCAATCAACTGTGGCTGAATGGGCAAGTTTGATCAATGCCCCCAAGGAGAATGAGAATGACACTGATGTATATGCCAAGTCCAGTATGGATCCAAACTCTATGGCAAATATGTACAAGCCAATTCCTGACAAAGAAGTGAAAACTCACAAGTTTGGCTCCATATATCATATGTTGTCTGGATTGACCAATATCAACACTATACTGAGGCGTACTTTGCTGCCCAAGTTAGGAGATCATAGAATGATCCAAGGTCACTCCATCAACTTGCTCCACATGTTTGACATACCCGAGAAGTTCAAAGTCATGAGTTTGATTGTAGAGACAATCAAGAGGACAGCAGCTGACCAGAAAAGGTCTTGTGGATATGCCCCTCACATTCAGATGCTAATCAACTCTAGGGTGGAGAAAGGGACATATCTGCTTGACAAGAGGCATCTTTGTCTTAGGACAGATTTCGAGGACAATGAAGTTGTCATAAATGCATCACATCCTACTTCAGTTGATGGACAAGAGAAGATTTCTCAAGCAAAGGCAGCCAAGCAAGCTAGTGCTTCTGGAGCTCCTAAGACTAAGCAAGATCAACTCAATCATCTCCTTGAGTCCACTCTGAGGATTGAGAAGAGTTTGGCCAACTTGATTCGGAATCAAGCAAGCCTGGAGAGGATCGTTGATGCAAAATTATATGATCTAGATGTGAAGGTCACGGAAATCCAAGCTACTGTTGAGAAGCTCAAGGAAGAGGCTGAGGATAGAGACACGACAAATGACTTTCAGAGAGTGCCAAGAGGGCAGAGATCTGCTGCAGTTCCCATAGCTGACACTAGAGCTACCACTTCAGCACCTGCAGCCACAGCATCAGTGCCACCTCCAGTTTCCACTCCACCAGCTCCATCAACCTCCACAGATGCATTCCTCCTTGGAGTCCTCTCGACGCCTCCTCCTGAAGAACAAGCATAGAGAGACGCATAGCATTATGCATTTTCGAGCTTTTTGGAAACTAGTTGCCAAAGGGGGAGAAAGTGTATAGATCACGGGCTTCAAGAGAGAGAGGTTTGCTTCTTCTTGCTTTCTTTGGTTTTTGCTTGCTACTTCGTTTGTTTGTTGGATGCTACAATTTACTCTATCGTTATGTGTGTGAGATACTTGTATGATCATGTGTTTGATCATATCATACCTTGATGCTTGATTAAATGATGCTATTATCTATCTCTCGTATATGATCATTTACTTTTCTTGGTGATGAGTGCATATTTTATTTTCTATAATTTTGAGCGCTCGACCAAGATGTATGTGACATGGAAGAGTAACCCATGATCCTAATCGATTGTGCATTTGCATTCAAAAGAAAACTTTAAATAATGCACAAATTTAGGGGGAGCTCTTTCTTATCACATACTTCTCAAAGCAATGATGTATTTCAATCTTATTATCCTTTGTCAAAGCTTTGACCTATATGTTGTCATCAATTTCCAAAAGGGGTGAGATTGAAAGTGCAACTATCCCTGGGTGGTTTTGGTAATTCCTAACAACATATAGCTCATTGAACTAATGCTCTTTCAAGATGATCATTTCAAAAAGTTCAATGATTGGTATGGCATGGACTAGGAATGTGGACACCTCAAAATGTTAAGGACACATATTGGCTCAAGCTCAAAACTCTAAATTTTCATTTTAGTGATCCAAGATCACATTGAGTCCCTAGGAAAAGCCAATACTATTAAAAGGGGAAGAGGTGTTGCTTAATGGCTTGCTTGCTCAAAAGGCTTAGTGATATGCTCCAAAATCCCTCAACCACTTTCTCATATCCACGTATGTCCCAAACCAAAAGTCAAACTCGGACCCACCGATTTGATATATCCTGCGCCACCGAGTTCAGTTGACATAGCCATAGCCAGAAACCCTAATCAGTTCGGTCTCATCAATTGGGATCTCGGTCTCACCGAGATGGGATTGCAAACTCTCTGTTTCCCTTTGTAATGTTTCGGTCTAACCGAAGTGAGCAATCGATCCCACCGAGTTCGCAATGCAAACTCTATGTTTCCCTTTCGTAACATTTCAGTCTCACCGAAATGAGCGAATCAGTCCAATCGAGTTTGCCTGACCAACTCTCTATTTTCTTATTACAGCAATCGATCCCACCGAGTTGATGTGATCGGTCTCACCGAGATTACGTTACGCCCTAACCCTAATAAAATCGGACCCACCGAGTTGATCATATCGGTCCCGCCGAAAAGCTAATGTTCACATTTTGAACTAAATCGGTCCAACCGAGTTACATGATTTGGTCCCACCAAGTTTGGTAAATTGTTTGTAACGGTTAGATTTTGTGTGGAGACTATATATACCCCTCCACCCACTCTTCATTCGTGGAGAGATCCATCAGAACAAGCCTACACTTCCATTACTCATTTTCTGAGAGAGAACCACCTACTCATGTGTTGAGACCAAGATATTCCAATCCTATCATATGAATCTTGATCTCTAGCCTTCCCCAAGTTGCTTTCCACTCAAATCTTCTTTCCACCATATCCAAATCTGTGAGAGAGAGAGTTGAGTGTTGGGGAGATTAACATTTGAAGCACAAGAGCAAGGAGTTCATCATCAACACACCACCTATTACCTTTTGGAGAGTGGTGTCTCCTAGATTGGTTAGGTGTCACTTGGGAGCCTCCGACAAGATTGTGGAGTTAAACCAAGGAGTTTGTATGGCCAAGGAGATCGCCTACTTCGTGAAGATCTACCCTAGTGAGGCAAGTCCTTCGTGGGCGATGGCCATGGTGGGATAGACAAGGTTGCTTCTTCGTGGACCCTTCGTGGTTGGAGCCCTCCGTGGACTCGCGCAGCCGTTACCCTTCGTGGGTTGAAGTCTCCATCAATGTGGATGTACGATAGCACCACCTATCGGAACCACGCCAAAAACATCCGTGTCTACACTTGCGTTTGCACTCTCCAAACCCCTCCCTTTACCTTCATATGCAATTATTTACATTCCACTGCTATACTCTTAGAGTTGCATCTGTAGGTTGATTGCTTGACTTGTGATAAGTTGCTAAAATCTTCCAAGACTTAAAATTGGGAAAAGGCTAGATTTTTATTTGGTCAAGTATTCTAATCACCCCCTAGACATACTTTCGAGCCTACACACTATGCAAGTAAAACACTAGACAGTGCACAAAGAAGTTATGCTACATCTAAAAAAGAATTTCTAAAAGTGGTGTTTGCTTGTGATAAATTTAGATCCCATATTGTAGACTCAAAAGTAATTGTTCACACTGATCATGCTAGAATAAAATATCTTATGGAAAAGAAAGATGCCAAACCTAGGCTTATTAGATGGGTTCTCTTGCTACAAGAATTTGATTTGCATATCACTGATAAGAAAGGAGTGGAGAACCCCGTAGCTGATAACTTGTCTAGGTTGGAGAATGTTCTTGATGACCCACTACCTGTTGATGATAGTTTTCCTGATGAGCAATTAGCTGCAATAAATGTTTCTAATATCACTCCTTGATATGTTGACTATGCTAATTATATTGTCGCTTAATACATACCCCCTAGCTTTACTTACCAACAAAACAAAACAAACTATTTTATAATTTAAGACATTACTTTTGGGATGACCCACATCTTTATAAAGAAGGAGTGGATGGTACTATTAGACGTTGTGTACCTGATCATGAACAGGAACAAATCTTACGGAAATGTCATTCCGAGGGTTATGGAGGACATCATGCGGGAGACAAAACTGCTCACAAGGTATTGCACTCTGGTTTTTATTGCCCTACTCTCTTCAAGGATGCTCATAAGTTTGTCTTATCTTGTGATGAATGCCAAAGAATAGGTAATATCAGTAAGCGTCAAGAAATGCCTATGAATTATTCACTTTCTGTTGAACCATTTGATGTTTGGGGATTTGATTACATGGGACCTTTTCCTTCCTCTAATGGGTATACTCATATTTTGGTTGTTGTTGATTATGTTACTAAGTGGGTAGAAGCTATTCCAACTAGTAGTGATGATCACAACACCTCTATTAAAATGATTAAGGAAGTTATTTTCCCAAGGTTTGGAGTCCCTAGATATTTAATGACTGATAGTGGTTCACACTTTATTCATGGTGCTTTCCATAAAATGCTTGCCAAGTATGATGTTAACCATAGAATTGCATCACCCTATCATCCATCTAATGGTCAAGTTGAACTGAGTAATAGAGAAATAAAATTAATATTGCAAAAGACTGTTAATAGATCTCGAAAGAATTGGTCCAAGAAGTTGGATGATGCACTTTCGGCTTATAGAACAACCTACAAAAATCCTATGGGTATGTCTCCTTACAAAATGGTTTATGGAAAAGCTTGTCATTTGCCTCTTGAGTTAGAACGTAAAGCTTTTTGGGAAATTAAAGAACTCAATTATGATTTCATAGTTGCTAGTGAAAAGAGGTTATTTGATACTAGCTCAATAGATGAATGGAGAACCCAAGCTTATGAGAATGCTAAGCTATTCAAAGAAAAAGTTAAAAGATGGCATGATAAAAGAATACAAAAGCGGGAATTCAAAGTGGTTGAATATATTTTATTATACAACTGTCGTTTTAGATTCTTTGCAGGAAAACTTCTCTCTAAATGGGAAGGGCCTTATCTTATCGAAGAAGTTTATCGTTCTGGAGCCATCAAAATAAATAATGTCGAAGGTACAAACCCGAAGGTGGTCAATGGTCAAAGAATCAAACATTATATCTCAGGTACACATATTAATGTTGAAAGAAATATTATCCAAACCATGACATCGGAAGAACACATAAAAGAAACCTTCCAGAACACTCCAGAATCGTCAAATAAGGGAGGTACGTGATACGGTAAGTAAATGGACTCCGAAAATTCCGCAAAATTAATTTTTGATAGTTTTGGAATATTACAAAAATTAGGAAAATAAGAAGCATCAAGGAAGGCAACCCTGGTGGGCACGATACACCAGGGCACGCCTGGCATGCCAGGTGCGCCCTGGTAGGTTGTGCCCACCACAGGTACCTTCCGGACTCTATTTTTCTTTTGTTTGCTTGTTTCCCAAGATAAAAAATGTATATACCCCTCGAACCTATTGATCTCCGTATTGTGGACAAATCTTATGTTCTTCTTTCTTGTTGTTTTCTGACATATCTATATCACCATGATCGCTCCGAGCTCCTCCAAGGAAAAGTTCTTCAAGAGGGTAATCAACCCCTACTTGTCGGAGGTGATGAAGCACCCTTAATCCATTGAGATGAGAGAGGTGGTGCTCCACATCCGAGACACCCAAGGTCCTAAGGGGAAGGGAACCATGGAGGCTAGGCTTGCCGCCATGGAGCAAGAGGTCTTCAAGTGCAAGGGGATCGTGGAGCGTGGACTTTATGCCAATCATTGCATGATTACGGGTTTCACCTATGATCATAAGGTGGATCACCAGCCCATGAAGGATGTCATCTTCGCCCTCTCTGAGCGGATCAACTTTCAACAAAGCCAAATCTATGATCTCCAAAACCAAGTCTTTGAATATGAGGTAAGGTTTAAAGGTATGAGTTTGGCTGCCAGTTGCAGGACTCATGAGACTCTTGCCTCATCTTGTGATGGTGAGCCTATGCCATGGAAACCGGAGGACAAGTTCGCTACTACCTCACCGCCACTAACACCTTCTTCACCACCAAAGGAGAATTGAGTATCAGGTATGGGAACTCCCCTTGTCTTGAGCCAAGCTTGGGAGAGGTGCCCCAGTATCGTATCACATCACTATCTTTACATTTTTCTACCTTAGTTCGATCTACAGTTATCTTTTTGCTTTAGTTGAAAAAAATAGTTTGGTCTTTCTTTGAGGTGTTTGCTTAGTGATCTATCTATCTATGTAATCGTGTGTGAGATATATAATAAAGTTAGTTTGAGTTTTGCTTTCTTTACTACTTTGTTTCAATAAAAAGAAAGGAAATAAATGAAAAAAGTCATATGCTAATCTTATGGTAAATAATGACATCACATAAGGGAAAGTACGAGTACTAAAATTTATTGGAGAGTGCCAAACATAACATTGGTCAATGATGCAATTCATGAAAGAATTAATAAGGGAAGAGAAGATTCATATGCAAATATACTATCTTAGACACCTTTTGAGATTGTGAGCCCCCATCAAAATATTATATGCCAAAACAGTTGACGTTGGATGAGGAAGACAACATAATGACTTATATTTGTTCATATCCACATAAAAGTAATATTGTCATAGATCCTTCAACATGTGGTGTCTTCTTAAAATCCTTTCTAGCCAAAAATTCTGCACTAAGTAGAGATACTACTTGTGCATCCCAAAACCTTTAAACCCAGATCTTTTTCGAGAGTCCACCATATCTACCTATGGATTGAGTAAGATCCTTCAAGTAAGTTGGCATTGGTGCAAAAAGGAAATAAAAATTGCTTCTAAATGTGTAAGATCAATTAGTGTAAGAGAAACTTAAGCGTTGTACGAACTTGTGATGGCAAAGAATAAAAGCGTCAGACTGCATAATAAAGGCTGCCATCATAAGGGGCAATATAACGTGATGTTCTTTTGCACTAAGGGATTGAGCATACAGATGAAAAAGCGCATGACAACCTGTGCTTCCCTCTGCGAAGGGCCTATCTTTTACTTTTATGCTGAGTCAAAGTCTACCTGTCTTTTCCTTTTTATTTTATCTTTTGGCAAGCATCATGTGGTGAGGAAAGATCTTGGCACATATGTCCAGTTGGATATGGGTGAGAATGAGTTATTATTATTGACATAACCCTTGAGGTGAGTATGTTGGGTGGCAAAACTATAAGTCCCTATCTTTCTATGTGTCCGGTTGAAACTTTTTTCCCTTGTGTATGAGGTGAGTGTTAGCTATCATAGAAGATTATATGATGGTTGAGTATGTGGACTTGCCTAAGGGCTCCGATACATGACCCTTCCTGAAAGATGATGAATTGTAATTGCAAAGTTGACTGAGAGCATCGTTTGTTGGTTTTCAATAGAGTTTAAGCTTTATACTTCAACAGTGTGATGAATTATTACTTGCTCATGAGAAATTATATGATAGAATCATGTTTATTATGTTTTAATAAAGTTTGTTGATGTTATAATAATATGCATTATGCTTCTATATACGTATCTTGTTTTTATCGACACCTCTCTCTAAGCATGTGGACATGTTTTTCGATTTTGTTTTTTCGCTTGAGGACAAGCGAGGTCTAAGCTTGGGGGAGTTGATATGTCCATTGTGCATCATGTTTTCGCACTGTTATTTATAGTGTTTTCATGCATAATAATGCATTTTGGAGTAATTCTAATGCCTTTTATCTCATAATATGCAAGGTTTGTATCAAGACACTACTAGGAAAATGCTTATAGATAGAAGTTTACCGGTAGCGTTTGTTTATGACCCCACGTTACTAGTAGTTAGTAGTAGCGCTGGGTAGAAAGAGCGCTACTGGTATTCATTAGCAGCAGCGCTTGTTTCCTTGTACCACGCTACTCCTAAGTGTGCCACACCACACCCCCTAATCAATAAATATTAGCAGCGCTTGTCGTCTAACCAGCGCTCCTGTTAGTTTAGGATCTTACGTCAGCGCGCTACTGCCATTTCTTCTGTGTGTAACATTTTACCAGTAGTGTTTTTTCCTAGCCCGTGCTATAGGTAGTGCAACACCTAGCCGTAGATATTGTGCAGGCGCCCATAGCAGTAGCACGCATAGGTGACCCGCCCTACTGCTATGTCCGCCACCCACCTACCACCTTTCCCCCCTTCTTCCTCCCCTCTCTTCTTCCTCCCCCTTCCTTTCTCACCCTTTCATTGCACCTTGCGTGTTCCTTTCAATGCTCCCCCTCCTCC
>LR738711.1:332881426-332945336 GCA_902687465.1 Secale cereale | reverse complement strand
CGTCTCTGGTAGATATACTTCGGTCCTATAATCACCCTAGGTTATGATTGTTATAAGATGAATATCATCCAACAAATCATCC
Organism: Secale cereale; assembly: GCA_902687465.1. Classification (NCBI taxonomy): domain Eukaryota; kingdom Viridiplantae; phylum Streptophyta; class Magnoliopsida; order Poales; family Poaceae; genus Secale; species Secale cereale. The sequence goes on along the minus strand of LR738711.1, from coordinate 332,945,254 downwards.
AATCCAATACCTATGAATGTCACATATTGCTTTTGCTAAGTTGCTACTACTGTTGTTACTGTTACAACTGCTACAAAATCATTGCTATCATTTTTACCGTTACTACTGTTGTTACCACTACTATCAAAACTATCATATTACTGTGCTACTGATCACTTTGCTGCAGATATTCAATCTCCAGGTGTGGCTGAATTGACAACTCTGTTGCTAATACTTGCAAATATTCTTTGGCTCCCCTTGTGTCGAACCTATAAATTTGGGTTGAATACTCTACCCTCAAAAATTGTTGCGATCCCCTATACTTGTGGGTTGTCACACAGTCAGGCTACACCTAGGTCGACATTTACACCCAGCCGGGTGCGAACACGCAACAATAGGATTGGGCCACCGGACAGTACAAGTAGGAGGAGGGCGGTGATGATGATGATCCAGATGAATTTTCTGATGATACAAAAAAGGGATAGAAGAAAGCTTCACCATGCACGAGGATGAGTGTGACACCCCGAAACCGATGGGCCAGGTGTGATCCTCTTATTCACCGTCGTTGCCATGGCATTTGCTTGCGTGTTACATCTTGCCATGTCATCATGTGAATTGCATCCTCATGTTTTCAAAACTTGCATCCGATCTTTTTCTCCGTTGTCCGTTTCGGGATCCGACACTCTCACATGCACCTGTTTCACCTCTCAAATATTGTTTCATGAGCGGGAGAAAAATGTTCTTGGAATGGGTTGAAACTTGTCATGTGGTCTAATTATAGTGTAGACAGACCACCTGCCAAATTTCATCGCATTCCGAGTTCGTTTGATAGCCCAACCATTAAAGTATAGCGGCACCGTTGTCGGTTAAATCGTCGAACGTTTTCGGTCTCCGAAAACCCCGCCGGGCCTCTCTCTCTCTTCTCTCCCTACATCCCACCTCCTCTTCACAGCCCACTACCACCCACTAGCCATCTAAACCCCCTCCATGTTCTTCGCCGTTTGATCATGATCGCGTGGCCGAAAACCGCACCTCATTTGGACTCTCCTAGCTCCCTCTACCTATAAATAAGTCCCCCTTCCCGAAATTTCATGTAAACCCTAGCCTCTTTGTAATGCCCAGTATGAGATTATACCTCCCACGTGCCGAGGCACGACTTAAAGGTATAAGCTCATACTAGAATGATCTTAAGTATGGTATCTTTGCACGACTCATGTAAAAGAGGGATGAAATTGCAAAAGAGTAGTTGGCTTACACTCGCCACGTCACACAGTTCATTACATAAACAATCATCATCCAAATAACATCAGAGTCCGACTACGGATGAAGATCCCAATGAAAGATACCATAAAGAACACAAGCCCGGATCGCCCCTAGTAGGAACCACTACTGATTGTCGAAAAAACAAAACATAGTAATGGCCAAGCTCTTCATCGCACTCCCAGCGAAGTCCTGATCCACCTCCTGCATTGTTCTCGGCGGTACCTGCATCTGGTGTGTGTTGAATCTGTGAGCCACAGAGGACTCAGCAATCCTGTTCTCGGGTATCAAAACTAACAAAGCCTTATAGGTGAGGGAAGGCTTTAAAAGATTTTGCAGCAGGCACTAAGCAACTAACTTACGAGTTCAGAGCGAGAAGAGAGTAAGAGCCAATGACCGTCAAAGTGATCACGAAGTGATCCTAACTACTCACGTCAGACATAACCCCACCGTGTTCTTCTTCTCGAAACCCCTTCAAGAAGAGACAATCACGGAACTCACACAGGTAGTGTATTCTTAAGGATAGAGTGTCATGTTTTCTACAACCGGACATTAACAAATTCCCATCTGCCACATAACCACGGGCACGGCTTTCGAAAGATCAAAACCCTGTAGGGGTTTCCCAACTTAGCCCATCACAAGCTCACGATCTGCGGAGTCGCAACTCCAAGGTGGGAAGACCCAAGTATTCTCGGAATCCCGTGCTCAAGATATTCTGACAAAGGTAAAACTAATCCAGCAAGACCTCACGGCGTGCCGACACCCTGATAGTAGCCGCGCGTATCTCGTCTCAAGCCACGACCGGATAAGTCATCCTACAGGTTGTTACCAGCCATTGAGTTTCCTCGAGGTGGCCCCGCAGTCTGCTCAGTTCGGACCAACACTCAAGACGAGCACTGGCCCGGGGGGGTTGATTAGTAAATCCTCGGGTTAATCACTCCCTCGGCAAGTTTTAGTTGTTAGGAAAATGTAGAACCAAAGTTGGACCTTGCTGGAAAAGCTTTAGCACTAAGCGAGTTATCAAGGGGGGCCCATAAACCCCAACCGTGTTAGGAACGCAAAATCTGGGAACATAACACCGGTTTATCGGGTCCTAAGGTGGCATGAGTGGAACAAAACACCGAGCAAAAGGCCAAGCCTTCCACCCATTGCCAAGTATATAGGTGTGTTAATATATTTTAGAGATATTGTGATATTCCAACAACAAGTTCCAACATGGAGCAATCTTCATCTTCACCTACAACTAACAACGCTATATGAGGGGCTGAGCAAGCAGGTAACATAGCCAAACAACGGTTTGCTGGGAAGGTGTCAAAGGTTAGAGGTTTCATGGCAACAATAGGGGGCTGACAAACAGACATAGGCATCGAGGCAATATCTAGAGAGCGAGACATCTAGCATAGGCAAAGATAGTAGTGGTATCTGGGAAGGGTCATCTTGCCTGAGATCCCGCAAGGAAGAAGACAAGACCATGAAGTAGTCGAACAAACCTCACAACTCCGGAATGAAAACCGAAGCTAACGAGAGAAGCAAATCGGAAAGAAACAAACAACATGGTAAACACACATATCATAACCATGGCATAATGCACAAACAAATATGATGCATGTCCGGTTTAAATAACATGGCATGGCAAAGTGCACAAACAATACTACAAGTTAAGTGGAGCTCAATGTGCAACGAGTTGCATATTGACAAAACACCACATGTTATTTATTTAGTTGACTCTCGTTTATTTCCATGACAAGATTAAATGTTTTTTATTAAACATGGCAAGAGGTGAAGCATGAGCAAAACCACCCTATCTAGACAAGTTTAAATGAGGCCGGAATGACAAACAACAAATCCCGAAAACTCCCCATGTGCATATTTAGCAATTATTAAAGCAACCAACAATTCAAACATTTTAATGTTGTTATCATGATGCGGATGACAAATGCAAGTTTATGCAATTTTTATTAAAAGTGGACATGAAGATGATATGAAGCATTTGTCGCCACAACGGAAGGAAAGGGGTGTCATGGAGGCGAAAACTCGTTGAGATGCCGATGCAAAAGAAGGGTGGTGAAGCGTGTCATGCAAGAAGATGGGGGTGATCCCGTTGCCGGGTTCCCACGGTTCGGCGACAAGGCAACGAGGGGTACTTCGAACACCGTGCAACAAAGGAACATCTCATACACCACACATTCACATGCATCATCCACGGGGTCATCGGCTCGACAGTTATACCTTCGAAGCGTTCGTTTTCGAAGTGGTTCGAGATCGTAGTGGAAGTAGTGGAAGTAGACGTTCTCGAGGCGGTCATCGTCGAAGTTGTCGTTCACGTTGCCAAAAGGAAGTAGTCGTTCACGTTCGGAGAGGTACACGCGGTCTTCGGCGACGGTAGTGGTACTCATTTTGTAGATGTACTTAGCGTCACATCGTGTAGTCGTTTGTGTCATAGATGAACTTGACAAAAAAATGCACTCCGACTATTGTGGTACTTGGCGCCTTCCCGTGTAGTCGTACACTTGTCGGATCCGGAAGGGGAACTCGGCGCCCACGAGTGTTGCAACTGCAGTGTTCACAACAACGGAAAAAAAGGCAACAAGGTGCACAGAAGGCGGCCGGCGATGGCGTTGGAGGGAAGGTCGCCGGTGGCTGTGGGAGGCTGCGAGCTTCTGGTGGAGGTCGTTGGCGACGTGGTCGAGCAGGAGGAGTGTTGGATCCAGGGCGGCAGCACCCATCACGAGCTCGAGGAGGGGCAACGGGGCTCCGACGTGCTCGTGGTGGACTGCGGGGAGCCGGAGGTGGCGAAGCCGGGGATGCGAACTCCTGGAGCTCATCGGCGACGGCGAAGTACAGCGGCGGCGCAGGGCAGCTCCGGGCGGATGGCTCGCCGACGGTTGGCGCAGAGGCGAGGAAGGGGTCGCGCGGGAGCCGGGCGAATCGACGGGGCGGCGCTTGCCGGAGTTGGGGCCAAAGGGGCGGATCGAGGGGCTCCTCCCCTGGTGACGAAGCTGACGAGGCGATGGCGCCGGGTAGACAAGGAGGCGGGTGAGGAGGTCATGGCAGGTTCGGGCGGTGGAGGAAGCAGCTCCGGCGAAGGCGCTCGCCGGCGCGCTGCCGGAGATGGCAAGGTAGTGTGGTTGCACGGGGGCTGTTGCAGCTCAGGCGCAGAGGAGCTCCACACGGCTGCGGGCTGGAGGTGGCTGCCTTTGGAGTCACGAGGAGGCCAGAGGAGGCACTCGAGGGGGCTGACGAAAGGGAGATGGAGAGAGGATCGGGAGGGACCGAGAGGAGGAGCGGGTCGGGACTATCTTGGTGTGTGGCTGCGGGCAGAGGAACGAAGGGAACGATGGGGAGATGCTCGGTCAGGCTAGGGTTGTGGGGCGGCTGGGCCAAATTGGGCCAGAGGCTGCAGCTGGGCCTCGAGGCAAAAGGCCGGCTTGGCTGCAGGCTCTCTTCTCCTCTCTGCAGTTGTTTTCCCAAAAAACAGAAAAACAACAAAGAAGAAAAGAAAAGGAAGGAGGTTCTAGGGATGGAATTAGGGCATGAGATTATTTTTCCCGGACTTGCAAAAATGTCCACGGTCCACGAAAAATAGGAGAGGCATGAACGCAAAAGTTAAATTCAAACTCATTTGAATTTAATTCAAATGGTTTGAATTAGGGCATGGCTAGAAAGTGTCCAAAATGTTGAGACTTTAGGAGGAGCCTCGATAATAGGGAAAGGAAAAGTTGGCAAGGTTTGAGGCAAGGAATTGAGAAAGAGAAGGCATGGGGAAAAATATGCAAGTGTGTTATGGTGAATTCCAAACAAATGGAATAATTTAATATAGCTCCCTAATAATATTGAGAGGCTTTTATATGTTATAAAGAGAAGTCACCATAGTGAGTATCCCTCAATTTAAATGGATCGAGGATCCATACGGTTTATTTAGTTGAGTTATAAAATTAAAAGACTTGATGGCATGATGACATGATGCAATGTAAAATAAATAAAGCAAGCACAAAAGAAACACAAGGGAAAACCTGGAACATCTGTAATCTTCTGGAGCGCCGGTCTTGGGGCGTCACAACTCTCCCACACTAACAGAGGATCTCGACCCGAGATCCTGGAGATGGCACCGGATAATAACGGAAAAGAAGAAGTAAAACAAAGTTGCTTCTTTGACAAACGAGTGAAACCACGAACCTTGAGAGGTTTAACAAGTTGAATAAAGAATACAATGGAGATAAACGAAGATGAAAACACTCCGTTAGAAAAGAGGAACAAGGAGCATTATGATAACCTTGTAGGTTGAAAGACATGAAACAAGAGCTTACGAACCAAAAGAATATGAAACTGCAACGGTATAGCCAAGGAAAAAGAATGACATAATTTGGACAACACTCCGACTGAAAATGGAAGGAATTAACATGAGCTTGAGAAGATTGGATGTTTTTGATGAAACCAACAGCATATTGCCTCCGGAACAATTGAAAGAATGGCACGAGGGGTAAGAAAGATTTCAGACATCACTCCGGTTGAAAAGAGAGGCAAAACTTGATAAGATGAGAGAATTATAAGGAAGGTCACGACACTCCTGTTAAATGGACGAGAAAAGAAAAGAACATGATCTTGATATGACAAGATGATGGTTCGAAGAGAGCAATATCACAATGCCTCCGGAATGAAAGAATATATGCTAGATCGTTGGAAAGAAAAGAACGGAGAAGAAAATGACAACTTCTCCCACGAATGAATTAGAAAAATCCTCCTTATGAAGAAAGGTTGAACAGAGTTGTTGAAAATAATCAATCAACAAATAGAATAAGCTTGATGTGGGCTTATGGAAAACATCTCAATACATGAAGTGAAATTCTGCCACTAACAGAAACAATTGATTTGCTTGAGAGCACCAAAGAGATGAAAATTTTCTTCCATCACGATGATAAGGAGATAACTTGGATCATTGATAAGCACCACAATAGCAACATTCCCAATGGAAGGCTTTAGGTGAAATCTATACCAAGATAATCCAACGAAGAAAATGAGGGGTTGGAAAGATCTCCTGAACAAAGGCAATTGATGGTTTTAAATATCTCATTCCTGACAACTTGTGAAACATGAAAAATGAAGGGAAATTGTCAAAAATGACATATCACCATATCAAACGATAAGGTAGAAAGAATTGCACTTCGGAATGCAATAAGAAGAATACTTGAGCTCATTGATCAAGAATCTTGATGAAGACTCCGAGGATGAACTAAATCATGATGAACCACCAAGAAGAACTACGGTAACAAAAGGATGAAAAGCGAAAGATGAAAATAATAAGATTCAAGGCCTGCGATGAATTAGATGGAGCTTTGAAAATGATATAATAGAAATAACTTGGAAGTCCGGAAAACAATATGAACAACTTAGAACCGAGAATATATTCCTTCTGAACAAACTCCGAAGGAAGGGATTAACCTCTTGGAAGAAACTAGAATAAGATTTATGTTATGCATATCCTTCACCAATTTAAATTGATGACAACCAATGGATTTGGCATACTACTTATTCTCGTTGCAAAGAATTAAAGAGAGATCTTGCACAAACTTGGGTAAATCTTCAACGAACCACCGGTAGGATTATGAAAAGAACGAGTGAATTAATACGATAACAAGGAAGAGTAAACTTGAATGAACCACCGTAAGAATATTGAGACGAACGAAGAGGCATCAATTAAGAATAGTTAGAGGGTGAAGTTGAAAACTGAGAACGAAGAAATCTTCCGAAATGATGGCCTTCGGAGGATCACAATGGAAAGAATTCATGAAATGCTTCGGATGGGTATAAAAAGAATTCCACACAATAGGAACAATAAAGAGGATGGCATGAAGCTAGAACCATGAATATTTAGAAGAACGGGTAAGGATTCAAGAAGAACTCTTCTTCGGTCTTCAAATATTGAGAAGAACGACGAGAAACACCGTGAAGAATTGTTGAGGCACTCCGGAATGAAGAATTAAAATGTTGAACCAACGATGAAAAGAATTTGAAAGCGATCTTGGAGAAGTCATATGACTGATGTACTTTCATTCTTACATCACACTTTAAAAGAATTTGAGAATAACTCCAGAAATATAGAAGAGTCAGGTAAGATCCTGGAAAAAGACATGTGGGTTAGGGCCCACTAAAGAAATCACTGCTGCAAAAGATTGCTTAAGAGATATTGCACCGGTTGAATTAAATGGCTTGAGTAAGATGACAGTCCTCCAAATATAATGAACAGGTTGAAAAATGGAAACACAAGTCCTTTGATATCTCTTGTACACTCCGGATAAGAATTAGGGAGAGTTGAATAATCAAGAGAGACTTCGAATAAGAAATTCAACCTGGGAAAACATGTGAAACAAGAGGAAGGATATAATCAACACCAAGGCTTGAATTAAATCCACCGTAGAAGAAACGAGAACGGAGAATGAAAAACTTGAAGCTCCTCAGCATCATCCTGAGAAATTGCCGGATAATGAAATTGAACGAAAAGAATGAAGAAACATCACATTAATAAAAGGATACTTGATTTGAGATTTTTGGCTCCGAGAAGAAGAAGGGTAGGAGGGTGGGGAAAACAAAGACAACTTGGGATGAATGAAACAAACACCGTTGAGAGAAGATTGAGAGTTGATCTTGCAAATGATGAAGAGATCGGATAAACTTGAAGCAAAGCACGCCGGTTGAAAAGAATTTACATGACAATCTCGATGATTAAGAAGGACTAGCACTCCCATAGAAATATGAGAACACCTATTAGGAAAGGTATGGACTCAACACTTGACATCGAAGCAACTCGAATACCAGAATCAAATCAAAACAAATGGATAGATATGTTGCAACATGATCTTCACTATATCATCTGAACAGAGAATTGAACGAATGAATTCCATAGCTTAATGGTACATCAACTTGTCGAGAAGCCACTTGGGAGAACAAAAGGTAAATAAAAACAATAAGGAGCAGATAGAACAAATACAAGATAGAAGTTTCGTTCCACATAATCGTGCTGAAAGCTCATGGAACGTGTTACAAAAGGGTTTTGCAATCCCCGGATCAGCATAGCCAAGGACCCTTTAAGATGCAACTCCCGATTGGAACAACGCCCATAAAACATCTTCACTCAATGTTTAACCCCGAACTCCATATCATGCACTCGTTGGAAGAATGCCTACGAGCTACTAGGAGAACCCACCTATTAATTTCCGAAGGTTTCCAGTTATGCAATCGGGTGTTGGGGATACAGGGGAAGTATTGCGCACTCAACTCTGATCCTACATCCAGTTGTATCCATCCTTCAACACATAACCAGTTATTTCCGGAAACCGTTTACCTCGGACCTTTGAAACGCATCTACTATATAAGCTATGGCAATACTCCCGAACTACCTCCCCGGTACTGGGTGATGTCGGGGTTATCTTGCCACTAACCGCATAGAAGAGTTTTCGATGTCGGCCGTCTTAAGTATTCCAGAACTGCTGCGATAGATTTGTGACGACAACACCTCGGAGTTCAACTCCCCGGGACACTGCCACAACCCATAAATGACAGGAGGCATCGAGAACAATGTTCTCGTCACAAAGACATCGGAACAATCCAAACAATACTCGCGTGATCCTAAAAAAAATTAGTGAATTTTGAGAGTAGAAGAGATAGAATATCGTCATGAGTCCTCACTAGAGTGAAAAAGGGATGAAGAGTAAAAAGAAATCCTACTCTCCGATATATATAGGACTCAAAACATTTTCATGTGTGTGCCTAGACTCAACCGTCAACGATTCGATCAATCAGTGGGGGCTCCTGGGTCGGAGAAGGCTCTGAATACCAACTTGTATGCCCAGTATGAGATTATACCTCCCACGTGTCGAGGCATGACTTAAAGGTATAATCTCATACTAGAATGATCTCAAGTATGGTATCTTTGCACGACTCATGTAAAAGAGGGATGAAATTGCAAAAGAGTAGTTGGCTTACACTTGCCATGTTACACAGTTCATTACATAAACAATCATCATCCAAATAACATCAGAGTCCGACTACGGATGAAGATCCAAATGAAAGATACCATAAAGAACACAAGCCCGGATCGCCCCTAGTAGGAACCACTACTGATTGTCGAAAAAATGAAACATAGTAACGGCCAAGCTCTTCATCGCACTCCCAGAGAAGTCCTGATCCACCTCATGCATTGTTCTCGGCGTACCTACATCTGGTGTGTGTTGAATCTGTGAGCCACAGAGATCTCAGCAATCCCGTTCCCGGGTATCAAAACTAACAAAGCCTTATAGGTGAGGGAAGGCTTTAAAAGAGTTTGCAGCAAGCACTAAGCAACTAACTTACAAGTTCAGAGCGAGAAGAGAGTAAGAGCCAACGATCATCAAAGTGATCACGAAGTGATCCTAACTACTCACGTCAGACATAACCCCACCGCGTTCTTCTTCTCGAAACCCCTTCGAGAAGAGACAATCACAGAACTCACACAGGTAGTGTATTCTTAAGGATAGAGTGTCATGTTTTCTACAACCGGATATTAACAAATTCCCATCTGCCACATAGCCGCGGGCACGGCTTTCGAAAGATCAAAACCCTGCAGGGGTGTCCCAACTTAGCCCATCACAAGCTCACGATCTACAGAGTCGCAACTCCAAGGTGGGAAGACCCGAGTATTCTCGGAATCCCGTGCTCAAGATATTCCGACAAAGGTAAAACTAATCCAGCAAGACCTCCCGGCGTGCCGACACCCTGATAGTAGCCGTGCATATCTCGTCTCAGGCCACGACCGGATAAGTCATCCTACAGGTTGTTACCAGCCCTTGAGTTTCCTCGAGGTGGCCCCGCAGTCTGCTCAGTTCGGACCAACACTCAAGACGAGCACTGGCCCGGGGGGTTGATTAATAAATCCTCGGGTTAATTACTCCCTCGACAAGTTTTAGTTGTTAGGCAAATGTAGAACTAAAGTTGGGCCTTGCTGGAAAAGCTTTAGCACTAAGCGAGTTATCAAGGGGGGGGCCATAAACCCCAACCGTGTTAGGAACGCAAAATCCAGGAACATAACACCGGTTTATCGGGTCCTAAGGTGGCATGAGTGGAACAAAACACCGAGCAAAAGGCCAAGCCTTCCACCCATTGCCAAGTATATAGGTGTGTTAATATATTTAAGAGATATTGTGATATTCCAACAACAAGTTCCAACATGGAGCAATCTTCATCTTCACCTGCAACTAACTACGCTATAAGAGGGGCTGAGCAAGCGGGTAACATAGCCAAACAACGGTTTGCTGGGAAGGTGTCAAAGGTTAGAGGTTTCATGGCAACAGTAGGGGGCTGACAAACAGACATAGGCATCGAGGCAATATCTAGAGAGCGAGACATCTAGCATAGGCAAAGATAGTACTGGTATTTGGGAAGGGTCATCTTGCCTGAGACCTCGCAAGGAAGAAGACGAGGCCATGAAGTAGTCGAACAAACCTCACAACTCCGGAACGAAAACCGAAGCTAACGAGAGAAGCAAACCGGAAAGAAAGAAACAACACGGTAAACACACATATCATAACCATGGCATAATGCAGAAACAAATATGATGCATGTCCAGTTTAAATAACATGGCATGGAAAAGTGCACAAACAATAGTACAAGTTAAGTGGAGCTCAATATGCAATGAGTTGCATATTGACGAAACACCATATGTTATTTATTTAGTTGACTCTCGTTTATTTCCAAGACAATATTAAATGTTTTTTTTATTAAACATGGCAAGAGGTGAAGCATGAGCAAAACCACCCTATCTAGACAAGTTTAAATGAGGCCGGAATGACAAACAACAAATCCCGGAAACTTCCCATGTGCATATTTAGCAATTATTAAAGCAAACAACAATTCAAACATTTTAATGTTGTTATCATGACGCGGATGACAAATGCAAGTTTATGCAATTTTTATTAAAAGTGGACATGAAGATGATATGAAGCATTTGTCGCCACAACGGAAGGAAAGGGGTGTCATGGCGGCGAAAATGGGAACGGTGCCACGGCAACGTTCCGATTCCGAAACTCGTTGAGATGCCGATGCAAAAGAAGGGTGGTGAAGCGTGTCATGCAAGAAGATGGGGCTGATCCCGTTGCCGGTTTCCCACGGTTCGGCGACAAGGCAATGAGGGGTACTTCAAACACGGTGCAACAAAGAAACATCTCATACACCACACATTCACATGCATCATCCACGGGGTCATCGGCTCGACAGTTATACCTTTGAAGCGTTCGTTTTCGAAGTGGTTCGAGATCGTAGTGGAAGTAGTCGAAGTAGACGTTCTCGAGGCGGTCGTCGTCGAAGTTGTCGTTCACGTTGCCAAAAGTAAGTAGTCGTTCATGTTCGGAGAGGTACACGCGGTCTTCGGCGACAGTAGTGGTACTCGTTTTGTAGATGTACTTAGCGTCACATCGTGTAGTCGTTTGTGTCATAGATGAACTTGACAAAAAAAAATGCACTCCGACTGTTGTGGTACTTGGCGCCTTCCCGTGTAGTCGTACACTTGTCGGATCCGGAAGGGGAACTCGGCGCCCACGGGTGTTGCAACTGCATTGTTCACAACAACGAAAAAAAATGGCAGCAAGGTGCACAGAAGGCGGTCGGCGTCGGCGTTGGAAGGGAGGTCGCCGGTGGCTGTGGGAGGCGGCGAGCTTCTGGTGGAGGTCGTCAGCGACGCGGTCGAGCAGGAGGAGCATTGGATCCAGGGCGGCAGCACCCATCGCGAGCTCAAGGAGGGGCGACGGGGCGCCGACCTGCTCGTAGTGGACTGCGGGGAGCCAGAGGTGGCGAAGCCGGGGATGCGAGCTCCTGGAGCTCGTCGACGACGGTGAAGTACAGCAGCGGCGCGGGGCAGTTCCGGGCGGATGGCTCGCCAATGGTTGGCGCAGAGGCGAGGAAAGGGTCGCGCGGGAGCCGGGCGAGTCGACGAGGCGGCGCTTGCCGGAGTCGGGGCCGAAGGGGCGGATCGAGGGGCTCCTCCCCTGGCGACGAAGCTGACGAGGTGATGGCGCCGGGTAGACGAGGAGGCGGGCGAGGAGGTCATGGCAGGTTCGGGCGGTGGAGGAAGCAGCTCCAGCGAAGGCGCTCGCTGGCGCGCTGCCGGAGACGGCAAGGTAGCGTGGTTGCTCGGGGCTTGTTGCAGCTCGGGCGCAGAGGAGCTCCACACGGCTCCGGGCTGGAGGTGGCTGCCTCTGGCGCATCGAGGAGGCCAGAGGAGGCGCTCGAGGGGGCTGACGAGAGGGAGAGGAAGAGAGGATCGGGAGGGATCGAGAGGAGGAGCGGGTCAGGACTATCTGGGTGTGTGGCCGCGGGCAGAGGAACGAAGGGAACGATGGGGAGATGCTCGGTCGGGCTAGGGTTGTGGGGCGGCTGGGCCAAATTGGGCCAGAGGCTGCAGCTGGGCCTCGAGGCAAAAGGCCAGCCTGGCTGCAGGCTCTCTTCTCCTCTCTGCAGTTGTTTTCCAAAAAAACGGAAAAACAACAAAGAAGAAAAGAAAAGGAAGGAGGTGCTAGGGATAGAATTAGGGCATGAGGTTATTTTTCCCGGACTCGCAAAAATGTCCACGGTCCACGAAAAATAGGAGAGGCATGAACGCGAAAGTTAAATTCAAACTCATTTGAATTTATATCAAATGTTTTGAATTAGGGCATGGCTAGAAAGTGTCCAAAATGTTGAGACTTTAGGAGGAGCCTCGATAAAAGGGAACGGAAAAGTTGGCAAGGGTTGAGGCAAGGAATTGAGAAAGAGAAGGCATGGGGAAAATATGCAAGTGTGTTCTGGTGAATTCTAAACAAATGGAATAATTTAATATAGCTCCCTAATAATATTGAGAAGCTTTTATATGTTATAAAGAGAAGTCACCATAGTGAGTATCCCTCAATTTAAATGGATCGAGGATCCATACGGTTTATTTAGTTGAGTTATAAAATTAAAAGACTTGATGGCATGATGACATGATGCAATGTAAAATAAATAAAGCAAGCACAAAAGAAACACAAGGTTAAACCCGGAACATCTGGAATCTTCTGGAGCGCCGGTCTTGGGGCGTCACACTCTTCCTCCTCCGCGCGTCGGACATGTCCACCCCGCCGTCGGACGTGTCCGCCGCCGCCCTGCAGCCACTCCCGTCCCGCCACATGGCACTTCTCCGTCCCCGCGCCCACTTCGCTGTGCCGGCCCACCGGGGCCCAAGCAGGGCCCACCCGGCAAGCTCGTCACCGCCAGTTGGGTCCCGCGCCCTCGAGCGCCAGCTCCACCACCTCCTCGTGCATCCCACTGCCGTCGTGCATCGCTGGCCACCTCTGCCACCGCAGGCACCACCACCACCTCCCTCTGCGCCACCAGACCCCGCGCCTAGTCGTCGGATCTCGCCCCGGCCGCCGCTACACCGACCCCACTGCCGCCCACTAGGACCTCGGCGCCATCGGATCCGGCACCGGCCGACCTGATCTGGGCGTCCTTGCCATCCCTGGCCTCCACCCCTCGCTGCTCCGGCCACCGCCGCTATCTGGCGTCGCCACCCTGCCTCTTCCCATTGGGATCGAGGAAGACCAAGCCTCGCTGCCCCATCGCCCCTCCGGGCATGCCTCCCCTCCGCATGGACCGCGACAGCGCCCAGGCCGACCCACCTCTGCCTCCTCCTCAGGCCCAGCCAACCGGCCCGCCACGGCCTGCCTCACCTTTGAAACGAGCCCGAGGCCCAGCTGGTGAGCCACTGCCTATCCCCCGCCCTGAGTGCTCTTTAACAATTTTGCGCCTACTCTATTTTTCTCAAAAATGACTAAGTCACTGGCATTCATCATAATATGGGTGCATGTTTGAGTGGTTGTAACTTTTTGCATATTAGTCCTATGGAGGTGTATGATATGTCAAAATGTTTGTCTCTAAGTGATCTAGATAATGGTGGAGTTTTCATGCATGTTACTGTTCATATTGATGCCCTTATCTCTGTTGCAAAAGTGATAAGTGTTGTTAACTGCTGAAACTTGATATAACTTGTTGATTTGTCTTTTTCATATCTTTTTGTGTGATTTTTGTTTGAGCATCATGTCAACATGTTTTAGGAGCACAATCATGTCATCTTTGCTGTGGCGTAATCCAATTTTCATGCTATGCCTTGTGGTGAGTGCAACAAGCTTGCAAAGTGACCTACTCATTGTTTGCTGATTTCTGAGACTTGTTGAAAACTGCTAAGTCTGAAACTGTTATATTGTGATGCCATGTTTGCTAGATGCTACAGTCATATCCATGCAAGTTTTGGAATGTCCAGTGGGCATGTATTGAAGCCCTTGTTATGCTCTATCCATCCATGCCATTGTTTGCAATTATAAGTTGTTGTAGAATGTCTCTTTCTTGCTCTCAAATTGCTATATAATGTTTCTGTCAGCCTGTTATCAGTAAGTTCAGTTTTGCCATGTGAATAACTAGTGTTCTATGCATGCTATGACCATGTTCTTGCCATGAGTAGCTTCATAAACATGTCTTCTTGTTGTTGGTTATATTCACATGCCATGATATGCTTTGAGATGAGTTGCACAAGCTTGCAAACTTGCCTACTTGTCGTTGTTGCTACCATGTTCAGTTTATTTCACTAAGTCTGAGAATCCGTTATATTATGTTTGCATCTTGTTTTGATGAATGACATAAACCTGTTGCTCCCATGTATATGCCATCTTGTGTTCCTAGAGCTCCATGTTGTGTACTAGCCTGCCATGCTTTTGCTTGCCTTGTTCTTGTGAAGTAGCTTATTTATTTCTTGCCTCCAACATGTCAACATATTAACTCTTCTCATGTATATGCTCTATTTTCCACTAAATCATAATCTGTGATATAATGTTGCTTCTTGCCTTGATCATGTTGGAGTACTCTTGATGCCTATGGACCTGATGCTTGTTATTTGAAGGATGTAATCTGTACTTTGAGTTCCTTCCATTCTTATGCCTATATTGTACATGTAGCTTGTTGTTTTGATGCTTGTGATATGCCCAGTTGCTGTTTTGAACAGCTTGTCCTTTAAAATTGTTTCATGTGTATGTGTTGATTCGTTGCTCCGTTTTGAGTGTGCTCTATATGAAACTTGCTTGGTTTTGCATGTAGATGCATCATGTCATGTTGTATACATGTTTTGGGAGTGTTGTGCTTGATTTTTGAATGCACTTTGCATCAATGCCATGTTTAACTTGATTTGCTCATATCTTCTAGGCCGCGGCTCCGAAATTAAATGAACTTTATATGTAACTTGACTAGAATTTCGTGTAGTTCATCTTGGTGCATGTTAACTTGTTGTTTAACAACTTTAACTTAAGGTGTGTTCAGATCTGGACCAATTTTCAAATTTGCATATGAGGCTTACCGAAATTGTCATATGTTGTTTCCGACCTCATTTAAACTTGCCTTGTGTGTGGTTCTTGTTTGCGTCATCTCTTGCAATGTTTAGCATCATGTAGCCTTGTCATGCATCATACTTGGTTGAGCATCTTGTCTTGATTATGTGTGGAGTGTTTGTCATGTTGTTTTCTTCCTCTCGTTAGTTCCTGTTTCGTTGCGATCATGAAGATTCGTTCGACTACGCTTGGTTCGTCTTCGTGGCTTCTTCATCTTCATGGACTCGTTCTTCTTCCTTGTGGGATTCCAGGCAAGATGACCGTCACATTGGATCTCATTACTATGATTGTTATGCTAGTTGTCTCGATGCTATCGCTATGGGTCGCGCTGCCTATCTATTGTTGTCAGCCTCTCATTGTTGCCATGAAACCTCTAACCTTTGACACTATCCCAGCAAACCGTTGTTTGGCTATGTTACCGCTTTCTCTGGCCCTCTTATAGTGTTGTTAGTTGTAGGTGAAGATGAAGATTGCTCCATTACGGATCTTGGTTTTGGAATATCACAAAATATCTTAATTAAATTAATGTGCATATATACTTGGCAATGGGTGGAAGGCTTGGCCTTTTGCTCGGTGTTTTGTTCCACTCATGCCGCCTTAAGAACTGATAAACCGGCGTTATGGGACCCCCTTGACAGTTCGCTTTTAATTAAACTCCTCCAGGAAGGCCCAACTTTGGTTTTACCATTTGCCTAATAACTAAATAACTTGCATAGGGACTTTCTAGACCCCGAGGACTTAATTAAAACCCCGGGCCAGTGCTCCTCATGAGTGTTGGTCCAAACTGGGCAGCCTGCAGGGCCGCCTTGGGGAAACCCGAGGTATCTGGTTTTACCTGTAGCTTGACCTATCCAGACGTGGCCTGAGACAAGATACGCGCGGCTACTATCAGGGTGTCGGCATGCTGGGAGGTCTTGTTGGACTTGTTTTACCATCGTCGAAAATGTCTTGTTGGGATTCCGAGTCTGATCGGGTCTTCCGTAAGATAAGGTGTTTTTACCTCAGCTGATCGTGAGAGCTTGTGATGGGCTAAGTTGGTACACCCCTGCAGGGTTATGATCTTTTGAAAGTCGTGCCCGTGGTTATGTGGCAGATCGGAATTTGTTAATATCCGATCGTAGAAAACTTGATAAAGAATCCGAAATAAAATACACCAACCGCGTGAGTAACCGTGACCGTCTCTTTTCATTTTGAGAAGAGAACACTGTGGGGTTATCTTTGACTCGCGGGTAGTTCAGGATCTCTTAGCGATCATTACTAGTTTGCGACCATTTGCGTTGATGCTCATCTTATTCTTGAACTCGTAAGTTAGCCACCATATAATGCTTAGCCGCCGCTGCAACCTCACCACTTAACCTCTCCATACCCATTAAGCTTTGCTAGTCTTGATTCCCATGGTTATGGGATTGCTGAGTCCTCGTGGCTCACAGATACTACAACAATAGTTGCAGGTGCAGGTTTCCGATGACTTGACGTGAGAGCGATGTTTACCTGTGTTGGAGTTCCTTCTTCTTCTTCATCATTAGTCTTGGGATAGGTTCCTGGTTGGCAGCCTGGGATAGCAGGATGGATGTCGTTGTGCTTTTGATGTTTTTCATCAGTAGCCGGATGTCTTATGTATGATGTGTTGTATCCATGTGACATTGTATGACTTGTATGTATCCCCATCTATTTATGTAATGGTATGATGTAATGATATCCATTTTGCTAAGCGCCCGAAATGCGGTTGTGCCCCAATCAAGAAGTTATGACCTGATCGGGATAGAATCGCATCTTGGGTGTGACAAGTTAGTATCAGAGCCTCGACCGACCATAAGAGCCTCCTTGATTGATCGTAGCTTGGCTGTTGTCGAGTCTAGATGAAAACTATTTTGGAGTCTAGTTATATCGGAGAGTAGGAATTCTTTTTACTTCTCAGCCCCTTCGTCGCTCTGGTGAGGAATCTTGATGTAGGTGTTTTCAATTACTCCTCTTCCCCTTCATTTTTTTGGATCACGCAGTTAGTTTTCGTTCGTTGCGATGTCAGCTCTTTTCATCTGGCGCACTTCTCTTCGAGTTGATTCGATCCTCTTGGTCTTTTGCAAGATCGGTCCTCAGTTCTTTCTCAACCGATTTCCCCTTCCGGAGTGGTCTTTCATTTTCCCACCCGCCCACCCTTTTTCTTCTCAGAGCCGGAGTCCTTAATCGAGTATCCATCCTATCTGTGCAAAGCCTTTGATTTATTTCCTCAATTATTTCAACTCATGAATTATAGTCTAGTTCGTCATTCTTCATCTCTTCTTTTCTTGGGTGGATTCAATTCAAGTATTTGGTGTTCATCATATTATTTTCCCTCAGCTCGATGTTTCCCCTTGCTCGTTCACCTCTCGCCACTTAATTATTCCAAAGTTTCGAAGACATCTCAGGAGATTCGTCTATGCTCCAATTAATTCGAGGATGTCACCTCATTCATGTCTTGTAATCATTCCGGTGCATCATCTCTCTTTCAAATTATCCTTTCCAGCGGTGTTTTCTTCTCAGTGGGCCCTAACCCACAGGTTTTTTCCCAGGATCTTATTTGACTCTTCTAATTTTCCGAAGCCATTCCCAAACTCTTTTCAAGTGTGACATAATTATGGATTCCATCAGTCATATGCCTTATCCAACATCGCTTTCGATTATTTCATGTTCAGTTCAATCTTCCCTCTTTTCATTTTTCTGGAGTATCTCAACAATTTTGGTGGTGTTCCTCGTCGTCATTTGAAGACCGAAGAAGAGTTGCCCTCTAAATCCTTGTCCATTTTCTTGAATATTCGTGGTTCTAGATTCATGTTATCCTCTCAAATTATTATGTTTGTCATAAATACTTTTCCTTAACCATCCGGAGTATTTCATCAATTATTTCCATCTTATTCCTCTGAAGGCCATCATTTCAGAGGATTTCTTCGTTCTCAGTTTTCAACTTCTTCCTCCAACTATTCTAAATTGATGCGTCTTCGTTCGTCTCCATATTCTTCCGGTGCTTCGTTCAAGTATTCTTCAGCCAGTTCACGATCTCTTCGTTCTCTTGTATCTAAATTCCCTCAAGTTCTTTATTCGTTTTTGAATTTTATCCGGCGATTTGTTCTCTTCTCTTCGTTCGTTCTCTAATTCTTCTAGGCGATTCATTCTCTTACTTTGTTCTTTCCACTCGGTTTCTATTCTTATGGTGGTTCGTTCAATATTCCTTTTTTCCTTTGTCATCGTATGTAATGCCCAGTATGTGACTATACCTCCCACTTGTCGAGGCATGACTTAAAGGTATAATCACATACTAGAATGATCTCAAGTATGGTATCTTTGCACGACTCATGTAAAAGAGGGGAAAAATTGTAAAATAGTTGGCTTACACTCGCCACGACACACAATGCATTACATAAACATACATCATCCAAAACACAGGGTCCGACTACGGACGAAAACCAAACGAGAAAGATACCATAAACACAAGGTTCGATCGCCCCTAGTAGGAACCACTATTGATCGTCGAAAACGACACATACATACGGCCACTCTCTTCATCGAGCTCCCAGTGAAATTTTGAACCCTCTCCTGCACTGTTCTCAGCGGTACCTGCATCTGGTGTTGTAGTAACTGTGAGCCACGAGGACTCAGCAATCCCATAACCATGGGTAACAAGACTAGCAAAGCTTTATGGGTATGGAAAAGGGTAGTGGTGAGGTTGTAGCAGCGGCTAAGCATATGTATGGTGGCTAACTTACGAGTTCAAGAATAAGATGAGCATTTACTCAAGCGGTTGCAAACTAGTATTGATCGCTAAAGATCCTGAACTACCTACGAGTCAAAGATAACCCCACCGTTTTCTCTTCTCGAAGTGAAAAGAGACAGTCACGGTTACTGACGCGGTTCGTGTATTTTACTTCGGATCCTCTGTCAAGTTTTCTACAACCGGACATTAACAAAATCAAATCTGCCACATAACTGCGGGCACGGCTTTCGAAAGATCATAACCCTGCAGGGGTGTCCCAACTTAGCCCATCACAAGCTCTCACGATCAGCAGAAGTAATAATAATATTATCCCTTATCTTAGGGACAATCCGATCAGGCTCGGAATCCCGATGCACAAAACATTTCGACAATGGTAAAACAAGTCCAGCAAGACCTCCCGGCGTGCCGACACCCTGATAGTAGCCGCGCGTATCTCGTCTCAGGCCACGTCCGGATGAGCTATGGTTACAGCGACCAGATACCCCAAGTTGCCAAGGGGCGGCGTCGCAAGCTGCTCTACTTGGGACCAACACCATCGGCACTGGCCCCTCCCTGTATATAGATAGAATCCTCGGGGACATGACCCCCTATGCAATTTAATTAATTAATTAAGTTATTATTATGTTGCAAATTAAAACAAATGTTGTGCCTTGCTGGAGGAGTTTTATTCAAAGACGAACTGTCAAGGGGTCCCCATATACCCAACCGTGTATGGAACGCAAAATCAAGGAACATAACGCCGGTTTATCGGCTCCTAAGGCGGCATGAGTGGAACAAAACACCAAGCAAAAGGCCAAGCCTTCCACCCATTGCCAAGTATATAGGTGTGTAAATAATAATAGTAGATATTGTGATATTCCAACAACAAGATCCGGCATGGATCAATCTTCATCTTCACCTGCAACTAACAATGCTATAAGAGGGGTTGAGCGAGCGGGTAACATAGCCAAAAAACGGTTTTGCTGGGAAGGTGCCATGGTTAGAGGTTTCACGGCAACAAGGAGAGGCTTGAAACAATGATGGGTAGTGCGACATATAACGATAGCATCGAGACATCTAGCATAGCAATGATAGTAAAGGTATCCAAGGTGATGGTCATCTTGCCTGGGATTCCGCAAGGAAGAAGAACGGGTCCATGAAGTAGTCGAACAAATCCTCACAACTCCGGAATGAAACCGAAGCTAACGAGAGAAGCGAACTGGAAAGAAGCAAACAACACGGTAAACACACATATCATAACCATGGCATACGATGCACATCCAAGTATGATGCATGTCTGGTTTAAATATGCATGGCATGGCAAGGTGCACAAACAATACTACAAGTTAAGTGGAGCTCAATATGCAACGAGTTGCATATTGACGAAACACCACATGTTATTTATTTAGTTGACTCTCGTTTATTTACAAGACAAGATTAGATGTTTGTTAACGTGTCAAGGGGTGGAGCAAAATTAAGCAAACTATTTAGACAAGTTTAAATGAGGCCAGAACAACAAACAACAATTCCGGAAAACCCCCATGTGCATAATTTGAATTTGGTACTATTCTGCCTAAAACATATTTTAAAGTTATTAAACAGCAAGTGTAAATGCACCATGTCATTCTATGCATTTTTCCACCCCATTTACATATAAATTTTATTAAATTTGGAGCTACGGTTATTTAGTTATCAAATAAATCATTTTAGCAAGTTATTTAAGCAAAACAATGCAAACAACAATTTTAATAATTTTTATCATGGATGAAAGTAGCATATTATGAAACTAGACAAAATTATGAGCATTTTACATATTAACTTTGTTTAATTCGGATGCACATTTGTTTAGATATGAGCAATGCAAAATATGGCAGTTTTCTGTAATTATTAATGCACTGGTTTAAATCGCAAAAACGTCGAGGAAAAAAACATGAGATGGGCTGAATCTGGATCTAGCCCAACAGAAAAAAAAAAACAAGGCAGGGCGTGCTGGGGTGGCAGCTCACCATGGGCTTTGGCCCGTTGGTGGAGGAGGGAGCTGGCAGGGGCGCGTTGGGCCTTGGCGCTCCTGGAGGCCCATGCGGTCGAGCGAGGAGGCGGAAACGGCTCGCGGCAGAGGCGTCGCGTTCCTCTGCACGACGGGAAGCAGAGCAACAACGGCGGCTGGCGGCGGACTTGGCGCGACGGCGGCGAGGATCCGGAGCCAAGGGCAAGGCTGGGGGCGGCACAGAAACAGCGAGGGCGAGGTCATCAGATCCAGGGCCGCCGGCGTGGATTTGGTTAAGGGTGGTGCAGCGACGCGGGGGAGGTCTGGGGCAGCTTGGTCTTTGACGAGCGGCTGATGCGGCGGTGATCCTCGAGGTTGGAGAGGCCTTGGGGGTCGAGGTCATCGCGAGCGGGGTCGCTCCAACGGAGCGGAAATGATGTAGGGCGCGGCAGCGGACGAAGCTTCGGGGCGTCCTTGGCATTCCTGGCATTCCTGCTTCTGATCGAGATGGAGATGGTGAGAGGGAGAGGAAGAAGAAAGAGAGAAAGAGAAGGAGGGAGAGGGGCTCAAGGTCCGGCCTGGATCAATTGCCGGTGGGCACGCATAGCAGCGAAGAAGACGAGCTCCGGCGACGGCTGCCGATGGTTGGGGCTCGGGCGGCCATGGGATTGGAGGAAGGTCGGGTGCAGCGGGGCTGGTCCTGTTGTTGGCTTGCTCTGGCCACGGGCAGCCATAGGTTCTGGTTGCTGCTGCTGCTTGCGGCGGCGCGTGGAAAGCACGGGAGGAGGGCGATGCGGGTTGGCGTGGAGTGGATAGAGGAGGGGTTGTAGTGATTGGTTGGTTTGGATCGGGAGCAATCCCGAGGTAGAAGGAGACAACGAGGAGTGGCAGCGTGGAGGGACAAACCTCCTAAATTTAAGGGTTTGGGTCTATATATAACAAGTGGTTAGGTTAGGGTCTATTTGATCCCTCCGAACAAAATCGATCGGTCCGAGAAAAAAATATGTAGGAAGACCAAATAAGAAAACGGTGATGTTTTAGGGATGTTTGGGGCTGATCCGGACACATCGGTGACGAAAACCCGATTCGGGTACGGGGTAGTTTCGGGCGTGCAGTCGAGGGGTAAATGTGGGCTGTGTAGAGTGATTGGGCTGAGAAGAGAGGGAGAGAGAGGGGGCCCGGCGAATGTTTCGGAACACCGAAACGTCCGACGTTTATCCGGCTATAGTGATGCTATATGTTTAACGGTTGGGCTATCAAACGAACTTCGAATGTGACGACATTTGATAGGCGGCCTACCTACACTATAATAAGACCGCACGCCAAGTTTCAACCCATTCCGAGAACATTTTCCGGCCACTTATAAAATAAATATTCGGAGGTGCCGCGGGCGCGTACGGGTGTGTCTGGACTAAGAACGGCAACGGAGGGAACTGGGGAGCCCAAACGAATGCAAGTTTTGAAAACATGCTGATGAAATGCACATGATGTCCTGGCAAAATGCAACATGCTAGCAAATGACATGGCAACGGCAGCGAATAACTGGAAGACACCTGGCGCATCGATCTTGGGGCGTCACAACTCTCCCACACTAACAGAGGATCTCGACCCAAGATCATGGATATGGCACTGGATAAAATGAAAAAGGAAGAGGTAAAACAAAGTTGCTTCTTTGACAAACGAGTGAAACCAATGAACCTTGAGAAGTTGAACAACTTGAAAGAAGAATACAACGGAGATGAACGAAGATGAAAACACTCCATTATAAAAGAGGAACAAGGTACATACGAGAACCTTGTAAGGCTGAAAGACATGAAACAAGAGCTTACAAACCAAAAGAATATGAAGCTGCAACGGTATAGCCAAGGAATAACAATGACAGAATTTGGACAGCACTCCGTTTGAAAATGGAAGGAATTAACGTGAGCTTGAGAAGATTGGATGATCCTTGATGAACTCAACAACACACTGCCTCCGAAACTATTAAAAGAATGGCACAAGGGGTAAGAAAAATTTAGACAGCACTCCGGTTGAAACGAGAGGCAAAACTTGATAAGATGTCGGGACCCCGATCCTAAGTCACACCGATCTAGCTGTAACACGTCATATCACTTTGCGGCCTCACGCACGGTATCCCCACGGGTGCCACCTTACCTGGCCCGAGACCGTTTGCGCATTTTGGCACACGTATATGACAGTGTCGCTAGCATCCATATGACAGAGAACCCGGGCCGACATGGCTAGTTATAAACCAAAAGTGGCACTAAATTACAGAGACAAGCATTCATGACCCAGCAACGAATGTGTCGGTCATCAACGTATGAACCCAAGTCGTAGCAAGCTACATGGACTTAAAGGAACAATGTGTGACATTTCCCCTAAGGGACAGACACAGGAACGAAGAAGGACACATGCCGGCCAGCCTACGTGTTCCGAGCAGTAGCAAGCTACCAAGGCTCATTGGAAACACTAGGAGGCATTTCCCTGTAAGATAGGCTACCAAAGGAAAACAACTAGGTGTCGGATCCCACACATACCAAGCATTTCAATCATACACACAATATGCTCAATATGTGCAAATACAACATTGCATCACAACAGAACTCTATGATTCAAAGTACTTTATTTAAAATGCTCCAAGAGCCATACATAACATATCCATACAGGTAGGGGTCACATGACCCAACACTCAAGTCATACAGTCATACAAGCTCAAGCGGAAGCTACATGTCTGAGTACAGACAACTTAGAAAATAAAACAGGCTTGGTGTAGCCTGACTATCTACAAGGCCCTCCACAAGCTCCAGATCTCCGTCTGGGTAGCAAGCTACTCGTCGATGTCAACGTCTATGTAGAACCCATCAGAAGGGGCAGGGTTCTCCTCTGCAATAGTTATTAAGCAAACATGAGTACAAAGGTACTCAGCAAGTCTTACAACAGAACCTATCATACATGCAACATTATCAACAGGGGGTAGTGGAGTTCATAGCAGAAAGCCAGCTTTGACTCTTGGCTAACCTATACTACAACTCTCAACAGATTGCAAGATATTACTACGTACACGAGTCCTCTACTCACCACGACAATACACCACCAAGGATCCTCTTCCGTCAGCCTACGGAAGGGCCATCCACGGCACTCACACTTGTCTTGAGGTTTTTAGTAGTATCCATCAACTTGTCTATGAACTGTAAGAGTAACCAAGTAGTCCATACCGCGAACAACAGCTATTCGAATAGATTGGTAAACCTGCAGGGGTGTACTTCTTCACACACGCTTCCCCCACTTATCGCCGTTTACTCGACATGTACTCGGCAACCTTCAAGCGGAAGCCCAGCGAGGGTGTCGGCCACGACCTGACTAACTACACAAGTCTCTCATCCAGGTTTATCGCCTATTTGGGTTCCATCCGTGGGGAGATCCGGCCGGGGTGTCGCTGACGGCCCCAAACGATGTGTACAGGGTTCCCGAGTCACCAAACGGGCAACCGGTACACCGTGCCACGTACCTGTCGCATCACAGCCCACCCCGAGGGTCAGCGCTTTGCACGACCACCAGTAAACTACAAACACCAGAAACTAGTTGCAACTCCTGGACATAGATCGAGGGTAATTAATAAGCCTAGAGGGTCCATTGGTTTCGGGCCCAATGCATGGTAGTAGCTAGAACTTGAACCACACATACAGATCTCGGGCCCTATGAACAGTTCCAATGAAACAACCCACCACGTACTCCTACATGGCCTTTCATCGATACCTTTACCAAACATGTTCCACACTTCCTTCTCTTTACCGGTATGATCATTTCACTCTGATCCATCACCCAGATGAACCAGACCTGACACAACTCTAAGCATAGCAGGCAACATAAACAAATAGCATGGTGGATCACACATCACATGGCTCAATCAACTCCTACACATGCTAGTGGGTTTCAACTATTTACTGTGGCAATGACAGGTCATGCAAGGGAATAGGGTTCAACTACCGCAGCAAGTAGCAGTTCACACGCTGTTGCCTTAATGGAGTAAACGAGAGCAGGAGCGAGAAGATGGGTTTGTATCGGAATGATCAATGATTGCTTGCCTGACAGGGTGGTTGTCGGATACTGCTCTTCAGCTGGATACGCAGAAGTATCCTCGGGAGGAGGACCTAACACGGAGAATATCGGCGAGACAATCAATAAACAAACAAATGCAACAATATGATGCATGCTCATGATATGGCAAGATGCATGTGTTTTTGGGCTAATGCAACTATGACCAGAAGGGTTTGAGCCCATTTGAATCAAAGATTCAAATTAAAACTCAAACTATTATTTATTTAAGTGCATTAACATGTTTTAATGTAAACAGCAAGGTTACCTTGCTCAAACATGCATGAAACCAGTGCCAATGGAACGATTGGATTTTTCTGATCAATTTTCATATATAAATCTTTTCCATCTGAGCTACTGTTGAATTTATATGACTTTTTGATGTTTAAAGCAATTTCTGGAATTTCCTAAATTGTTTTTAATCTAATAATCCCAGAAAATCCTTTACCGCGTCAGCATGACATCATGCTGACGTCAGCAAGTCAATAGGGCGCCCAGGTCAAACCTGACCAGTGGGTCCCTCATGTCAGTGTCTATGGTGCTAACTAAAAAGAGCTTAACACTAAACTAAAGTTAACAGGGGCTAGGCCCACATGTCTATGACTCACTACACTAATGTCAGCAATTAGTGTTTAATTAAAACCTAAACTGAAGTTAGTCAACGGCCGGCCCCACATGTCAGCGACACAAGAGGGAGTCCAGGCGTGGTCAAACAGGTCAAACCCACCGGCGGCTCGACGCCGGCGAGGCCAAACACGACGGCGGTGCTCGGGTTTTGCCTACAGGCCATCGTTTGAGTCGAGGTTGGGCTCTACGGCGGGCTGGGGCTCGTGCGCATCTAGTGGAGGCAACGGTGGATGCTGGGGTGGCCGGAATCATCGGCGGCGAGCTCGAAGGCGGCGGCCGGAATTCGGGCGTCGGCGAAAACGACGCTACAGCGCACGGCAGGAGCAGCAGTTGGTTGCTACGGGTCTGTGGTGATGTGCTGAGTGCGGTGATGCACTCGGACGCGAGTGGCAGCCGATGTGGCCGCGGAGGCGCCATGGCCGGCGGCGAGGAGCGCTCGGCTCTGGTGGCTGGTGCTGCTAGGGAGCAAGTTAGGCGATGGGGCATGGGGGAAACGAAACCGGGGCTCACCGCGGTTCTTCTGGTACTGCTGGCGAGGCAGGGGAGGCACGGGGTCCGGCGAATTTGTCGATGGCGTCCGGCGGCCGTGCAGAGAAGACGAGCTCGAAGGCGAAGCCTCAAGGCGTCCGGGGTGCTGTGGTTCGGCGTAGAGAAGCACGGCAGCGAGGCGGAGCTCGGGGGCTCCTCGGAGAGGCGAGGGGGACTCGGTGGACGTGGCGGCAGCGACGAGCTCCGCTCGGGCGATGCGAGGGAGAGAACCAGGAGAGGGGAGGGAGAGGGGAGCAGTCGAGGGGGTCGAGGGGTCTGCGTGGCGTCGTCCTGTTTCATCCAGCGGGTCGAGGAGGCCAGCCAGGCACGCAGGAGGTGGCCGGCGCGTCGGCGGCGCTCGCCACCGAGCAGCTTCATGCGCTGGAGCGGCGAAGAAGACGGGGATGCCCCTGGTGGGCTGGGCTGGCTGGGCCAGACAGGTAAGTGGGCTCAGGTAAGTTTGCTTTCCTTCTTTTTTTCCTATTTACTTACTGTTTCATTTCTTTTGCAACTTTGTGGAATTACTAAAAATGCCTGAACATTTTTATAGCTCATAGAACTAGTCATGCCCACTGTATATAATATGAACAGCATGGAACATTTTAGTTTATGATTATTTGGGCACATAAAATATTTTATAGCATTTAAATGCCCAAATGCAAATACCATATGATTTAATCCAGAGACCTTAGATGTCCTAGAAAATTGTGCACCATTTTTGGCAGAGGTTTAAGACCAAGGCAGAAATGATGAACATTTTTGAAGGGCATTTTGGGTACATTGGAAAGATTTTATTAAACCCTAGTTGTTAGAAGAGGGGTGCTGGGGTTTCTGTCATTCCCATTTCAAGTTTCTTTGAAAAGTAAACATGATGCACACTCTAGCTAGTCCTAATGCATGCACTGACTAGGGATGTGACAACACACCCCCACTCAAAAGAATCGCGTCCCGAGATTCGGGTTCCTCCGGAAAGAGGGTGGGGTACTCAAGTCGAAGACGATCCTCCCTTTCCCAGGTAGTTTCACTCTCGGAATGATGTGACCATTGAACCTTGAGAAACTTGATATTACAATGTCGAGTGGTGCACTCGGTTTGATCAAGAATACGAACGGGGTATTCTCGATATGTGAGATTGTCCTGGAGATCAAGTGTTTCGTGGTCCACTCTGCGGATAGGATCCGAGAAGCAACGCCTGAGTTGAGATACGTGGAAGACATCATGAACTCTGGAGAGGTGCGGAGGTAGTTCCAATTGGTAGGCAACTTCTCCTCGTTTGGCAAGAATGCAAAAAGGACCGATGTAACGAGGGGCCTATTTGCCTTTGATACCGAAGCGATGGGTTCCCTTAAGAGGGGTAACCCGAAGGTAAGCCTTATCGCCGACTTCAAAACTCACAACCTTATGATGACTATCATATTGGCTCTTCTGGCGAGACTGGGCTGTTTTCAATTTCTCACGAATGATGCGAACTTGCTCTTCTGCTTCCTGGATCATATCCGGACCAAAGAATTGTCTTTCCCCGGTTTCTGACCAGTTAAGAGGTGTTCGACACCTTCGTCCATATAAAACTTCGAAGGGAGCCTTGCCCAAGCTGGCTTGATAACTATTGTTATAAGCGAATTCGGCAAATGGAAGACACTTCTCCCATTCCATACCAAAAGAGATGACAGAGGCTCGAAGCATATCTTCCAGAATTTGATTGACTCGTTCCACTTGACCACTTGACTGAGGATGGAAGGCAGTGCTGGAAGAGAGATGAGTTCCCATGGCATTTTGGAAACTTCCCCAGAATCGTGAAGTGAAAAGACTTCCACGGTCTGAATTAATCTCCAATGGCACACCATGAAGTGATACTATCCGATAGATATACAAATCCGCTAGCTGGCTAGCAGTTATACTTTCTCGAACAGGCAGGAAGTGGGCTACTTTGGAGAGGCGATCGATAACGACAAAGATAGCATTATTCCCTTTCCTGGTCTTGGGAAACCCGGTAATGAAGTCCATACCGATCTTATCCCATTTCCATACAGGAATAGCTAAAGGTTGAAGGGTTCCAGCAGGCCGTTGATGCTCTGCTTTGACGCGACGAAAAACATCGCAGTTAGCAATAAATTGAGCGATTTATCTCTTCATCCTAGTCCACCAGAACCTCTGGCATAGGTCCTGATACATTTTGGTACTACCGGGATGAATCGTGAGAGGAGATTCATGAGCCTCCTTAAGGATCAACCATCTCAGGTTGCGTACCTTAGGAACCACTAAGCGATTGCTAAAGAGTACGACTACTTGATCATTAATTGAGAAACATCCCGCGACTCCTTTCTTGATGTTCCTCTTAATACGGGAGATTCCCGGATCAACCTTCTGTGCTTTGATGACCTGATCCGTAAGGGTAGGTTCTGCCACCAAGGTGGAAAGGAATCCTCGAGGAACAATGTGAAGGTTAAGCTTACGAAATTCCTCGTGAAGAAGTGGTTGCCCTTGTTGTAACATCAAGTTGTTACAATATGACTTACGACTTAGTGCGTCAGCCATGACATTGGCCTTCCCAGGGGTGTAAGTGATTCCTAAGTCGTAATCTGTGAGCAACTCAACCCAACGTCTTTGCCTGAGATTTAGATCCGGTTGGGTGAAGATGTACTTCAGACTTTGGTAATCAGTGAAGATTTCACAGCGATTACCAAGAAGGTAATGTTTCCATGTTTTGAGTGCGTGGACTACAGCTGCAAGCTCTAGATCATGTGTAGGATAGTTATTCTCATGTGGACGCAACTGTCGGGATGCGTAAGCAATCACTTGACGATCTCGCATGAGTATGCAACCTAGTCCTTGTCGCGAGGCGTCGCAGTAGATAATAAAATCCTTGGAAAAATCTGGTGGTACCAGTACGGGTGCAGATGTCAGGCGTCTTTTTAGTTCCTGAAAGTTGGACTCACACTATGGGGTCCACTCAAACTTTTTATCTTTCTTGAGGAGTTCAGTTAGAGGTTGAGTCCAATCAAGGACGGCTTGAACTCGCTCGGGATTGACAGCAATACCCTTGCCAGAGATCACATGACCTAAATAGGTCACTTCCGGCAACCAGAATTCACATTTAGAGAATTTGGCATAAAGGCGGTGCTCTCGAAGTTTCGTCAATACCAGCCTTAGATGCTCGGCATGATCTTTCTTGTTCTTGGAGTAGATGAGTATATCATCGAGGTATACCACGGCGAATTTGTCCAAATACTCCATGAATATAGAATTCATTAGCCAGGATAAGGTGGCTGGGGCATTGGTTAACCCGAAGGACATGACGGTGTACTCGTATTGGCCATAACGAGTAACAAAGGCCGTTTTAGGAATGTCCCTGTTCTTGATTTTGATTCGATGGTAACCCAACCTCAAATCCATTTTGGAAAAGACTGAGGATCCAGCGAGCTGATCATACAGATCGTTGATCCTGGGGAGCGGATACTTGTTCTTTATGGTGACCAAATTGACAGGTCGGTAATCTACAACCATCCGTTCCGTTCCATCCTTTTTCTTGACGAAGAGGACGGGGCAAGCCCAAGGGTAAGAACTAGGATGGATGAAACCCTTTTACAAGGACTCATCGAGTTGTTTCTTAAGCTTAGCTAATTCTAGGGGTGCCATTTTATAAGGTCTCCTAGAGATTGGGACAGTTCCAGGAATAAGACCTATCACGAACACGACGTCTCTGTCAGGTGGAACACCTGGCAGTTCTTCTGGAAAAACATCCGGAAAGTCACGGACTACCGGGATATCTTCGAGTTCTGGTAGAGGGCTGGCATTAAGGGAGTAGAGCTGACGCTCAGCCATTCGGGTCAAGACATTGACTATCTTGTCGGATGGGTGTGTAAGTTGAACGGTCCTAGTGTAGCAATCAATCTTGGCGTAATGAGTTGTCATCCAATCCATACCCAAGATGATGTTTATGTCCGAGGACTTGAGAGCGATTAGTGATGCAAGGAAGACAAGTCTATCGACAAGAATTTCATTTCCATGGCTTACCCTAGAGGTTTGCCACTTTGAACCAGGAGTTTGAATAACCATGGAAGTAGGCATGTCACAAAAAGTCATGTTGTGCATTCGAGCATAGCTCTCAGATATGAACGAATGGGATGCTCCAGTATCGAAAAGAACAGATGCCGGATGGCAGTTAACGAGAAGCGTACCAAGGATGACGTTAGGATCCTCATAAGCTTCCTCAGCAGAGATATAGTTGACATGACCACGTGCAGTGGGGATTGGCTTGACATAATTCACCTTGCCGGTTGGCTTACCACGGCCAACGGGTTTTCCTGGTTGGTTCTGGGGACATTCATGCATGTAGTGCCCCGGTTCTCCACACTTGAAGCATGTCGCAGTGCCAGTGCGTGGAGCAAAGTTGGTAGGTGGTCCTCCATAAGTCTTGGCAGGTGCATACTGTTGAGTTGGGCGAGGCGCCTCATAGGATGGACTCGGTGTGTACTTGGGTGGCAGAGCCGTGTTAGGAACCCACACACGGCGCTTGTGAGAGCCAGAGCCGGATGAGGAACCAAAATCACGAGGATGCTTGCGTGTGGCTTCGAAATCAATCTGGCCCGTCTCAGCACTGATAGCTTTGTTTACCAGCTTCTGGAAGGAAGTGCACTCGTGCAGACGTGGATCTCAGCGGAGTTCAGGGCTGAGTCCCTTGCGGAACCTTGCCTGCTTCTTGGCATCGGTGGATACTTCCCTAGGTGCATAGTGTGCCAAGTTGCCAAACTCGCGACTATAGCCATCCATGGTTAACCGGCCCTGGGTGAAATTGCAGAATTCCTCCCTCTTGCGATCCATGAGACCTTCCGGAATGTCATGTTCACGGAATTCCTCACTGAACTCAACCCAAGTAGTGATTTGGCCAGCAGGACGCATAGCCTCAAAGTTCTCCCACCAGAGACTGGCAGGGCCCTCAAGATGGTAGGCGGCGTAGGTAACCTTGTCAGCTTCGGCCACACGGGCAGAGTGTAGCTTGTGGGTGATACTACGTAGCCAGTCATCCGCATCCAGAGGTTCAGTGGAGTGATGGAACTTCGGTGGGCACATCTTGATAAAGTCATTGATTGACACCACGTCATTCCTCTGACGGAACCCAGTGTTCTGCTCTATGCGTTCCAGCAGACGGTTGGTCTCTCTCTTGTTCCGTTCTGCCTCGAGCATAACTTCAGCCGAGGAGGGTGGCTGGGGCAGATTCTCATCTCTAGCCCCACTAGCCTCACCCTGCTCCTGAGCAGCAGGAGTGCTGCGAGTGTTGACCATCCTAGGAAAACAAAACAACGGTTTAGAAAAGGATGGCAAAAACTTGACATAGGAGTGCAGAATGTAATGGATGACACGGAATGCAGAGATGTTCATCCGTACGACATGGTAATATAGAAACTGCCATATATACACCAGTGGTCATACACACCATACATAGTTTAGTACAAGCCAAGGCTAAAGTACAACTGCGGTGAAAGACGATACATCCCATCAGAGGCATTCCAAGCTCCTATACATTATTTAACTACACCTCCGGAACTCAGTACTAGCTAAGTCATATTCCACAAGACACGCAGGACTGTGGAAATACAACTACTACAATACTACTACTGCCACGGTCTAGCTCAGACATTCCCGTAGTAATCTTCATAAAGATTACCACCGTAGCCTGGAAGTGGAACAGATGGATCTTGAAACTCTCGAGCACTCGAAGGCTGTGGACCATAGGGACATGGATGTGGCCTCGGGCCTGATGCTGGTGGTCACCGACGCCCACGTGGAGGTGTAATACCCCCAACGTCACGCCAATCCATACGATCAGGCAAACGAGTCCGCACGGGGTACAAATCCCGCATATCCAGATATCCGGCATGCACAGCAGGTGCAAGCCGTGTCAAAGTAGTCCAGTGGGCGGCTCGAGTGTTATACAGCTCCATTCGGAGGGCACGGACCTCAAGGTCCCTATCCTCCAGCATCTGAACAGTAGTCTGAAGCAGTGGCTCCTCATGAGCAGCATCGGTATACAGACCAGTGTAGTAGCCTTCCTCTCCGGGAAGTGAGGCTGGCATGTAACAGAACTCAGTGTTCAGCAACAGGGCATGCCTAGCCCGGAGGATGGTCATCATCGAATAGGCGGCATCCTGCACTGCCATCTCGATAGTAACCCCGAGTCCATGAGACCAATGGATGGGGTCGTTAGCTCCGGGATATGAGTGGTATATCCGGACTGTGCAGAAATACTGACTCTGATTGAAATCCCGGTACTGTTCCTCCGAGCAGTAGCAAGCTACCAAGGCTCATTGGAAACACTAGGAGGCATTTCCCTGTAAGATAGGCTACGAAAGGAAAACAACTAGGTGTCGGATCCCACACATACCAAGCATGTCAATCATACACACAATATGCTCAATATGTGCAAATACAACATTGCATCACAACAGAACTCTATGACTCAAAGTACTTTATTTAAAAGGCTCCAAGAGCCATACATAACATATCCATACAGGTAGGGGTCACATGACCCAACACTCAAGTCATACAGTCATACAAGCACAAGCAGAAGCTACATGTCTGAGTACAGACAACTTAGAAAATAAAACAGGCTTGGTGTAGCCTGAGTATCTACAAGGCCCTCCACAAGCTCCAGATCTCCGTCTGGGTAGCAAGCTACTCGTCGATGTCAACGTCTATGTAGAACCCATCAGAAGGGGCAGGGTTCTCCTCTGCAACAGTTATTAAGCAAACATGAGTACAAAGGTACTCGGAACGTCTTACAACAGAACCTATCATACGTGCAACATTATCAACAGGGGTAGTGGAGTTCATAGCAGAAAGCCAGCTTTGACTCTTGGATAACCTATACTACAACTCTTAACAGATTTCAAGATATTACTACATACACGAGTCCTCTACTCACCACGACAATACACCACCGAGGATCCTCTTTCGTCATCCTACGGAAGGGCCATCCACGGCACTCACACTTGTCTTGAGGTTTTTTAGTAGTATCCATCAACTTGTCTATGAACTGTAAGAGTAACCAAGTAGTCCGTACAGCGAACAACGGCTATTCGAATAGATTGGTAACCCTGCAGGGGTGTACTTCTTCACACACGCTTCCACCACTTATCGCCGTTTATTCGACATGTACTCGGCAACCATCAAGCGGAAGCCCAGCGAGGGTGTCGGCCACGACCTGACTAACTACACAAGTCTCTCGTCCAGGTTTATCGCCTATTTGGGTTCCATCCGTGGGGAGATCCGGCCGGGGTGTCGCTCACGGCCCCAAACGATGTGTACAGGGTTCCTGAGTCACCAAACGGGCAACCGTTACACCATGCCACGTACCTGTCGCATCACAGCCCACCCCGAGGGTCAGCGCTGTGCACGACCACCAGTAAACTACAAACACCAAAAACTAGTTGCAACTCCTGGACAGAGATCGAGGGTAATTAATAAGCCGAGAGGGTCCATTGGTTTTGGGCCCAATGCATGGTAGTAGCTGGAACTTGAACCACACATACAGATCTCGGGTCCTATGAACGGTTCCAATGAAACAACCCACCACGTACTCCTACAGGGCCTTTCATCAATATCTTTACCAAACATGTTCCACACTTCCTTCTCTTTACCGGTATGATCATTTCACTCTGATCCATCACACAGATGAACCAGACCTAACACAACTCTAAGCATAGCAGGCAACATAAACAAATAGCATGGTGGATCACACATCACATGGCTCAATCAACTCCTACACATGCTAGTTGGTTTCAACTATTTACTGTGGCAACGACAGGTCATGCAAGGGAATAGGGTTCAACTACCGCAGCAAGTAGCAGTTCACACGCTGTTGCCTTAATGCAGTAAAAGAGAGCAGGAGCGAGAAGATGGGTTCGTATCGGAATGATCAATGATTGCTTGCCTAACAGGGTGGTTGTCGGATACTACTCTTCAGCTGGATACGCAGAAGTATCCTCGGGAGCAGGACCTAATACGGAGAATATCGGCGATACAATCAATAAACAAACAAATGCAACAATATGATGCATGCTCATGATATGGCAAGATGCATGTGTTTTTGGGCTAATGCAACTATAACCAGAAGGGTTTGAGCCCATTTGAATCAAAGATTCAAATTAAAACTCAAACTATTATTTATTTAAGTGCATTAACATGTTTTAATGTAAATAGCAAGGTTAACTTGCTCAAACATGCATGAAACCAGTGCCAATGGAAAGATTGGATTTTTCTGATCAATTTTCATATATAAATCTTTTCCATCTGAGCTACTGTTGAATTTATATGACCTTTTGAAGTTTAAAGCATTTTTTGGAATTTCCTGAATTGTTTTTAATCTAATAATCCCAGAAAATCCTTTACTGCGTCAGCATGACATCATGCTGACGTCAGCAAGTCAACAGGGCACCTAGGTCAAACCTGACCAGTGGGTCCCTCATGTCAGTGTCTCTGGTGCTAACTAAAAAGAGCTTAACACTAAACTAAAGTTAACAGGGGCTGGGCCCACATGTCTATGACTCACTACACTAATGTCAGCAATTAGTGTTTAATTAAAACCCAAACTGAAGTTAGTCAACGGCCGGCCCCACATGTCAGCGACACAGGGGGGAGTCCAGGCGTGGTCAAACAGGTCAAACCCACCGGCGGCTCGACGCCGGCGAGGCCAAACACGACGGCGGTGCTCGGGTTTTGCCTACAGGCCGTCGTTTGAGTCGCGGTTGGGCTCTACGGCGAGCTGGGGCTCGTGCGCATATAGTGGAGGCAACGGTGGGTGCTGGGTTTGCCGGAATCATCGGCGGCGAGCTCGAAGGCGGTGGCCGGAATTCGGGCGTCGGCGAAAACGACGCTACAGCGCACGGCAGGAGCAGTAGTTGGTTGCTACGGGTCCGTGGTGATGTGCTGAGTGCGGTGATGTACTCGGACGCGAGTGGCAGCCGCTGTGGCCGCGGCGGCGCCATGGCCGGTGGCGAGGAGCGCTCAGCTCTGGTGGCTGGTGCTGCTAGGGAGCAAGTTAGGCGACGGGGCATGGGGGAAACGAAACCGGGGCTCACCGCGGTTCTTCTGGTACTGCTGGCGAGGCAGGGAGGCACGGGGTCCGGCGAATTTGTCGATGGCGTCCGGCGGCCGTGCAGAGAAGACGAGCTCGAAGGCGAAGCCTCAAGGCGTCCGGGGTGCTGTGGTTCGGCGTAGAGAAGCACGGCAGCGAGGCGGAGCTCGGGGGCTCCTCGGAGAGGCGAGGGGGACTCGGTGGACGCGGCGGCAGCGACGAGCTCCGCTCGGGCGATGCGAGGGAGAGAACCAGGAGAGGGGAGGGAGAGGGGAGCAGTCGAGGGGGTCGAGGGGTCTGCGTGGCGTCGTCCTGTTTCATCCAGCGGGTCGAGGAGGCCAGCCAGGCACGCAGGAGGTGGCCGGCGCGTCGGTGGCGCTCGCCACCGAGCAGCTTCATACGCTGGCGCGGCGAAGAAGACGGGGATGCCCCTGGTGTGCTGGGCCGACTGGGCCAGACAGGTAAGTGGGCTCAGGTAAGTTTGCTTTCCTTCTTTTTTTTCCTATTTACTTACTGTTTCATTTCTTTTGCAACTTTGTGGAATTAATAAAAATGCCAGAACGTTTTTATAGCTCATAGAACTAGTCATGCCCACTGTATATAATATGAACAACATGGAACATTTTAGATTATGATTATTTGGGCACATAAAATATTTTATAGCATTTAAATGCCCAAATGCAAATACCATATGATTTAATCCAGAGACCTTAGATGTCCTAGAAAATTGTGCACCATTTTTGGCAGAGGTTTAAGACCAAGGCAGAAATGATGAACATTTTTGAAGGGCATTTTGGGTACATTGGAAAGATTTTATTAAACCCTAGTTGTTAGAAGAGGGGTGCTGGGGTTTCTGTCATTCCCATTTCAAGTTTCTTTGAAAAGTAAACATGATGCACACTCTAGCTAGTCCTAATGCAAGCATTGACTAGGGATGTGACATAAGATGAGAGAACTTGAATGGAGGTCATGACACTCCTGTAAAATGGACGAAAAAAATAAAAGAACATGATCTTGATATGACAAGATGATGGTTCGAAGAGAGAAATATCACAAAGCCTCCGGGATGAAAGAATAGATGCTAAATCATTGGAAAGAAAAGAACGGATAAGAAAATGACAACTTCTCCCACAAATGAGTTTGAAAGAGCATCCTTACAAAGATGGATTGGACAAAGTTGTTAGAAATAATCAACAACAAAAGAATAAGCTTGTTGTGGCCTTATGGAAAACATCTCAAAGTTATGAGGTGACAACCAGCCACTAATGGAAAACAATTGATTGGATTGAGATCACCGACAAGATGCAAACTTATTTCTGCAAGAGGATAAATGAAGAAACTGGGTCATTTATAAGCACCATAAATGGCAACAATCCTTAGGGAAAGCTTTTAGGTGAGATACAGCCCAAGATAACTCCAACAAACAAAATGGGAGGTTGAAAGGATCTCCTGAGAAATATGGATGATCGGTTTAAATATTTCATTCTTGATAACTTGTGAATCATAATTCATGAAGGAATTATCAAGAATGACATAACACCATCTCAAAAGATAAGGTAGAAGGAATTGCACTTCGGAATGCAAGAAGAAGAATACTTGAGCTCCAACAAGAATCTTGATGAAGACTTCGAGGATGAACTAAATCATGATGAGCCACCATGAAGAACTCCGGTAAGAAAAGGATGAGAAGTGAAGGATGAAAAGAATAAGATTGAAGCCTTGCAATGATTTAGATAGAGCTTCACGACACGAGTGTTTGGAACTCCGGAAAGAAAAGATGAACAACCAATAATTTGATATCATGAATGAACTTCAGACAAAGGAATTAAATCACCTGGAAGAAATAAGAAAAAGAATTATGTCATGCTTATCCTTCATTAGTTTAAATTGATGACAACCAATGGATTTGGCATACTACTTATTCTCGTTGCAAAGAATTAAAGAGAGATCTCACACAAACTTGAGAAAGTATTCAACGAATCACCGATAGGATTTTGAAAGAACGAATGAGTTAATACGATAACAAAGGAAGAGAAATCTTGAATGAACCACCGTAAGAATTGAAATCGGGTGATGAAAGAGAATAATCACCGGGAAGAATAAGCACTAGAGGAAATTTAGATACAAGAGAACAAAGAGATCGCGAACTAATTAAAGAATACTTGGACAAAGCACCGGAAGAATTATGGAGACGAACGAAGAGGCATCAATAAAGAATAGTTGGAGGACAAAGTTGAAAACTGAGAACGAGGAATCTTCTGAAATGATGGCCTTCGGAGGAACACAATGGAAAGAATTCATGAAATGCTTCCGATGGGTATAAAAAGAATTCCTCACAATCGGAACAATAATGAGGATGGCATGAAGCTAGAAACATGAATCTTGAAGGAACTGCCAAGATTTACGAGAAACTCTTCTTCGGTCTTCAATGTTGAGAAGAACGACGAGAAATACCATGAAGAATTGTTGAGGCACTCCGGAATGAATAATTAGAAGGTTGAACCAACGATGAAAAGAATTTTTAAGCGATCTGGGAGAAGGCATATGACTGATGGAAATCATTCTTACATCACACTTTGAATATAATTTGAGTATAACTCCGGATAAAATTAGAAGAGTCACGTAAGATCCTGGGAAAAGACCTGTGGGTTAGGGCCCACTAAATAAATCACCGTTGAAAAAGATTGCTTAAGAGATATTGCACCGGTTGAATTAAATGGCTTGAATAAGATGACAATCCTCAAAATAGCTTGAACAGATTAAGAATGGAAACGCGAATCTTTTGAGATATCTTGAACACTCCGGATATGAATAAAGAGATGTGAAGAAATAAGAGAGCCTTGGATAACAAATTGCAACACGGAAAACATGTGAAACAAGAGGAACAGATATGATCAACACCAAGCTTGAATTACATCCACCGGCAGAATTTGAGAACAAAAGAATGATGAACTTGAAGTTTCCTGAGCATCTTCCTGAGAATCACCGGATAATGAAATTGAACAAAACGAATGAAGAAACATCACATTAATAAAATGGATATTTCATTTAAGAATTTCTGGCTCCGGGAAGAAGAAGGGTGGGTGGGTGGGGAAAAACAAAGACAACTTGGGATGAATGAAACAGACACCGTTGAGAAAACCCAGAATTGGTCTTGCACATATTGAAAGGATCGGATTAACTTTAAGAGAAGCACGCCGGTTGAAAAGAATTTAACATAACAATCTCGATGATCAAGAAGGATTAGCACTCCCATAGAAATATGAGAACACCGATTAGGAAAGGTATGGAATCAACACTTGACATCGAAGCAACTCGAATACCAGAATCAAAACAAAAACAAAGGATAGATATGTTGCAACATAATCTTCACAATATCATTTGAACAGAGAATTGAACGAATGAATTCCACAGTTTAATGATACAACAATCTTCTCGAGAAGCCACATGGGAGAACAAAAGGTAAATAAAAACAACAAGGAGCAGATAGAACAAATACATGATAGAAGCTTCGTCCCACATGTTCATACTAAAAGCTCATGGAACGTGTTGCAAAAGGTTTTTGCAATCCCCGGATCAGCATAGCCAAGGACCCTTTAAGATGCAACTCCCGATCGGAACAACACCCATAAAACCACTTCACTCAATGTAGAACCCCGAACTCCATATCATGCATTCATTGGAAGAATGCCTACGAACTACTAGAAGAACCCACCTATTAATTTCCAAAGGTTTCCGGTTATGCAATCGGGTGTTGGGGATACAGGGGAAGCACCGCGCACTCAACTCTAATCCTACATCCAGCTGTATCCATCCTTCAACACATAACCAGTTATTTCCGGAAACCATTTTTATCTAGACTCAACCGACAGCGATTCGATCAATCAGGGGGCTCCTAGGTCGGAGAAGGCTCTGATACCAACTTGTAATGCCCAGTATGTGACTATACCTCCCACGTGTCGAGGCACGACTTAAACGTATAATCACATACTATAATGATCTCAAGTATGGTATCTTTGCACGACTCATGTAAAAGAGGGGATGAAAATGTAAAATAGTTGGCTTACACTCGCCACGTCACACAATGCATTACATAAACATACATCATCCAAAACACAGGGTCCGACTACGAAAGAAAACCAAACGAGAAAGATGCCATAAACACAAGGTCCGATCGCACCTAGTAGGAACCACTACTGATCGTCGAAAATGACACATACATACGGCCACTCTCTTCATCGAGCTCCCAGTGAAATTCTGAACCCTCTCCTGCACTGTTCTCAGCGATACCTGCATCTGGTGTTGTAGTAACTGTGAGCCACGAGGACTCAGCAATCCCATAACCATGGGTATCAAGACTAGCAAAGCTTTATGGGTATGGAAAAGGGTAGTGGTGAGGTTGCAGCAGCGGCTAAGCATATGTATGATGGCTAACTTACGAGTACAAGAATAAGATGAGCATCTACGCAAGCGGTCGCAAACTAGTAATGATCGCTAAAGATCCTGAACTACCTACGAGTCAAACATAACCCCAGCATGTTCTCTTCTCGAAGTGAAAAGAGACAGTTACGGTTACTCACGCGGTTCGTGTATTTTACTTCAGATCCTCTGTCAAGTTTTCTACAACCGGACATTAACAAATTCCAATCTGCCACATAACTGCGGGCACGACTTTCGAAAGATCATAACCCTGCAGGGGTGTCCCAAATTAGCCCATCACAAGCTCTCACGATCAGCAGAAGTAATAATAATATTACCCCTCATCTTAGGGACAATCCGATCAGGCACGGAATCCCGGTGCACAAAACATTTTGACAATGGTAAAACAAGTCCAGCAAGACCTCTCGGCGTGCCGACACCCTGATAGTATCCACGTGTATCTCGTCTCAGGCCACGTCCGGATGAGCTATGGTTACAGCGACCAGATACCCCAAGTTGCCAAGGGGCGGCGCCGCAAGCTGCTATATTTGGACCAACACCATCGGCATTGGCCCCTCCCTGTATGTATAAAGAATCCTCGGGGACGCGACCCCCTATGCAATTTAATTAATTAATTAAGTTATTATTATGTTGCAAATTAAAACCAATGCTGGGCCTTGCTGGAGGAGTTTTATTCAAAGACGAACTCTCAAGGGGTCCCCATATACCCAACCCTGTAAGGAATGCAAAATCAAGGAACATAACGCCGGTTTATCGGCTCCTAAGGCGGCATGAGTGGAACAAAACACCGAGCAAAAGGCCAAGCCTTCCACCCATTGCCAAGTATATAGGTGTGTTAATAATAATAGTAGATATTGTGATATTCCAACAACAACATCCGACATGGATCAATCTTCATCTTCACCTGCAACTAACAACGCTATAAGAGGGGTTGAGTGAGCGGGTAACATAGCCAACCAACGGTTTTGCTGGGAAGGTGTCAAGGTTAGAGGTTTCACGGCAACAAGGAGAGGCTGACAACAATGATGGGTAGCACGACATATAATGATAGCATCGAGACATCTAGCATAGCAATGATAGTAAAGGTATCCCAGGTTATGGTCATCTTGCCTGGGATTCCGCAAGAAGAAGAACGGGTCCATGAAGTAGTCGAACAAATCCTCACAACTCCGGAATGAAATCGAAGCTAACGAGAGAAGCGAACCGGAAAGAAGCAAACAACACAGTAAACACACATATCATAACCATGGCATATGATGCACATCCAAGTATGATGCATGTCCGGTTTAAATATGCATGGCATGGCAAGGTGCACAAACAATACTACAAGTTAAGTGGATCTCAATATGCAACGAGTTGCATATTGATGAAACACAACATTTTATTTATTTAGTTGACTCTCGTTTATTTACAAGACAATATTAGATTTTTGTTAACATGTCAAGGGGTAGAGCAAAATTAAGCTAACTATTTAGACAAGTTTAAATGAGGCCGGAACAACAAACAACAATTCCGGAAAACCCCCATGTGCATAATTTGAATTTGGTACTGTTCTGCCTAAAACATATTTTAAAGTTATTAAACAGCAAAAGTAAGTGCACCATGTTATTCTATGCATTTTTCCACCCCATTTACATATAAAGTTTATTAAATTTGGTGTTGGAAATATGCCCTAGAGGCAATAATAAAGGCATTATTATTATATCTCCTTGTTCATGATAAGTGTCTGTTATTCATGCTTGAATTGTATTGTACGGAAACAGCAATACATGTGTGAATACATAGACCACAATGAGTCCCTGGTAGGCCTCTAGTTACCAGTTCGTTGATCAACAGATGGTCACGGTTTCCTGACCATGGACATAGGATGTCATTGATAACGGGATCACATCATTAGGAGAATGATGTGATGGACAAGACCCAAACTTGAGCATAACACGAGATCGTATAGTTCGTAATGCATAAGCTTTTCGGTGTCAAGTATTTATTCCTTAGACCATGAGGTTGTACAACTCCCGGATGCCGTAGGAATACTTTGGGTGTGCCAAACGTCACAACGTAACTGGGTGGCTATAAAGGTACGCATCGGGTATCTCCGAAAGTGTCTGTTGAGTTGGTACGAACCGAGACTGGGATGTTGTCACTCCGTATGACGGAGAGGTACCTCTGGGCCCACTCGGTAAGACATCATCATAATGAGCTCAATGTGACTAAGTAGTTAGTCACGGGATGATGGATTACGGATCGAGTAAAGAGACTTGCCATGACGAGATTGAACAAGGTATCGGGAAAACCGACGATCGAATCTCGGGCAAGTACCGTACCGATGGACAAAGGGAATAACATACGGGATTGAGTGAATGCTTGACACGGTGGTTCATCCGATGAAGATCATCGAGGAAAATGTGGGAACCAACATGGGTATCCAGATCCCGCTGTTGGTTATTGACCGGAGAGTCATCTCGGTCATGTCTACGTGTCTCCCGAACCCGTAGGGTCTACACACTTAAGGTTCGGTAACGCTAGGGTCGTAGAGATACATGCACGTGGAAACCCAAAAGTTGTTCGGAGTCCCGGATGAGATCCCGGAAGTCACGAGGAGTTCCGAAATGGTCCGGAGGTAAAGATTGATATATAGGAAGTCCAGTTTCGGCCGTCGGGTGATCTCCGGGGGTCACCGGGAGCGTCCCGGGACCACCGGAGGGGCCCCGGGGGTCCACCGGGTGGGGCCACCCATCCCGGTGGGGCCCCTAGGCCGCAAGGGGAAGTTTCCAGCCCTAATGGGCTAGCGCACCACTAGGGGCCCACCTCCCCATGCGCCTAGGGTTGAAACCCTAGGGGAGGGGGCGCCCCACTAGCCTTGGGGGGCAAGGAACCCCCCTGGCCGCCGCCCCCCCCTGCAGATTGGATCTGCAGGGGCCCTGGCGCACCCCCTGGCCCCCTATATATATGTGGGGAGGGAGAGGGCAGCCGCACCCTTGCCCTGGCGCCTCTCCCCCTCCCGTCACACCTCCAGACTCCCACGCAGGGCGCCCGGCGAAGCCCTGCTGCGATCTCCACTGCATCCGTCATCACGCCGTCGTGCTGCCAGATCTCTGACGACTTCTCCTCCCCACTTGCTGGATCAAGAAGGAGGTGACATTGCTGCACCGTACGTGTGTTGAACGCGGAGGTTCCGTCCGTTCGGCGCTAGATCATCGGTGACGAAGAACGCGAAGAGTACGACTACTTCATCCACGCTTCTTCGAAAGCTTCCGCTCGCAATCTCCATAACGGTATGTAGATGCACTCTTACTCGCTCGTTGCTAGATGTCTCCATAGTTGGATCTTGGTGAAAGCGTAGAAAATTTTTGAATTCTGCTACGTTCCCCAACAGTGGCATCCGAGCTAGGTTTTATGCGTAGCATCTTGCACGAGTAGAACACAAAGCAGTTGTGGGCGTTTTGATTTTGTTCAACTTTCTTACCGTTACTAGTCAATCTTGATTCGGCGGTATTGTGGGATGAAGCGGCCCGGACCGACTTTACACGTACGCTTACGTGAGACTGGTTCCACCGAAAGACATGCACTAGATGCATAAGGTGGCTGGCGGGTGTCTGTCTCTCCTACTTTAGTCGGATCGGATTCGATGAAAAGGGTCCTTATGAAGGGTAAATAGAAGTTGACAAATCACGTTGTGGTTTTGGCGTAGGTAAGAAACGTTCTTGC
This sequence comes from Secale cereale, assembly GCA_902687465.1. Classification (NCBI taxonomy): domain Eukaryota; kingdom Viridiplantae; phylum Streptophyta; class Magnoliopsida; order Poales; family Poaceae; genus Secale; species Secale cereale. The sequence goes on along the minus strand of LR738711.1, from coordinate 332,901,416 downwards.
TAGAAATCCTATAGAAGCCACGTAAAAATTTGCAACAACAATTAGAGGATGTCTAACTTGTTTTTGCAGCATGTGCTATGTGACGTGGTATGGCCAAAACGAAGATGTGATGAATGATATATGTGATGTATGCGATTGATCATGTTTTTGTAATAGGGAATCACGACTTGCATGTCGATGAACTTGACAACCGGCAGGAGCCATAGGAGTTGTCTTAATTATTGTATGACCTGCGTGTCACTGAATAATGCCATGTAATTACTTTACTTCATTGCTAAACATTAGCTATAGTAGTAGAAGTAATAGTTGGCGTGACGACTTCTTCAAGACACGATGATGGAGATCATGATGATGAAGATCATGGTGTCGAGCCGGTGACAAGATGATCATGGTGCCCCGAAGATGGAGATCCAAGGAGCAAGATGATATTGGCCATATCATGTCACTTTAACTGATTGCATGTGATGTTTATCATGTTTATGCATCTTGTTTACTTAGAACAACGGTAGTAAATAAGATGATCTCTCACTAAAATTTCAAGTATTGTGTTTCCCCTAACTGTGCACCGTTGCTAAAGCTCGTTGCTCCGAAGCACCACGTGATGATTGGGTGTGATAGGTTCTAACGTTCGCATACAACGGGTGTAAGACAGAATTACACACGCGATACACTTAGGGTTCACTTGACGAGCCTAGCATGTACAGACATGGCCTCGGAACACGGAAGACCGAAAGGTCGAACACGAGTCATATAGAAGATACGATCAACATGAAGATGTTCACCGTTGATGACTAGTCCGTCTCACGTGATGATCGGACACGGGCTAGTCGATTCGGATCGTGTATCACTTACATGACTAGAGAGATGTCATTCTGAGTGGGAGTTCATTAAAATTTGATTAAGATGAACTTAATTATCATGAACTTAGTCTAAATTCTTTACAATATCTCTTGTAGATCAAATGGCCCACGCTCAGGTTTCCCTCAACTTCAACGCGTTCCTAGAGAAAACCAAGCTGAAAGACGATGGTAGCAACTATACGGATTGGGTCCGTAACCTGAGGATTATCCTCATAGCTGCCAAGAGATCATATGTCCTTGAAGCACCGCTAGGTGATGCACCTGCTCCCGATGCGGCCCAAGACGTTTTGAACGTCTGGCAGTCGCGTAGTGATGATTACTCCCTGGTTCAGTGCGGCATGCTTTACAGTTTAGAATCGGGGCTCCAAAAACGTCTTGAGCACCACGGAGCATATGAGATGTTCGAAGAGCTGAAAATGGTTTTCCAAGCTCATGCCCGAATCGAGAGATATGATGTCTCCGACGATTCTACAGCTGTAAGATGGAGGAGAACAGCTCTGTCAGTGAGCACATCCTCAAGATTTCAGGATTGCACAACCGCTTGTCTCAGCTGGGAATGAATCTCCCAGATGAAGCGGTCGTTGACAGAATCCTCCAGTCGCTCCCACCAAGCTTCAAGAGCTTCATGTTGAACTTCAATATGCAGGGGATGGAGAAGTCCATTCCCGAGGTGTATTCGATGCTGAAATCAGCGGAGGTGGACATCAAGAAAGAACATCAAGTGTTGATGGTCAATAAAACCACTAAGTTCAAGAAAGGCAAGGGTAAGAAGAACTTCAAGAAGGACGGCAAGGGAGTTGCCGCGCCTGGCAAGCCTGTTGCCGGGAAGAAGCCAAAGTATGGACCCAAGCCTGAGACAGAGTGTTTTTTATTGCAAGGGAACGGGTCACTGGAAGCGGAACTGCCCCAAATACTTAGCAGACAAGAAGGCCGGCAACGTCAAAGGTATATTTGATATACTTGTTATTGATGTGTACCTTACCAGCGCTCGTATTAGCTCCTGGGTATTTGATACCGGTGCAGTTGCTCATATTTGTAACTCAAAACAGGAGCTGCGGAATAAACGGAGACTGGCGAAGGATGAGGTGACGATGCGTGTCGGGAATGGTTCCAAGGTCAATGTGATCGTCGTCGGCACGCTACCTCTACATCTACCCTCGGGATTAGTTTTAAACCTCAATAATTGTTATTTAGTACCAGCTTTGAGCATGAACATTGTTTCTGGATCTCGTCTTATGCGAGATGGCTATTCTTTCAAATTGGAGAATAATGGTTGTTCTATTTATTTGAGAGATATGTTTTATGGTCATGCCCCGCTGGTCAATGGTTTATTTTTGATGAATCTCGAACGTAGTGATACACATATTCATAGTGTAGATGCCAAAAGATGTAAAGTTGATAATGATAGTCCCACATACTTGTGGCATTGCCGCCTTGGTCATATTGGTGTCAAACGTATGAAGAAGCTCCATTCAGATGGACTTCTAGAGTCTCTTGATTATGAATCATTTGACACGTGCGAACCATGCCTTTTGGGCAAGATGACCAAGACTCCGTTCTCCGGAACAATGGAGCGAGCAACCAACTTGATGGAAATCATACATACCGATGTGTGCGGTCCAATGAGTGTTGAGGATCGCGGAGGCTACCGTTATGTTCTCACCCTCACGGATGACTTGAGTAGATACGGGTATATCTATTTGATGAAACACAAGTCTGAGACCTTTGAAAAGTTCAAGGAATTTCATAATGAGGTTGAGAATCAACGTGACAGAAAAATAAAGTTCTTGCGATCGGATCATGGGGGTGAATATTTAAGTCATGAATTTGGCACACACCTTAGGAGCTGTGGAATTATTTCACAATTGACACCGCCCGGAACACCTCAACGTAACGGTGTGTCCGAACGTCGAAATCGTACTCTGTTGGACATGGTGCGATCTATGATGTCCCTCACCGATTTACCGCTATCTTTTTGGGGTTATGCTTTAGAGACTGTCGCATTCACTTTAAATAGGGCTCCGTCGAAATCCGTTGAGACGACTCCGTATGAACTTTAGTTTGGCAAGAAACCGAAGCTGTCGTTTCTAAAAGTTTGGGGTTGCGATGCTTATGTCAAGAAAATTCAACCTGAAAAGCTCGAACCCAAATCGGAAAAATGCGTCTTCATAGGATACCCAAAGGAAACGATTGGGTACACCTTCTACCACAAATCCGAAGGCAAAGTCTTTGTTGCCAAGAATGGATGCTTTCTGGAGAAAGAGTTTCTCTCGAAAGAAGTGAGTGGGAGGAAAGTAGAACTTGATGAGGTGACGGTCACCCCTCCTGCACCGGAAAGTAGCGCAGCGCAGGAAACCGTTCCTGAGGTGCCTGCACCGACAAGGGAGGAAGTTGATGATAATGATCATGAAGAAACAGATCAAGTTACTACTGAACTTCGAAGGTCCACAAGGGCACGTTCCGCACCAGAGTGGTACGGCAACCCTGTACTGGAAATCATGTTGTTAGACAACGGTGAACCTTCGAACTATGAAGAAGCGATGGCGGGCCCGGATTCCAATAAATGGCTTGGAGCCATGAAATCTGAGATAGAATCCATGTATGAAAACAAAGTATGGACTTTGGTGGACTTGCCTGATGATAGGCACGCCATAGAAAACAAATGGATATTTAAGAAGAAGACAGATGCGGATGGTAATGTGACCATCTATAAGGCTCGGCTTGTCGCTAAGGGTTATCGAAAAGTTCAAGGGATTGACTACGACGAGACTTTCTCTCCCGTAGCGATGCTGAAGTCAGTCAGAATCATGTTAGCTATTGCCGCATTCTATGATTATGAGATATGGCAAATGGACGTCAAAACAGCATTCCTTAACGGCTTCCTCAAGGAAGAGTTGTATATGATGCAACCGGAAGGTTTTGTCGATCCAGAGAACGCTAACAAGGTATGCAAGCTCCAGCGCTCGATTTACGGGCTGGTGCAAGCATCTCGGAGTTGGAATATTCGCTTTGATGAAGTGATCAAAGCGTTTGGATTTATACAGACTTATGGAGAAGCCTGTATTTACAAGAAAGTGAGTGGGAGCTCTGTGGCATTTCTCATATTATATGTGGATGACATATTGCTGATGGGAAATGATATAGAATTCTTGGAAAATGTAAAGGCCTACTTGAATAAAAGTTTTTCAATGAAGGACCTTGGAGAAGCTGCTTACATATGAGGCATCAAAATCTATAGAGATAGATCGAGACGCCTCATTGGTCTTTCACAAAGTACATACCTTGACAAAATATTGAAGAAGTTCAATATGGATCAGTCAAAGAAAGGATTCTTGCCTGTTTTGCAAGGTATGAGATTGAGCAAGGCTCTGTCGCCGACCACGGCAGAAGATAGAGAAAAGATGAGTGTCATTCCCTATGCCTCGGCCATAGGTTCTATCATGTATGCCATGCTGTGTACCAGACCTGATGTGAACCTTGCCATAAGTTTGGTAGGGAGGTACCAAAGTGATCCCGGTACGGAACACTGGACAGCGGTCAAGAACATCCTGAAGTACCTGAAAAGGACTAAGGATATGTTTCTCGTTTATGGAGGTGACTAAGAGCTCGTCGTAAAGGGTTACGTCGATGCTAGCTTCGACACAGATCTGGATGACTCTAAGTCTCAAACCGGATACGTGTATATTTTGAACGGAGGGGCAGTCAGCTGGTTCAGTTGCAAGCAAAGCGTCGTGGCAGCATCTACATGTGAAGCGGAGTACATAGCTGCTTCCGAAGTAGCGCAGGAAGGAGTCTGGATGAAGGAGTTCATCACCGACCTAGGAGTCATTCCAAGCGCGTCAAGCCCGATGATTCTCTTCTGTGACAACACTGGTGCTATTGCTATTACCAAGGAGCCCAGGTTTCACAAGAAGACCAAGCACATCAAGCGCCGTTTCAACTCCATCCGGAATTATGTTCAGGATGGAGACATAGATATTTGTAAAGTGCATACGGATCTGAATGTCGCAGACCCGTTGACTAAACCTCTTTCACGGGCAAAACATGATCAACACCAGAACTCTATGGGTGTTCGATTCATCACAATGTAACTAGATTATTGACTCTAGTGCAAGTGGGAGACTGTTGGAGATATGCCCTAGAGGCAATAATAAAGGCATTATTATTATATCTCCTTGTTCATGATAATTGTCTGTTATTCATGCTTGAATTGTATTGTACGGAAACAACAATTAATGTGTGAATACATAGACCACAATGAGTCCCTGGTAGGCCTCTAGTTACCAGTTCGTTGATCAACAGATGGTCACGGTTTCCTGACCATGGACATAGGATGTCATTGATAACGGGATCACATCATTAGGAGAATGATGTGATGGACAAGACCCAAACTTGAGCATAACACGAGATCGTATAGTTCGTAATGCATAAGCTTTTCGGTGTCAAGTATTTAGTCCTTAGACCATGAGGTTGTACAACTCCCGGATGCCGTAGGAATACTTTGGGTGTGCCAAACGTCACAACGTAACTGGGTGGCTATAAATGTACGCATCGGGTATCTCCGAAAGTGTTTGTTGAGTTGGTACGAACCGAGACTGGGATGTTGTCACTCCGTATGATGGAGAGGTACCTCTGGGCCCACTCGGTAAGACATCATCATAATGAGCTCAATGTGACTAAGTAGTTAGTCATGGGATGATGGATTACGGATCGAGTAAAGAGACTTGCCATGACGAGATTGAACAAGGTATCGGGAATACCGACGATCGAATCTCGGGCAAGTATCGTACCGATGGACAAAGGGAATAACATACGGGATTGCGTGAATCCTTGACACGGTGGTTCATCCGATGAAGATCATCGAGGAACACGTGGGAACCAACATGGGTATCCAGATCCCGCTGTTGGTTATTGACCGGAGAGTCATCTCGGTCGTGTCTACGTGTCTCCCGAACCCGTAGGGTCTACACACTTAAGGTTCGGTAACACTAGGGTCATAGAGATACATGCACGTGGAAACCCGAAAGTTGTTCGGAGTCCCGGATGAGATCCTGGACGTCACGAGGAGTTCCGGAATGGTCCGGAGGTAAAGATTGATATATAGGAAGTCCAGTTTCGGCCGTCGGGTGATCTCCGGGGGTCACCGGGAGCGTCCCGGGACCACTGGAGGGGGCCCGGGGGTCCACTGGGTGGGGCCACCCATCCCGGAGGGGCCCCTAGGCCACAAGGGAAAGTTTCCAGCCCTAATGGGCTGGCGCACCACTAGGGGCCCACCTCCCCATGCGCCTAGGGTTGAAACCCTAGGGGGAGGGGGCGCCCCACTAGCCTTGGGGGGCAAGGAACCCCCCCTGGCCGCCGCCCCCCCTGCAGATTGGATCTGCAGGGGCCCTGGCGCACCCCCTGGCCCCCTATATATATGTGGGGAGGGAGAGGGCAGCCGCACCCTTGCCCTGGCGCCTCTCACCCTCCCGTCACACGTCCATAGTCCCACGCAGGGCGCCCGGCGAAGCCCTGCTGCGATCTCCACTGCATCCGTCATCACGCCGTCGTGCTGTCGGATCTCTGACGACTTCTCCTCCCCCCTTGCTGGATCAAGAAGGAGGTGACGTTGCTGCACCGTACGTGTGTTGAACGCGGAGGTGTCGTCCGTTCGGCGCTAGATCATCGGTGACGAAGAACGCGAAGAGTACGACTACTTCATCCACGCTTCTTCGAAAGCTTCTGCTCGCAATCTCCATAACGGTATGTAGATGCACTCTTACTTGCTCGTTGCTAGATGTCTCCATAGTTGGATCTTGGTGAAAGCGTAGAAATTTTTTGAATTCTGCTACGTTCCCCAACATTTGGAGCTACGGTTATTTAGTTATGAAATAAATCATTTTAGCAAGTTATTTAAGCAAAACAATGCAAACAACAAATTTAATAATTTTTATCATGGATGAAAGTAGCATATTATGAAACTAGACAAAATTCTGAGCATTTTACATATTAACTTCGTTTAATTCTGATGCACATTTGTTTAGATGTGAGCAATGCAAAATATGGCAGTTTTCTGTAATTATTAATGCACTGGTTTAAATCACAAAAACGTCCAGGAAAAAAAACATTAGATGGGATGAATCTGGATCTGGTACAACAGAAAAAAAAAACAAGGCAGGGCGCGCTGGGGTGGCAGCTCACCATGGGCTTCGGCCCGTTGGTGGAGGAGGGAGCTGGCAGGGGCGCGTTGGGCCTTGGCGCTCCTGGAGGCCCGTGTGGTCGAGCGAGGAGGTGATACGTCTCAAACGTATCTACTTTTCCAAACACTTTTGATATTGTTTTGGCCTCATTCTTGCATGATTTGGACTAAACTAACCCGGACTGACGCTATTTTTAGCAGAGCTGCCTGTATGGTTTATTTGTGTGCAGGAAAACAGATTTTTAGGTATCTCAGAAAAATCCACGAAAAATCACAGAAAATCCACGCACCCGAAGAAACCAGGAGCCAGAAGTAGGGCCAGAGGGGGGCTAGGGGTGCCCAGGCGCCCTGTGGGCGCCCCCCCCCCCCTGGGCCGTGCCGGGGGGCCGCCTGGGTGGGTCCCACACCCCCTGGTGCCCTACTTTATCCCGTCTTTTTACTCCCGACGCAGAAACCCCAGAAAAGAAGTTCTTTCGCAGTTTTCCGTCGCGGAGCCGCCGCCACCCTCTGTTCTTCCTCGGGAGGGCTAATCTGGAGGCTGAATTGGCCTCCGGAGAGGGGAGATCGTCGCCATTGTCATCATCATCACCACTCCATCATCCCTCCATGACTTCTCCCTCCATGTGTGAGTAATTCCCCCGCTGTAGGCGAAGGGGATGGTAGGGATTGGATGAGTTAGATCATGTAATAGTTTATCAGATTGTTGGGGGCATGTTGCCTATCATCTACTATGGTGTTTATCATCTTTGCTTCAACTTGTTATTCTTAATGCTTGACACTTAGGGCCCGAGTGTCATGATTTCAGATCTGAACCATATGTGTTTGCATGAATATATTTGAGTTCGTGATCCTATCTATGAGTTGTTTGCACCTGTTATGGTCCGGAACTGGCGATCCCAAAAGTGACAGCTTGGGACACCAAAGGGGATGGTCCGTAGTTTGAGGATTACATGTATCCATTGAGTTCATTGCTTTGTTCCGGTGCTCTTTGACAGGAGCACCTTAATATCCATAAGTTCCTTTTGGCCCCGTTCGTAGCGGGATGGTAGGACAAAAGATGTTGTGCAAGTTCTTATTGTAAGCACGTACAACTACCTACGAGATACATGCCTAATGTTTGATATTTGCCTAGATGATCATTACTTTTCCGTGTGCCGTGCCCCAAGTTAAATCTATCTCATCCATGCAGCGCCCAACCATCCATCTCCCTAGCCTACAGTGTTTTAAATCATGCTTGTCACTAGTTGCTACTTTTGCCATTTACCACTGCTGTTTACTTTTGCTGTTTACTTTTACTATCACTATCATCACTATCATATCACTGTTACCACTTATCTTTTGTTGCAAGTAAGTATATTTCAGGTGCGGTTAAATTGACAACTCAACTGTCAAAGCTTATAAATACTCTTTGGCTCCCCGTGTGTCGAATCAATAAATTGGGTTATTCTTACCCGCGAAGACTATCTCGATCCCTTACGGTTGAGGGTTATCAAGTACCGTTTTCTGGGAGCATAGCAATATTTACAAGTCTACTTGAGGTATCCTACCTGCTGCACTTCATCCACTATGGGTAAGAAAGGAGACCCCAAGGTTCCGATCTTACTATCCACTACAAGAAGAGGTACTGCTCTGAGCACTAGTGTTACACTTGATTCACCTTCTGTTATGAGTAAGTTTGCCTCACCACCACCACATGATGCTCCTACTGAATCTGTTACTATGTCTGATACTCTTGATGATGCTTCTACTACTTTTGATGATATTAGTTCGCTTGGTTATGCTCTTGAGAAACAAATTGCTGTTGCTGCTAAAAAGTCTGGAATTGAACTTCCTGTTACTCGCTACCCTATTGGTGAAACTTATGATTATCCTGATTTGAGTAAACTCAAAGCGAGGGTCCTTGATGATGATTACTATATACTAGATGAAGATTTATGCAGGGAACTGACAGAGTTTTCCGGCTCTGACCCTGAAGCTATTAAGAAACTGTTTGAAAAACACTCTCTGAAGAACAAAACCGTTCCTAATCCTAAATTTGCTACATCCCCTATATGCATTGATGATCCTGATTATGATTTCTCTGTTGATCTTTCACTTATACCTATGGTTGAAGCTGACCCCTTTTATGGCGGAGAAAATGATGATGCTATTGCACACCTGACTAAACTCGGTGAGTTGGGTAACCTGTTTACCACAGATGAGAAGATACGATACTTTTATGTGACCAAGCTTCTTGCTTTGTCCTTGAAGGAGGGTGCTAAAGCATGGTATGATTCACTCTCATGCGGTTCCATTAAGAGTCCTCAGGACTTAGCTCACTCTTTTGTTGATAAGTACTTTTCTGCTCACATGCAACATGCTTCTTTACAAAGAATTTATAACTTTAAACAGTTGCAGGACGAGTCCCTCCCTAAAGCTTGGGGGAGGTACTGCGGTCTGATTCGGGCTAGACCAGGACATGAAATCCCTAAGAATGAATTAATCGATATATTCTATGCTGGTCTAACTGATGAATCCAGGTCCTATTTGGACAGTTGTGCTGGTTGTGTTTTCAGGAAAAGACACACCGGACGATGCGGAATATTTAATGGGCAGGATTGCCAAAAACCATGAAGATTGGTCCGTCCCTGTACCACCTCCACCAACAAAGAAGAGGGGCATGTTTGTTCTGAGCCCCGAGGATATGCGAGAAGCAAAGAAGTCTATTAAAGAGAAAGGTATTAAAGCTGAAGACGTGAAGAATCTACCCCCTATTGAGAAGCTGTGTGAGCCTACCACTCACCCTCCTATGGTAGAGGTACACTCTCTTTTAGATTTCAACGCAAGTGACATCCCTCATGGTAAGCTTCCTGATCAATGTTTAGATGAGTTTGATAATTTTATTATGAAACATAATCATTTTAATGAGAGGATAGAAAGTTAGTTGCATGATAATTCCCTTGCTATCAAAAGACTGCTTGATGTTTTAGATAGAACAGTTAATGATGTTCAATGTCTTGTGAAGCATTTTCATATGGTTCAAACTCAGCTTGATCAAATTTCTAATGTGCAAAGATATTTGCTTGCTAATAATGCCAAACAAGATAATTTGCAGGCTTTCGGGATTAAGACCCGAGGAGGAACTAGCACTCAAGATCCTCTTTATCCAGAGGGGCATCCGAAGAGAATCGAGCAGGATTCTCAAATGCAGGAAGAAGAAATTGTTGGCTCTCCAAAGAAAAAGAAGAAACATAAGGAGACTGACAATTCTAATGATCCTATTGCAGATGAATAACCAGCTATTGATCCCAATAGTGTATCTATCTCCGATGCTGAGACTGAAGACGGTGCTGAACCTGAAGGTAATAATAATGAGAAGAATGATCCGCCTGAAGTTCGAGAAGAAGAAGCACCTGACAAACGTAAGCGGTACACTAAAGAAGACTTCATCACAAGAAAACATGGGAAGGAAAGAGAACCATGGGTACAGAAACCCATGCCCTTTCCAGGTAAGTCCATCAAATCTAAAGAAGAAGAGCATTATAATAAGTTTTGTGAGTGGATTAAACCTCTTTTTCTTCAAATTCCTTTGACTGATGCTATTAAGTTACTTCCTTATTCAAAATATATGAAAGATATTGTCACTAACAAAAGAAAAGTTCCTAACGATGCAATATCTACTATGCTTGCTAACTACTCTTTCAGTGGCAAGATTCCTAAGAAGCTCGGTGATCCAGGTATACCCACCATTCCTTGCTCCATAAAGAATAATTATGTCAAAACTGCTTTATGTGATCTTGGGGCAGGAGTGAGTGTTATGCCTCTCTCTCTTTACGAGAGGCTTTGTTTAGAGAAACTAATTCCTACAGATATCTCCCTTCAGATGGCTGACAAGTCAACCGCTGTTCCGATAGGTATTTGTGAGGATGTTCCCGTAGAAGTTGCTACTTGTTTAATTCTTACTGATTTTGTTGTGCTTGACATGCCCGAGGATGGGAGCATGTCCATTATTCTTGGTAGACCTTTCCTTAACACCGCAGGTGCTATTATTGATTGCAATAAAGGGAAGGTCACCTTCCATGTGAATGATAAAGAACACACGGTATATTTGCCGAAGAAGACCGACAGGAGGCATGCCCTCAACTCTATAGAGAATATCGAGACCGTGAAGATTGGAGAATGGGACTGTCCACTACATGTGCCTCACAAATATAAAACTATCATGGTGGGGACAATGTCCATCAAAGTAAAGGTTTAGTAACTACTTCGTAGGAGGTGAGACTTTTTGCTCTATATATCGCCTGTTTGTTGGTAAGACTTGATCAACCTTACTATTAAACATGTTTTATATGGATAAAAAGTTGAGCTTGTTATGTTTTCACTTGTTTTTAGTTTTGTCCTACTTGCTGTACCAAGTATTTATGTTTTTGAAGCTTCACAATACTACTAACTGCTTCAAGTTTTCAGAGAGTTTCGCAGCTTTTTGAACTTCGAAAAAATTTCAACAGTGAAGTTTTCAGAAAAATTCCAGAAAATTATAATAAAAATTTCCACGTCGGGAGAGACCCAGAGGGGCCTGGGGCCAGCCAGGGGGGTCACCAGTGGCCCAGGCGGCCAGCTAGCGCGGCCCAGTCCCTGGCCGCACCCATAGGGCGCCTGGGGCCCATAGGGCCCCCCTCCAGGTATGTCTTCTTCCTCCCTCTCTCTTTTTCTCCAAAAACCCGAGTTCTGCACTTGTTCTTGTGTTCTTGCTGTTCTTGGAGGCGATTCTTCGATCTCTCTCTACAGCCCATCATTTGAGCTGAAATTTTGAGCAAATACTCCCTGGTATGTGACTCCTCCACCCCTCCAATTAGATTTTTGATTGGTGGCCTCATTTGTGAGTATTTAGTAGTTCTTGGTGCTGTAGAGATGAGCTTGCATGCATGTGTAGAAAGTTATTTTCCAAGTTTTGATGCAAGTTTATGCCTTGGGCAAGTGAGTTGAGTAGTTTGCCCTAGCTCACTTTGTTTTAATCCTCGTTTTTGTAAATTGTAAAAAAATTCAGAAATGAGTTTGTTAGGAAGGGCAAAAGGGTGGCTTGAGAAGAGGAGGCCCGCACACTCCGATCGAGTTACTAGAGCTGCAGCTTCACCATCAACTGCTTGGGTGAGCTATAATGAAGATCATGTGCCCCTGGAGTTGTTGGAAGATACAAGTCCAGCATGTGCGATGACATTTCCATGTGATGAATTCATGGAAGCTGCGGGAATAAAGGATGAGTTTTATAATCTTTGTGCTAATGCAGGTTTGACACGACTCGTCACGAGCCGTGTTACCCAGTATCAAAAACTCACCTCCAGTTTCATTAACAGTTTTAGATATAATCCTGATTCAGGTGCTATAGAGTTTAAAATTTACAATGATCTTATCACCATGACTTTGGGAAATTTTTGTGAAATAATAGGTGTGCCGAACGTTGGGAGGACGGCTAGGATGGCCACTCAGCCCTCCGAGCTGAAAACCGTCATCAACTCTCTCTGTAGCATGGGTACGAGGGATATTCATCGGTCGAAGATCTCCATCATCTTATTTCCTCACCTCAGGTATTTTGCATATTATATTGCCAGAGGGGTGTTAGCTCGTGACAACACGAGCAGCATTTCTGCTCCGGATATTGCTATCCTGGCAGCAGCCCTCTCAGGGAGGTCTGATTATAATCTGGGTACCTTAATTGCTCGACGCCTTGCTATGAACAGTAACAAGGGGGACTTATATGGTGGCATTTACGCCACACTTATCTTAGAGCATCTTGGAGGCACCCCACACCCTGATGATACTCCTTTTACTTATTTAAACTTTGATCTTGCTGCTATGAAAAGGCATAAGTTTGTTACCATGGGTTCTGAGCTTGATAATCTTATTTATGTCTTGCGTTTCGGAACTGCCGCGGAACGCGAGATCCGTCTACCTGCACCTCTTTCGTTTGATTTTTCTCGCAGGAACGGATGGTCCTTTGATGTTGTTCAGTTCGATGAGTTCATGGTCCAGCATCAGTTTCATAACCCCATGGAGGGGGTTGTGCCCGACGAGGAGAGGCACGGTGAGATACCACATTTTCAGGAAGAGACCGCCACCGAGTTTGGTCAAGGGTCTTCCTCTGTTTGGCGTTCAGAGCCTTCCTCGTGGGAGACTCCGAGGAGTTTGGTGTACGTGCCAGCATCCTTCTACGACCCTTGGACTCACCACCATACCCCTGGAGCAGGAGGCTCCTGGGGGCAGTAGCTGCTACCAACTTAGGCCAAAAGCCTAAGCTTGGGGGAGTACGTGCCCTTCTCACTTTTCCATTGTATTATCCGTTTTATTCGCTTTGATCTTTTCGAAGTTTTTGCCCGTTCTTCTTTGTTTCTCTCTTTGCAAAAATAACAAAAAGATTTTTTTTCTTTCTTTTGCTTTTATTCAACCTTTGAAAAAACCCAAAAAGATTTCCTTTCTCTCTTTAGTTTGCTTTGTTTTCATAGATCAGCTCGAGTCCGTGATGTCATTTGATTATATTTCCTACGTTCGATCGTGCAAGTGACAAGCAGTGATGACGAAGATCGACTGAAAGGAAGCAACAAGGAAGACCGGTATGAACTCTTATTGTTTCTACTTTTGTACATATGCCTGTACTTATGATCTAAAGACCAGCTTGTAGCGACATAGTGCTATGTTTACAATGCTCTTCCAGTGGTTCATGCTTTCCTTATGGCTAGTCCCGAATAACTAGAGTATATAATGTGTTATTGAAATGATCTACATGCATTGCACTGTTCATAGTCTGGTATACTAAGGTGGTATTTCCCTTTAGAGAAATTTTGGATTGACTTGGCACATGCTTACACATGTTTAAGACTAAAAAGTCTACTTTGCCTTGATGATCTTTGAGTTTTAGAATAGTTATATCGCTTTCATGCCCGATTCAATGTTGCTTTGTCGCTCTGCATGATTATGACCGTTATTGCTCTCTAGTTGGTCGCTTCCCAGTCTTTTGCTAAACCTCCACCTGTACTAAGCGGACTGACTGCTTGTGCATCCAAAATCCTTAAAACCAGTTATGCCATATGAGTCCATTATACCTTCCTATACATGGTATTTACCTGCCATTCCTAACAAAGACTTTCATGTACCATCTCGAAACTAATCAAAAGCATTTCTCTTTTGTGCTTATGTTTTAGCTCATGAGGAAGTAGTAGTTAATTCATGATCTTTTTAAGTTGGACAAGTTTCGCCCCTGGATTGTATGTCTAATGTGCAAACCCCTAATACGAAAAGGAACTGGCATTGAGTGCGCCCGGCTCAAAAAGATAATATAACAAACAAACCCTCCTTCACGCTTTGTTCATGAGAAATCAGAAAACTTTGGCAGTGATAAACAAAGGAGATTAAGAGGATGTGATCATCCTCATGCGGGAGCCGTTCCTCAAGACTTGTCCACTTAAAAAGTGATTGAGTTATCTGCTAGCATTCGTTGACGAAATATGCACTTCTCAAAACATGTTTACTTCTGTTTTTAAAACCAAGAGCTCTGGTACATGTTTAGTTTTTGTTTCCGACCACGGGTTTTCAACCTTGCCAATAAAAGCCACGGTTCGAGAGTCTCACCTTCTTTTTTCAAAGCACCGACTAGGAGAGCATAATTGTCATTCTGAGTGTAATGTGCATTGTCCCAAAGTATTACATTGTCTTCTGCATACTTGTGATATGATTTATTCTGAAATTCTTAGTTCTAGTCTCCTTTAAAACTCTGGAGGAGTCTCTGCATTTATGTTTTGCTTCACTCATGGAGGCTAGCGAGATACCACCCTAATATGCTCAAGCTATGTGCAATGTAATCTTGTCTTGATTTTCAGTAATATATTATTTACTTTTAAGTATTTGTGACTGGTCACTTGAAAGAAGGATTGCTCCTTGCATTGTCCTCATAAGTACTGTTTCAATACTTGCTAAACTCTTTTCGTAGTACATGCTTATATACATCTAATGAAGCAAAAGAGTTTGTCAAAGTTTTCTTTGTCGCGTCCAGTTCGTTGAACTGAATTGGTTGAGGACAAGCAATATGCTAAGCTTGGGGGAGTTGATACGTCTCAAACGTATCTACTTTTCCAAACACTTTTGATATTGTTTTGGCCTCATTCTTGCATGATTTGGACTAAACTAACCCGGACTGACGCTGTTTTCAGCAGAGCTGCCTGTATGGTTTATTTGTGTGCAGGAAAACGGATTTTTAGGTATCTCAGAAAAATCCACGAAAAATCACAGAAAATCCACGCACCCGAAGAAACCAGGAGCCAGAAGTAGGGCCAGAGGGGGCCAGGGGGTGCCCAGGCGCCCTGTGGGCGCCCCCCCTGGGCCGCGCCGGGG
This sequence comes from Secale cereale, assembly GCA_902687465.1. Taxonomy (NCBI): domain Eukaryota; kingdom Viridiplantae; phylum Streptophyta; class Magnoliopsida; order Poales; family Poaceae; genus Secale; species Secale cereale. Next base: position 332,886,017 of record LR738711.1, on the reverse strand, counting down.
GGCCGCCTGGGTGGGTCCCACACCCCCTGGTGCCCTACTTTATCCCGTATTTTTACTCCCGACGCAGAAACCCCAGATCAGAAGTTCTTTCGCAATTTTCCGTCGCGGAGCCGCCGCCACCCTCTGTTCTTCCTCGGGAGGGCTAATCTGGAGGCTGAATTGGCCTCCGGAGAGGGGAGATCGTCGCCATCGTCATCATCATCACCACTCCATCATCCCTCCATGACTTCTCCCTCCATGTGTGAGTAATTCCCCCGGTGTAGGCGAAGGGGATGGTAGGGATTGGATGAGTTAGATCATGTAATAGTTTATCAGATTGTTGGGGGCATGTTGCCTATCATCTACTATGGTGTTTATCATCTTTGCTTCAACTTGTTATTCTTAATGCTTGACACTTAGGGCCCGAGTACCATGATTTCAGATCTGAACCATATGTGTTTGCATGAATATATTTGTGTTCGTGATCCTATCTATGAGTTGTTTGCACCTGTTACGGTCCAGAACCGGCGATCCCAAAAGTGACAGCTTGGGACACCAAAGGGGATGGTCCGTAGTTTGAGGATTACATGTATCCATTGAGTTCATTGCTTTGTTCCGGTGCTCTTTGACAGGAGCACCTTAATATCCATAAGTTCCTTTTGGCCCCGTTCGTAGCGGGATGGTAGGACAAAAGATGTTGTGCAAGTTCTTATTGCAAGCACGTACAACTACCTACGGGATACATGCCTAATGTTTGATATTTGCCTAGATGATCATTACTTTTCCGTGTGCCGTGCCCCAAGTTAAATCTATCTCATCCATGCAGCGCCCAACCATCCATCTCCCTAGCCTACAGTGTTTTAAATCCTGCTTGTCACTAGTTGCTACTTTTGCCATTTACCACTGCTATTTACTTTTGCTGTTTACTTTTACTATTACTATCATCACTATCATATCACTGTTACCACTTATCTTTTGTTGCAAGTAAGTATATTTCAGGTGCGGTTGAATTGACAACTCAACTGTCAAAGCTTATAAATACTCTTTGGCTCCCCGTGTGTCGAATCAATAAATTGGGTTATTCTTACCCACGAAGACTATCTCGATCCCTTATGGTTGAGGGTTATCAGGAGGCCGAAACTGCTCGCGGCAGAGGCATCGCGTTCCTCTGCACGACGGGAAGCAGAGCAATAGTGGCGGCTGGCGGCGGACTTGGGGCGACAGCGGCGAGGATCCGGAGCCAAGGACGAGGCTGGGGGCGGCGCAGAAACAGCGAGGGCGAGGTCATCGGATCCAGGGCCACCGGCGTGGATCCGGTCAAGGGTGGTGCAGCGACGCGGGGGAGGTCCGGGGCGGCTTGGTCTTCGACGAGCGGCTTATGCGACGGCGATCCTCGAGGTTGGAGAGGCCTTGGAGTCGAGGTCATCGCGGGCAGGGTTGCTGGAGCAGAGCGGAAATGATGTAGGGCGCGGCAGCGGACGAAGCTTCGGGGCATCCTTGGCGTTCCTGGCATTCCTGGTTCAGAGAGAGATGAAGATGGTGAGAGGTAGAGGAAGAAGAAAGAGGGAAAGAGAAGGAGGGAGAGGGGCTCAAGGTCCGGCCTGGATCTCTTTGCCGGTGGGCACGCACAGCGGCGAAGAAGACGAGCTCCGGCGGCGGCTGCTGATGGTTGGGGCTCGGGCGGCCATGGGGTTGGAGGAAGGTCGGGTGCAACGGGGCTAGTCCTGTTGTTGGCTTGCTCTGGCCAGGGGCAGCCATAGGTTCTGGTTGCTGCTGCTGCTTGCGGCGGCGCATGGCAAGCACGGGAGGAGGGCGATGGGGGTCGGCGTGGAGTGGATAGTGAAGGGGCTGTGGTGATTGGTGGGTTTGGATCGGGAGCAATCCCGAGGTAGAAGGAGACAACGAGGAGTGGCGGCGCTGGAGGGACTAACCTCCTAAATTTTAGGGTTTGGGTCTATATATAACAAGTGGCTAGATTAGGGTCTATTTCATCCCTCCGAACAAAATCGAGCGGTCCGAGAAAAAAAAATGTAGGAAGACCAAATAAGAAAACGGTGATGTTTTAGGGATGTTTGGGGATGATCCGGACACATCGGTAACGAAAACCCGATTCGGGTCCGGGGTAGTTTCGGGCGTGCAGTCGAGGGGTAAATGTGGGCTATGTAGAGTGACTGGGCTGAAAAAAGAGGGAGAGAGAGGGGGCCCGGCGACTGTTTCGGAACACCGAAACGTCCGACGTTTATCCGGCTATAGTGTCGCTATATGTTTAACGGTTGGGCTATCAAACGAACTCCGGATGTGACGAAATTTGAAAGGCGGCCTACCTACACTATAATAAGACCGCACACCAAGTTTCAACCCATTCCGAGAACATTTTTCGGCCACTTATAAAATAAATATTCGGAGGTGACGCGGGCGCGTGCGGGTGTGTCTGGACTCGGAACGGACAACGGAGGGAACTGGGGAGCCCGAATGAATGCAAGTTTTGAAAACATGCTGATGAAATGCGCATGATGTCATGGAAAAAGGCAACACGCTAGCAAATGACATGGCGACGACAGTGAATAACTGGAAGACACCTGGCACATCGGTCTTGGGGCATCACATCGTATCAATTCATTCGTTCTTTCCAATCCTACCGACGGTTCATGAAGAGTTTCTCAATTTGGTGCTATATCCCTCTTTATTCTTTTTCAATGTGAATAAGGGATATGCAAATCCATTGCTTCTCATCAATTTAATTGATGGCGGATGAGCATAACATAATTCTTATTCTTCTTTCATCAAGTTGTTTAATCCTTTCCTTCGGAATTTGTTCTTGATGAATAAATTTTAGTCCCTAGTGCTTTCATCTTTACTTTTGCGGAGTTCAAGTTTTTCCTCGGCCATCTTGTTGGAAACCCCCATCTAAATCATCGCAAGACTTTAATCTTATTCCTTTTAGCCTTCATTCTTTGTCATCATCCTTTTGTGACTGGATTTCTTTAGGGTGGTTCATCGCGATTCAATTCATTCTACAAGTGTTCTTCTTGCGCCTCGAGTGCAAATAATCCTCCGTATTCTTTTGAAGTGGAGTTTTGCAAATTTGTCGTTCTTTTCATCTAATTCAATCTTTTGGTTGTGGCATAATTTCACCTCAAGTATTGGGATCATTTCCATAAGTCCACAACAAGTTAATTCCTTTCGTTGTTGATTTTCCAACAACTCCGTTCATCCCTTCTTCGTAAGGATGCTTTCAAATTCATTTGTGCTAGAAGATGTTGTTCTACCTCCTTTCTTCTCATTCTTAATTTGTTCCGGAGGCATTGTGTTGTTTCTCTCGTCAAGTACTATTCCATCTTCTCAAGTTCATGTCCTCTTCCTTCCATGTTCAACCGGTGTCCTATTCATTCCATTCTCAGCTCGAATGCTGCCCAAATTCCTTCATTCGAATTCCTATTGTATCTCTTATTAGCCGGAGTGGTTTTGAATTCATTCTTGTTCCTTCAACTCTTGTTTCATATCCTTCAACCTTTTGGTTCTCGTCGTATCCCTTGTTCCTCTTGTCAAACGAAGTGTTTGCAACTTCGTTCTTCTCCGTCGTGTAATTCCTTTCAAGTTGTTCAACCTCTCAAGGTTCTTTGGTTTCACCTTCTTCCTTTTTCAATTCCGTCTTGTTCCAAAGATCTCGGGACGAGATCTCTTGTTAGTAGGGGAGTGTTGTGACACTCCGAGACCGATGCGCCAGGTGTCATCCTCTTATTCGCCGTCGTTGCCATGTCATTTGCTTGCGTGTTGCATCTTGCCATGTCATCATGTGCATTGCATCCTCATGTTTTCAAAACTTGCATCCGATCTTTTTCTCCGTTGTCCATTTCGGGATCCAACACTCTCACATGCACCCGTTGCACCTCTCAAATCTTGTTTTGTAAGCGGGAGAAAAACATTCTCGGAATGGGTTGAAAATTGGCGTGTGGTCTTATTATAGTGTAGACAGACCGCCTGCCAAATTTCATCGCATTCGGAGTCTGTTTGATAGCCCAACCATTAAAGTATAATGGCACCGTTCCTAGTTAAATCCTCGGACGTTTTCAGTCTCCGAAAACCCCGCTGGGCCTCTCTCTCTCTTATCTCCCTGCAACCCACCTCCTCTTCACAGCCCACCACCACCCACTAGCCCATCTAAACCCCCTCCATATTCTTCGCCATTGGATCACGACCGCGTGGCCGAAAACCACACCTCATTTGGGCTCTCCTAGCTCCCTCTACCTATAAATAAGTCCTCCTCCCCGAAATATCGGGTAAACCCTAGCCTCTTCCTCCTCCGCGTGCCCGACATGTCCACCCCGCCGCCGGATGTGTCCGCGGCCGCCCCGCAGCCACTCTCGTCCCACCATGTGGCACTTCTCCGCCCCCACGCCCACTTCGCTGCGCCGTCCCGTCGGAGCCCAGGCAGGGCCCGGCCGGCCCGCTCGCCGCCGCCAGTCGCGTCCCGCGCCCCTGAGCGCCCGCTCCGCCCCCTCCTCGCGCATCCCACCACTGTCGTGCGTCGCCGGCCACCTCCGCCACCACACGCGCCACCACCACCTCCCTCTGCGCCGGCAGACCCTGCGCCCACTCGCCAGATCTTGCC
>LR738711.1:332866888-332879897 GCA_902687465.1 Secale cereale | reverse complement strand
GCCGCCTGCTAGGACCTCAGTGCCACCAGATCCAGCATCGGCCGGAAGGATCTGGGCGTCCTCGCCGTCCCTGCCCTCCACCCCTCGCCGCTCTGGCCACCATCGCCATCGGACATTGCCACCCTGCCTCTTCCCGTCGGGATCGAGGGAGGCCAAGCCTCACTGCCCCAGTGCCCATCCGGGCCTGCCTCCCCTCCGCGTGGGCCACGACAGCGTCCAGGCCGGCCCACCTTTGCCTCCTCCTCAGGCCCAGCCAATCGGCCGCCCCAGCCTGCCTCTCCTTCGAAACGGGCCCGAGGCCCAGCTAGCGAGCCACTGCCTATTCCCCGCCCTGAGCGCTCTTTAACAATTCTGTGTTTACTCTATTTTTCTCAAAAATGACTAAGTCCTCGGCATTCACCATAATATGTGTGCATGTTTGAGTGGCTGTAACTTCTTGCATATTAATCCTATGGAGGTATATGATATGTCAAAATGTTTGTCTCTGAGTGCTCTATATGATGGTGTAGTATTCATGCATGTTACTGTTCATCTTGATGTCATTATCTCTATTGCAAAAGTGCTAAGTGTTGTTAACTGTTGAAACTTGATATAACTTGCTGATTTGTCTTTTTCATATCTTTTTGTGTGATTTTTGTTTGAGCATAATGTCAACATGTTTTAGGAGCACAATCATGTCATCTTTGTTGTGGTGTAATCCACTTTTCATGATATGCCTTGTGGTGAGTGCAACAAGCTTGCAAAGTGACCTCCTCGCTGTTTGCTGATTTCTGAGACTTGTTGAAAACTGCCAAGTCTGAAACTGTTATATTGTGATGCCATGTTTGCTGGATTCTACAGTCATATCCATGCATGTTTTGGAATGTCCAGTGGGCATGTCTTGAAACCCTTGGTATGTCCATCCATGCCCTTGTTTGCAATTATAAGTTGCTGTAGCATGTCTCTTTCTTGCTCTTCTGTCAGCCTGTTATCAGTAAGTTCAGTTTTGCCATGTGAATAACTAGTGTTCTATGCATGCTATGACCATGTTCTTGCCATGAGTAGCTTCATAAACATGTTTTCTTGTTGTTGGTTATATTCACATGCCATGATATACTTTGAGACGAGTTGCACAAGCTTGCAAACATGCCTACTTGTCGTAGTTGTTGGCATGTTCAGTTTATTTCACTAAGTCTGAGAATCTGTTATATTATGTTTGCATCTTGTTTTGATGAATGCCATAAACATGTTGCTCCCATGTATATGTCATCTTGTGTTCCTAGAGCTCCATGTTGTGTACTAGCAGGCCATGCTTTATCTTTCCATGTTCTTGTGATGTGGCTTATTTATTTCTTGTCTCCAACATGTTAACATATTAACTCTGCTCATGTATATGCTATGTTTTCCACTAAGTCAATATGTGATATAATGTTGCTTGTTGCCTTGATCATGTTGGAGTACTCTTGATGCCTATGGACCTGATGCTTGTTGTTATTTGAAGCATGTAATTTGTACTTTGAGCTCATGCCATTCTTATGCCTATCTTGTACTTGTAGCTTGTTGTTTTGATGCTTGTGATATGCCCAGTTGTTGTTTTGAACAGCTTGTCCTTTAAACTTGTTTCATGTGTATGTGTTGATTCGTTGCTCCGTTTTGAGTGTGCTCTATATGAAACTTGCTTGTTTTTGCATGTAGATGCATCATGTCATGTTGTATACATGTTTTGTGAGTGTTGTGCTTGATGTTTGAATGCACTTTGCATCAATGCCATGTTTAACTTGTTTTGGTCATATCTTCTAGGCCGCAGCTCCGAATATAAATGAACTTTATATGTAACTTGACTAGAATTTTGTGTAGATCATCTTGGTGCATGTTAACTTGCTGTTTAACAACTTTAACTTAAGGTGTGTTCAAATCTAGACCAATTTCGAAATTTGCGTATGAGGGCTTATCGGAATTGTCATATGTTGTTTCCGACCTCATTTAAACTTGCCTTGTGTGTGGTTCTTGTTTGCATCATCTCTTTCCATGTTTAGCATCATGTATTCTTGTCATGCATCATACTTGGTTGAGCATCTTGTCTTGATTATGTGTGGAGTGTTCACCATGGTGTTTGCTTCCTCTCGTTAGTTCCTGTTTCGTTGCGATCGTGAGGATTCGTTCAACTACGCTTGGTTTGTCTTCGTGGCTTCTTCTTCTTCATGGACTCGTTCTTCTTCCTTGCGGGAATCCAGGCAAATTGAAGAGGACATCACTAACAAGGTTACACCCACAGCCCCAATTGATACTTATACAGGACCAATTACTAGAACTCGCGCACGCTAATTAAATTACTAGGTACTTTCGTTTCTTGGTAATGATTCTAATCTTCATGAGAGTATGATGCTGCCTAAATTGGATACATTTGTCTTGGTTACAAATGAAGGGCCTAGCTTGGACAAGAAGGATGAACATTGGAGCAAGATCAAGCATGGAGATGATGGCATGCGCAAGGGGGACAAGAACGGAGTTACAAGTGATGATTTCAGGACTTTGAAACCACCATAATGAGTGCGTGAAGCCTTGGACGAAATATACAAGATGCCACTTCATAAATTTTGTACATATGCTATTATAGGTGTTGCGTCACCTTATTATTGGGCCAGGCCCATGTAATTTCGAAATACTTAAGTGTAGGTTGTTTTTAGAGTCCGTATGTGTGGGGAAACAAGAGTTAGGGTTGGTTTCGGACCCCTCCTCCAAGGGCCACGAAATTCCCTCCTCTTCCTCCATATATACAGCACTTAGGGCGTCATATAGACTTTGGTGTTTTTTTAGATTAAAGTTCGCCATAGCTGCAACTTCGCGTACTTCGTTTGTGTTCAACGACCAGACAAAGACGTCACAGAACCCCACCTAGATCAATAAAGATTTACTCTTATATTCGCAATATCCAGATTGCAATCTTAGTTTCTTGCTTGTTCTTCGTTTGCTTGCAGGAAATAGACCCTCGTGGTCAGGTTGATCATGCTCCGGCGTGGCCCATAACCTCTCGGAGTTGGCTTAGCGATTGCTAAGGTGCGACGTCATCGTACGTTCGTAGTCGGATCATCAAAGTCTACGCCACCAAAAGCGATAGCCACCATCTCATCGAAAGACGAGACACCTTTGCCTCTATCAAGTGGTATCAGATTTCCAAGTTGCTCGGTGAGATTTTCCAGTATTTCATAGTTAGATTGAGTCTGTTCTTCATACCTATAGTCCACGAAAAAGGCCAAAAAAATATTATTAGGGTTAGTTCATCATATCCGAACCAATCTGAGCCTTCGCATATTCTTTTTAGGGTTTTGCTTTGTTAAATTTGTGGTTGCATCGTCATGTCTAGTTGATGGTCTTAGTGTCTAGTCCTTTAGAGTTTCAAGTTCTATCACAGTTGTCACCGCCGCACCATATTCTTCGTTGTTGCCATGCCACCACCGCTGCCATATCCCACCACCGCTACAACATACCACCACCACTGCCATAACCTACCACCACTGCAATATCCTACCATCATATATCCACCACCAATCCAAGCTCTTTTCATATTAGGTCTATTCTCGAGATCCATCTAGTTTCGGGTTCGTGTTCCCTTGCCTCCGTATGTCTCGGTACAAAAAAGTCTGGAGACCCCCGGGCAGTTTTTAGGCCAAATTTTTCGTCAGGTGAAAATATTTTTTCCCTATCCTATTTTTAGGCTTTTTTGAGTCTTTTGAGACAGGTGTCATCATAATGTTTTTACCACACTTTTTCGTCGTCGTTGCCCTAATTCCAAAAAAAATCGTCAAAAAATTTTCATGCCTATCATCTTAGTTTGACTTGGGAAGAGTTTTGAGACACTCGTCATTATAGTGATTTTCGGCAAAAAAAGGAGCGCACAAAAAAAGGCGAAAAAAAATTCAAAGTGTGATTTCCCCTTGATTACGTGAGGCGCCGTAATTTTGTTAGTGTTCTAGGCTCGCATCTCTAGTACGGTCTAACTTAGGACCAGCACAGTATCGTCGTTGAGCGTTTATTCAACTTTGCATCTCTGAATTGATTATTGCTGACCCTTTTTGCTACCATATTATAAGCCTTCCCAGCTCCACCTACATCTACGTCGTGTGTTTGACTCTCTCTGGTAATCGCTTTATCCAAGCTTTGAGTGTTTTGACTACCACGGTTGCCGATTACCACCTGCTGCTGGGTAAGAACTGGTAAGAATTTAAGATTTGCTTGACGGATTTGTGACGCCCCACCACCACCATTTTCTAGTAGTCTGTAGGATCATATTTTTGTGTGTTTCTATTGCTGCTAACCATGCCAGGATCACAAGTCGATGAGACTGACTGGGAGAACATGACGAACAAGGAGTTGCACGATAAATTTCAGCAAATGATGGGTCAACAAGTAGAAGATGTGATGACCAGTTTTGGCAACGCACTAGCGAGGATGGATGACATTGAGAAATCAATTGACACCAAGTTGGATGCCAAATTCGTTGAAGTGCTTGCGCGTCTACCTCCACCTGCTGCACCATTGCAACAACAACAACAACCACCTTCACGTCGCGAAACAGCCCTCCACAAAGCAAGCCGTGTCGCTCTTCAGCCTGGCCAAACTACTGGTTATGTTGTTGATACTTCTGTGGCTCGTGCTGCTGCTGAGGAGGAGGACGATTATGCGGGAGATTACGAGGATGAGGTTGATCAAAATCTGAACTACGTGCAACCACCACCACCAGGTCGTCCACATGCAAATAATCGCAATGGTAGGGCGGCACCACACCCTCAGGTACGAGATCATGACCATCTCCCTAAACAAAAATTGAATATTCCACCATTTGAGGGTAGATATGTTCTTGATATATATCTTACTTGGGAGTTAGAAACCGAGCAATGTTTTACATGTTTAAAATATCACGAGGAGAGACATGTTGCTGCTGCTCTTTGTGCTTTCACTAGTTTTGCTTGTGTGTGGTGGTCTGAATATTGTAGATTATATCCGGATAATATTCCAACTACTTGGGCTCCGTTGAAAACTGCTATGCATACTCGTTGGGTTCCACCATATTATCAATGTGAATTACTTCAGAAATTGCAGCGTTTAAGACAAGGAAATTTTTTTGTAGAGGAATATTATAAGGAATTACAAACTGGCCTGATTAAATGTGGTATTGTCGAGGATAATGAGGCTATGCTTGCACATTTTATGGGTGGCTTAAATAGAGAGATTTAGACAATTCTAGAGTATAAGGAGTATAATAATATCACTCGTTTATTCCATCTTGCTTCCAAAGCTGAATGTGAAGTGCACGATCGACAGGCCTTAGCGCGAACTAATTATTCTGCAGTTCGACCTTCATCATGGACACCGCGTGCATCATCTACTTCGACACGTCCGGCTGCACCACCGCCTACTTCATCTGTCACTTCTAGCCATGATAAAAACAAACAGGCACCACCACCATCAATCAGGAGTACACCTTCCGGTCCTGCGCAGAGCTCTTCTTCATCCATGGCATCCACAGGGCCAGCACATGATGTTATATGTCGTCGTTGCACTGGTCGTGGTCACTATGCGAGCAAATGCCCATCTCAGCATGTCATGATTGCTACTGAGGATGGTGGTTATGAGTCCGCTAGTGACTATGATGATGAGATTTTTGCTCTTATTACACGTGAAGAACACGGTGGAGATGATTCTGAAAATGAGACACAATACATGGCTCCTGAAGACGCTGACAGGTATGAATGTTTAGTTGCTCAATGTGTTTTGAGTGTGCATGTCACACAAGCAGAGCAAAATCAGAGGCATAATTTGTTCCATACAAAGGGAGTTGTGAAGGAACGTTCTGTTCGCGTCATCATAGATTGAGGGAGCTGCAACAACTTGGCTAGCATGGAGATGGTGGAGAAGCTATCTCTCACCACAAGACCACATCCACATCCTTACTACATCCAATGGTTTAACAACAGCCGCAAAGTTAAGGTAACATGTATTGTTCGTGTGTAGTTTAGTATCTCCACATATACTGATTATGTTGATTGTGATGTGGTACCCATGCAAGCATGTTCCTTATTACTTGGTAGACCATGGAAATTTGATAAAAATTATGTACACCATGGTAGAAACAATTAGTATACTCTTATTCATAAGGATAAACGTATTACTTTGCTTCCTATGTCTCCTGATTCCATTTTGAAAGAGGATATTAATAGAGCTAATAAAGCAAAACAGGAGCAAAATAAGAGTGCAAATCAGATTGTGGCAAAAGAATTTGAGCAACAAATGAAGCCTGATAACACATCATCATCTCATGTTGCATATGAAATTAAATAAAAAAGTGGATGTTTACTTGCCACCAAATCTGATATTGATGATCTAGATTTCAACAAATCTGTTTGCTATGCTTTTGTGTGCAAAGAGGCATTATTTTCATTCGAGGGCGTGCCTTCCTCTTTGCCTCCTGCTGTCACTAACATTTTGCAGGAGTTCACGGACGTCTTTCCACAAGACGTGCCACCTGGATTACCACCCATTCGAGGGATTGAGCATCAGATTGACTTAATTCCCGGTGCATCGCTACCCAACCGCGCACCATACTGTACCAATCCAGAGGAGACGAAAGAGATTATGCGTCAAGTACAGGAGCTACTCGACAAAGGTTATATACGTGAATCCCTTAGTCCTTGTGTTGTTCCTATTATTCTAGTGCCGAAAAGAATGGTACATCGCATATGTGTGTTGATTGTAGAGGCATCAATAATATTACTATTCGTTATCGTCATCTTATTCCTAGGCTAGATGATATGCTTGATGAATTGAGTAGCTCTACAATATTCTCCAAAATTTATTTGCGCAGTGGATACCATCAAATTCGTATGAAATTGGGAGATGAATGGAAAACAGCATTTAAAACTAAGTTTGGATTATATGAGTGGTTAGTCATGCCTTTCGGGTTATATAATGCCCAGGATGGGACTATACCTCCTACGTGTCGAGGCACGACTTAAAGGTATAAGCCCATCCTAGAATGATCTCAAGTTTGGTATCTTTGCACGACTCATGTAAAAGAGGGATTAAAATGCAAAAGGAGATAGTTGGCTAACACTCGCCACTTCACACAATACATTACATAAGCAAACATCATTCAGAACATCACAACCCGACTACGGGTGAAGATCCAAAAGAAAGATACCAAAACAACATAAAGCCACAGGTCAGGATCGAATCCTAGTAGAAACCACTACTGAACATCGAAACGTCACGAGCAAACAGCCAAACTCTTCATCGAGCTCCCGGTGAAGAACTGATCCAACTCCTGCATCAAACTCGGCTGAACCTGCATCTGGTGTGGTGAAGTAACTGTGAGCCACAGAGGACTCAGCAATCCCGTTCCCGGGTAACACGACTATTTAAGCCTTGGGTGAGGATAAGGCTGAAGAAAGAAATATGAGGTGAAGGAACAAACAAGAGTCTGCAGCAGCAACTAGCACTAACTTACGTAATAGAGAGCGAGAAGAGAAGTGCCTCGGTCGAAAGATGATCACGAAGTGATCCTAACTAAAGCCGGTCAAACATAACCCCACCGTGTTCAACTCCCGAATCCCTATTCGGAAAATGACAGTCACGGTACACACGCTGGTAGTGTATTGAAACATTGTGTCAAGTTATCTATAACCGGAATTAACAAGCTCCCATCTGCCACATAACAGCGGGCACGGCTTTCGAAAGTTCAAACCCTGCAGGGGTGTTCCAACTTGGCCCATCACAAGCCCACGATCCGCGGAGTCGCAACTCCATAGGTGGGAAGGCCCGAGTATCCTCGGAATCCCGTGCTCAAGTTAAACCGAACTAAGGTAAGGCTAATCCAGCAAATCCTCCCGGCGTGTCGACACCCTGATAGTAGCCGCGCGTATCTAAGTCTCAGGACACGACCGGATGGGCGATTCTACAGGACCCAATCCTCGAGTTTCCCCGTGGTGGTTCCCGCAGACTCCCCGTTTGGGACCAACACCATCGGCACTGGCCCCCCCTGCTATGTAGAAATAAAGGATCCTCGAGGGAGCGACCCCCTATGCAAATTTAATTAATTAATTAAGTTGTTATTATGAGGCAAATAGTACCAAATGTTGGGACTTGCTGGAAAAGACTTAGCACTTAGCGGTTTATCAAGGGGGTCCCATACACCCCAACCGTGTTAGGAACGCATAATCAAGGAACATAACACCGGTTTATACGGTTCCTAACGGCATGAGTGGAACAAAACACCAAGCAAAAGGCTTAGCCTTCCACCCTGCCAGTATATAGATGATTTCATTTTAAGCTTTTATATAGTGTGATATAACCCAACCAAACTTCAACATGAAGCAAGCATCTTCGGTCTTCACCTGCAACTAGCAATGCTATAAGAGGGGCTGAGCGCAGCGTACTTAGCCAAGCAACGGTTTGCATAGGTAGGGTGGTTAAACAGGTTCATGGTTACAAGTAGGAGGCTGACAAGAAAGACATGGGCATCGAGGCAAAACTATAGAGCGGAACTACTAGCAATGGCAAAGATAGTAATGGTATCCGGGTTCGGTCATCTTGCCTGGAATTCCACAAGGGAGAAGAACGGATCCAAGAAGAAGACGGAGCAACAGTCGAGCGGATCCTCACAACTCCGGAACGAAACCGAAGCTAACAAGAGAAGCAACCGGAAAGAAGGAAACAACACAGGGTAAACACAAAAACATAAACATGGCATACGATGCACAAACAAGGATGATGCATGTCCGGTTTAATTATGCATGGCATGGCAAGAGCACAAACAAATACTACAAGTTAAGTGGAGATCAATATGCAACGGGTTGCATATTGACGAAACACCACATTTTAATTATTTAATTGACTCTAGTTATTTACAAGACAAGATTAAATGTTTTTAACATGGCAAGAGGTGAAGCATAACTATTAAGACATTTTAAATGAGGCCAGAAAATAACAACAACATATCCGGAAAATCCCCATGAGCAAGTTTAATAATTATAAGCAAACAACAATTAAACATTTAAGTGTTGTTAACATGATGCGGATGACATGATTAAGTTTATGCAAGTTTTATTAAAAGGTTGACTAGAAGAAGATAAGAAACATTTGTCACCGTGGTGGAATGAAAAGGGGCCACGGCAACGATCCGAATATGATGCAACGGCAACATATCGGTACCGGTAACTCGTTGAGAGTCCGGTGCAAAAGGAAAGAATCGACGTGAGCAAGTCGAACAAGATGAAAGAGGTGGGGTGATCCCGTCACCGGGTTCCCACGAGTCGGTGACGAGGCAACCGAGGAACAAGACAAAAGGTGAAACGGGCACGGTGCACACACGGGAAACATTTCATACAACCACAACAAGCAACACACGGGTCATCGGCTTGGCGGTTATACCTTCGGAACAAACGTTCACGGGGTGGTTCGAGAGCGTAGAGGAAGAAGGCGTTCACGTGTCCGACGAGGAAGAAGTCGTTCCGTAGAGGGAAGTAGATACACGGGCGACGGTAGACGTTCACATTACGTGTCGTGGTTCTTGGCGAATTCCTCGTTTCCGGGCGACGGTAGAGGTACTCGCGCTCATTCTTCCGTAGATGAACGGGTCGTTGTGGTACTTGTCGGGGCCGTCTTGGCAACGTAGTTGTACACGTGGCCGTCGTGGGAAGTAGTGGAACTTGGTCGTTTTCCGGGCGTCGGTAGTCGTGCATGGGGCGTTTTGTAGATGTTCACGGATCTTCGGACTTGCGGCTGCGGTCTTCACATCAAAAGAACAAGAAAAAACAGCAACACAAAAAAAACACCATCACGGCACGGTCACGGTAAGGAGGCTGCTCGGGACGCTGGAAGGAGCTCGCGGACGAAGCTGGGCGGAGCCGGCTGCATCTGGCCAACCGGATCGACTGGCGGGCGCCAGTCGCTGAACGCGGGGGCGCGGCGAGGCAGAGGCCAGAGGAAGGGCCTCTTGGCCGCGGCTTTTGGACGGCGGGGCGGAAGTGCTTGGGGCGCCCTGGCGCGGGGCTGAAGAAGAGAGGCCGCGGACCGGACGGGAGGGGCGGCCGGCTGCAGGAGGAGGCCGAGCGCGACCTGGCGAGGCGACCTGGCTCGCGGGAAGGGAAGGGCGCGGCGAGGATCCTCGAGGCATCTGGACGAAGGGGAGGCCAGAGGGCCTGGCCGGCGGGTCGGCTTGCCTGGCCGGCGCTGGAGACGGGGGCGCTCGAGGGCTCCCGACCAGCACGTCGGCTCGCTGGGCGCGGCGATCCTCTTGCGGGGCGCCAGGGGCAAGGCGTCCGACGGCTGGACCGCGGGGCGAAGGCGACGCAGGTGCTCGGGGAGCTCCGGCGCGGGGAGATCACGGAGGAGGAGCGCTGGAGGACGGGAGAATCGGGGAGAGGGAGGCTGGTCGAGGGGATCGGGGCGAGCGGGGAAGGGCACGGGGCCGAGGCGTGCGAAGGAAAACGGGCACGGGGGTGAGCGATGGGAGAGGGAAGAGGGTGAGTGAGCGAGATGAGGGAGGCTCGGGCTGGATCGAGATCGGGAGAATGGGTGCGGCGGCTGAGGGATCCAGAGGGAGAGGAGCGAGGAGAGGCTGGGGTCGGGAGCGCCCTAGGGTTTTCCCGGGAGGAGTCGGGCTGGGCCTGAGTGGCCAGCAGGGATGAGAGGCGGTTGGGCCTGAGGCCTGGGCCAAAGGCTGGGCCGAAGGTAGATGCGGCTTAAAGGCTGGGAGGCCTGGGGCTGCTAGGAGGCTCTCCTTTTTTTATTTCTTTAACAGAAATAAAAAATAGAGAGAGTGCAAAAGAAATTAAGAAAAGAGGCCAGAACAGAAAATAAAATATGGAACATTTTTATAAGGCTTTACGGGATATTACCAACCCAACAAAAATAGTTCCAACACAAAGGAAGTGCAAACTAAAACATTTAGCTTGCAATAAAAGGAGTTTAGATTTTTGGCGGAGCCTCGAAACAACGGAAAGAAATTAAGACAAGGTTTAGAAGTAGAAACTCGAAGTGAAATAAACATGGGGAAATTATACAAGTGTGTTATGGGTAATTCCAAACAAATGGAATATTATTTATATAGCTCCATAAAATATTGAGAGGCTTTTATATGTTTTAAAGAGAAGACAACCTTCCCTCGATTTAAATGGACCGAAGGTCCACACGATTTATTTGGTTGAGATGCAAAATAAAAATGACATGATGGCATGATGACATGATGCAATGCAAAAATTAAATAACACAAGCACAAAAAAAACACACGGGCAACCCGGAACATCTGGAATCTTCTGGAACCTTCTGGGACGTCAGTCTCGGGCGTCACAACTCTCCCACACTAACAGAGGATCTCGACCCGAGATCCTAGAGATATCACCGGGTAAAAACGAAGAGGAAGAGGTAAAACAAAGTTGCTTCTTTGACAGACGAGTGAAACCAAAGAACCTTGAGAGGTTGAACAAGTAGAAAGAAAGAATGCAACAGAGATGAATGAAGTTAAGAGCACTCCGTTAGAAAAAGTAACAAGGAACATTACGAGAACCTTGAAGGTTGAAAGACATGAAACAAGAGCTCACGGACCAAAAGAATATGAAACTGCCAGGGTATAGCCAAGGAATAAGAATGACAGAATTTGGGCAGCACTCCGTCTGAAAATGGAAGGAATTAACAAAACTTGAGGAGATGGAAAGATACTTGATGAAAACAACAACATATTGCCTCCGAAACAATTAAAAGAATGGCACAAGGTTAAGAAGGATTCAGACAACACTCCGGTTAAAAGAGAGTTAAAACTTGATAAGATGATGGAACTAGAATGAAGAATACAACACTCCGGTTAAATGATAAACAAGGGAAAGAACATGATCTCGATAAATACGAGATGATGGTTAAAGAGAGCAATATTACAAAGCCTCCGGAACGAAAGAATAGATGCTAGATCGTTGGAAAGAAAAGATCAAAGAAGAAGATGACAACTTCTCCCACGAATGAATTAGAAAATCCTCCTTACGGAGAAGTGTTGAACAGAGTTGTTGGAATTCAACAACGAAAGAATAAGCTTGATGTGGGCTTATGGAAAACATCTCAAAATTAAGAGGTGACAACCAGCCACTAAGGAGAACATTTGATTGGATTGAGATCAACAAATAGACGAAGAACTTATTTCATCGGAATGATAAATGAAGAACTTGGGACATTTATAAGCACCATAATAACAACAATCCTTAGGGAAAGCTTTTAGGTGAAATACAACCCAAGATAACTCCAACGAATAAATTGAATGGTTGGAAAGATCTTCTTAACAAGGAAAATGATGGTTTTAAATATCTCGTTCTTGATAACTCATGAATCATGAAACATGAAGGAACTGTCAATAATGACATAACACCATCTAGAAAGACAAGGTAGAACGGATTGCAATTGGAATGCATGATGAAGAATGCTTGAGCTCCAACAAGAATCTTGATGAAGACTTCAGGGATGAATTAAAAGATGATGAACCACCATGAGAACTCCGGTAATGAAAGCAAGAGAAGTGAAAGATGGAAAGAATAAGATTCAAGGCCTGCGATGAATTAGATTGAGGTTCAAATGATAAAATTGAAATAACTTGAAGCTCCGGAAAACAAGATGAACAACTTAGAAGCGAGAATATGATATGATGAACAAGCTCCGGACAAAAGAATTAAAATCACCTTGAAGGAATAAGAATAAGAATTATGTCATGCATCTCCTTCACCAATTTAAATTGATGACAACCAAAGGATTTGGCATACTACTTATTCTCATTGGAAAGGATTAAGAGAGATCTCGCACAACCTTGGGTAACTCTTCAACGAACCACCGGTAGGATTATGAAACGAACAAATGAATTAAAACGATAACAACGGAAGGGTAAACTTGAAAGAACCACCGTAAAAAAATATGGAGACGAACGAAGAGACATCAATGAAGCATATTTGGAGGACGAAGTTGAAAACTGAGAACGAAGAAATATTCTGAAATGATG
>LR738711.1:332818751-332861304 GCA_902687465.1 Secale cereale | reverse complement strand
CCTTCGGAGGAACACAAAGAAAAGAATTCATGAAATGCTTCGGACGGTATAAAAGAATTCCTCACATTCAAACGATAATGAGGGTGGCATGAAGCTAGAACCACGAATCTTGAGAACGGGTCAAAATTTAAGAGAAACACTTCCCCGGTCTCCAAATAAGAGAAGGCGATGAAATACACCACCATGAATTGTATAGGTACTCCGTAATGAAGAATTAAAAGGTTGAACCAATGATGAAAAAGAATTTGAAAGCGATATTGGAGAAGGCATGTGACTGATGGGAATCATTCTTACGTCACACCTTAAAAGAATTCTCCGGAGAAAGAAGAGTCAGGTAAGATCTTGGGAAAAGACTTGTGGGTTAGGGCCCACTCAAAGAAATCACCGTTGAAAAAGATTACTTGAGATAATGCACCGGTTGAATTAAAAAGGCTTGAGTAAGAAGACAATGCTCAAAATAATTTGAACGGATTAAGAATGAAATTATGAATCTTCAGCACTCCAGATATGAATAACAAGAGGAGAATGATTAATTGGTGCACCGGAATAAGAAAGCATTGTGACAACATGTGAAACCAGAGGCACGGATATGAACAATACGGGAGCTTGAAGTACATCCACCGGCAGAATTATGAAAACAAAAGAATGATGAACTTGGAGTTTCCTGAGCATCTTCACGATAAATCACCGGATAAGAACATTGAAGGAAAAGAATGCATAAAAATCACATGAATAAAATGGATACTTCATCTGAGAATTCCAGCTCCATAAAGAGAAGGGAGGGAGGGTGGGGAAACAAAGATGACTTGGAATGAACAAAATGGACACCGGTTGAAAAAGAATTAACATGACCATCTTGATGATCAAGAAGGATTAGCACTCCCATAGAAATATGAGAACACCGATTAGGAAGGTATGGAATCAACACTTGACATCGAAGCAACTCGAATACCAGAATCAAAACAAGAACAAAGGATAGATGTGCAACATGATCTTCACAAGCATCATTCGAACAGAGAATTGAACGAATGAATTTTGCAGGTACATCAACTTGACGAGAAGCCACTTGGAGAACAAAATGAAAATAAAAAGGAACAAGGAACAGATAGAACAAATACAAGATAGAAGCTTCGTTCGACATCTTCGTGCTGAAAGCTCATGGAACGTGTTACAAAAGGGTTTTGCAATCCCCGGATCAGCATAGCCAAGGACCCTTTAAGATGCAACTCCCGATCAGAACAAGTCCATAAAACCACTTCACTCAATGTAGAACCCCGAACTTCACATCGAGCATCCGTTGGAAGAATGCCTAGAACTACTAGATGAACCCACCTATAGATTTCCGAAAGTTTCCAGTTATGCAATCAGGTGTTGGGGATACACGGGAAGCACCGCGCAATCAACTCTAAACCTACATCCAGGTGTATCCATCCTTCAACACATAACCAGTCTTTCTCGGAAACTGTGTACCTCGGACCTTCGAAAATCATCCACTATACAAAGCTATGGCAATACTCTCGAACTACCTCCCCAGTACTGGGTGATGTCGGGGTTATCTTGCCACTGGCCGTATAGGAGAGATTTTCGATGTCGGCCGTCTTAAGTATTTAGTACTGCCGCGATATGCTTGTGACAACAATACCCCGAAGCTCAACTCCTCGGTAACAGGAGGCATCGAGAACAATATCCTTGTCACAAGAACATCGAAACAATCCCAGAATACTCGCGGGATCCTAAAAAAAATTTGGTGCAATTTTTGAAAGTAGAAGAGATAAGAGTAATCGTCAGGAGTCCTCACCAGAGAGAAAAGGGATGAGAAGCAAAGAAATCCTACTCTCCGATATAATATAGGACTCAAAAAGTTTTTCAGTGTGTGCCTAGACTCAACCGTCAACGATTCGATCAATCAGTGGGGGCTTCTAGGTCGGAGAAGGCTCTGATACCAACTTGTAATGCCCAGGATGGGACTATACCTCCTACGTGTCGAGGCACGACTTAAAGGTATAAGCCCATCCTAGAATGATCTCAAGTTTGGTATCTTTGCACGACTCATGTAAAAGAGGGATTAAATTGCAAAAGGAGATAGTTGGCTTACACTCGCCACTTCACACAATACATTACATAAACAATCATCATTCAAAACATCACAACCCGACTACGGGTGAAGATCCAAAAGAAAGATACCAAAACAACATAAAGCCACAGGTCCTAGATCGAATCCTAGTAGAAACCACTACTGATCGTCGAAGCGTCACAAGCAAACAGCCAAACTCTTCAACGAGCTCCTGGTGAAGCACTGAACCAGCTCCTACATCGAACACGACTGAACCTGCATCTGGTGTTGTAGTATCTGTGAGCCACGAGGACTCAGCAATCCCATAACCATGGGTAACAAGACTAGCAAAGCTTTGAGGGTAGGAAGAGGTAAAGTGGTGAGGTTGCAGCAGCGGCTAAGCAACATATGGTGGCTAACTTACGAGTACCAGAATAAGATGAGAAGCTACGCAAACGGTCGCAAAAGATGATCGCTAAAGATCCTGACTACATACGGTCAAACATAACCCCACCGTGTTCTCTTCTCGAAGTGAAAAGAGACAGTCACGGTTACTCACACAGTTGTGTGTTTTACTTCAGATCCTCTGTCAAGTTTACTACAACCGGACATTAACAAATTCCAATCTGCCACATAACCGCGGGCACGGCTTTCGAAAGTTCATAACCCTGCAGGGGTGTTCCAACTTAGCCCATCACAAGCTCTCACGATTAGCTGAAGTGATAAATATAATATCATCACTCCTTATCTTAGGGAAAATCCGATCAGGCTCGGAATCCCTGTAGCACAAGTCATTTCGACAATGGTAAAACAAGTCCAGCAAGACCTCCCGGCGTGCCGACACCCTGATAGTAGCCGCGCGTATCTCGTCTCAGGCCACGACCGAATGAGCACAGCGTACAGCAACCGAAGACCCCAGGTGACTGGGTGGCACCGCACACGACTCTATTTGGGACCAACACCATCAGCACTGGCCCCCCCTGCTATGTAGAATTAAGAATCCTCGGGTAGCGCTAACTCCCTATGCAAATTTAATTAATTAATTAAGTTGTTATTATGAGGCAAATAAAACCAATGTTGGGCCTTGCTGGAGGAGTTTTATTCAAAGTCGAACTGTCAAGGGGTCCCCATTACACCGATCGTGTTAGGAACGCAAAATCAAGGAACATAATGCTGGTTTATCGGCGCCTAAGGTAGCATGAGTGGAACAAAACACCGAGCAAAAGGCCAAGCCTTCCACTCATGCCCAGTATATAAGGTGTGTTAATAATAATTATAGATATTGTGATATATCCAACAACAAGTTCCCTCCTGGAACAGACTTCATCTTCACCTGCAACTAACAACGCTATAAGAGAGACTGAGCAAGCGGGGCTGAGCAAGCGGGTAACATAGCCAAACAGTGGTTTTGCTAGGAATGTTTCAAATGTTAGAGGTTTCATGGCAACAAGGAGAGGCTGACATAAAAGATGGGTATCGCGACATGTAACGCTAGCATCGAGACAACTAAGCATGGCAAAGGTAGTAAAGGTATCCAAGGGTATGATCATCTTGCCTGGGATTCCACAAGGGAGAAGAACGGATCCACGAAATAGATGGAGCAACACTGACGAGAGAATCCTCACAACTCCGGAACGAAACCGAAGCTAACAAGAGAAGCAACCGGAAAGGAAGAAACAACACGGTAAACACACAAGCATAAACATGGCATACGATGCACATCCAAGTATGATGCATGTCCGGTTTAATTATGCATGGCATGGCAAAGTGCACAAACAAATCTACAAGTTAAGTGGAGATCAATATGCAACGGGTTGCATATTGACGAAACACCACATTTAATTATTTAGTTGACTCTCGTTTATTTACAAGACAAGATTAAATGTTTTTAACATGGCAAGAGGTTAAACATAAAGAAACTACACTATTTAGGCATTTTAAATGAGGCCGGAGAATAACAACAACATATCCGGAAAATCCTCATGAGCATGTTTAACAATTATTAAGCAACAACAATTAAGCATTCTCATGTTGTTATCATGATGCGGATGACATGATCAAGTTTTATGCAAGTTTTTATTAAAAGGTTGACAATTAACAAGATAAGAAGCATTTGTCACCGTGGTGGAAGAAAAGGGTGCCACGGCAACGATCCGAAAATGATGCAACGCATCATATCGGTGTCGGTAACTCGTTGAGAGTCCGGGGCAAAAGATAGATGGCGTGGGTGAGTCAAACGAGATGAAAGGTGGGGCGATCCCGTTACCGGGTTCCCACGAGTCGGTGACGAGGCAACCGAGGAACATGACAACGGACGAAACGGACACGAAGCACACACGGGAAACATTTCATACAACACAACAAGCATCACACGGGTTATCCACGGGGTTATACCTTCGGAACCATCGTTCTCGGAGGGGTTCGAGGTCGTAGAGGAAGAAGGCGTTCACGTGTCCGACGAGGAAGAAGGCGTTCCGTAGAGGGAAGTAGTCGTTCCCGTAGAGGTACACGTGTAGTCGTTCACATCCCGTTCGGAGAGGTACTTGTCACGTCGTGGAACTTGCCGGTCTCGGTCTTGTCGACGGTAGTGGAAGTAGTG
Source organism: Secale cereale (assembly GCA_902687465.1). NCBI lineage: Eukaryota > Viridiplantae > Streptophyta > Magnoliopsida > Poales > Poaceae > Secale > Secale cereale. The sequence goes on along the minus strand of LR738711.1, from coordinate 332,856,652 downwards.
GTACTTGCGGTCGTCGAGCGACGGTAGTGGAAGTAGACGATCTCGTAGATGTACATGTCGACGGTAGTGGTACACGTGGTCTTCGAGCGTAGTGGTACTCGTTCCCGGCGACGGTAGTCGTTCACGTATGTAGTGGTACTTGTTCCGTAGCCGTTCACGAGCTCGTTTTCCCGTAGATGTTCAAGTCGTCGGTAGTTGTTCACGGGTCTTCGGACTTGCCGTTCTCGTAAGTGGCAGTAAAGGTACTTGAGGTCTTCCGGTCAACATGAACATGAGGCGAAGATGTCGAATGTGCGGTCTCCTGTAGGCAAAACAAAGGCAACAGAAAAGGCGGCAGCAGCGGTTTTGGCGACGAAGCAGAGGCCTGGCTGGAGAGGCACATCTCCTGGCCGAAGAAGATGTGGCGGGGCGTTGGCCTCGCTGGAGACGGTCCTTCGCGCGCCGGGACTGGAGACGGAGGGAGCGGCCGGAGGGGATCCTCTCCCTGGCGACGAAGGCCGCGTCGGAGGAGGGAGGAGGCGCGCAGGTGGACGGAAGGGGCGGCCGGAGCTGGATCCTGCGGCGACCGGCGCTTCTGTAGGCGGGGCGCGGGGCTCCTGGCCGCTGGGCGCCCGAGAAGGCGCTGGCAGAGGCGCAGGGCTCCTGAGGCGAGGTGGAGAGCTTGGGCGCGGGGAGGCCACGGCGCTGGGAACGGAAGGGCGTGCTCGGGGCGTCATCCCCGACGCTGCAGGGCGGGAACGGGCACGGCGGCCGGCGGCTGCTGGCGGGAAGGGAAGGGCGCCGGCCTGGGGCGCTCGCGGTTCGACGCAGGCAGAGGGAGGCGCTTGGCTGCGCGAGGGAGAAAGGGTCGCGAGAGGGAGAGGGTGGCCGGGGCGGTCGGGACAGAGAGCAAGTTGGGAGGAGAGAGCGAGAGGGAGATCGAGAAGGGGATCGGGGTCGGGCACTGCGCGAGAAGGAGCGAGGGAACGGGGTGGCGGCGGCTCTGCGTGAGAGCGAGGGGAGACTGGGTGCGGCTAGGGTTAGGTGGGGTTTGGGCCAAGGACAGATGGGCCTGAAGTTGGCTGGAGGTTGGGAAGGAGGAGGCCCAGATGGAGGAGGAGGAGACGGGCCAGGAGGGCTGGCTGGAGGAGACCTGGAGGGAAGAAAAGGCCCAAGTGGCTGCTGGGTTCTCTTCTCCTTATTAAAAAAAAACAACAAAGAGGAGAAGAAAAGTAAAAAGAGGTTAGGGATGGAATCTGGGGCAAGAGGATAAAATTCCCGGACTCACAAAAATGCCAGGGATTTAAATAAAATAGAAGGAGGTTTTTATGGAAGAACCTTGGAACAACGGAAAGGAATATTGGCAAGGTTTGGAAGGAGAAGCTCGAAGTGAAATAGACATGGGGAAATTATGCAAGTGTGTTATGGTGATTCCGAAGCAATGGAATAATTATTAATATAGCTCCATAATTATTAGGAGGCTTTTATATGTTATAAAGAGAAGACATTCTTCCCTCGATTTAAATGGACCGAAGGTCCACACGATTTATTTAGGTTGAGATGCAAAGATTAATATGACATGATGGCATGATGACATGATGCGATGCAAAAATAAATAACACAAGCACAAAAGAACCACACGGGCAACCCGGAACATCTGGAACCTTCTGGAATCTTCTGGAATCTTCTGGGACGTCGGTCTCGGGCGTCACAACTCTCCCACACTAACAGAGGATCTCGACCCGAGATCCTAGAGATATCACCGGGTAAAAAAATGGAAGAGGAAGAGGTAAAACAAAGTTGCTTCTTTGACAAACGAGTGAAAACCAAAGAACCTTGAGAGGTTGAACAAGTTGAAAGAAGAAAGCAACGGAGATGAACTAAGTTAAGAGCACTCCGGTAAAAGGAGGAACAAGGAACACAAAGAGAACCTTGTAGGTTGAAGGACATGAAACAAAAGCTTACGAACCAAAGAATATGAAACCTCAATGGTATAGCCAAGGAATAAGAATGACAGAATTTGGGCAGCACTCGGACTGAAAATGGACGGAATTAACAAGAACTTAAGGAGATGGAATGATACTTGATGAAAACAACAACATATTGCCTCCGAAACAATTAAAAGAATGGCACAAGGTGTAAGAAAGATTCAGACAGCACTCCGGTTAAAAAGAGAGGCAAACTTGATAAAAGACGGAACTGAATGAAGAATATAACACTCCGGTTAAATATAAGCAAGGGAAAGAACATGATCTCGATAAAACGATATGATGGTACGAAGAGAGCAACATCACAATGCCTCCGGAATGAAAGAATAGCATATAAATCAACGAAAGAAAAGAATGGAGAAGAAAAAGACAACTTCTCTCAAAATTGAATTTGAAAGAGCATCCTTACCAAGAAGGGTTGAATTGGGTTGATGGAAAAATGAACAACGAAAAGAATAAGCTCGTTGTGGGCTTATGGAAAACATCTCAAAATTATGAGGTGACAACCGGCCACTGACGGAAACATTTGATTGGATTGAGATCAACAAGGAGACGATAAGCTTATTTCACCGGAATGATAATTGAAGAACTTGGGTCATTTATAGCACCATAATAGCAACAATCCTTAGGGAAAGCTTATAGGTGTAATACAACCCAAGATAACTCCAATGAATAAAAAATGAGGGGTTGAAAAGATCTCCTAAAGAGAAAGGAATGATGGTTTTAAATCTCTCATTCTTGATAACTCGTAAAACATGAAGGAATTAACAAGAATGACATAATACCATCTCAAAGATAAGGTAGAACGGATTGCAATTGGAAGCATGATGAAGAATGCTTGAGCTCCAACAAGAATCTTGAGGAATACTTCGAGGATGAATTAAAACATGATGAACCACACTGAAAACTCCGGTATTGAAAGCATGAGAAGTGATAGATGAAAGAATAAGATTCAAGGCCTGTGAAGAATTAGATGGAGCTTGAAATGATAATTGGAATAACTTGGAGCTCCGGAAAACAAGATGAAGAATTTAGAACCAAGGATATGATATGATGAACAAGCTCCAGACAAAAGAATTAAATCACCTTGAAGGAATAAGAATAAGAATTATGTTATGCATATCCTTCACCAATTTAAATTGATGACAACCAAAGGATTTGGCATACTACTTATTCTCGTTGGAAAGAATTAAAGAGAGATCTTGCACAAGCTTGGGTAAATCTTCAACGAAGCACCGGTAGGATTATGAAAAGAACAAATGAATTGATACGATAACAACGGAAGGGTAAACTTGAAAGAATCACCGTAAGAATATGGAGACGAACGAAGAGACATCGATGAACAATATATGGAGGACGAAGTTGAAAACTGAGAACGAAGAAATATTCTGAAATGATGGCCTTCGGAGGATCACAAAGAAAAGAATTCATGAAATGCTTCGGATGGGTATAAAAGAATTCCTCACAATCAAAACAATAATGAGGATGGCATGAAGCTAGAAACACGAATCTTCAAGAAGACGGGCCAAGATTTAAGAGAAACACTTCTCCGGTCTTCAAATGTTGAGAAAGAAGACGAGAAATGCCATGAAGAATTGTTGAGCACTCCGGAATGAAGAATTAAAAGGTTGAACCAATGAAGAAAAGAATTGAACGCGATCTTGGAGAAGGCATGTGACTGATGGGAATCATTCTTACATCACACTTGAAAAGAATTCTCCGGAAAAGAAGAGTCAGGTAAGATCCTGGGAAAAGACCTGTGGGTTAGGGCCCACTAAAGAAATCACCGTTGAAAAAGATTGCTTAAGAGATATTGCACCGGTTGAATTAAAAGGCTTGAATAAGAAGACAATGCTCAAAATTGCTTGAACGGATTAAGAATGGAATTATGAATCTTCAGCACTCCGAACATGAATAACAAGAGGAGAATGATTAATTGGTGCACCGGAATAAGAAAGCATTGTGAAAAGAGGAAAATTATAAGATCAACACCGAATCTTGAATTACGTCCACGGGCAGAATTGAGAACAAAAGAATGATGAACTTGAAGCTCTTGAGCATCTTCGCGATAAATCACCGGATAAGGGCATTGAAGGAAAATGAATGAAGAAATATCACATGAATAAAATGGATATTTCATTTGAGAATTTCTGGCTCCAAGAAGAAAAAGGGTGGGAGGGTGGGAAAAACAAAGACAACTTGGGAAGATTGAAACAGACAATCGTCAGATTTCTCAACACGTCCGTATGGAATAACTTGAAGAGAAGGCACACCGGTTGGAAAAGAATTTAACATGACCATCTTGATGATCAAGAAGGACCAGCACTCTCATAGAAATATGAGAACACCGATTAGGAAAGGTATGGAATCAACATTTGACATCGAAGCAACTCGAATACCAGAATCAAAACAAAAACAAAGGATAGATATGCAACAGCCTAATCTTCACAACATCATTCGAACAGAGGATTGAACGAATGAATTCCGTAGGTACATCACTTGACGAGAAGCCACTTGGAGAACAAAATGAAAAATAAGAAGAAACAATGATCAGATAGAACAAATACAAGATAGAAGCTTCGTTCGACATCTTTGTGCTGAAAGCTCATGGAACATGTTACAAAAGGGTTTTGCAATCCCCGGATCAGCATAGCCAAGGACCCTTTAAGATGCAACTCCCGATCAGAACAAGTCCATAAAACCACTTCACTCAATGTAAAACCCCAAACTTCATATCGAGCATCCGTTGGAAGAATGCCTAGAACTACTAGATGAACCCACCTATATATTTCCGAAAGTTTCCAGTTATGCAATCAGGTGTTGGGGATACACGGGAAGCACCGCGCAATCAACTCTAAACCTACATCCAGGTGTATCCATCCTTCAACACATAACCAGTCTTTCTCGGAAACTGTTTACCTCGGACCTTCGAAAAGCATCCACTATAACAAGCTATGGCAATACTCTCGAACTACCTCCCCAGTACTGGGTGATGTCGGGGTTATCTTGCCACTGGCCGTATAGGAGAGATTTTCGATGTCGGCCGTCTTAAGTATTTAGTACTGCCGCGATATGCTTGTGTCAATGATACCCCGAAGCTCAACTCCTCGGTAACAGGAGGCATCGAGAACAATATCCTTGTCACAAGAACATCGAAACAATCCCAGAATACTCGCGGGATCCTAAAAAAAATTTGGTGCAATTTTTGAAAGTAGAAGAGAAAAGAGTAATCGTCAGGAGTCCTCACCAGAGAGAAAGGGGGTGAGAAGCAAAGAAATCCTACTCTCCGATATATATATATAGGACTCAAAATATTTTCAGTGTGTGCCTAGACTCAACCGTCAACGATTCGATCAATCAGTGGGGGCTTCTAGGTCGGAGAAGGCTCTGAATACCAACTTGTAATGCCCAGGATGGAATTATACCTCCTACGTGTCGAGGCATGACTTAAAGGCATAAGTCCATCCTAGAATGATCTCAAGTTTGGTATCTTTGCACGACTCATGTAAAAGAGGGATTAAATTGCAAAAGGAGATAGTTGGCTTACACTCGCCACTTCACACAATACATTACATAAGCAATCATCATACAGAACATCACAACCCGACTACGGGTGAAGATCCAAAAGAAAGATACCAAAACAACATAAAGCCACAGGTCAGGATCGAATCCTAGTAGAAACCACTACTGAACATCGAAACGTCACAAGCTAACAGCCAAACTCTTCAACGAGCTCCTGGTGAAGCACTGAACCAGCTCCTGCATCAAACTCGACTGAACCTGCATCTGGTGTGGTGAAGTAACTGTGAGCCACAGAGGACTCAGCAATCCCGTTCCCGGGTAACAAGACTATTTAAGCCTTGGGTGAGGACAAGGCTGAAGAAAGAACGAGAGGTGAAGGAAACAAAACAAGAGTCTGCAGCAGCAACTAGCACTAACTTAGGTAAAAGAGAGCGAGAAGAGAAGAGCATCGGTCGAAAGATGATCACGAAGTGATCCTAACTAAAGCCGGTCAAACATAACCCCACCGTGTTCAACTCCCGAATCCCTATTCGGAAATTGACAGTCACGGTACACACGCTGGTAGTGTATTAGAAACATTGTGTCAAGTTATCTACAACCGGAATTAACAAGCTCCCATCTGCCACATAACCGCGGGCACGGCTTTCGAAAGTTCAAACCCTGCAGGGGTGTTCCAACTTGACCCATTACAAGCCCACGATCCGCGGAGTCGCAACTCCATAGTTGGGAAGACCCGAGTATTCTCGGAATCCCGTGCTCAAGTTAAACCGAACTAAGGTAAGGCTAATCCAGCAAATCCTCCCGGCGTGTCGACACCCTGATAGTAGCCGCGCGTATCTAAGTCTCAGGACACGACCGGATGGGTGATGCTACAGGACCCAAACCTCGAGTTTCCCCGTGGTGGTTCCCGCAGGCTCCCCGTTTGGGACCAACACCATCAGCACTGGCCCCCCCTGCTATGTAGAAATAAAGGATCCTCGAGGGAGCGACCCTCTATGCAAATTTAATTAATTAATTAAGTTGTTATTATGAGGCAAATAGTACCAAATGTTGGGACTTGCTGGAAAAGACTTAGCACTTAGCGGTTTATCAAGGGGGTCCCATACACCCCAACCGTGTTAGGAACGCATAATCAAGGAACATAACACCGGTTTATACGGTTCCTAACGGCATGAGTGGAACAAAACACCAAGCAAAAGGCTTAGCCTTCCACCCTGCCAGTATATAGATGATTTCATTTTAAGCTTTTATATAGTGTGATATAACCCAACCAAACTTCAACATGAAGCAAGCATCTTCGGTCTTCACCTGCAACTAGCAATGCTATAAGAGGGGCTGAGCGCAGCGTACTTAGCCAAGCAACGGTTTGCATAGGTAGGGTGGTTAAACAGGTTCATGGTTACAAGTAGGAGGCTGACAAGAAAGACATGGGCATCGAGGCAAAACTATAGAGCGGAACTACTAGCAATGGCAAAGATAGTAATGGTATCCAGGTTCGGTCATCTTGCCTGGAATTCCACAAGGGAGAAGAACGGATCCAAGAAGAAGACGGAGCAACAGTCGAGCGGATCCTCACAACTCCGGAACGAAACCGAAGCTAACAAGAGAAGCAACCGGAAAGAAGGAAACAACACAGGGTAAACACAAAAACATAAACATGGCATACGATGCACAAACAAGGATGATGCATGTCCGGTTTAATTATGCATGGCATGGCAAGAGCACAAACAAATACTACAAGTTAAGTGGAGATCAATATGCAACGGGTTGCATATTGACGAAACACCACATTTTAATTATTTAATTGACTCTAGTTATTTACAAGACAAGATTAAATGTTTTTAACATGGCAAGAGGTGAAGCATAACTATTAAGACATTTTAAATGAGGCCAGAAAATAACAACAACATATCCGGAAAATCCCCATGAGCAAGTTTAATAATTATAAGCAAACAACAATTAAACATTTAAGTGTTGTTAACATGATGCGGATGACATGATTAAGTTTATGCAAGTTTTATTAAAAGGTTGACTAGAAGAAGATAAGAAACATTTGTCACCGTGGTGGAATGAAAAGGGGCCACGGCAACGATCCGAATATGATGCAACGGCAACATATCGGTACCGGTAACTCGTTGAGAGTCCGGTGCAAAAGGAAAGAATCGACGTGAGCAAGTCGAACAAGATGAAAGAGGTGGGGTGATCCCGTCACCGGGTTCCCACGAGTCGGTGACGAGGCAACCGAGGAACAAGACAAAAGGTGAAACGGGCACGGTGCACACACGGGAAACATTTCATACAACCACAACAAGCAACACACGGGTCATCGGCTTGGCGGTTATACCTTCGGAACAAACGTTCACGGGGTGGTTCGAGAGCGTAGAGGAAGAAGGCGTTCACGTGTCCGACGAGGAAGAAGTCGTTCCGTAGAGGGAAGTAGATACACGGGCGACGGTAGACGTTCACATTACGTGTCGTGGTTCTTGGCGAATTCCTCGTTTCCGGGCGACGGTAGAGGTACTCGCGCTCATTCTTCCGTAGATGAACGGGTCGTTGTGGTACTTGTCGGGGCCGTCTTGGCAACGTAGTTGTACACGTGGCCGTCGTGGGAAGTAGTGGAACTTGGTCGTTTTCCGGGCGTCGGTAGTCGTGCATGGGGCGTTTTGTAGATGTTCACGGATCTTCGGACTTGCGGCTGCGGTCTTCACATCAAAAGAACAAGAAAAAACAGCAACACAAAAAAAACACCATCACGGCACGGTCACGGTAAGGAGGCTGCTCGGGACGCTGGAAGGAGCTCGCGGACGAAGCTGGGCGGAGCCGGCTGCATCTGGCCAACCGGATCGACTGGCGGGCGCCAGTCGCTGAACGCGGGGGCGCGGCGAGGCAGAGGCCAGAGGAAGGGCCTCTTGGCCGCGGCTTTTGGACGGCGGGGCGGAAGTGCTTGGGGCGCCCTGGCGCGGGGCTGAAGAAGAGAGGCCGCGGACCGGACGGGAGGGGCGGCCGGCTGCAGGAGGAGGCCGAGCGCGACCTGGCGAGGCGACCTGGCTCGCGGGAAGGGAAGGGCGCGGCGAGGATCCTCGAGGCATCTGGACGAAGGGGAGGCCAGAGGGCCTGGCCGGCGGGTCGGCTTGCCTGGCCGGCGCTGGAGACGGGGGCGCTCGAGGGCTCCCGACCAGCACGTCGGCTCGCTGGGCGCGGCGATCCTCTTGCGGGGCGCCAGGGGCAAGGCGTCCGACGGCTGGACCGCGGGGCGAAGGCGACGCAGGTGCTCGGGGAGCTCCGGCGCGGGGAGATCGCGGAGGAGGAGCGCTGGAGGACGGGAGAATCGGGGAGAGGGAGGCTGGTCGAGGGGATCGGGGCGAGCGGGGAAGGGCACGGGGCCGAGGCGTGCGAAGGAAAACGGGCACGGGGGTGAGCGATGGGAGAGGGAAGAGGGTGAGCGAGCGAGATGAGGGAGGCTCGGGCTGGATCGAGATCGGGAGAATGGGTGCGGCGGCTGAGGGATCCAGAGGGAGAGGAGCGAGGAGAGGCTGGGGTCGGGAGCGCCCTAGGGTTTTCCCAGGAGGAGTCGGGCTGGGCCTGAGTGGCCAGCAGGGATGAGAGGCGGTTGGGCCTGAGGCCTGGGCCAAAGGCTGGGCCGAAGGTAGATGCGGCTTAAAGGCTGGGAGGCCTGGGGCTGCTAGGAGGCTCTCCTTTTTTTTATTTCTTTAACAGAAATAAAAAATAGAGAGAGTGCAAAAGAAATTAAGAAAAGAGGCCAGAACAGAAAATAAAATATGGAACATTTTTATAAGGCTTTACGGGATATTACCAACCCAACAAAAATAGTTCCAACACAAAGGAAGTGCAAACTAAAACATTTAGCTTGCAATAAAAGGAGTTTAGATTTTTGGCGGAGCCTCGAAACAACGGAAAGAAATTAAGACAAGGTTTAGAAGTAGAAACTCGAAGTGAAATAAACATGGGGAAATTATACAAGTGTGTTATGGGTAATTCCAAACAAATGGAATATTATTTATATAGCTCCATAAAATATTGAGAGGCTTTTATATGTTTTAAAGAGAAGACAACCTTCCCTCGATTTAAATGGACCGAAGGTCCACACGATTTATTTGGTTGAGATGCAAAATAAAAATGACATGATGGCATGATGACATGATGCAATGCAAAAATTAAATAACACAAGCACAAAAAAACACACGGGCAACCCGGAACATCTGGAATCTTCTGGAACCTTCTGGGACGTCAGTCTCGGGCGTCACAACTCTCCCACACTAACAGAGGATCTCGACCCGAGATCCTAGAGATATCACCGGGTAAAAACGAAGAGGAAGAGGTAAAACAAAGTTGCTTCTTTGACAGACGAGTGAAACCAAAGAACCTTGAGAGGTTGAACAAGTAGAAAGAAAGAATGCAACAGAGATGAATGAAGTTAAGAGCACTCCGTTAGAAAAAGTAATAAGGAACATTACGAGAACCTTGAAGGTTGAAAGACATGAAACAAGAGCTCACGGACCAAAAGAATATGAAACTGCCAGGGTATAGCCAAGGAATAAGAATGACAGAATTTGGGCAGCACTCCGTCTGAAAATGGAAGGAATTAACAAAACTTGAGGAGATGGAAAGATACTTGATGAAAACAACAACATATTGCCTCCGAAACAATTAAAAGAATGGCACAAGGTTAAGAAGGATTCAGACAGCACTCCGGTTAAAAGAGAGTTAAAACTTGATAAGATGATGGAACTAGAATGAAGAATACAACACTCCGGTTAAATGATAAACAAGGGAAAGAACATGATCTCGATAAATACGAGATGATGGTTAAAGAGAGCAATATTACAAAGCCTCCGGAACGAAAGAATAGATGCTAGATCGTTGGAAAGAAAAGATCGAAGAAGAAGATGACAACTTCTCCCACGAATGAATTAGAAAATCCTCCTTACGGAGAAGTGTTGAACAGAGTTGTTGGAATTCAACAACGAAAGAATAAGCTTGATGTGGGCTTATGGAAAACATCTCAAAATTAAGAGGTGACAACCAGCCACTAAGGAGAACATTTGATTGGATTGAGATCAACAAATAGACGAAGAACTTATTTCATCGGAATGATAAATGAAGAACTTGGGACATTTATAAGCACCATAATAACAACAATCCTTAGGGAAAGCTTTTAGGTGAAATACAACCCAAGATAACTCCAACGAATAAATTGAATGGTTGGAAAGATCTTCTTAACAAGGAAAATGATGGTTTTAAATATCTCGTTCTTGATAACTCATGAATCATGAAACATGAAGGAACTGTCAATAATGACATAACACCATCTAGAAAGACAAGGTAGAACGGATTGCAATTGGAATGCATGATGAAGAATGCTTGAGCTCCAACAAGAATCTTGATGAAGACTTCAGGGATGAATTAAAAGATGATGAACCACCATGAGAACTCCGGTAATGAAAGCAAGAGAAGTGAAAGATGGAAAGAATAAGATTCAAGGCCTGCGATGAATTAGATTGAGGTTCAAATGATAAAATTGAAATAACTTGAAGCTCCGGAAAACAAGATGAACAACTTAGAAGCGAGAATATGATATGATGAACAAGCTCCGGACAAAAGAATTAAAATCACCTTGAAGGAATAAGAATAAGAATTATGTCATGCATCTCCTTCACCAATTTAAATTGATGACAACCAAAGGATTTGGCATACTACTTATTCTCATTGGAAAGGATTAAGAGAGATCTCGCACAACCTTGGGTAACTCTTCAACGAACCACCGGTAGGATTATGAAACGAACAAATGAATTAAAACGATAACAACGGAAGGGTAAACTTGAAAGAACCACCGTAAAAAAATATGGAGACGAACGAAGAGACATCAATGAAGCATATTTGGAGGACGAAGTTGAAAACTGAGAACGAAGAAATATTCTGAAATGATGTCCTTCGGAGGAACACAAAGAAAAGAATTCATGAAATGCTTCGGACGGTATAAAAGAATTCCTCACATTCAAACGATAATGAGGGTGGCATGAAGCTAGAACCACGAATCTTGAGAACGGGTCAAAATTTAAGAGAAACACTTCCCCGGTCTCCAAATAAGAGAAGGCGATGAAATACACCACCATGAATTGTATAGGTACTCCGTAATGAAGAATTAAAAGGTTGAACCAATGATGAAAAAGAATTTGAAAGCGATATTGGAGAAGGCATGTGACTGATGGGAATCATTCTTACGTCACACCTTAAAAGAATTCTCCGGAGAAAGAAGAGTCAGGTAAGATCTTGGGAAAAGACTTGTGGGTTAGGGCCCACTCAAAGAAATCACCGTTGAAAAAGATTACTTGAGATAATGCACCGGTTGAATTAAAAAGGCTTGAGTAAGAAGACAATGCTCAAAATAATTTGAACGGATTAAGAATGAAATTATGAATCTTCAGCACTCCGGATATGAATAACAAGAGGAGAATGATTAATTGGTGCACCGGAATAAGAAAGCATTGTGACAACATGTGAAACCAGAGGCACGGATATGAACAATACGGGAGCTTGAAGTACATCCACCGGCAGAATTATGAAAACAAAAGAATGATGAACTTGGAGTTTCCTGAGCATCTTCACGATAAATCACCGGATAAGAACATTGAAGGAAAAGAATGCATAAAAATCACATGAATAAAATGGATACTTCATCTGAGAATTCCAGCTCCATAAAGAGAAGGGAGGGAGGGTGGGGAAACAAAGATGACTTGGAATGAACAAAATGGACACCGGTTGAAAAAGAATTAACATGACCATCTTGATGATCAAGAAGGATTAGCACTCCCATAGAAATATGAGAACACCGATTAGGAAGGTATGGAATCAACACTTGACATCGAAGCAACTCGAATACCAGAATCAAAACAAGAACAAAGGATAGATGTGCAACATGATCTTCACAAGCATCATTCGAACAGAGAATTGAACGAATGAATTTTGCAGGTACATCAACTTGACGAGAAGCCACTTGGAGAACAAAATGAAAATAAAAAGGAACAAGGAACAGATAGAACAAATACAAGATAGAAGCTTCGTTCGACATCTTCGTGCTGAAAGCTCATGGAACGTGTTACAAAAGGGTTTTGCAATCCCCGGATCAGCATAGCCAAGGACCCTTTAAGATGCAACTCCCGATCAGAACAAGTCCATAAAACCACTTCACTCAATGTAGAACCCCGAACTTCACATCGAGCATCCGTTGGAAGAATGCCTAGAACTACTAGATGAACCCACCTATAGATTTCCGAAAGTTTCCAGTTATGCAATCAGGTGTTGGGGATACACGGGAAGCACCGCGCAATCAACTCTAAACCTACATCCAGGTGTATCCATCCTTCAACACATAACCAGTCTTTCTCGGAAACTGTGTACCTCGGACCTTCGAAAAACATCCACTATAACAAGCTATGGCAATACTCTCGAACTACCTCCCCAGTACTGGGTGATGTCGGGGTTATCTTGCCACTGGCCGTATAGGAGAGATTTTCGATGTCGGCCGTCTTAAGTATTTAGTACTGTCGCGATATGCTTGTTACAATGATACCCCGAAGCTCAACTCCTCGGTAACAGGAGGCATCGAGAACAATATCCTTGTCACAAGAACATCGAAACAATCCCAGAATACTCGCGGGATCCTAAAAAAAATTTGTGCAAATTTTGAAGATGGGAGAGACAAGAGTAGACGTCAGGAGTCCTCACCAGAGAGAAAGGGGATGAGAAGCAAAGAAATCCTACTCTCCGATATAATATAGGACTCAAAAAGTTTTCAGTGTGTGCCTAGACTCGACCGTCAACGATTCGATCAATCAGTGGGGGCTTCTAGGTCGGAGAAGGCTCTGATACCAACTTATAATGCCCAGGATGGGACTATACCTCCTACGTGTCGAGGCACGACTTAAAGGTATAAGCCCATCCTAGAATGATCTCAAGTTTGGTATCTTTGCACGACTCATGTAAAAGAGGGATTAAAATGCAAAAGGAGATAGTTGGTTTACACTCGCCACTTCACACAATACATTACATAAGCAAACGTCATTCAGAACATCACAACCCGACTACGGGTGAAGATCCAAAAGAAAGATACCAAAACAACATAAAGCCACCGGTCAGGATCGAATCCTAGTAGAAACCACTACTGAACATCGAAACGTCACGAGCAAACAGCCAAACTCTTCATCGAGCTCCCGGTGAAGAACTGATCCAACTCCTGCATCAAACTCGGCTGAACCTGCATCTGGTGTGGTGAAGTAACTGTGAGCCACAGAGGACTCAGCAATCCCGTTCTCGGGTAACACGACTATTTAAGCCTTGGGTGAGGATAAGGCTGAAGAAAGAAATATGAGGTGAAGGAACAAACAAGAGTCTGCAGCAGCAACTAGCACTAACTTACGTAATAGAGAGCGAGAAGAGAAGTGCCTCGGTCGAAAGATGATCACGAAGTGATCCTAACTAAAGCCGGTCAAACATAACCCCACCGTGTTCAACTCCCGAATCCCTATTCGGAAATTGACAGTCACGGTACACACGCTGGTAGTGTATTGAAACATTGTGTCAAGTTATCTACAACCGGAATTAACAAGCTCCCATCTGCCACATAACCGCGGGCACGGCTTTCGAAAGTTCAAACGCTGCAGGGGTGTTCCAACTTGGCCCATCACAAGCCCACGATCCGCGGAGTCGCAACTCCATAGGTGGGAAGGCCCGAGTATCCTCGGAATCCCGTGCTCAAGTTAAACCGAACTAAGGTAAGGCTAATCCAGCAAATCCTCCCGGCGTGTCGACACCCTGATAGTAGCCGCGCGTATCTAAGTCTCTGGACACGACCGGATGGGCGATTCTACAGGACCCAATCCTCGAGTTTCCCCGTGGTGGTTCCCGCAGACTCCCCGTTTGGGACCAACACCATCGGCACTGGCCCCCCCTGCTATGTAGAAATAAAGGATCCTCGAGGGAGCGACCCCCTATGCAAATTTAATTAATTAATTAAGTTGTTATTATGAGGCAAATAGTACCAAATGTTGGGACTTGCTGGAAAAGACTTAGCACTTAGCGGTTTATCAAGGGGGTCCCATACACCCCAACCGTGTTAGGAACGCATAATCAAGGAACATAACACCGGTTTATACGGTTCCTAACGGCATGAGTGGAACAAAACACCAAGCAAAAGGCTTAGCCTTCCACCCTGCCAGTATATAGATGATTTCATTTTAAGCTTTTATATAGTGTGATATAACCCAACCAAACTTCAACATGAAGCAAGCATCTTCGGTCTTCACCTGCAACTAGCAATGCTATAAGAGGGGCTGAGCGCAGCGTACTTAGCCAAGCAACGGTTTGCATAGGTAGGGTGGTTAAACAGGTTCATGGTTACAAGTAGGAGGCTGACAAGAAAGACATGGGCATCGAGGCAAAACTATAGAGCGGAACTACTAGCAATGGCAAAGATAGTAATGGTATCCGGGTTCGGTCATCTTGCCTGGAATTCCACAAGGGAGAAGAACGGATCCAAGAAGAAGACGGAGCAACAGTCGAGCGGATCCTCACAACTCCGGAACGAAACCGAAGCTAACAAGAGAAGCAACCGGAAAGAAGGAAACAACACAGGGTAAACACAAAAACATAAACATGGCATACGATGCACAAACAAGGATGATGCATGTCCGGTTTAATTATGCATGGCATGGCAAGAGCACAAACAAATACTACAAGTTAAGTGGAGATCAATATGCAACGGGTTGCATATTGACGAAACACCACATTTTAATTATTTAATTGACTCTAGTTATTTACAAGACAAGATTAAATGTTTTTAACATGGCAAGAGGTGAAGCATAACTATTAAGACATTTTAAATGAGGCCAGAAAATAACAACAACATATCCGGAAAATCCCCATGAGCAAGTTTAATAATTATAAGCAAACAACAATTAAACATTTAAGTGTTGTTAACATGATGCGGATGACATGATTAAGTTTATGCAAGTTTTATTAAAAGGTTGACTAGAAGAAGATAAGAAACATTTGTCACCGTGGTGGAATGAAAAGGGGCCACGGCAACGATCCGAATATGATGCAACAGCAACATATCGGTACCGGTAACTCGTTGAGAGTCCGGTGCAAAAGGAAAGAATCGACGTGAGCAAGTCGAACAAGATGAAAGAGGTGGGGTGATCCCGTCACCGGGTTCCCACGAGTCGGTGACGAGGCAACCGAGGAACAAGACAAAAGGTGAAACGGGCACGGTGCACACACGGGAAACATTTCATACAACCACAACAAGCAACACACGGGTCATCGGCTTGGCGGTTATACCTTCGGAACAAACGTTCACGGGGTGGTTCGAGAGCGTAGAGGAAGAAGGCGTTCACGTGTCCGACGAGGAAGAAGTCGTTCCGTAGAGGGAAGTAGATACACGGGCGACGGTAGACGTTCACATTACGTGTCGTGGTACTTGGCGAATTCCTCGTTTCCGGGCGACGGTAGAGGTACTCGCGCTCATTCTTCCGTAGATGAACGGGTCGTCGTGGTACTTGTCGGGGCCGTCTTGGCAACGTAGTTGTACACGTGGCCGTCGTGGGAAGTAGTGGAACTTGGTCGTTTTCCGGGCGTCGGTAGTCGTGCACGGGGCGTTTTGTAGATGTTCACGGATCTTCGGACTTGCGGCTGCGGTCTTCACATCAAAAGAACAAGAAAAAACAGCAACACAAAAAAAACACCATCACGGCACGGTCACGGTAAGGAGGCTGCTCGGGACGCTGGAAGGAGCTCGCGGACGAAGCTGGGCGGAGCCGGCTGCATCTGGCCAACCGGATCGACTGGCGGGCGCCAGTCGCTGAACGCGGGGGCGCGGCAAGGCAGAGGCCAGAGGAAGGGCCTCTTGGCCGCGGCTTTTGGACGGCGGGGCGGAAGTGCTTGGGGCGCCCTGGCGCGGGGCTGAAGAAGAGAGGCCGCGGACCGGACGGGAGGGGCGGCCGGCTGCAGGAGGAGGCCGAGCGCGACCTGGCGAGGCGACCTGGCTCGCGGGAAGGGAAGGGCGCGGCGAGGATCCTCGAGGCATCTGGACGAAGGGGAGGCCAGAGGGCCTGGCCGGCGGGTCGGCTTGCCTGGCCGGCGCTGGAGACGGGGGCGCTCGAGGGCTCCCGACCAGCACGTCGGCTCGCTGGGCGCGGCGATCCTCTTGCGGGGCGCCAGGGGCAAGGCGTCCGACGGCTGGACCGCGGGGCGAAGGCGACGCAGGTGCTCGGGGAGCTCCGGCGCGGGGAGATCGCGGAGGAGGAGCGCTGGAGGACGGGAGAATCGGGGAGAGGGAGGCTGGTCGAGGGGATCGGGGCGAGCGGGGAAGGGCACGGGGCCGAGGCGTGCGAAGGAAAACGGGCACGGGGGTGAGCGATGGGATAGGGAAGAGGGTGAGCGAGCGAGATGAGGGAGGCTCGGGCTGGATCGAGATCGGGAGAATGGGTGCGGCGGCTGAGGGATCCAGAGGGAGAGGAGCGAGGAGAGGCTGGGGTCGGGAGCGCCCTAGGGTTTTCCCAGGAGGAGTCGGGCTGGGCCTGAGTGGCCAGCAGGGATGAGAGGCGGTTGGGCCTGAGGCCTGGGCCAAAGGCTGGGCCGAAGGTAGATGCGGCTTAAAGGCTGGGAGGCCTGGGGCTGCTAGGAGGCTCTCCTTTTTTTTATTTCTTTAACAGAAATAAAAAATAGAGAGAGTGCAAAAGAAATTAAGAAAAGAGGCCAGAACAGAAAATAAAATATGGAACATTTTTATAAGGCTTTACGGGATATTACCAACCCAACAAAAATAGTTCCAACACAAAGGAAGTGCAAACTAAAACATTTAGCTTGCAATAAAAGGAGTTTAGATTTTTGGCGGAGCCTCGAAACAACGGAAAGAAATTAAGACAAGGTTTAGAAGTAGAAACTCGAAGTGAAATAAACATGGGGAAATTATACAAGTGTGTTATGGGTAATTCCAAACAAATGGAATATTATTTATATAGCTCCATAAAATATTGAGAGGCTTTTATATGTTTTAAAGAGAAGACAACCTTCCCTCGATTTAAATGGACCGAAGGTCCACACGATTTATTTGGTTGAGATGCAAAATAAAAATGACATGATGGCATGATGACATGATGCAATGCAAAAATTAAATAACACAAGCACAAAAAAAACACACGGGCAACCCGGAACATCTGGAATCTTCTGGAACCTTCTGGGACGTCAGTCTCGGGCGTCACAGGTTAACTAATGTACCTAGTACTTTCATGAGATTAATGAATGAAGTTTTACGTGCTTTCATTGGACGATTTGTGGTAGTTTACTTTGATGATATTTGATTTATAGCAGATCTTTGGAGGAACATTTGGAAAATTTACGTGTTGTTTTTATTGCTCTACGTGATGCACGTTTGTTTGGTAACCTTGGAAAGTGCACATTTTGCACCGACCGAGTATCTTTTCTTGGCTATGTTGTTACTCCACAGGGAGTTGAGGTTGATAAAGCCAAGATTGAAACTATTGAGAGTTGGCCGTAGCCCAAAACGGTCACACACGTGAGGAGTTTCCTTGGCCTCGCTGGATTCTATAGGAGTTTTGTGAGAGATTTCAGCACCATTGCTGCACCTCTCAATGAGCTTACAAAAAAGGATGTGCCTTTTGTTTGGGGTACTGCATAGGAAGAAGCATTCACGATATTGAAAGATAAGTTGACACATGCTCCTTTACTCCAACCTCCTGATTTTAATAAGACTTTTGAGCTTGAATGTGATGCTAGTGGAATTGGAATAGGAGGTGTGTTATTACAACATGCTAAACCTGTTGCATACTTTTCTGAAAAATTGAGTGGGCCTAGTTTGAATTATTCTACTTATGATAAGGAATTATATGCTCTTGTTCGGACTTTGGAAACATGGCAACATTATTTATGGCCCAAAGAATTTGTTATACATTCTGATCATGAATCTTTGAAGCACATTAAAAGTCAAGCAAAACTGAACCGTAGACATGCTAAATGGGTTGAATTCATAGAGACTTTCCCTTATGTTATTAAACGCAAGAAGGGAAAAGAAAATGTTATTGCTGATGCATTGTCTCGTCGTTATACTATGCTTTCACAACTTGACTTTAAAATATTTGGTTTGGAGACCATCAAAGATAAATATGTGCATGATGGTGAATTTAAAGATGTATTGCAGAATTATAAAGAAGGGAGAACATGGAACAAGTTCGTCGTTAATGATGGATTTGTGTTTCATGCTAACAAGCTATGCATTCCAGCTAGCTCTGTTCGTCTTTTGTTGTTGCAGGAGGCGCATGGAGGAGGATTAATGGGACACTTTGGCGTGAAGAAAACGGAGGACATACTTGCCACACATTTCTTGTGGCCAAAGATGAGACGGGATGTTGAGTGTTTTGTTTCTCGCTGCACTACATGTCAAAAAGCTAAGTCCACGACTCAATCCTCATGGTTTATATATGCCTTTGCCTGTCCCTAGTATTCCTTGGGAAGATATATCTATGGACTTTGTTTTGGGTTTACCTCGAACAAAGAAGGGGAGGGATAGCATATTTGTTGTCGTGGATAGGTTCTCGAAGATGGCACACTTTATACAATGTCATAAAAGCGATGATGTTGCTAATGTTGCTAATTTGTTCTTTCGTGAAATTATTCTCTTGCACGGTGTGCCAAATACTATTGTTTTAGATCGTGATACTAAATTTCTTAGCCACATTTGGAGATGTTTATGGGCTAAGTTGGGGACTAAACTGCTTTTTAGTACTACTTGTCACCCTCAAACTGATGGACAAACTAAAGTAGTCAATAGAACTTTGTCTACTATGCTTAGGGCTGTTTTGAAGAATAACAAGAAAATGTGGGAAGAATGCTTGCCTCATATTGAATTTGCTTATAATCGTTCATTGCATTCTACTACTAAGATGTGCAATTTTGAAATTGTCTATGGTTTCCTACCTCGTGCACCTATTAATTTGTTGTCTCTTCCATTTTCGGAGAAAGGTTAATTTTGATGCTAAACAACGTGCTGAATTGATCTTAAAAATGCATGAGTTAACTAAGGAAAATATTGAGCGCATGAATGCTAAATATAAACTTGTTGGAGATAAGGGTAGAAAATATGTTGTCTTTGCACCTGGAGATCTTGTTTGGTTACATTTGCGCAAGAATAGGTTTCCTAATTTGCGCAAGTCAAAGCTAATGCCACGTGCTGATGGTCCTTTTAAGGTGTTAGAGAAAATAAATGATAATGCATATAAACTTGAGTTGCCTGCAAATTTTGAGGTTAGTCCCACATTTAACATTGCAGATTTGAAGCCTTACTTGGGTGAGGAAGATGAGCTTCCGTCGAGGACGACTTCAATTCAAGAAGGGGAGGATGATGAGGACATCACTAACAAGGTTACACTAATTAGGGCGTCATTTAGACTTTGGGGGTTTTTGTTTAGATTAAAGTTCGTCATAGCTGCAACTTCGCGTACTTCGTTTGTGTTCAACGACCAGACAAAGATGTCACAGAACCCCACCTTGATCAATAAAGCTCTCCTTTTATATTCGCAATATCCAGATTGCAATCTTAGTTTCTTACTTGTTCTTCGTTTGCTTGCAGGAAATAGACCCTCGTGGTCAGGTTGATCGTGCTCCGGCGTGGTCAATAACCTCTCGGAGTTGGTTTAGCGATTGCTAACGCGCGACGTCCTCGCACGTTCGTAGTCGGATCGTCAAAGTCTACTCCACCAAAAGCGATAGCCACCATCTCATCGAAAGACAGGACACCTTTGCCTCTAACACAAGATGACCGTCACCTTGGATCTCATTACTATCATTGTTATGCTAGTTGTCTCGATGCTATCGCTATATGTCGCGCTGCCTATCAATTGTTGTCAGCCTCTCATTGTTGCCATGAAACCTCTAACCTTTGACACTATCCCAGCAAACCGTTGTTTGGCTATGTTACCGCTTGCTCAGCCCCTCTTATAGCGTTGTTAGTTGCAGGTGAAGATGAAGACTGCTCCATGTTGGATCTTGGTTTTGGAATATCACAATATCTCTTAATTAAATTAATGCACATATATACTTGGCAATGGGTGGAAGGCTTGGCCTTTTGCTCGGTGTTTTGTTCCACTCATGCCGCCTTAAGAACCGATAAACCGGTGTTATGTTCCTTGAGTTTGCGTTCCTAACACGGTTGGGGGTTATGGGACCCCCTTGACAGTTCGCTTTGAATAAAACTCCTCCAGCAAGGCCCAAATTTAGTTTTACAATTTGCCTAATAACTAAATAACTTGCATAGGGACTTTTCGGACCCCGAGGACGTAATTAACAATCCGGGCCAGTGCTCCTCATGAGTGTTGGTTCAAACTGGGCAGCATGCGGGGCCGCCTTGGGGAAACACGAGGTTTATCTGGTTTTACCCGTAGCTTGACCTATGCGGGGCCTGAGACGATTCTGATCGGGTCTTCCCTAAGATAAGGGGTTTTTACCTTTGCTAATCGTGAGAGCTTGTGATGGGCTAAGTTGGGACACCCTTGTAGGGTTATGATCTTTCAAAAGCCGTGCCCGCGGTTATGTGGCAGATTGAAATTTGTTAATATCCGGTTGTAGAAAACTTGACAGAGGATCCGAAATAAAATACGCCAACCGTCTCTTTTCATTTTAAGAAGAGAACACGGTGGGCTTATGTTTGACTCGTAGGTAGTTCAGGATCTCTTAGCGATCATTACTAGTTTGCGACCGTTTGCGTAGATGCTCATCTTATTCTTGTACTCGTAATTAGCCACCATATAATTCTTAGCCGCTGCTGCAACTCACCACTTAACCTCTCCATACCCATTAAGCTTTGCTAGTCTTGATACCCATGGTTATGGGATTGCCGAGTCCCCGTGGCTCACAGATACTACAACAACAGTTGCAGGTGCAGGTTTTCGATGACTTGACGTGAGAGCGATGTTTACTTATGTTGGAGTTCCTTCTTCTTCTTCTTCGCCAGTCTTGGGATAGGTTCCTGGTCGGCAGCCTGTGATAGCAGGATGGATGTCGTTGTGTTTTTCATCCGTAGTCGGATTCTTGTGTATGATGTGTTGTATCCATGTGACATTGTATGACTTGTATGTATCCCCATCTATTTATGTAATGATACGATGTAATGATATCCATTTTGCTAAGCACCCGAAATGCGGTTGTGCCCCAATCACGAAGTTATGACGTGATCGGGATAGAATCGCATCTTGGGCATGATAATGAGTTGTTCTGCGATGCATGTTGGCCACTAGCCTTGATCTGATCCATGGCACGAAGCAAAATGACACAACATTTTGGGCCAACATTCACTCTTGCTTCAATGAACACAAGCATTTCGAGCCCTACTCTGATGCGCTCATCCGTAATTATGGCGCAAAGTCTCTCAACCATCGATGGTACATCATCCAAGAGGTCGTGTCGAATTATTGCGGCCACTTTATGCAACTTGTCGCACAGTGTCCAAGTGGTGCACCAATCACCGAGCAAGTAAGTTCATCATTTGGCCGGATATGCATTGTGTTGTAGATCATTTGACCAGATATGCATTATGTTGTAAATCATTTGGCCGGATATGCATTGTTTTGTAGATCACTTGGCTGGATATGCATTGTTTTGTATATCAGTTGGCCTGCTATGCATTGTTTTGTAGATGATTTGGCAGGATATGCATTGTTTTGTACATGATTTGATTGACTATGCATTGTTTGGTAGATCATTTGGAGGGATATGCATTGTTTTGCAGATCATTTGAACTGATATGCATTGTTTTGTAGCTCATTTGGTCAGATATACATTGTTGACAATGTTTTACTCCCTGCGTTTCATAATATGGAGCGTTTTTGGCACTAATGTAATGTGAAAAACACTCTTATATTATGGGACGAAGGGAGTATTTTGTAATGTTCTTGTGCGTGCGGTGTGTTTTGGAAGCTGGAAGCCACGACTAGTCAGGTACAGTACAGTACACTGGTTAACTAGTTCAGCATTCAACTTGTATCTTGCGCGTATGCCGTTCAAATAGAGTTCCAGCTCCGCGCTTCCGCCCGCTTCCTTCCCACCCGCGCCGCAGGCTACGTGGCGACGGCCGTCCAGTAGCTTTTCATGCAGGCGCTGGCGGGAGTGCCGATGATCCGCGCCCACTCCCACCCGCCGCGGCCCTCCGCCGCACGCCGCAGCTCCGCCAACTGCACGCCACAAAAAAACAAAAAGCTCCAGTAAGCATTCATCCATCTCCCTGCTGCACCTGCACACACGACCGTGAACCTTGCCTTGTTGCTTACCCGGCCGTCGCGCAGTTCGAAGACCACCGCATCCTCGGAGAACGGCACGGGCCGCACAGCCGCCACCTGTTCGTCGAATTGCGTAGGCGTCATTAGCGACCCCGTTACCAACAAATATAGCAGGCGAAGAGGACCAGAATGACACCGCCGCAGTCAGCTGTAGGGTGCCGAGGTGTTGGTTTGCGGCGCTCACCTTTTCGTCGCAGCTCCCCCTGAAGCTGCTCGCGTAGTGCGCGTCCGCGGCGCCCATCGTGGCGCAGCTCTGCTCGCTGCCGCCGGCAACGTCCGTCCTCGTGCCGGATGGTTCCGACGGGTGGCCGTGGCTCGTCCACCTCCACGTTCGCTCGTCCAGGTGCCGCAGGTAGACGTGTCCGTCGGACCCGATGACGAACAGCTGGGTGGCGTCGAAGCACGGCCCTGGGGCGACCACGAGGGTGACGTCCCGGTGGGGCGTCCCGTGCTCTACCCACTCCCACTCGCCCTGCGGGCTGAAATGGTACTCCACGAGTCCCCCATGCTCGGATATCATGAAGATGGAGCCGGTGAGGGAGAGAGGGGACGGCCTCATCGCTGTCCCAGGGGATCTTGACAGGACGAGGTGAGGTGATTGGTAGTGCCTGTGCCACAGCTCTGTAATTCTGTTATACTGGTACATCCGACCATTCCGGCCAACCACGAAGATGATATTTCTTCTGAACACCTCCTGATCCACGATGAATGCAACCTTGGTATCTGGAGGGCTGTGGCAGTCCTTCCACTTGAATTTACGCAATGCCACCTGAAATGGTTTGAAATAACTTCTATTTTTAAGACAAGTCAAAGCAACTTAGTACAAAACATTATATAATTTGGGATTTTTTTTCAGATGAATATATACTCTAAACTATATTGAGAGCAGAGCACATTTGAATGATGATTTTGTTTGAGAAAAAAAACAATCATTAGCCTCCTCCTTTTTAGTGTGAAGGAGGGAAGAACAGAAGGGTGGTTTGTTCTCGATTATCATGACGATTTGTCCTAAATTTGTTAGAAGCTCATGTTTTTAACATGATTGCACCTGTAGTTAATCCGGTCATGATTCTTGACACTTTTGAGATATCGCTGATTTCTGTGTTAAAACTATTGCATTGGCTATATCTACCAAGTAATTGTGGAAAGATCAATCTTCTATGAACTACCTATCCTCTGGAATATTAAAGGATATGAAGAAAGAGTGATTTGCTGCATTTCTTGTGATGCTGAATTTTGTGTGCACGTGTTCCAGTTCTCTAGCTATACTCCTATCAGTGAATTCTTAGTACTTCTGTACTCTATAGGTTAATGCATGCTTCGTATACATGGAATTATCTTGAGTAGAAGATTCATAATTTCTCGTATGGAAAACAGAAAAACTATTGCTCACTGGTCATTGCCATGCAGTGTCTTTTCTTTTTTCCAGGAGATACGCGGGACTTTGGGCAGGAGATAAAAAATAATGGCTTTTGCTCATAAAGGTGCATGCATTTAATCTTGGATAATGCAATATCTTGTATGAAAGTGCACATTTTATCTTTTGTATAATAAGACAACCCCGGAAGCCCGGTGCACGTAGCTCCCACTTGCGCAGGGTCCGGGGAAGAGTCCGACCACGCAGCCTTTCCCTACATTTCTATAAGAGGATGTTTCCAGGACTTGAACCCATGACCTCATGGTCACAAGGCTCCCCTTCAATAATAAGACAAACATTTTGTGAAATTAAAACATGTTTGGACTTCTACCGTGAATTGTAGCAATCTGCCTCTCTTGTTAACGAAGAAAAGTGCATCATCTGTTGTTACTCTGCGTGATAACCCAGGGATGCCATCCCGTGGAGGCCCACTTGCAACCTGTCTTCCCTTCCTCATTGCTGTGCAATTAATCCATAAGAGTTCATCACCATTTCTTTCTCTAATATGCAAGTTCCCGTGAAGATCGACAAGATACAGGCTGCCATTATAGCTTCCTAGTGTACCCTTCATGCCTGTAATGTGTTCATGTCTTAGCCATAGCCAAACACCATTGCTGTTGAGATATTCCAAAGTTAATCCATTATCTGTTATGAGGAAAAGTGATCTATCTGCATGCATCACCCGCATATGGAAGTTAAGATAAATGCTTCGTGATAGAATGTTGTATGATTCAGTTTCATCACTCTCATGACTATGAACATGCAGGTAGTGTTGCTTCTCTTCTGCTTTACGCCTTCTAGGTGGGGCATTGCTCAGGTTGGTTGGTTCCGTATCTGCAACTACATTCATCGCTCCAGTAATACAGTTTGTAGGGCCATGCTCTTCGGTGCAATATTCTGCATTCCAACCTTCTGTTTCTGGTGTATCTAGAATAGACCACTCATACTTGTTTGGCACTTTCCTTCTTATGCTATTTTGTTGACTTGGACCAAAATGATCACCTCCCATGCCAGGTAAATGTAGCTCTCCAAGCCTACCATCATCTAGCTGGAATATCAATCTGCTAACTTGAATCTGTAGACCTCGAACACTTACTGCTACTTTTGCATGGTCAGGAGACATGTGATTTACCCATAGTCCTCTAATCTTATTGCTTGAAGCCCCACCTTGTCCAATGAAGAATATAAACAATGTCAACTTAGTTTCTTCTTGGAACTTAAAGAATTGCTGTAGTAAGAATTGGATCGATTGGTATTTTGTTCAGAAAAAGATTACATGCAATGATATGGTCCTAGGCGAGAAGTTGAGAGTATGTCATGTTTATTGCTGACAAAAGAATAGTATACAACATCATATCATGACCTGAGTGCGGCATATGGGCTTAAAGAAGAGTTTATTGCTGCTGATTCACTTTACTTGAAGGACATCCTATCTTGAACTAGCATATTCATAACTATGGTTCATTTTTATCTTTCAACTCCAAGAACAATTCAATATCATTACGTAAATTGTTCTGCTATGTGAAGTTCCTTCAAATTCATCTTTGATGACCTCAGTCACAAAATAATAAAGATGTCCAAAGTCTAAGGAAGGAGTTTCCACCTGTATATTTTGGAAACTGATACTCAAATACTTTTCCTGTGGTTGTTGTAAAAAACATTGAAGTCGCATCATTAGATTCATCCTGTTGAACTTCTGTAATTGAACTTAGTCTTTGACCCTTAGGTGCTCCATGTTTATCCCACTTCCACTTTCTTCTATGCAAGCACCGCTCCACTAAAAGACCATCCTGCCAATCTATAAACACCTTTGACAACTGAATATATCACAAAATAAATGTTATTTTAGTGGATCAGAGTCCCTAGGGTCATAGACATGACATAATCATACTACAATAGCTAGCAAACTTTTTTTTGTAGTTATTTCTTTTCAAATTATCTATAGTTAGTCGATGAAGCTTAAGTTGTTAGTTTCTGTTCAACTGTGTGGATGATACTTTATGGTTAACTTGGAACCATCATAGTTATCAGGAACACACCATATATTGTCGCCAAATCATAAAAAGCGAGTTCACCTTTGAAATACATAATGTGCAAATGGGTAATGTTGCCTTGTTAGCTTTGATCCAGCAATAAATTGCTTATGATAATACAGATTCTTACATACCTTGGTTATCAGAAAGAGTGATACTGAATTAGAGCCTAATAGACCATGCAAAGCACACCCAACAGATGAGCTCAGCGAGACATTTTTGGTTGTTTGTTCACTCCATATATGTTTTTTCCATGATGGCTTCGTTTCCTTATCAAATTCATATAGGTCTCCAGTAGAACTGCACTGCATTATCCCATGTTAGCATTGGTGTACATCAACAGTATATCAAATCTTGAACTAACAGCATAAATGAGTATAGCGTTGTCTTGTATGAGAAGGTTGATATATTTATTGCTTAACTTATCCTCCTAGTTATGTTTAATGAAACAACTGAGATATGGGTAGAAACTATGTTACGGAAAGTTGGAGGAATACGTTTGACATTCCTTGAACCCTTTTGTTTCAGTCATTGACCAGTATAGGGGCAAATTGAGACTTCACCGAACAAATCTTTTCCTTCTAGGGTAGGTTGAAAAGGTACCCCCAACCCCACCCACCCCCTCATATCCTCAAATACACATGCTAAACATACCTTACTGTGAACACGGTCCCTGGTCTTGCATTTTCAGCATCAGATATATATGATACATCTGCTCCTGGAGGACGCCCATGGCAATTCCACCTATGCATCAGTAGCATTCAACCATTATTTTATTTGAAGCCATGGTAGTAGTGATAAAAGAAGTTGTACCCCGCAAAAAAAAGTTGCAAATAGTGCGATTTCTATAAATAGGTTATAGGAAAATCTGCAAATTGTTTTTATTCATTCAGTTAACCAAACCTTCTGCCAAAACTTCAAAAACACTGTTAGCATTTTCTAGTCAGGAAAAGAATATCTTTAAAATCATAAGCCCTTTATTCTACCATGCCATCGTGTTTTAAGTAATTATGGATCTCTTAAAGTATGTAATATAGCTAATATTTCTTTTGAACACCTTTTCCATGAATATAGTATTTCAAGATACATAACTAATGATGGAACACACATCATTGGCCCCATATACGCATTTAACCCCTTTTTCCCTTACCTCCCCCCTCCCTCATCCCTCCCGCGTCGCCCCCCGCGTGGCGACGGGGAGGGAACCCTAGATCACGCCGCCGGTCCCCCTCCCCTCCTCTCTCCTCCTCCCTCACCGCCGCCAGGGGGCCCGGCCGGGCAAAGACCGATCGGCGCCGGCGCCGGCGGGGCATCCTCGTCCTCCCGAACGGTGGGGTTGGCGCGGGTCAACACCCCGAGCCGGGCCGTGGCACTGACGCCGGGCGCCACGGCGGTTCGTCTGCAGCGGCGGCGCAGTGGCGTTGTGTGCCTGGGGCGGCGGCGGGTCGGTCGTCCTTTTCCTACGACGGCAAGGGCTACGGTCGGCACATGTCGTGGGCGGCTGCCTCTTCTACGGCGTGGGCTGACGGAGGTGGCGGCGCGGCAGCGGTATGCTCGACCCCCTTCTCTACAGCCGTGGTGGCACATGAATCGGTTGCTGGTGGCAGCTCCTCTTGTACTCTGGTTTGGCTCAGCTGGCCGATGGGTGGCAAGGGCGCCATGAGGGGGGAGGCAGGGGTGCCTCCCGGACTCGCCGTCGCCGGATTTTGGAGGTGCCAGATCGGGCATCTCGGGTGGCTGCAGCACAGCTGGCCGTCGGTGTTTTCCCTACCGATCCTGCTAAAGGATCTTGTTTGGGGCGGAAAGAGGCGTCTTTGCTGCCCCTTAACCAGTTGACGATATCGGTGTGCAGCGGCAGCGGTCGAAGGGTGGTCTCGGATGCCGGGGCGGCGGACTCGGTGGTGGGAGGCGCGATGCTCGTGGGCGGAGCTCGCGGCTCGGATGTTGGCCGGTTACCATGGTCGTGCGGGCAGCGTGGTAGCTTGGGTACGACGGTCGGTGGTGGTGGTTCTGCAGCGTGCTTGCCGGGTGAAAACTCTATCTGGCTTTCCCAGGTCAGCGGCAGCGGCGCCTACGGCCGTCGCCTCCTTCGTGAAGGCATCGCCAGGGTTCCTCTTCCTCCTCCGTGTTGCTCCGGGGGAAACCTCGATCCTTTTATCGGGCGGTGGCGGTACTTCGGTGCCATGCCCTTGTTGAAGGCTCCGCCTTGGAGTAATTGGTTCGTCATGCACGGCTCCAAAACTCTTCACTGTGATTCATTCACGGTTGAGGCCTCCGGCGACTTCAAGCGGGGCTCTCTCTCCCTTCCTGTAGATGGCTTGGAGTTGTGTGGGGTGGTGTAGCTGTTCTCAACATTCTTGTATCTTGCCCTGTGTGTTGGTGTGGAGTTGTATGAGGTTGGTTGTAACTGGATCGTTGCTTTATATATAAAGCAGGGTGAAAGCCTTTTTCGGTATATACGCATTTAACCTTGTATTAGAATTTTAAAGTTCAAAGCAGAGAAGTAAATAGAAGAGGTTGCAACCTGCTCGACAGTAGACCTTTATACCTGTGACTCACAGTATTATAATAGGAACGTCTACTCGACCCCCTGAGTTATTTTTACTATTATAATGTGGGTTCAGCACATAAATAACTTATAAATATTCTCCTTTTCTACTGATATTTGTGTGTAAATACTCTTCTTGGAAAGAGGGTCAAAATATCTAT
This sequence comes from Secale cereale, assembly GCA_902687465.1. NCBI lineage: Eukaryota > Viridiplantae > Streptophyta > Magnoliopsida > Poales > Poaceae > Secale > Secale cereale. The sequence goes on along the minus strand of LR738711.1, from coordinate 332,827,638 downwards.
ATCTAAGATCAAATATGACGTCTTCGCCAAATTTATCTACATATTAAATTACATGTGTATTGATCCAATATATTTAAGTCAGCCACAACAAATAGTCATATGTCAAAGCTTTTGGTGGGTTTCTTTTCTGTGGTTTACGTTTGAATTTTGAGCAAGATATTACAAGCATGCAAGAGGATGAAGTTGAGTTGTGCTGACTCATACCTTAGAGGCTGAAGTTCTGTGACCTCAATTAGGGACCCATTCGTGATAGAAAGGAAAAGTTTCCTGATTGAGAAAGAATAAGTTCTTTCAACCACTGTTTGTTGGTAATTCCAATTGACTAGATACCCGCATTTTATGCGCAGATGAACCTTACAAGGAAGCATTAGGGTAAAACATCACCTTCCGTTATGTGATACGACCCCATTTTTTATGCGTGTAGCTTGACTTTGTGTCTTCTCTCCAAGGTTTGTGAAATGTTGTACATAGCTGAATGTCATCTCAGTCCAGATAGGCTGGGCATGTTCATTTAGCTGTAGCTGAAAAGATGTAGAGTAGAACTATTAGAGTGAAAGCATAATAGCAACTTCTTTTTTTCTTGAATGGGCAGTATTAGAAGAACGCCGAGATGGAGGGAGTCTTACAAGAGGGAAAACCGAAAAGCGAAAAGCATAACAGTGACTAATTTGTTTGCAACTGAATTCATGCAGAAGTCTATTTCACTTGACGATATAGGATTTATGCTTTGCTGGATAGGATAGATGAGTTCATTCTGAATCGTATCACATCTTCATGTTATATATCAGATACTTCAGATATGCAAATAGAATGACCTGAAGTCTTTTTAGAAGGATAAAAAACAGGACAGTCTAATCATAATTTTGTTTTACATATTGTACAGTTAGCAATTGTACTCTTGATCTTTATGGTGCCTATACCCGCAAAAAAAAAGATATTTGTGGTGCCTTACTAATGGATACATATTACACAAATTCTGGACATTGTTGTAACTTAACTAGCAGGAATTAATTTCCTCCATTGCTCCACCTATAACATTGGGTATGAAACTAGTGTTCCTCTGTTGCATACATTTCTGTTTGACTAGTCCTGTATATTTTCCTTCACTCTCCGTGACTATCTCCACTGTCTTTTCTCAACATCAGTAAGTTCTGGTTGTATTAAAGTCACCCTATACAAGTTTTGTTTCGAATGACACACTCTATACAAGTAATGGAAGTAAACCTGATTTATTTATGTTGCAAAAACGGAAATTGCTAATTGGGCGAGCTCCATGGAACCCTTATTTTGAAAACTTCAAAAATCAAATTTTTAGGTTTAACAAATTCTGAAAAAAATAATGCACATATACATATGGACATGTACTACTTGTCTGCAAAGTTTCATTTACTTTTTTGTCTTGGGCATAAAATATCACCTACTATTCCTCAGAAGGAAAAAGTATAAGCTAGAAGAACTAGTGACTGTTAGTAGATGATATGCTTTACCTGGTAGATGATTCCAGCCTCGGACAGAGCAAGGATGGTTGTGTTGACGATGAAAGTTGATGTTGCATACCCAGCCGCTGTTGGAAGCTCATGAGGAGCAATCACCCACATGACCCCGTTCCAGAACCTCTCATAGATTGATCCACTTTGGCCTGTCACCCACACGGACGACTCTGACATCCTTGCCAAGGAGATTCTTTTCCTTATAGGCAGGACGGGATCAGTATCCTTCTCCTGACTCGAGACGGAAGCACGGCCATGTTTGGTTTCTGGTTGCTTGATTGAGCCTACCTTTGTGCAGGTGCCGTTGATGCAGGACATGAGATTGAAAGGCATGCTTATTTCCACCCAGGTATTGCTCTGCTCCTGGTACTCCCAAAACTTATCTGTCTTCTGCTTAAACTCCGCTTCTCCCCTTGGGTTGGGATGTGGGGTGCACCATGAATGGGCAGACTCCATAACGAGAAGACATGCTACAAAACACAAAAAACACGAGAGAAATCTGCAAGCTGGACCAGCCATGGCCATCCTGTAGATCTTATCCTTGGTGTCGATGCATGCCGGTGCCAGAGCCTGTCCTCTATAGCTGTGCCTGTGCGATCCTCGGAGAAGACGAAGTCTGGAGGCTAGGCATCATGAGCCTTTTATCTAAGCATAAGCAAGAGGAGGTATCATGAGCTTCTCCGGGGAGGACCCCTCTGTACTTGTGTGTGCTGCAGTTGGAAGCATATAAGGTATGCAGTGCAGATAAAAAAATATTGCGGGGAGGGGGAAGAGAGGTATTACTGTTGGTATCTCGGTGTGAGCTATCAACTGCCATTCGATGAAGGCCATAAAGCCATTAGCATAGCGCCTTGGTGGTTTGCTTTCCTTTTCAATAATGCTTTTCCGTCTGTAACTTTCTCACCCGTCCTTGTTAATACCTCCATAAACTATAATATCTGCATAGCAGATGGTTGTTGCACCCTCACACCCCCTACACATTTTTCAGCACTTCTCGGCGTAGTGCTGACCCTTTATGAATAACCTTTTATATATGCCTATAATGTAGGGGAGCAAAAAGAAGGGCGAGGGAATCTTGAATATTTCTATCGGACAAGTTTTGTGGAATCTGATGTTCAATTCATTGGATGGGATAAAGGTACGCTTGTGCTGAAATCGTCCTTGTCTCCTGCTGCCTCTGAAGTCGATGGTTGCTTAGGAGTTCAGATGTCCATTTGCAACTTGCCAACGCTAACCACCACCGGTGACTGCAGGGTCTTGAGAAAGGTGAAAGCAGCTTCACATTGCTGATATCATACTGCAGAATTTTTCTTCACGCTGCTTGTCATCACTTGCTCAATGGAATATTGGGCCCTGACTGATTGATTATCCTGAGAAAGTCTGACTAAAATTTCCCTCGCAAAAGAAGAAGAAAAAAAGAAGTCGGCTAAACTTCTTAGGTCTGTGGGAGGGGGTAAGTGCAACGTGTGTTCTGCATCACTCTTGACTTACTGTTTAAATTAGTCCTTCTGTTCTTTCCACTATTGGTGGCAAGGACATTCTTAATTCACTAGTACGTACTCACTCCGTTCCAAAATAGATAACTCAACTTTAATACTTCCTCCGTTCCCAAATATAAGTCTCTCTAGGGATTCCAACAAATGACTACATACGGAGCAAAATGAGTGAATCTACACTCTAAAATATGTCTACATACATGTGTATGTTGTAGTCCATTTGAAATGTCTAAAAAGACTTATATTTAGGAACAGAGGGAGTACAAAATTGAGTCATCTATTTTGAAACGGAGGGAGTAGTAATCAATAGATAAGTCAAGCAACTTGCCACCTTGTATTTTGCATGGTAATTTGTGCAGTCACGCAAGTTATCTCCTCTAAACTAATCTGGAGTATAATATTATTATTTTTGAAAGATCCAGTAATTGCTGGCTTCGATTCCGTATTAAGCATGGAGCAGACAAAGCAAGGGTAGATCCAAAGGATCAAGGATAAAATAAAGGAGTAGGTGGTACACTATACAGTGTAGCGCCTAGCTTCTAGGCGCTGCATTAGTGTGCAGTGCAGTGTGCGACCCGACGCGCTAGCATAGCAGGATTTGCCGCGAAACACCCATGGCCGTGGGGCAATCAGATCTTCTAAGTTTGACTAGCATTTGTTGACTGCCTCGCCATGTGTCGTCATTGTGTTCGGACTAGTTATCCTGATGATGTTGCAGTGCATGTGTTCTCCTGAAAAGTGCATGCGTTTAAAGACACCTTGATGATAGTTTAGCTCTGACCATGTGTCATTTATTGATAGTATACGTGATGGCTTAATAACACTACAAGGCAACATAAATCGCCACGTCCAACTCCTATCGATCGATTGTAGTATCTGAGTCGAGTGTGCAACGCCTAGGCGCTAGGCATTACACTGTATAGTATAGCATCTAGCTCTTAGGCGTTGCACACTGACTTGGTAATTTTTAAGCAGACTAGGGTACGACGTTGGTTAGGTGTGTAGCGCCTGTCAGTTAGGTGCTGCACAATGTAGTATGACGCTTAGTTGTCGGCCGCTATAAAAAAGTCAGCTGGATGAATTTTTTCTTCAACAGTGCATTTTATGAATTCGTTTCGTTCACCGATCAAATTTGTCGTTTTTGCCTTCTACCTCTAAATGACCTTTGCTCTCGCAAACAGGACCAAACTTTTGCTTTAATAACCATGGAAAGTAACATGGCGCAGACAAAAATGGATGCCTTAGCTTGCGTGTCCGAAGGTGCACTACTTCTTTCATGAATCTACCCCCGCAGCTGGTAATAAACTAGCACGAGATTGTTGCTGGACCAGCTCGCCATAATACATGTAGGTATGATATATGCACATAGCACAATCGTGGTTTAGCTTCTATTTACTCTCTTTTTTCGAGAAAACTTTCGATCTATTCATCTTCAATCATAGCAGTACAACGAACGTCAGGAATAATAAAAATTACATCCAAATCCGGTGACTACCTGACGACGACTACAAGCACTGGAGAGCCTAAGGCGCGCCGCCGCCGTCGTCCCTCCCTCACCGGAGTCGGGCACAAATTATTGTGGTAGACAGTCGAGAAGTCGTCGTGCTAAGGCCTCATAGGACCAGTGCACCAGAACAGCAACCGCCGCCGATGAAGAATAACGTAGATAGAAAGGATCCAACCTGAACACAAACGAATATAGACGAGCAACAACCAGATCCGAGCAAATCCACTGAGGATAGATCCGTCGGAGACACCTCCACACGTCCATCAACGATGCTAGACGCACCACCGGAACGAAGGCTAGACGGGAGACCTTTATTCCATTTTCAGGGAGCTGCCGCCATCTCGTCTTCCTAAACAGGATACAAACCCTAACAAAACTCGAAGGAACGACTAACAATGAAGCCCTCCCGCCGGCCTTTGCGAAGATCCACCGCGCCCCATGGCCCTAGGACCACGGGAGACGAGGCGAACCTGCGCCGGCGCCGGCGAAAGGGACAACCTAGCTTTGTTTTGAATGAGGAGGAGGCGGTGGCTGAGGTTAGGTTCTACTTACTCATTAGATCTGCTTGCTAAGGTTGGTGCTCCTTCTATGAATTCATCACTGCAGGACAGGCAGGTCATCATCTTTCATGAGTTTATACTAGATCATTGATGGAGCGCGTTGCTGCGCCCGTCTATTTTTTAGATAGAAGGATACGGTTTGCAAATATGTAGATACATGAAAAAGGTAAAGTAGCAAATAGTAGGGAAGGAGTCTTTTTCTTGGATCCGATGGGCATAGAATTGAACATTGAAGCCCACATTGTTGTGCACGAGCGGTTCACAGTGAAGTGTCAGTGTGCATGCTAGGTATGATTGATGAGAGTGCTAGGCTCGATAATAGTTGTGGTTGCAATAATAATCGTTGGCAAGTATAATCCACATGCACATCCACGAGGTGTTTTTTTAAAGCAAGAATTGCACTACTAGGAAAAGGCCTATTAATGGCGCACCTAGTTTGGCCATTAATGACGCATTGGTGGTGCGCCATTACTAGCACGCCATTAGTATACTTTACTAATGGCGCACCTCTGGTGCGCCATTAGTATCTGGTATACTAATGGCGCACCACTGATGCGCCATCAGTATGCACAGTGGTGCGTCATTAGTATGCCTCTCAGGGGCCAGGTGCTTTGGCATACTAATGGCGCACTCTGCAGTGATGCGCCATTAGTATGAATATTTTGTTTTTTTTTCTGTTTTTTGCACAGGTTATGCATATATATAAATATAATTTCTCGTGGAGCCAACATATATGGTACGCACATCGAAACTATTAGAATCTACTCCCTCCGTTCCGATTTACTCGTCGTGGTTTTAGTTCAAATTTGAACTAAAACCACGACGAGTAAATCGGAACGGAGGGAGTATATAATAGCTCATAGAACAACTTAGCATCATGCATCATCGATCATAATAATAATAAAAACTCAACATAGGTATTAAATAATAAGTCTTACACATCATTATCGACCATACAACTTCTACTACGTAGCAATTTTCTAAGATAAAATGGCATAAAACAAGATGGCGTTTGTCTCTAAATCAATTAGATTTAAAGGGCCATTATGAAGAACGCAGATTATCTTGTCTCCATTTCTTGCCCTTCTCACTCTATTGCTTCCAAGTACCTCCTTACGAGTTTTCATTATTTTTCGCCATTCTTTGATTCTCATTCCTTCATTTTCAGAAGAAATCCGATATGGACACATGTGATTTGTAGGTTCACCTGGCAGAATGTTTAAAACTTGTAGTTGACCAGATTGAAACATGACAGGAGGCACACAGTCACTAGGGAGAATCTGTTGCAAAACATATAGTAAGACTTCGTAGTTAGCATTGTAGTTTAGTTCGAGAAGAACTAATGCAAAACATGCACGAATGTCATAATAGTACAAAAATCTTACCATGGTATCTCCATTGATATTAACGTAGTTCAATACGTGCACTAGTGGGACGTATTGACTATATTGTGGATCAATATTGCGGTGTTGAATGTAATCCAGAAGAAAGGAATAAAAGAAGATGATCTGCTCTTTGTCCTTATAAGTACATTCTGAGCCAGGGGTGTAGTAGGTTCTGTCTAGCATCATCCTCACATTATTTGAATAATCAAAATAACCTATCAATGGAAATAAGTTGTCAACTATTTTGAAATAAACAATATAAATTACTAAATAACTATGTTTGATAAACTCACTTCTCGGTAGAATTGGAATCATATCGTCAACAAGGACCCAAATGTCCAAATCATCTTCGGCGATGGAATCCGGATTACCAAGATCCATGGTGAGAAGCATACCCTCATAAAAACCATATATCATGCAAAATGATTCCCAATTCTTGCAACCAAAAGTGGTTACGTTATCTGAATTGTACAAATCCACTTCTAAATCAACATTATGCATGGTCCTTAGTTGAATTTGCTTTGTCTCCGAAGTTTCATGATCTTCAAATCCCATCCTCTCCAAGACATAGCATCTTGCATGACACGGGATAAACTAGTTGCATGTAAAAGAAGAAAATTAATTACTTACACGTTGAAGTAGCTAGAAATCGTGCTTAATTAATTACGAAACAAGACTTGTCGTTGCGTACCGTTTCGACATCGAAGGTCTCGTCGAGCTTAATACTGAAGTAACGACCGTCTACCAGGTGAGGCCTGTCGCACAGACCCCGGTCGTCACCGCACCAGGAGCACTCCGGGATCCTATCGTCGTCGGAAGATGACATTTCCTATGTTTCAAAGAGATTAAACTTTATAAACTAAAAATATGTACATAGACAAGCTAGCTGTGGCACCATCCTAGGCTCATTAGGACTAACATTGTCAACACTTTTGCACTAGTTCTGCTACATACCATCCTCACAATCTGATTACTATCCTCTCTATAAACTCATTAAAAGTTGGTTATTGTCAAGGAACAAGATCATGGTCTCATCATTTAGGGTTTTCGACACCGAGGCATCCTAAAAGCTAAGCTTTTATAATTGAGGGTTTTTCGACGCCCAGGCACCCTAAAAGCCTTAGCTTTCATCATTTCGTTTTTTATCGACACCGAGGGACCCTAAAAGCCAAGGTTTCATAATTTATGGTTTGTCGACACCGAGGCATCCTAAAAGCTAAGCTAGGAAGGAGAATTGTAAGTTGGGCCTAATCACTTGGCTCTAATCACTTGATCCTACCTAATTAACCACTAAGATACCCCGGCCCATGCATTAGTCACAAGTACCCTATATGTCCTATTTTTAGCAAAGTCATGCTAAAATTCACGGAAAATTTCAGTATGACCTTTGCTGAAAATAGGACATATGGAGTACCCGAATTTGCCGGAACGGAAGTTAATCAACATTCCAGCAAACTCAAGGGCCTCTCGGGGTACCTGCAAAATCATTATCCCCGCCTAATGAAGTCGCCAATGGGTCATTTCAGAAGATCACAAGTAGCATCATCACAAGTACAACATCATGACAAGTACAGTAGCAACAGCAGTGAATTCATAACAGCAGCATGAACAGTTAAGAAAAAGTTGCAGAAGCTTGTAAAACAATAGTTTGAAGTTCAAATATTTAAAACAGCAATGAATTCATAACAGCAGCATGAACAGTTAAAAAATTGATGTTGCTGCCAGTATTAATTAGAAAGCAGCAGCAATATGGCATATTTAAGTAACAGTGGCTATCCTTCTGAACTAATGGGAGTGCATGGGTTTCAAAGAGCTGGCCACCATAGGAGCTTAAATAAATTTCAACTAATAAGGTAAGAGACGCCTCACACCCACACCCGTCAAAATCTATAGACAAACATGCCCAACAAAAAAGAGGTGCAAGCAAGCACAAGCCTGTAAATGATTTGCGATAAAAGTCCAAGATAGGCTCGCACAGAGGCATTTGTTTGCTGGCTAGAATGACAGCAGCCAACAACTCAAACAGAGACATCCTTCAACACTAGAAACACAAAACGCACCAAGTAAATCAGACAATAATTATTTAAGCTCCGGTGGGACTTGTCTTTTTTTGTTCTGCTACGCTGTCACAACTATTTACTTTTTGTGCAGTGTTGTATTACTGGGTACATTATTGTAATTTTGAGTAACCAGAATCTATAATAATAAAATCAAGGTGAATAAGCTGGGTAATGTAAACATATGTTGTTCACTGGTGTGAATTTGTTTGACAAGTAGATGACTTCTTTGCCCCCTTGTTGGTTGTTATTGGTCAGCCGAAAAATCAAACTACCCTAGAACCCTAGAACTCATGTGCTGAACCCTAGATTTAGAATACCCTAAAATCTAGGGCATGGATGCAGAATCATGTGCTGAACCCTAGAACTCAAACTACCCTAAAATCAAACTA
>LR738711.1:332791537-332818581 GCA_902687465.1 Secale cereale | reverse complement strand
GAGAGGGGGGCGTCGGGGGCGGCGGCGTCGGGGCCGTGGGGGCGGCGGCGTCGGGGGTGTCGGCGTCGGGGGCGTCGGGTGCGAGAGGTGCGCCGGCTGGGGGTGTCGAAACAGAAATGAATCAACATTCCGGGAAAAAAAAACATACTAATGGCGCACTTCCGCACAGTGCGCCATTACTAGTTCAAACTAGTAATGGCGCACTTCGGGAAAGTGCGTCATTAGTAGTTTTGTAAAAAACAGAATAAAAAATATCATAAAAAAAGACCATTAATGGCGCACTTTACTGCTGGTGCGCCATTACTATTTACAACTAGTAATGGCGCACTATTAATAGATGCGCCATTAGTATGTTTGGACAGGCGCGCTAGTTAAAAAAAAAAATTCTGGATACTAATGGCGCACTCCGGGCAAGGTGCGCCATTAGTACTTCGAACTATAATGGCGTATCTGTCGCTGGTGCGCCATTACTATATACTAATGGCGCACTTGCTGTATGGTGCGCCATTAGTATCAATTTCATCTATAGCCCTTTTCCTAGTAGTGTTGATCCCTTACCAGGATAGTCCAGGAAATTATTGCAAATATGTTAAGACCATTTGAATATAATAGATATGGGAATGCTGTGATAAAATAACATGGCAGGAATTTTGACCATGCTATATGAGTAAAAAAGGCATGTAGAAGAATGTTAGGACCATTTGAATATATTAGATGTGGGAATGCTGTGACAAAATAACATGACTTTTAACCCAACTATGAGTACAAAAAGCATGGAGAAGAATGAATCCACATTTAGTCACACTGAACAAGTAGCACATAATCAAATTTTATATTGCTTGAGAAGAGCGCACCAGTTCAATACATTTAGAAATGAACAATTAATCCCCAGAAATGGTTAGGAATTTGTTCATGCTACAGTTATTTGAGAGCTTTATTTTTGTTTCCATGCATAATGGAGAGTAATCCCCTCTGATGCAAGGGTTTCCAAAACAAAACTAAAATTAACTTGGATCTGTCTTGAGACATCGAAACTGAACTTGTACTTAAATGACAGAGTGAGACAAAACAAAAAGGACAGAGAAGTGAACATGAGGATATTAGATGCTCTCCAACTTTCAACTTAGATGTCTATTAGATGAGATCTGGGTAATTAGGAGTTCTGGGAAGGGTGGACACAGCCGGCATCCAGGCAGCACAACATAGGGTCATCGGCGCAAAGGGGAGGGCAGCGGCGAGCTCCCGATCTCAAAAATCCCATGTCAGTTGGAGGCTTTGGCAACTCAAAAAGAAAGTTAACATGCTTTGGAAGTATATGTCAGTTTGTTGTTTATATTATGATAAATAGAAGGAGTGGCTCCGTATGCCATCATTATATGAACTATGACGATACTAACCTGACATTTAGCCATTGGAGATGAAAGGGAGAACCCAACCCAGCAAAAAGGTCGAACTCATCAACTAAGAGCACATGTCTTCAGTTGGGAGTGGAAAACATCATCAATAAATAAAAAGTATATACTTTATGGAGGAAGAATTGGGGGAAGAACTAAATGAAGAACACGGATCGAACATCGACAATGCGCGTGGAGTAAATGAAGAGCAAGGATCGTCATGGTACGTAACTGACCTGCAATTATTTGTGTAGTTTGATTATTTCAAACAATCACAGAGACTGAAATCATATCATACGAATAAAAGGTACATATTACAACACACAGATATTGAGATGAGGCGTAATTAAAGGAGGCATAAGAGCACACTGATACTGACTTGTCCGTTAGCCATAGGATACCAGCAGATTCAACTCGAAGAACGAAAGAAACTAATTAGTACTTAGCTCAAATTCGTCCTTGTAGAGAACCTGCAATCATTAGAAATTCTAAATTAGACAGAAAACACATTTTTGTATGTAGACAACAATTCAGAACTCGAACCAGCGCACCTTCTAACCCAACTGAAGCAGGCCACCCTGCGTTCCTTTTAATACAAAGAATAGCATCACTAAAAACAGAGGAAGAATTGGGGGAAAGAGGAGATGCAACAAAGAGGGAGAATTGGAACAACTGGAAACCGAAGCATCACCGAGCGATGTTGTGCAGGAAAATGGTTTGCCAATGAGCATAGTGAGAAAGGAGCAGCGGCAAGGTTGGAATTATATGGGTTGCATGAATTAAATAAAAAATATGAATCTCCAATGGAAACTGACCTGCCTAGAGCATTGAATAGCATTACTGGTATTAAACTCTCAATAAATCGTCCTTGGCGATTGAACTTCATGGCTGTTCATCGCCGCACACTATCCAGCCGCGCTATGGAACCGAACGGATCGAAGAGCCGCTGTCCGTCACGCCTGTGCAACCGAACGAGCCGAGTAGGCAATATCCGTCGCGACGGTGGAAACCTGGCGCAGTCGCCATGGCAGTACAAGCCCTAGCATCGGTCGGCACCCAATTCAGAGGCGTCGCCATGGCTGCGAGCTAAAGAAATCAAGGTCCCGAGCGTCCAGTGTTTTGGGTTCTCCACTTTTCCTCTGGACTGGATGAGAGTACAGGTCCAGCAGGCCCAATTGAATCTACGATGCCCAAAAAAAACCACGGGAGCAGCGGCCCGAAAAGGCTAGCACTCGTCATGTAGCCTGCACACGCGATTTGGGTGCAATTAAAAGCAAATCCGACGGCCTAAAACGACTAAAAGTGACGATCTAACGATTAGAAATGTTGATGGCCTGAGAAGGCTGGGAGGGTGCTCGGTTTTAATGTATCTAAATGACGGCGATGCAAATGGTCTCATCTCACATAGTACGTATTTTGACGTTCAACTTTGAGTATCATTTTGACCAACAAAACATGGGTCATGAGTCACAAAAAATATATCATTCAACTCGTAATGAAAGTAGTTTCCAATGGTAAAATATGTTATGAATTAATATTATTACTTTTGCGGGTTGAATTGTGACTAATAATAAGCATGTCAAATTGATGGTCCAAGTAAAGTGCCAAAAAATGTAGGCGATATGTAAATAAGGATAGAGTGAGTATCATTAAGAGGTATTTCTACAAGAAAAAAAAGTCCATTTTACTACCCTAAATAAAGTTGGTGGTTCACATTACCCCTTCATCTAATTTTCTGTTCCTTTCACCCCCTAAACAAACCCATATCGGATGAAAGAACCCCTGGGTGGTCTGTCGCCACTTGATGCTGATGTGGCATTGGTCAACGATGCTTTCGATCAGCGGGTGGGCCTCCCTTGTCAGGTGTGGCTGAGATTGACGGGAGGGGCCAGAGGAGGCGTGGGCCGCCAGGCAGGTCTGTCCTCTTCCTCCGCCGCTCGCCTGCGAACCGAGAGGAGCTCGGGCGCTCGTCTCGGCGGCACAGGCCAGCCCTGGCGGAGCTATGACCACCGGAGTGACACTCGCGATGCGGCGCGTCCTCCTATCCGGTTCATTAAGTCTGGGAACAATAGGGGCCATCACGGCATTGGGCAGGGCGGTAGGCTGATGATGAGCATGGCGGCGGCAGCAAAGGCCAAGGGGGGAATGGGGAGATGGCTTGGTGGCAGGGACGGCGGGGCATCGAAGCAGGCCGGCGCTCCGACAACGGGCCAAAGGGGCAGGCCAACGCTCGGACAGCGGGGCGCGAGCCGAGGCACGTGCGGGCGGCGCAGTCGGCATCTCATGGGAAAGGAGGAAGGAGCAGGGGAACCGGGACGCAGGGGCGGTGCCTCTTCGCCGGCGGTGGCCAGGGCTGCCATGATTGGTTGTTGCCGCAGGAGCTAGCAGATGGGCACGGTCCTATTCCTCCTCGCGGCGCCGACACAAGAAACGGGAGGAGGAAGAGGATGTTGGGGAACGTAGCATAATTCAAATTTTTCCAACGTTTCACCAAGATCAATCTAAGGAGTCATCTAGCAACGAGCATAATAGAGTGCATCTACATACCCTTTTGTAGATCGCGTGCGGAAGCGTTCAAAGGAACGTGGATGAAGTAGTCGTACTCTTCGTGATCCTCGTCAACGATGATCCCAGCGCCGAACGGACGGCACCTCCGCGTTCAACACACGTATGGTACATCGACGTCTCCTCCTTCTTGATCCAGCAAGGGCGGAGGAGAGGTTGTCGGAGATCGAGCAGCACAACGGCGTGGTGGTGGATGCAACAGGAAAACCTGCAGGGCTTCCCCGGCGCCCTGCGAGAGGAGATGGAAGTGTGACGGGAGGGGGGAGAGGCGCCAGAGGCTTGGGGTGCGGCTGCCCTCTCCCCCCCACTATATATAGGGGCCAGGGGGGGCGCCGGCCCTAGGGAGATCAGATCTCCAAGGGGGGGCGGCGGCCAGGGGGGAAGACTTGCCCCCAAGGCATAGGGGCGCCCCCCTACCCCTAGGGTTTCAACTCTAGGCGCATGTAGGGGGGGCCCATGTGGTGCGCCAGCCCACCAGGGGCTGGCCCCTTCCCCCTTGCGGCCTACGGGACCCACCGGGATGGGTGGCCCCACCCGGTGGACCCCCGGGACCCCTCCGGTGGTCCCGGGACACTCCCGGTGACCCCCGGAATTCACCCGATGGCCAAAACTGGACTTCCTATATATCATTCTTTACCTCCAGACCATTCCGGAACTCCTCGTGACGTCCGGGATCTCATCCGGGACTCCGAACAACATTCGGGTTTCCATGTGCATGTATCTCTACAACCCTAGCGTCACCGAACCTTAAGTGTGTAGACCCTACGGGTTCGGGAGACACATAGTCATGACCGAGACGACTCTCCGGTCAATAACCAACAGCGGGATCTGTATACCCATGTTGGTTCCTACGTGTTCCTCGATGATCTCATCGAATGAACCACTGTGTCAAGGATTCACTCAATCCCGTATGTTATTCCCTTTGTCTATCGGTACGGTACTTGCCCGAGATTCGATCGTCGGTATGCCCGATACCTTGTTCAATCTCGTCATGGCAAGTATCTTTACTCGTTCCGTAATCCATCATCCCGTGACTAACCCCTTAGTCACTTTGAGCTCATTATGATGATGTCTTACCGAGAGGGCCCAGAGGTACCTCTCCGTCATACGGAGTGACAATATCCCAGTCTCGGTTCGTACCAACTCAACAGACACTTTCGGAGATACCCGTTGCGTACCTTTATAGCCACCCAGTTACGTTGTGACGTTTGGCACACCCAAAGTATTCCTACGGTATCCGGGAGTTGTACAACCTCATGGTCTAAGGAATAAATACTTGATACTAGAAAATCTTATGCATTACAAACTATACGATCTCGTACTAGGCTCAGGATTGGGTCTTGTCCATCACATCATTCTCCGAATGATGTGATCCCGTTATCAATGACATCCTATGTCCATGGTCAGGAAACCGTGACCATCCGTTGATCAACGAGCTAGTAACTAGAGGCTTACGAGGGACACGTTGTGGTCTATGTATTCACACATGTATCGCTGTTTCCATACAATACAATTCAAGCATGAATAACAGACGATTATCATGAACAAAGAAATATAATAATAATCCTTTTATTATTGCCTCTAGGGCATATTTCCAACAGTCTCCCACTTGCACTAGAGTCAATAATCTAGTTACATTGTGATGAATCGAACACCCATAGAGTTCTGGCGTTGATCATGTTTTGCCAGTGGAAGAGGTTTAGTCAACGGGTCTGCAACATTCAGATCCGTATGCACTTTACAAATATCTATGTCTCCATCTTGAACGTAATCCAGATGGAGTTGAAACGACGCTTGATGTGCTTGGTCTTCTTGTGAAACCTGGGCTCCTTGGTAATGGCAATAGCTCCAGTGTTGTCATAGAAGAGAGTCATTGGGCTTGACGCGCTTGGAATGACTCCTAGGTCGGTGATGAACTCCTTCATCCAGACTCCTTCTTGTGCTGCTTCGCAAGCAGCTATGTACTCCACTTCACATGTAGAATGCGCCACGACGCTCTGCTTGCAACTGCACCAGCTGACTACTCCACCATTCAAAATATACACGTATCCGGTTTGTGACTTTGAGTCATCCAGATCTGTGTCGAAGCTAGCATCGACGTAACCCTTTACGACGAGCTCTTCGTCACCTCCATAGACGAGAAACATATCCTTAGTCCTCTTCAGGTACTTCAGGATGTTCTTGACCGCTGTCCAGTGTTCCATACCGGGATCACTTTGGTACCTCCCTACCAAACTTATGGCAAGGTTCACATCAGGTCTGGTACACAGCATGGCATACATGATAGAACCTATGGCTGAGGCATAGGGAATGACACTCATCTTTTCTCTATCTTTTTCCGTGGTCGGGGACTGAGCCTTGCTCAATCTCATACCTTGCAAAACAGGCAAGAACCCCTTCTTGGACTGATCCATATTGAACTTCTTCAATATCTTGTCAAGGTATGTGCTTTGTGAAAGACCAATGAGGCGTCTTGATCTATCTCTATAGATTTTGATGCCTAATATGTAAGCAACTTCTCCAAGGTCCTTCATTGAAAAACTCTTATTCAAGTAGGCCTTTATGCTCTCCAAGAATTCTATATCATTTCCCATCAGCAATATGTCATCCACATATAATATGAGAAATGCTACAGAGCTCCCACTCACTTTCTTGCAAATACAGGCTTCTCCCCAAGTCTGTATAAAGCCAAACGCTTTGATCACATCATTAAAGCGAATATTCCAACTCCGAGATGCTTGCACCAGCCCGTATATCGAGCCCTGGAGCTTGCATACCTTGTTAGCATTCTCTGGGTCGACAAAACCTTCCGGCTTCATCATATACAGCTCTTCCTTGAGGTAACCATTAAGGAATGCCGTTTTGACGTCCATTTGCCATATCTCATAATCATAGAATGCGGCAATTGCTAACATGATTCGGACTGACTTCGGCATCGCTACAGGAGAGAAAGTCTCGTCGTAGTCAATCCCTTGAACTTGTCGATAACCCTTAGTGACAAGCCGAGCCTTATAGATGGTCATATTACCATCCGCGTATGTCTTCTTCTTAAATATCCATTTATTTTCTATGGCATGCCTATCATCGGGCAAGTCCACCAAAGTCCATACTTTGTTTTCATACATGGATTCTATCTCGGATTTCATGGCTCCAAGCCATTTATTGGAATCCGGGCCCACCATCGCTTCTTCATAGTTCGAAGGTTCACCGTTGTCTAACAACATGATTTCCATGACAGGGTTGCCGTACCACTCTGGTGCGGAACGTGTCCTTGTGGACCTTCGAAGTTCAGTAGTAACTTGATCTGTATCTTCATGATCATCATCATTAACTTCCTCCCTTGTCGGTGCAGGCACCTCAAGAACAATTTCCTGCGCTGTGCTATTTTCCGGTTCGGGAGGGGTGACTGTCACCTCATCAAGTTCTACCTTCCTCCCACTCACTTCTTTCGAGAGAAACTCTTTCTCCAGAAAGGATCCATTCTTGGCAACAAAGACCTTGCCTTCGAATCTATGGTAGAAGGTGTACCCAATTGTTTCCTTTGGGTACCCTATGAAGACGCATTTTTCCGATTTGGGTTCGAGCTTCTAAGGTTGATGTTTCTTGACATAAGCATCGCAACCCCAAACTTTCAGAAACGACAACTTAGGTTTCTTGCCAAACCAAAGTTCATACGGTGTCGTCTCAACGGATTTCGACGGAGCCCAATTTAAAGTGAATGCGGCAGTCTCTAAAGCATAACCCCAAAAAGATAGTGGTAAGTCGGTGAGAGACATCATAGATCGCACCATGTCCAATAGGGTACGATTTCGACGTTCGGACACACCGTTACGCTGAGGTGTTCCGGGCGGTGTCAATTGTGTAACAATTCCACAGTTCCTAAGGTGCGTGCCAAATTCATGACTTAAATATTCACCCCCACGATCCGATCGCAAGAACTTTATTTTTCTGTCACGTTGATTCTCAACCTCATTCTGAAATTCCTTGAACTTTTCAAAGGTCTCAGACTTGTGCTTCATCAAGTAGATATACCCATATCTACTCAAGTCATCTGTGAGGGTGAGAACATAACGATAGCCTCCGCGAGCCTCAACACTCATTGGACCGCATACATCGGTATGTATGATTTCCAATAAGTTGGTTGCTCGCTCCATTGTTCCGGAGAACGGAGTCTTGGTCATCTTGCCCAAGAGGCATGGTTCGCACGTGTCAAATGATTCATAATCAAGAGACTCCAGAAGTCCATCTGCATGAAGCTTCTTCATACGTTTGACACCAATATGACCAAGGCGGCAATGCCATAAGTATGTGGGACTATCATCGTCAACTTTACATCTTTTGGCATTCACACTATGAATATGTGTATCATCACGATCGAGATTCATCAAAAATAAACCATTGACCAGCGGGGCATGACCATAAAACATATCTCTCAAATAAATAGAACAACCATTATTCTCGGATTTAAATGAGTAGCCATCTGTAACGCCTCAGACACACCCGCCGGTGATCGTTACTCCTGGCGGGATCTAGACTGGCCTCACATATCAATACTAGTCTTTTCTGCGCACTTTGTCCTCACTCGTGCGCACCCGGGAGCAACTTCCCGATCGGTCACCCATCCTGAAACTACTCCAAGCTGAGCACGCTTAACTTTGGAGTTCTATCCGAATGGGCTCCCAGAAAAGAAGGAATTCCTTATTGATATGAGTAGTCTATCATCCCTAATAAGCCAGGCCATCACATACACCCTCACTCAGAGGAACCGACGTCCTCGTCGGGCCACATGAACGTTCCCTCTTGGCACAACCGTATGTGCTTCCAGGACAGCACATGTGCCATGCCGTGTGCCACGATGGGTCACAAACGTCATGCACAACATGACTGCAAACTGCCCGCAAACATCCGTGTAACCGCAAGGGTCGGCTCTGATACCAACTTGTAACGCCCCGGACACACCCGCCGGTGATCGTTACTCCTGGCGGGATCTAGACTGGCCTCACATATCAATACTAGTCTTTTCTGCGCACTTTGTCCTCACTCGTGCGCACCCGGGAGCAACTTCCCGATCGGTCACCCATCCTGAAACTACTCCAAGCTGAGCACGCTTAACTTTGGAGTTCTATCCGAATGGGCTCCCAGAAAAGAAGGAATTCCTTATTGATATGAGTAGTCTATCATCCCTAATAAGCCAGGCCATCACACCATCTCGCATCAAACGAGATCCAGATACAATGTTCATGCTCAAAGCTGGTACTAAATAACAATTATTAAGGTTTAAAACTAATCCCGAGGGTAGATGTAGAGGCAGCGTGCCGACGGCGATCACATCGACCTTGGAACCATTCCCGACGCGCATCGTCACCTCGTCCTTCGCCAGTCTCCGTTTATTCCACAGCTCCTGCTTTGAGTTACAAATATGAGCAACTGCACTGGTATCAAATACCCAGGAACTACTACGAGCGCTGGTAAGGTACACATCAATAACATGTATATCACATATACCTTTGACGTTGCCGGCCTTCTTGTCCGCTAAGTATTTGGGGTAGTTCCGCTTCGAGTGACCCGTTCCCTTGCAATTAAATCACTCAGTCTCAGGCTTGGGTCCATACTTTGGCTTCTTCCCGGCAACTGGCTTACCGGGCGCAGCAACTCCCTTGCTGTCCTTCTTGAAGTTCTTCTTACCCTTGCCTTTCTTGAACTTAGTGGTTTTATTGACCATCAACACTTGATGCTCTTTCTTGATCTCCACCTCCGCTGATTTCAACATTGAATACACCTCGGGAATGGACTTCTCCATCCCCTGCATATTGAAGTTCAACACGAAGCTCTTGTAGCTAGGTGGGAGCGACTGGAGGATTCTGTCAACGACCGCTTCATCTGGGAGATTCATTCCCAACTGAGACAAGCGGTTGTGCAACCCAGAAATCTTGAGTATGTGCTCACTGACAGAACTATTTTCCTCCATCTTACAGCTGTAGAATGCGTGGGGGACATCATATCTCTCAACTCGGGCATGAGCCTGGAAAACCATTTTCAGCTCTTGGAACATCTCATATGCCCCGTGGTGCTCAAAACGCTTTTGGAGCCCCGATTCTAAGCTGTAGAGCATGCCGCACTGAACCAGGGAGTAATCATCACAATGCGACTACCAAGCGTTCATAACATCTTGGTTTCCCGGGGCGGGAGCGTCACCTAGTGGTGCTTCTAGGACATAAGTTTTCTTGGCAGCTATGAGGATGATCCTCAGGTTACGGACCCAGTCCGTATAGTTGCTACCATCGTCTTTCAGCTTGGATTTCTCTAGGAACACGTTGAAGTTGAGGGTGACATGAGCGTGGGCCATTTGATCTACAAGACATATTGTAAAGAATTTAGACTAAGTTCATGCTAATTAAGTTCATCTTAATCAAATTTTAATGAACTCCCACTCAGATTGACATCTCTCCAGTCTTCTAAGTGATACATGATCCGAGTCGACTAGCCCGTGTCCGATTATCACGTGAGACGGACTAGTCATCAACGGTGAACATCTTCATATTGATCGTATCTTCTATACGACTCATGTTCGACCTTTCGGTCTTCCGTGTTCCGAGGCCATGTCTGTACATGCTAGGCTCGTCAAGTGAACCCTAAGTGTATTGCGTGTGTAAATCTGGCTTACACCCGTCGTATGCGAACGTTAGAGCCTATCACACCCGATCATCACGTGGTGCTTCGGAACAACGATCCTTAGCAACGGTGCACAGTTAGGGGGAACACAATTCTTGAAATTTTTAGTGAGAGATCATCTTATTTACTACCGTCGTTCTAAGTAAACAAGATGCATAAACATGATAAACATCACATGCAATCAAATAAAGTGACATGATATGGCCAATATCATCTTGCTCCTTTGATCTCCGTCTTCGGGGCACCATGATCATCTTTGTCACCGGCACGACACCATGATCTCCATCATCATGATCTCAATCATCGTGTCTTCATGAAGTCGTCACGCCAACTATTACTTCTACTACTATGGCTAACGTTTAGCAATAAAGTAAATTAATTACATGGCGTTATTCAGTGACACACAGGTCATACAATAATTAAGACAACTCCTATGGCTCCTGCCGGTTGTCATTATCATCGACATGCAAGTCGTGATTCCCTATTACAAGAACATGATCAATCTCATACATCACATATATCTTTCATCACATCTTCTTGGCCATACCATATCACATAGCACATGCTGCAAAAACAAGTTAGACGACCTCTAATTGTTGTTGCAAGTTTTTACGTGGCTTCTATAGGTTTTCTAGCAAGAACGTTTCTTACCTACGCCAAAACCACAACGTGATTTGTCAATTTCTATTTACCCTTCATAAGGACCCTGTTCATCGAATCCGATCCGACTAAAGTGGGAGAGACAGACACCCGCCAGCCACCTTATGCAACTAGTGCATGTCTATCGGTGGAACCAGTCTCACGTAAGCGTACGTGTAAGGTCGGTCCGGGCCGCTTCATCCCAAGATGCCGCCGAATCAAGATTGGACTAGTAACGGCAAGAAAATTGAGCAAACTCAACGCCCACAACTTGTTTGTGTTCTACTCGTGCAAGATGCTACGCAACGACCTAGCTCAGATGCCACTGTTGGGGAACGTAGCATAATTCAAAATTTTCCTACATTTCACCAAGATCAATCTAAGGAGTCATCTAGCAACGAGCATAATGGAGTGCATCTACATACCCTTTTGTAGATCGCGTGCGGAAGCGTTCGAAGGAACGTGGATGAAGTAGTCGTACTCTTGATGATCCTCGTCACCGATGATCCCAGCGCCGAACGGACGGCACCTCCGTGTTCAACACACGTACGATACAGCGATGTCTCCTCCTTCTTGATCCAGCAAGGGCGGAGGAGAGGTTGTCGGAGATCCAGCAGCATGACGGCGTGGTGGTGGATGCAACAGGAAAACCTGCAGGGCTTCGCCGGCACCCTGCGAGAGGAGATGGAAGTGTGACGGGAGGGGGGAGAGGCGCCAGAGGCTTGGGGTGTGGCTGCCCTCTCCCCCCACTATATATAGGGGCCAGTGGGGGCGCCGGCCCTAGGGAGATCAGATCTCCAAGGGGGGCGGCGGCTAGGGGGGAAGAGTTGCCCCCCAAGGCATAGGGGGCGCCCCCCTCCCCCTAGGGTTTCAACCCTAGGCGCATGGAGGGGGGGCCCATGTGGTGCGCCAGCCCACCAGGGGCTGGCCCCTTCCGCCTTGCGGCCTACGGGACCCACCGAGATGGGTGGCCCCACCCGGTGGACCGCCGGGACCCCTCCGGTGGTCCCGGGACACTCCCGGTGACCCCCGGAATTCACCCAATGGCCGAAACTGGACTTCCTATATATCATTCTTTACCTCCAGACCATTCCGAAACTCCTCGTGACGTCCGGGATCTCATCCGGGACTCCGAAAAACATTCGGGTTTCCATGTGCATGTATCTCTACAACCCTAGCGTCACCGAACCTTAAGTGTGTAGACCCTACGGGTTCGGGAGACACGTAGTCATGACCGAGACGACTCTCTGGTCAATAACCAACAGCGGGATCTGGATACCCATGTTGGTTCCTACGTGTTCCTCGATGATCTCATCGGATGAACCAATGTGTCAAGGATTCACTCAATCCCGTATGTTATTCCCTTTGTCTATCGGTACGGTACTTGCCCGAGATTCGATCGTCGGTATGCCCGATACCTTGTTCAATCTCGTCATGGCAAGTCTCTTTACTTGTTCCGTAATCCATCATCCCGTGACTAACCCCTTAGTCACTTTGAGCTCATTATGATGATGTCTTACCTAGAGGGCCCAGAGGTACCTCTCCGTCATACGGAGTGACAATATCCCAGTTTCGGTTTGTACCAACTCAACAGACACTTTCGGAGATACCCGTTGCGTACCTTTATAGCCACCCAGTTACGTTGTGACGTTTGGCACACCCAAAGTATTCCTACGGTATCCGGGAGTTGTACAACCTCATGGTCTAAGGAATAAATACTTGACACTAGAAAAGCTTATGCATTACGAACTATACGATCTCATGCTAGGCTCAGGATTGGGTCTTGTCCATCACATCATTCTCCTAATGATGTGATCCCGTTATCAATGACATCCTATGTCCATGGTCAGGAAACCGTGACCATCCGTTGATCAACGAGCTAGTAACTAGAGGCTTACCAGGGATACGTTGTGGTCTATGTATTCACACATGTATCACTGTTTCCGTACAATACAATTCAAGCATGAATAACAGACAATTATCATGAACAGGGAAATATAATAATAATCCTTTTATTATTGCCTCTAGGGCATATTTCCAACAGAGGATGGGCTTGGTGGTGTGTGAACCTTGGACCCCACTAGTCAAATACCATTGTTGATCATGTCCATGTCAGAAACCAGCTGTGCCAAACCAGCCCGGGATGATTTTTGTACTGTTTGGGGGTAAGGGAATAAAAATAAACCTCAAGGGGTAATGTGAACCACCAAGTTTCTTCGGGTAGTAAAATGGACTTTTTTCTTTCAATAATGTATGAGTATTTTTTTAATGTGATTTAGAATTAGATCAATAAGATATGTATGAGAGCCTCCACATATGAAGAAGCCATTTATTTTACATGAAAAACAAAAAGACCCTTGATGAAAAACGAAAAGCTGAATGATTGTTTTCATGTCAAGTTTATTAACTGCTTTGATAGAAACCATGCAAATTCGTCGAATAACCGACGATGTTGCGTAGTAGTGACCACACAACTCCACTCACTCCACGGTGGAATATTGGCCGCTTGACTGACTTCAAACTTGAGTCTGTGTTTACTTGAAAGTTGAGTTGAGTGTCCATCTATTTCCATTACCCAAATGGCAGGGCACGGCAGGCTGCCAGTTGTCACCGTGCCCTCCAACATTCAAACACAGGAATTTTCATCAGAAGAGAAAAAAATGTGATGATTCCTACGGAACAAAATGCTTGCATCTACGTATTTCAGGATCCAACGGCGCAGGCCCCTGTTGGCCCCTACAGATCCATAGAATCTCAACTTTTACGATTAGAGAATCACCCAGAATCAGTCGCTTTGTTTCTACGGAAAAACAAAACCTGAGTAAAGATTCCGTTGTGAACTCTGAAGCGGTGACCCCACAGCTGCTACAATAATTGGCTGGAATCAAAGCTCACGCAAAATAATTGCAACGGTTGCAGCGCATACTTTATTATAAGTAAAGTGCACTACACGTATCTTAACTTGCTCCACGAGCTCGGTTTGGTCACCATACTTAGGAATACAGTAACTACGGTCACTTTGTACGATGGGACGTGATTGTACGGTCACTGTTTCACGTACAGAGCCGGTACGCCGCCTGTTTGACCACCTGTTGATCAGTCCTCATGGCATGTGTCGTCTGGAGAAGCGAAGCGGTGGCCAATTTACAAAAAAAAAATTCTCCCATCTCCGTTTCAATATTTGGTCGCCCTCCCACCTCCCCTGTCTTCACCTCACATGTCTCGTCGTTTTCGTGGGTGGAGGCGACGGCGCGCCTAAGGAGGGAGCAGTTGATCGCCGACTTAATGGTCGGCGAGGGTTTTCGGTGTCGGTTTCGAAGGATCAGCCGCGGAGGAGGGTCCCGCCACCATGGTGAAGGCAAGGCGGCGCCGCCATGGCTGCAGTTCGTCGGCCTGATGGAGCCCCTGTCCCCGAGTACAATAAGTTCAAATTTTTGGCTTATTTGACATCTAGTCGAGTTATGTAGAGATTGTATTTAGTTTGTGTACGTTTCTCTTGAATTTGCCCGCATAGGAAGAAATTCTAGGGTTTTATTAACCGATTTGGGGGTTTCTGGTAGGGTTTTTGCCACGGGTTGAAAAGTGGAATATAGGTTTAATTCCACAAGTAATTGCGTGTGTGAGTCATTGTTGTACCTAATTTGTCCTGAATTGCGTACTGATTGGTGGACCAGTGTTCATAATTTGTGGTATGGTTTTCGAGGAAGAATTGGGGTTTTACTGTAGGGTTTATGGTTCACATAAAAGGTTCAATTTTGGGTCAAGTTTGTTTCAATCATTGGTGGCTCTATTCAATTTGTGGGCTTTTTTTGTAACAGGACCACGCAGTGAGAAATTCTTGGTGCTATTTCATCATGTTTTTTTTCATGGGTCAAGGAAGCAACAGAAGTTATGTCAATGGACATGAAGTGTGGTATGATCAAGTTGATAGGTTAACTTGGTCTCCAATCATGGTGGAGCATATGGTGGAGGAGATAGGATGGGAAATGGCTGGAAGGATAAAAGCATACTACTGCATTCCCATTCTTGACATCACCAAAAATGCATTGAGACAGATTAGGAGTGAGGAAGATACTCATCAAATGATGACATTTCTGTCAATAGGCCATCATTTCTTTGATATTTATCTGGACCATGATGACAGTTTGCATTCTAACAAGGATGTTGATGATGTAGTCAGTAATCCAAGAGCTCATTTGCCACCAGTGTTCAGCCCTTCCAAAGAAAAGAGCATTGTCAATCCTGAATGTAGCAATAGTGGAGCACATACAGAAGAACAAGACCCTATTTCAATTCAAATAGTTTATCCAAACAATGCAGAAGTTGGAGTTGATGATGGCAATCCATTTAGCTTTGCAAGGAGGACAGAGAGTATTCAGTCAGACTCAAACCATTTGGATCATGTGCAAGAAGAGAGTAATGTTGAGTCAGAACAACATGCAGTACATTCGGATGCTAGTGGAGCAGAGACAGAGAACAATGGAGTGGAGAGGGAGGAAGATAGGGATAGAAGAGCCAAGGGGGGGGGGAGGAAAGAAGTGTTGTCAGCATCAGACAGTGACTCAGATGATAGTGATTTTGATCTTGCTGACATGTTTGATAGTGATTTTGATATCAGTGATGGGGATGATGATCTTTATGTTGACAATGTGGATGAAGATGAGCCAGTGCAGTCAAAGGCTAAGGAGAAGGGGGAGATGCATGTCAGGTCAAGCAAGGTCTTGAAGCAAAAGATGAACACATATGTGATTATGGATCGGAAGGTGAGGACTTGTGGGCACCAGATTCACATGATGAAACTCAGACAAAGTTCAAAGCTTTCATAAAGGAGGACCTGCACTATCCAAAGTTCCATGTGGGTCAAGTATTTGAGAATGTTGAACTATTAAGGAAATCTATAAAGGAGTATAGCTGCAAAAACAGAGTGGATGTGAAGTTGCCAGTGAATGAAAAGAAGAGAGTAAAGGCAGTATGTGATGAGGACTACACTTGGTATTTATGGGCATCATATGACAGTAGGACTAAATGCTTCATGGTCAAGAGGTGTGTGGAAGAGCACACATGTTGCAAGAAATGAAGATCAAAGCATTTACTGCACCATTTCTTCCAAAGAAGTATCTTGAAAGTTTCAGGGAAAATCGGGATATGAACTTAAGGAACTTCTCAAGAGTGGTACAGAAAGAATGGCATATGACACCAAGCAGGACTAAGCTACAAAGGGCAAGGAGGTTGGCCATGAAGATAATTCTTGGTGATGAAGAAGGACAATACAAGTTGCTATGGGATTAAGGAAATGAGATAAGGAGAAGCAACCCAGGTAGTTCATTCTTCCTGGCACTTGATGATAAATCTAGGTTCAAGAAAGCATACATGTGTCTAGATGCTTGTAAAAGAGGTTTCCTTCAAGGATGCAGGCCTGTGATTTTCATAGATGGGTGCCATATAAAGACTAGATATAGGGGGTCAGTTACTTGTTGTAGTTGGCATAGATCAAAACAGTTGCATTTTCCCAATTGCCATTGGTGTTGGGAAGTGGAAGACATGCCAAACTGGGTTTGGTTTCTTGAGAGACTTAAGATGGATCTTGGTATCATCAACACCGCACCATGGACCCATTATGTCTGACAAACAAAAGGGGCTTATCAATGCTGTGACTGATGTGTTTCCACAGTCAGAACATAGGTTCTATGTCAGGCATATGTTGAGGAATTTCTAGCAGCTGTACAAATGTGATGCACTGAAGAAGCAGTTGTGGAAAATAGCAAGAAGCACAACATCTATCAAATATGAGTAGTACATGAATGACATGAAGGAACTGGATGAGGATGCATACAAGTGGTTGAAAGAATTAGAGCCACAGACTTGGGTGAGGGCATTCCACAGTGACATACCAAAGTGTGATATTTTTCTGAACAACCTATGTGAGGTCTTCAACAAGTAAGAAACATTCTACTTTTGTACCTTGAGATGTGATGATTACTTGCCTAGTTTGTCATGTTTGACCATGTGTTGTGCTTGCGGTTACATCCTAGAAGCGAGGGAATTGCCAATCCTATCAATGTTTGAGAGGATCAAACAATAGTGGACTAGCAGGCATTACACCAAACAGATTGAGGGTGAGAAGATGCAGGGAGTTACATGCCCTAAGATAAAGAAGATGGTTGAGAAGCTCAAAGATCTTGGAAACACTTGTTATGTATATGAGTCAGGAGATGGATTATTTGAAGTAGGTGACAGAGGAACATACTACACTATGGACATACACATCAAGTCTTGCAGTTGCATGAGATGGCAAAAAAGTGGAGTCACATGTATACATGTCGTTGCTTGGTGCAGAAATGAGAGAGTTGACCCCATAACATTGGTGGATAATTGCTACTCTGTGGCAATGTTCAAGAAGGCCTACGACAACATTATTTATCCTGGCAAATATATCACAGAGTGGGATAAGATGAATACCCCCCCCCCAATACTGCCACCAAAGTACACAAAACATGTGGGAAAACCTTGCAGGAGTAGAAGGAAATTGCCAGAAGAGATCATATGTGATGACCCACAAGTGTAGGGATCTATCGTAGTCCTTTCGACAAGTAAGATTGTCGAACCCAACGAGGAACAGAAGGAAATGATAGGCAGTTTTCAGTAAGGTATTTTCTGCAAGCACTGAAATTATCGGTAACAGATAGTTTTGTGATAAGGTAATTGGTAGAAAGTGACAAATAGTAAAAGTAAATAAGGTGCAGCAAGATGGCCCAATCCTTTTTGTAGCAAAGGACAATCCTGGACAAACTCTTATATGAAGGAAAACGCTCCCGAGGACACATGGGAATTATCGTCAAGCTAGTTTTCATCACGTTCATATGATTCACGTTCGGTACTTTGATAATTTGGTATGTGGGTGGACCGGTGCTTGGGTGCTGTCCTTACTTGGACAAACCTCCCACTTATGATTAACCTCTATTGCAAGCATCCGCAACTACAAAAGAAGTATTAAGGTAAACCTAACCATAGCATGAAACAAGTGGATCCAAATCAGCCCCTTACGAAGCAACGCATAAACTAGGGTTTAAGCTTCTGTCACTCTAGCAACCCATCATCTACTTATTACTTTCCAGTGCCTTCCTCTAGGCCCAAATAATGGTGAAGTGTCATGTAATCGACGTTCACATGACACCACTAGAGGAGAGACAACATACATCTCATCAAAATATCGAACGAATACCAAATTCACATGACTACTTATAGCAAGACTTCTCTCATGTCCTCAGGAACAAAAGTAACTACTCACAAGACATAATATTGTTCATGATCAGAGGGGTATTAATATGCATAATGGATCTGAACATATGATCTTCCGCCAAGTAAACCAACTAGCATCAACCACAAGGAGTAATCAACACTATTAGCAACCCACAGGTACCAATCTGAGGTTTTGGTACAAAGATTGGATACAAGAGATGAACTAGGGTTTGAGAGGAGATGGTGCTGGTGAAGATGTTGATGAAGATAACCCTCCCCAAGATGGGAGAGTTGTTAGTGATGACGACGGTGATGATTTCCCCCTCCCGAAGGGAAGTATCCCCGGCAGAATAGCTCCGCCGGAGCCCTAGATTGGTTGCGCCATGGTTCCGCCCCGAGACGGCTGCGTCTGGTCCAAGCCTCTTATGATTTTTTCCAGGTCAAAACACCCCATATAGGAGAAGACGGGCATCGGGGGGTCACCGGGTGGCCCACGAGGCAGGGGGCGCGCCCAGAGGGGGGGCCCACCCTCGTGGACAGGTGGTGGCCCCCCTGATGAATCTTCTTCGCCAGATATTTTTTATATTTTCTAAAACGGTGTTTCGTGGAGCTTCGGTCCTTTTTGAGCTGTGAAGAATAGGTTTTCAATGTTTGCCCCTTTTCTAGCCCAGAATTCCAGCTGCCGGCATTCTCCCTCTTCATGTAAACCTTGTAAAATAAGAGAGAAAAGGCATACGTATTGTGACATAACGTGTAATAACAGCCCATAGTGTAATAAATATCAACATAAAAGCATGATGCAAAATGGACGTATCAACTCCCCCAAGCTTAGACCTCGCTTGTCCTCAAGCGAAAGCCGGTACTGAAAAATATGTCCACATTTTTAGAGATAGATGTGTCGATAAAAATAAAATACAGACATGAGGGCATCATGAGCATTCTTATAGCAGCAACACACATATATTGGCATATCATTCTGATGCTAAAGTAACAATTCATTCACAATGTCAAGTATGAACCAGAAACTTCATTGAAAACCAACAAACTATGATCTTAGTCATTGAAGCAATTGCAATTTATCATAACATCGGAAATAGTCATTGTAAGAGCTTTTCAGCAAGCCCACATACTGAACTATCATATAGTCTTTCACAGTTTCTCACACTCACGCAATACTTATGGGTATGGAGTTTTAATTGGACACAGAGAAAGATAGGGGCTTATGGTATTGCCTCCCAATCTTTTACCTCAAGGGTAACGTCAATAGTAATAGACCATGATAACTTACATCCAAGTGGGTATATATGTCAGGATCTTTCCAACACAATGTGCTTGCCAAAGGATAAATGTAAAAAGGAAATGTGATTTTCACCTTGACTCTTATAAGGCAAGAATAGTAGAAAGGCCCTTCACAGAGGGAAGCAGAGGTTGTCATGTGCTTTTTATGGTTGGATGCACAAAGTCTTAGCACAGAAGAACGTCACTTTATATTGCCACTTGTGATAAGGACCTTTATTATGCAGTCCATCACTTTTATTACTTCCATATCACAAGATCGTATAAAGCTTATTTCCTCCACACTAATAAATCATACATATTTTAGAGAGTTTGCAAACATGACAACTTACTTGAAGGATCTTACTCAATCCATAGGTAGGTATGGTGGACTCTGATGGCAAAACTGGGTTTAAGGATGTATGGAGGCACAAGTAGTATCTCTACTTGGTGCAAGGAGTTTTGGCTAGCATGAGGGGGAAAGGCAAGCTCAACATGTTGGATGATCCATGACAATATACTTTATTTTGAATGTAAGAAAACATAACCCATTATGTTGTCTTCCTTTTCCAACATCAACTCTTTAGCATGTCATATTTTAATGAGTGCTCACAATCATAAAAGATGTCAAAGATAGTATATTTGTATGTGAAACCTCTCTTTCTTTATTACTTCCTATTAATTGCAACGAAGACCAAGACTATGTTTGTCAACTCTCAACAACTTTTACTCATCATACTCTTTATATGTGAAGTCATTACTTCCCATAAGATCAGTATGATCTCTATGATACTTTTTATATTTTCTTTTATTTTCTCATGACCAAAGTGAGGAAATCAAGCCCTTAACTCAACACTAATCTTTATTATATAGCTCACAGACTCGACTACAAAGGTAAAGACTATAAAGCAAAAGCTCACAACTAGATCATGCTAACTTTATTCTACTAGATCAAGATATTACCAAAAGGATTGAACTAAGAAATACCGGTAAAGATAGGAGTGTGATGGTGATACGATACCGGGGCAACTCCCCCAAGCTTGGTGGTTGCCAAGGGGAGTGCCCATACCCATATGATTATGTCCCCTTCTTCGGAGGTGGTGATGATGGAGTTGTTGATGATGTAGGCTTGTCGACCATCTTCCAAGGCATGGGCTCACCATCGTAGAAGGATGATTGAGTCTCCGGGATACTCAAATCTGCAGCCAAACTCATCTTCTTGAATCTATATTCATACTCACAGTTTTCATTTTGCAGGTCATAGATCTGGGCCTGGAGGTGTTCGATTTTCTCTTGGAGATTGGAGATGGCTTCCCCGAAGATCCTTGCGTCTAGCTTGTGGTTGTTGGCGAGCTCCGTGATCATCATGTTGTTGGCGTTGAGTCCTCGTTCCACCATACCTTGGCACTTGAAAACTTGTTGCTCCATTGCTCCGAGTCTCGTCTCCATGCTTCCGGTCCTCCTTGGCCCCTCAACATCGTGGATGTGCAACACCCCTTCACGCAACTCCATGGTTTGAGGGTGATGCAGCACCACCGTGAGGTAGGGGTTGATGACCTTCTCGAAGAACTTGTCCTTGGGGGTGCTGGGAGACGCCATGATGATCTAGATCTGTCAGAAATAACAGCTCGAAACGAGAACAGAGGATTTTTGCGTGATACGATGGTCAAAACCTTCGGGAGAATATATATAATGATTTTTTACCGACCAAAAGGAGTAGCGTGCAAGAAATCGGAGTCCGGGAGGCACACGAGGTGCCCACGAGGCAGGGGGCGCGCCCTCCACCCTCGTGGACGGCTTGTGTCTCTTCCGGACCGCCTCTTATTTTTATATTTTTCTAAATATTCCAAAACGGTGAAAATCTGCCATTAGAACTGTTTTGGAGTCGGTTTACTTACCGTACCACATACCTCTTCCTTTTCGGAGTCTAAATCATTCTGGAAAGTGTCCCTTATGTATTCCTCTGGGATTACGGTTTCAATAACATTGGTTTCAATAACATTGGTTTCAACATTTATAGGATTACCTGAGATCTAATGTTTGATTCTTTGATCGTTCACTACCTTCGGATTTGTGCCTTCAAAGTTGTTGATTTTTATGGCACCGGAACGATAGACCTCCTCGATAATGTAAGGACCTTCCTATTTAGAGAGAAGTTTTCTTGCAAAAAATCTTAAATGAGAGTTGTATAGCAAGACATAATCACTTACGTTAAACTCACGCTTTTGTATCCTTTTGTCATGCCATCTTTTAACCTTTTCTTTAAACAGCTTGGCATTCTCATAAGCTTGGGTTCTCCATTCATCAAGGGAGCTAATGTCAAACAACCTCTTCTCACCGGCAAGTTTGAAATCATAATTGAGCTCTTTAATAGCCCAATATGCCTTATGTTCTAGCTCGAGAGGTAAGTGACATGCTTTTCCATAAACCATCTTATATGGAGACATACCCATAGAATTTTTGTATGCAGTTCTATAGGCCCATAATGCATCATCAAGTTTCTTGGACCAATTCTTTCTAGACCTATTAACTGTCTTTTGTAAAATTAGTTTCAGCTCTCCATTACTTAACTCTACTTGACCACTAGTCTGAGGGTGATAAGGGGATGCAATTCTATGGTTAACATCATACTTAGCAAGCATTTTACGGAAAGCACCATGAATTAAGTGTGAACCACCATCAGTCATTACGTATCTAGGGACTCCAAACCTTGGAAAAATA
The DNA here is from genome assembly GCA_902687465.1 of Secale cereale. Lineage (NCBI taxonomy): Eukaryota > Viridiplantae > Streptophyta > Magnoliopsida > Poales > Poaceae > Secale > Secale cereale. Next base: position 332,796,076 of record LR738711.1, on the reverse strand, counting down.
ACTTCTTTAAGCATCTTAATAGAGGTGTTGTGATCAACACTACTAGTTGGAATAGCTTCTACCCACTTAGTAACATAATCAACATCAACTAAAATATGTGCGTACCCGTTTGAGGAAGGAAACGGTCCCATATAATCAAAGCCCCAGACATCAAACGGTTCAATAACAAGTGAATAATTCATAGGAATTTCTTGACGTCTACTGATATTACCAATTCTTTGACATTCATCACAAGATAAGACAAACATATGAGTATCCTTGAAGAGAGTAGGCCAATAGAAACCAGATTGCAATACCTTATGTGCAGTTCTATCTCCAGCATGGTGTCCTCCATAAGCTTCGGTGTGGCACTTGCATAGGATATATTCATGTTCATGCTCAGGTACAGAACGTCTAATAATACCATCTACTCCTTCTTTATAAAGATGTGGTTCATCCCAGAAGCAATGCCTTAAATCATAGAAGAACTTTTTCTTTTGCTGGTATGTGAAGCTAGGAGGTATAAACTTAGCAACAATGTAATTAGCATAATCAACATACCATGGATCAGTATGAGAAGTATTTATGACAGCTAATTGTTCATGAGGAAAGCTATCATCAATAGGTTGTGGGTCATCAAGAATATTCTCTAGCCTAGACAAGTTATCTGCTACGGGGTTCTCAGCTCCCTTTCTATCAATAATATGCAAATCAAATTCTTGCAGAAAGAGAACCCATCTGATAAGTCTAGGTTTAGCATCTTTCTTTTCCATAAGGTATTTGATAGCAGCATGATCAGTGTGAATAGTTACTTTAGAATCAACAATATAAGGTCTAAACTTATCACATGCAAATACAACTGCTAAAAATTCTTTCTCAGTAGTAGCATAATTTCTCTGGGCACTGTCTAGAGTTTTACTAGCATATTGAATAACATTCAATTTCTTATCAACTCTTTGTCCTAGAACAACACCTACAGCATAATCATTAGCATCACACATAATCTCAAAGGGTAAATTCCAGTCAGGAGGCTGGACAATGGGTGCAGAGATCAATGCTTTCTTAAGTATTTCAAATGCTTCTAAGCAATCATCATCAAAGACAAAAGGAACATCTTTTTGTAAGAGATTAGTCAGAGGCCTGGAGATTTTGGAGAAGTCCTTAATGAACCTCCTATAAAACCCGGCATGACCAAGGAAACTTCATATACCTTTGATGTCCTTGGGACACGACATCCTTTCAATAGCATCAACTTTAGCTTTGTCAACTTCAATACCTCTTTCAGAAATTTTATGTCCCAAGACAATGCCTTCATTAACCATAAAGTAGCACTTCTCCCAATTCAAGACAAGATTAGTGTCTTCACATCTCTGCAAAACTCGATCAAGGTTGCTCAAGCAATCATCAAAAGAAGTTACGTAAACGGAGAAATCATCCATGAAAACCCCAACAATCTTTTCACAAAAATCAGAGAATATAGCCATCATGCATCTTTGAAAGGTAGCAGGTGCATTACATAAACCAAAAGGCACATGTCTATAAGCAAAGGTACCGAAAGGACAAGTAAAAGTGGTCTTTTCTTGATCCCCTTTTGACACAGGTATTTGAGAGAAACCAGAATAGCCATCTAGAAAGCAAAAATGAGTATATTTGGATAACCTTTCTAGCATTTGATCAATAAAAGGCAAAGGGTAATGATCTTTCTTAGTTGCTTTATTTAATTTGTGAAAATCAATTACCATCCTATAACCTGTAATAATTCTTTGTGGGATCAATTCATCTTTATCATTAGGAACAACAGTCATACCTCTCTTCGTAGGGACACAATGGACAAGACTTACCCACTGGCTATCAGCAACTTTATAGATTATACCTGCCTCTATAAGCTCCTTACCACTTCTTTCATTTTAGGATTTAACTGTCGTTGATGATCAATAACCGGTTTAGCGTCCTCTTCCAATTTTATCTTGTGTTGGCATAAAGTGGGACTAATGTCCTTAAGATCATCCAGAGTATATCCAATAGCAGCACGGTGCTTCTTCAGAGTTTTCAATAACTTTTCTTCTTCCTGCTCTGAAAGGTTAGCACTGATAATAACAGGATATATCTTCTTTTCATTGAGATAAACATACTTAAGATTATCAGGTAATGGTTTTAGTTCAAACACGGGATCACCCTTGGGTGGAGGAGGATCCCCTAGGATTTTAACAGGCAAGTTGTTTTTCAATACGGGTCCCTGCTTAAAGAATATTTCATCTATTTCCCTCCTCTCATTCATATACATATCATTTTCATGGTCTAGTAGATATTGTTCTAAAGGATCGTTAGGAGGCACAGCAATAGAAGCAAGACAAATAATTTCAAACTTACTAGGTAATTCCTTATCATGGGGTTGTCTATGAAATTTAGCAAAGTTAAACTCATGAGACATATCCCCTAAACCAACAGTAACAATATCTTCTATGCAGTCTATCTTAGCATTAACAGTATTCAAGAAGGGTCTACCAAATATGATGGGACAAAAATCATCTTGTGGGGAACTAAGAGTAATAAAATCAGCAGGGTATTTAACCTTGCCACACAAGACTTCAACATCTCTAACAATCCCAACTGGTGAAATAGTGTCTCTAACTCTCTATTGGCAAGCTTAATAGTAACATCAATCCCTTCTAACTCAGTGGGTGCAATATCATGCATAATTTCCTTATATAAGGAATGAGGGATTATACTTGCACTAGCACCTACATCACATAAACCGTGATAGCAATGATCTCCTATTTTAACAGAAATAACAGGCATGCCTACAACTGGTTTATGTTTATTCCTAGTATCGGGGTTGGCTATTCTAGCAGCCTCCTCCTGGAGGTAAATAACATGTCCATCTAAATTTTCAACCAAGAGATCCTTAACGATAGCAACACTAGGTTCAACTTTAATTTGCTCAGAGGGTGTAGGCGTTCTAGTATTACTCTTACGAACCACAGTTGAAGCTTTAGCATGATCCTTTATTCTAACATGGAAAGGTGGTTTCTCAATATAAGTAGTAGGAATAATAGGATCAACATTATACGTGATAGTCTTTTCTTCAAGTTTAACAGGTTCAACTACTTTTACTTCAATGGGAGGATGGTATTTAAACCACTTCTCCTTGGGAAGATCAACATGAGTAGCAAAAGATTCACAAAAAGAAGCTACTATCTCAGAGTCAAGTCCATATTTAGTGCTAAACTCATGGAAAACATCGGTATCCATAAAAGCTTTAACACAATCAAACTTAGGGGTCATACCTGACTCCTTACCTTCGTCGAGATCCCAATCTTCAGAGTTGTGTTTAATTCTTTCCAATAAATCCCATTTGAATTCAACAGTCTTCATCATAAAAGAACCAGCACAAGAATTATCGAGCGTGGTGCGATTATTGAGAGAAAGCCGAGCATAAAATTTTTGAATGATCATTTTTCTTGAGAGCTCATGATTGGGGCATGAATATAACATTGACTTAAGCCTCTCCCAAGCTTGAACGATGCTTTCTCCTTCGCGAGGCGAAAATTATATATATAATTACTACCACGATGAACCTGATGCATAGGATATAACTTCTGATGAAATTCCAACTTCAGTCGATTATAGTTCCATGATCCAATATCATCGCATAGCCTAAACCATGTCAATGCGTCTCCCTTAAAAGATAAAGGGAAGACCTTCTTCTTGATAACATCCTCAGGCATACCTGCAAGCTTAAATAATCCACAAACTTCATCCACATAGATTAGATGCAAATCGGGATGCAGTGTTCTGTCTCCTGTAAAGGGATTATCTAGCAGTTTCTCTATCATACCCGAAGGAATTTAAAAGCAAACATTTTCACTAGGTTCAGTAGGTTGAGGAGCAACTCTTTTCTCTTCTGTTCGGGGTGAAGATACCCCAAACAAGCCCTTCAAAGGATGATGAGCCAAAGTAACAAGTGATAGTAAATTTCTGCACACCATCACTACACCACGGTCAAGTTTTGGCGACACAACAATCTGTTGGCATAGGGTACCTTTGCCGACACATAAATTGTAGCTAACACATATGCTGACAGAAGATAAAACAGTCGGAGGACTTGCTGTAGGGAAAGGTATTGCCGACAGGAGTTCACTTGCCGACACTTTTTTTGTCAGCATACACCCTACCTACACCGACAGATAGTCTGTCAATGTACACCCTACCTATGCCGACACATGGTGAGTCAACGTACACCCTACCTATGCTGACACATGGTAAGTCAATCTACACCCTACCGATGCCGACACATAGTCTGTCTAAAGGCATTTAGTATTGCCGGCACACGGTTTGTCTAGTCAGGGGTATACTTTTGCCGACACTTTCTGCGTTGGAATGTTTTTGCCGACATATAAATTGTTGGTAAGATGGTGCACAACCAAAACAACAATTGGATACAGCTCTAATTCAAATGTTATATACAATGCTCAACTGTTATCCACAAACAGGTATCGAGATGAACACATTCCACAATCATTGATAAAGTGGTAACAAAATTACACACACACACACACA
>LR738711.1:332744219-332790129 GCA_902687465.1 Secale cereale | reverse complement strand
ATATATATATATATATATATATATATATATATATATATATATATATATATATATATATATATTGCTCGCACGTTCAAGCACAAGTCAATCTTCACAAAAGCAAAGTTTGGCCATCTTGGCAACCATCCAGAAAACACAAGTCACATAAAAGGACCTCTATTCGCTGGTCTAAAATAATTCAAACACTAAATGGTCCAAATAATTGAATAACATCCATGAGCACAAGATTTCTACTCCATAACACGCACCAAATGGTCCAGAAAACACATAAGATTCACGATTACAATTAAGTTGGCTGGTGCAAAATACTGCAGACAGCCGAATGCTCCAGAACACTTCAAAGTCATCACATCCATGCGTACTAGGTTGTTGACTACCTGAAAATACTCCACAAGAATTTGGTAGAAAGTGCAGTCAGCTCGAGTGCTTTGAAGCTCATAGGGAGATTGGGAGCCAAGAGAAGCACAAGAATTAACTATTTATGACATATGTCCATAACACACATAACATAGTTCTGTCATACATGAGGTAAAATATTTATAAAATGCTGAAAGGAATCATCATGCAGACATATCTACATATGCATAGAATAAGTATTTCTCCATGGCAGGCATATCTACAAATTTTATTCAACGTCTTACATGCAAGAAACTGTAGTAGGATAGGCCATTGTGAAGTTGTATTTGTTCTAATATGAAGTTAGCTGATGTGATCTTCAAAGTTTGACAAAATAATGGTACAAATAAGTGTTTGTACGTTATCTAATGAAGTAGAACTAAAATGTGCAACTTCTGACCAAAAAAATTGTAGTATGTGAAGTTCAGTTTATGCCATGTGATCTTCAGATTGTGACCGTCAAACGGATAACACCAAACTAATGTGTGTATGTTTAACTCCTAAGCAATGTATGTGCGCTTCAAATCATGTTCTGTCATTTTTATACTTTTAATAATAAACTGCAGTATGTGGAGTTTTATCAACAAGATACAAAACGTATCTAGTAATGCTATAAGTTCAGGCAGAAATCTGGCTCTCTAGTCAAGGCTCAAAATGATCTATGTGTATTTCTAAGAGAGAAATAATAAACTTAATGTATGTAGTATGTTTAGTACCTGCACCTGGTACATTAGTTGCCTTCTTGTCATCCTTGATCTACAACAATAACCGTTACTTCATAGAAATAACCGTTGCTTTCTTATCAGTTTGAGGCTACTTCTTTCACTGCAAATTGCTCTGACAAAATATGTAGACATGTATCAACCATCCTGGAAAAAAGAAAAATGTGTTCAATATAGATAACTCGACTTCCCATAAATCAAATCATAAAGTAAAGGCCAAAGGTCTGCAAGTTCCGTACTTTGTTAGTATAATGAATGAACTTGTCAAAAGAACAAATATTATGCCATCAACCAGAATGAACACGAACATATCATAAAAGTACATTGAAAGTCTGAATTCTGAAACTATCTAGCCACTGCACCGAGGCAGCTGACTCTACCATTTGAATTCACATGTCCAAACAATGTGGTGTGAGGCACTATGAGAAGGTGCCTCTAAGGTTTGAATGTGATCGGAACTTGCAACTCCCCTCTGGAAACCATATGCAGCTTCAAGTAGTTGAAGGTATGTGGATGCAGAGGAAGATGAGAGTATATGTTGAACGTAAGGTTTGAATGCTAATGACATATTCATGCAAAAGGAAAACAACACCATGCTCACATAAAAAATTATATCAAACGAAGACACCGTTATTCATAAATATCTAGTGTAGATGATAATGCAATTCAAAAGTGATGGAGAATAAAATTGGAATGTGCCTCCTCAAACACTGACTGGACCCAGGGTCCACCTCAGCGCCCTCCGCTCGCCCACCTCCACGTCCTCGTTGATAGGTAGTACCACATACTTGCTGCCCTACAAGCTCAATATCATGTACAACCGCTCCTGCAGAACCAAGCACGTCGACCCAAAATTTAACTATGAAGCATCAGAAACTACAAGAGATGTTACAGCACAAACACCATTCAGTTCTACAACGAAGTTGAAGCCAACTCAATTGTTTGCACTATATAACTTAGAAATATGTATTGACAATCAAAAGTGCTTCATGTAAAAAAAACTCAGAGGTTATGCACCTACAGGAGCTTCTGTTTGGCCACGACAACCCACCCACAGAATTGGAAGTCACACAATGGGTCACGGCTTTAAATAGCAAAATTGAACCACCAAGAAATAAGGAAGTCACACAATGCTAACAACATATGAACATTCACCCATATTAAATGTTAAAGGAATAATCACTTTCTAATTTAAAGAAGATAAAGAGTTCAGAATTGTATGATGAATATAAAAATGAAAATCAGCTGTGAGACATGGATGTCAGATGGCTTGCTATGTTTTGTAGCACCAATCTATGTATCAAAATTGAGATGCTGAGAAATAGATATAAGAACTGTACAATAATCAAATCTTAGCAGAAGATATGAAAGTGTTGCCCTAATTTTCAGAGTTCAGCAATGACATATGGTTTAAAGTTCAGCAATGCACAAGCACGCATCATGCAACAGTACAGAAAAGGATATCTCAGGAGGAGCCGATGCTTACCTATTGGAAAAGACTAGTCTATGCGGATATCTGCAGCAACAGACGGCTGGCTTGGGGAGGGGCGCAACGGGATGGAGAGCTCGTGGATGGATCTCTACCGGCGACAGCAGGGACGGCAGACGGATCTCTACCAGATGGAGAGCTCGTGGTAGGGCTGGGGCCCGGGGCGGGGGCGACAGGGGAGAAGCGCGAGGGAGATGACGGACGAAGTTGGGGGCTGGAGGACGGGGATCAGGGGAGGGGTGGATCCCTGAGCGCGAGGACGGCGGCTGGATCTCGGGCAGAGCGCGAGGACGGCGGCTCGATCTCGGGCGGAGCGCGACGACGGCTGCAGGATCTCGGGCGGAGCGTGAGGACAACGGCTGGATCTCGGACAGATCGCGAGGACGGCGGCGACGGAAGCAGGACCGTGGGTGGAGAGCGAATACGGCGGCGACGGCGGCAGGGCCGTGGGTTGAGCGCGAGGACGAGGGGATAGGGATGGGGTGCGAGGGCGGCAGCTGGCACGGGTAGCTTACGGGCTTGGTCCGATTTGGCGGAATTTTGCACGGGCCAGCAAAAAAAAATCCCGTCTCGCGCCTAAATGGCGCGCCAACTTTCCGAGTTTCAGGATTTTCTAAAGAAAAAATTTCCAAGCTTCATTGGCTTGACACGTGTGCACCTACGCCGACACTTATTCCGTGTCCATACACCCTACATACGACGACATATTGGATGCCACTAAGCATGTACCTACGCCGACACATAAATTGTTAGGGCCCACACATGTGCCGACACACAACGTGTTGTTAGCCAATTGCCGACAGCTAAGTTGTTGCTTCGTAGTTGCTGACACATAGTGTGTCCACAATGATGTATCTACACCGACACATGGTCCGGGGACAAAACTTCATAGCTACCCCGACAGTTTTTTCGTGGAGACTAGTGGACCTTTGCCCACAGAAGTGTGTCACATAAGCTCTACTGTGGTGTAGTGCATATAAATGTTTCCTTACCAAATTCCACTTACCAAAGGTGCTTCACTCCCGGGCAAGGGCGCCAGAAAAGAGTCTTGATGACCCACAAGTGTAGGGGATATATCTTAGTCCTTTCGATAAGTAAGAGTGTCGAACCCAACGAGGAACAGAAGGAAATGATAGGCAGTTTTCAGTACGGTATTTTCTGCAAGCACTGAAATTATCGGTAACAGATAGTTTTGTGATAAGGTAATTGGTAGCAAGTGACAAATAGTAAAAGTAAATAAGGTGCAGCAAGATGGCCCAATCCTTTTTGTAGCAAAGGACAAGCCTGGACAAACTCTTATATGAAGGAAAACGCTCCCGAGGACACATGGGAATTATCGTCAAGCTAGTTTTCATCACGTTCATATGATTCACGTTTGGTACTTTGATAATTTGGTATGTGGGTGGACCGGTGCTTGGATGTTGTCCTGACTTCGACAAGCCTCCCACTTATGATTAACCTCTATTGCGAGCATCCACATCTTCAAAAGAAGTATTAAGGTAAACCTAACCATAGCATGAAACAAGTGGATCCAAATCAGCCCCTTACGAAGCAACGCATAAACTATGGTTTAAGCTTCTGTCACTCTAGCAACCCATCATCTACTTATTACTTCCCAATGCCTTCCTCTAGGCCCAAATAATGGTGAAGTGTCATGTAGTCGACGTTCACATGACACCACTAGAGGAGAGACAACATACATCTCATCAAAATATCGAACGAATACCAAATTCACATGACTACTTATAGCAAGACTTCTCCCATGTCCTCATGAACAAAAGTAACTACTCACAAGGCATAATATTGTTCATGATCAGATGGGTATTAATATGCATAATGGATCTGAACATATTATCTACCACCAAGTAGACCAACTTGAAGGAAATATGCCCTAGAGGCAATAATAAAGTTATTATTTATTTCCTTATATCATGATAAATGTTTATTATTCATGCTAGAATTGTATTAACCGGAAACTTAATACATGTGTGAATACATAGACAAAACAGTATGTCCCTAGTATGCCTCTACTAGACTAGCTCATTGATCAAAGATGGTTATGTTTCCTAGCCATAGACATGAGTTGTCATTTGATCAACATGATCACATCATTAGGAGAATGATGTGATGGACTAGACCCATCCGTTAGCATAGCACTATGATCGTTTAGTTTAACTGCTATTGCTTTCTTCATGACTTATACATGTTCCTATGACTATGAGATTATGCAACTCCCGAATACCGTAGGAACACCTTGTGTGCTATCAAACGTCACAACGTAACTGGGTGATCATAAAGATGCTCTACAGGTGTCTCCGAAAGTATTCGTGGTGTTGGCATAGATCAAGATTAGGATTTGTCACTCCGAGTGTCGGAGAGGTATCTCTGGGCCGTCTCGGTAACACACATCACAATAAGCCTTGCAAGCAAAAGACTAATGAGTTAGTCACGAGATGATGTGTTACGGAACGAGTAAAGAGACTTGCCGGTAACGAGATTGAACCAGGTATAGTGATACCAACGATTGAATCTCGGGCAAGTAACATACCGATGACAAAAGGAACAACGTATGTTGTTATGCGGTTCGACCGATAAAGATCTTCGTAGAATATGTAGGAGCCAATATGGGCATCCAGGTTCCGCTATTGGTTATTGACCGGAGAGATGTCTCGGTCATGTCTACATAGTTCTCGAACCCGTAGGGTCCGCACGCTTAAACGTTCGTTGACGATATAGTATTTAATGAGTTATGTATGTTGGTGACCGAATGTTATTCGGAGTCCAGGATGTGATCACGGACATGACGAGGAACTCCGGAATGGTCCGGAGATAAAGATTAATATATGAGATAATAGTGTTTGACCTCCGGAAGGGTTCCGGAATTCACCGGAAGGGGTTCCGGATGTTTCCCGAAGTGTTTGGGTACGAGAACACGTTATTTGGGCCAAAAGGGAAAGCACACAAGGTTTTTGGAAAGCGCAAAAGGAAGTTTTGCGGACTCCAGGGGCCAGACGCCAGGGTCCCTGGCGTCTGGGTCCAGACGCCGGGAACCCTGGCGTCTGGCCCTGGAGTCCGAGAAGGACTCTTGCCTTTCGGGTGAAACCGACTTTGTGAAGGCTTTTACTCCAAGTTTCGACCCCAAGGCTCAACATATAAATAGAGGGGTAGGGCTAGCACCCAAGACACATCAAGATACACCAAGCCGTGTGCCGGCTACCCCGACCCTCTAGTTTATCCTCCGTCTTGTTTCTGTAGTGCTTGGCGAAGCCCTGCAGAGATTGTTCTTCATCAACAACCGTCACCACACCGTCGTGCTGCCGGAACTCATCTACCACTTCGCCCGTCTTGCTGGACCAAGAAGGCGAGGACGTCATCGAGCTGAACGTGTGCTGAACACGGAGGTGCCGTACGTTCGGTACTAGATCGGGACGGATCGTGAAGGTGCACGACTACAGCAACCGCGTTGATAAACGCTTCCGCTTTCGGTCTACGAGGGTACGTAGACATACTCTCCCCTCTCGTTGCTATGCATCTAGTAGATAGATCTTGCGTGATCGTAGGAAAATTTTGAAAATACTGCGTTCCCCAACAGTGGCATCATGAGCCAGGTCTATGCGTAGATGATATGCACGAGTAGAACACAATGAGTTGTGGGCGATACTAGTCATACTGCTTACCAGCATGTCATACTTTGCTTCGGCGGTATTGTGAGATGAAGCGGCCCGGACCGACATTACGCGTACGCTTACGCGAGACTGGTTTCACCGTTACGAGCACTCGTTGCTTAAAGGTGACTGGCGGGTGTCTGTCTCTCTCACTTTAGCTGAATCAAGTGTGGCTACGCCCGGTCCTTGTGAAGGTTAAAACAGCACATACTTGACGAAACATCGTTGTGGTTTTGTATGCGTAGGTAAGAACGGTTCTTGCTAAGCCCGTAGCAGCCACGTAAAACTTGCAACAACAAAGTAGAGGACGTCTAACTTGTTTTTGCAGGGCATGTTGTGATGTGATATGGTCAAGACATGATGAGTTATACGGTTTTGTATGAGATGATCATGTTTTGTGAAGGTGATCATGACGGTGCTTTGGAGATGGAGATCAAAAGCACAAGATGATGATGGCCATATCATGTCACATATTTTGATTGCATGTGATGTTTATCTTATTTTGCTTCTTATTTTGCTTAGAACGACGGTAGCATTATAAGATGATCCCTTACTAAATTTCAAGGTATAAGTGTTCTCCCTGAGTATGCACCGTTGCGAAAGTTCGTCGTGCCGAGACACCACGTGATGATCGGGTGTGATAAGCTCTACGTTCAAATACAACGGGTGTAAGCCAGTTTTGCACACGCAGAATACTCGGGTTAAACTTGACGAGCCTAGCATATGCAGATATGGCCTCGGAACACTGGAGACCGAAAGGTCGAGCGTGAATCATATAGTAGATATGATCAACATAAGATGTTCACCATTGATACTACTCCATCTCACGTGATGATCGGACATGGTTTAGTTGATTTGGATCACGTGATCATTTAGATGACCAGAGGGATGTCTATCTAAGTGGGAGTTCTTAAGTAATATGATTAATTGAACTTTAATTTATCATGAACTTAGTCCTGGTAGTATTAGCATATCTATGTTGTAGATCAATAGCTCGCGATGTTGCTCCCCGTTTATTTTTCATATGTTCCTAGAGAAAACCAAGTTGAAAGATGTTAGTAGCAATGATGCGGAATTGTTCCGTGATCTGAGGATTATCCTCATTACTGCACAGAGAAATATGTCCTTGATGCACCGCTAGGTGACAGACCTATTGCAGGAGCAGATGTAGACGTTATGAACGTTTTGACAAAAGCTCAGTATGATGACTACTTGATAGTTTAGTGCACCATGCTTTACGGCTTATAACCGGGATTTCAAAAACGTTTTGAACGCCACGGAGCATATAAGATGTTCCAAGAGTTGAAATTAGTATTTCATACTCATGCCCGTGTCGAGAGGTATAAGACCTCTGACAGTACTTTGCCTACAAGATGGAGGAGAATAGCTCAACCAGTGAGCATGTACTCAGATTGTCTAGGTACTACAATTACTTTAATCAAGTGGGAGTTAATCTTCCAGATAAGATAGTAATTGACAAAGTTCTCTAGACACTATCACCAAGTTAGTAGAACTTCGTGATGAACTATAATATGCAAGGGTTGACGAAAGTAATTCCCGAGCTCTTCACGATACTGAAATCGGCGAAGGTAGAAATCAAGAAAGAGCATCAAGTGTTGATGGTTAACCAGACCACTTGTTTCAAGTAAAAGGCAAAGGGATAAAAGGGGAACTTCAAGAAGAATGACAAGCAAGTTGTCACTCCCGTGAAGAAACCCAAAGCTAAACTCAAGCCTGAAACAAGTGCTTCTACTGCAAAGGATATGGTCACTAGAAGTGGAACTGCCCTAGATATTTGGCGGATAAGAAGGATGGCAAAGTGAACAAAGGTATATTTGATATACATATTATTAATGTGTATTTTACTAGTGTTCATAGCAACCCCTCGGTATTTGATATTGGTTCAGTTGCTAAAAAGTAGTAACTTAAAAATGGGAGTTGCATAATGAACAGAAACTAGTTAAAGGATGAAGTGACGATGTGTATTGGAAGTAGTTCCAAGATTGATATGATCATCATCGCACACTCCCTATACTTTCGGGATTAGTGTTGAACCTAAATAAGTGTTATTTGGTGTTAAGCATGAATATGATTTGATCATGTTTATTGCAATACGGTTATTCATGTAAGTTAAAGAATAATTGTTGTTCTGTTTACATGAATAAAAAACCTTCTATGGTCATACACCCAATGAAAAATAGTTTATTGGATCTCGATCGTGTGATACACATATTCATAGTATTGAAGCCAAAAGATGCAAGGTTAATAATGATAGTGCAACTTATTTGTGGCACTGCCGTTTAAGTCATATTGGTGTAAAACGCATGAAGAAACTCCATAATGATGGACTTTTGAAATCACTTGATTATGAATCACTTGGTGCTTGCGAACCATTCCTCATGGGCAAGATGACTAAAACTCCGTTCTCCGGAACTATGGAGCGAGCAACAGATTTGTCGGAAATCATACATACTGATGTATGTGGACCAATGAGTGTTGATGCTCGCGGCGGGTATCGTTATTTTCTGACCTTCACTGATGATTTGAGCAGATATGGGTATATCTACTTAATGAAACACAAGTCTGAAACATTTGAAAAGTTCAAAGAATTTCAGAGTGAAGTAGAGAATCATCGTAACAAGAAAATAAAGTTCCTACGATCTGATCGTGGATGAGAATATTTGAGTTACGAGTTTGGTCTTCATTTGAAACAATGTGGAATAGTTTCACAGCTCACGCCACCCGGAACACCACAGCATAATGGTGTGTCCGAACGTCGTAACCGTACTTTATTGGATATGGTGCGATCTATGATGTCTCTTACCGATTTACCACTATCGTTTTGGGTCATGCATTAGAGACCGCTACATTCACGTTAAATAAGGGCCTCATCTGAATCCGTTGAGACAACGCCTTAAGAACTGTGGTTTGGCAAGAAACCAAAGTTGTTGTTTCTTAAAGTTTGGGACTGCGATGCTTATGTGAAAAAGTTTCAACATGATAAGCTCGAACCCAAACCGGAGAAGTAAATCTTCATAGGATACCCATAAAGGAGACTGTTGGGTACACCTTCTATCACAGATCCGAAGGCAAAATATTCGTTGCTAAGAACGGATCCTTTCTAGAAAAAGAGTTTCTCTCGAAAGAAGTGAGTGGGAGGAAAGTAGAACTTGATGAGGTAATTGTACCTTCTCCCGGATTGGAAAGTAGTACATCACAGGAAATTGTTCCAGTGATTCCTACACCAGTTAGTGAGGAAGTTAATGATAATGATCATAAAACTTCGGATCAAGTTTCTACTGAACGTCGTAGATCAACCAGAGTACGTTCCGCACCAGAGTGGTACGGCAACCCAGTTCTGGAAATCATGTTACTAGACCATGATGAACCTACGAACTATGAGGAAGCGATGATGAGCCCAGTTTCCGCAAAATGGCTTGAAGCCATGAAATCTGAGATGGGATCCATGTATAAGAACAAAGTATGGACTTTGGTTGACTTGCCCGATGATCGGCAAGCCATCAAAAATAAATGGATCTTCAAGAGGAAGACCAACGCAGACGGTAATATTACTGTTTACAAAGCTCGACTTGTTGCGAAAGGTTTTCAACAAAGTTCAAGGAGTTGACTACGATGAGACTTTCTCACCTGTAGCGATGCTTAAGTCTGTCTGAATCATGTTAGCAATTGCCACATTTTATGAAATCTGGCAAATGGATAACAAAACTGCATTCTTTAATGAATTTATTAAAGAAAAATTGCATATGATGCAACCCGAAGGTTTTGTCAATCCTAAAGGTGCTAACAAAAATGTGCAAGCTCCAGCGATCCATCTATGGACTGGTGCAAACATCTCGGAGTTGGAATATACGCTTTGATAAGTTGATCAAAGCATATAGATTTATACAGACTTACGGTGAAGCCTGTATTTACAAGAAGTGAGTGGGAGCACTACAACCTTTCTGATAAGTATATGTGAATGACATATTGTCGATCGGAAATGATGTAGAATTTTCTGGAAAGCATAAAGGAGTGTTTTAAAGGAATTTTTCAAAGAAAGACCTCGGTGAAGCTGCTTACATATTGAGCATCAAAATCTATAGATCAAGACGCTTGATAAGACTTTCGATGAGTACATACCTTGATAAGATTTTGAAGTAGTTCAAAATGGATCAGTCAAAGAAAAAGTTCTTGCCTGACTTGCAAGGTGTGAAGTTGAGTAAGACTCAAAGCCAGACCACGGCAGAAAAATATAGAGAGAATGAAAGTCATTCCCTATGCCTCAGCCATAGGTTCTATAAAGTATGCCATGCTGTGTACAAAGCACGTTGTGTACCTTGCCAAGAGTTTGACAGGGAGGTACAATAGTGATCCAGAAGTAGATCACTGTACAGCGGTCAAAATTATCCTTAGTAATTGGATGACTAAGGAAATATTTCTCGATTATGGAGGTGATAAAGAGTTCGTCGTAAAGGGTTACACCGATGCAAGCTTTGACACTAAATCCAGATGACTCTAAGTATCAATCTGGATGCGTATTGATAGTGGGAGCAATTAGCTAGAGTAGCTCCATGCAGAGCATTGTAGACATAGAAATTTGCGAAATACATAGGGATCTGTATATGACAGACCCGTTGACTAAACTTCTCTCACAAGCAAAACATGATCACACCTTATTACTCTTGGGTATTAATCACATAGCGATGTGAACTAGATTATTGACTCTAGTAAACCCTTTGGGTGTTGGTCACATAACGATGTGAACTATAGGTATTAAATCACATGGCGATGTGAGCTAGATTATTGACTCTAGTGCAAGTGGGAGACTGAAGGAAATATGCCCTAGAGGCAATAATAAAGTTATTATTTATTTCCTTATATCATGATAAATGTTTATTATTCATGCTAGAATTGTATTAACCCGAAACTTAATACATGTGTGAATACATAGACAAAACAATATGTCCCTAGTATGCCTCTACTAGACTAGCTCATTGATCAAAGATGGTTATGTTTCCTAGCCATAGACATGAGTTGTCATTTGATCAACGGGATCACATCATTAGGAGAATGATGTGATGGACTAGACCCATCCGTTAGCATAGCACTATGATCGTTTAGTTTAACTGCTATTGCTTTCTTCATGACTTATACATGTTCCTATGACTATGAGATTATGCAACTCCCGAATACCGTAGGAACACCTTGTGTGCTATCAAACGTCACAACGTAACTGGGTGATCATAAAGATGCTCTACAGGTGTCTCCGAAAGTATTCGTGGTGTTGGCATAGATCAAGATTAGGATTTGTCACTCCGAGTGTCGGAGAGGTATCTCTGGGCCCTCTCGGTAACACACATCACAATAAGCCTTGCAAGCAAAAGACTAATGAGTTAGTCACGAGATGATGTGTTACGGAACGAGTAAAGAGACTTGCCGGTAACGAGATTGAACTAGGTATAGAGATACCGACGATCGAATCTCGGGCAAGTAACATACCGATGACAAAAGGAACAACGTATGTTGTTATGCGGTTCGACCGATAAAGATCTTCGTAGAATATGTAGGAGCCAATATGGGCATCCAGGTTCCGCTATTGGTTATTGACCCGAGAGATGTCTCGGTCATGTCTACATAGTTCTCGAACCCGTAGGGTCCGCACGCTTAAACGTTCGTTGACGATATAGTATTTAATGAGTTATGTATGTTGGTGACCGAATGTTATTCGGAGTCCAGGATGTGATCACGGACATGACGAGGAACTCCGGAATGGTCCGGAGATAAAGATTAATATATGAGATAATAGTGTTTGACCTCCGGAAGGGTTCCGGAATTCACCGGAAGAGGTTCCGGATGTTTCCCGAAGTGTTTGGGTACGAGAACACGTTATTTGGGCCAAAAGGGAAAGCACACAAGGTTTTTGGAAAGCGCAAAAGGAAGTTTTGCGGAGTCCAGGGGCCAGACGCCAGGGTCCCTGGCGTCTGGGTCCAGACGCCGGGAACCCTGGCGTCTGGCCCTGGAGTCCGAGAAGGACTCTTGCCTTTCGGGTGAAACCGACTTTGTGAAGGCTTTTACTCCAAGTTTCGACCCCAAGGCTCAACATATAAATAGAGGGGTAGGGCTAGCACCCAAGACACATCAAGATACACCAAGCCGTGTGCCGGCTACCCCGACCCTCTAGTTTATCCTCCGTCTTGTTTCTGTAGTGCTTGGCGAAGCCCTGCAGAGATTGTTCTTCATCAACAACCGTCACCACACCGTCGTGCTGCCGGAACTCATCTACCACTTCGCCCGTCTTGCTGGATCAAGAAGGCGAGGACGTCATCGAGCTGAACGTGTGCTGAACACGGAGGTGCCGTACATTCGGTACTAGATCGGGACGGATCGTGAAGGTGCACGACTACAGCAACCGCGTTGATAAACGCTTCCGCTTTCGGTCTACGAGGGTACGTAGACATACTCTCCCCTCTCGTTGCTATGCATCTAGTAGATAGATCTTGCGTGATCGTAGGAAAATTTTGAAAATACTGCGTTCCCCAACACAACTAGCATCAACTACAAGGAGTAATCAACACTACTAGCAACCCACAGGTACCAATCTGAGGTTTTGGTACAAAGATAGGATACAAGAAATGAACTAGGGTTTGAGAGGAGATGGTGCTGGTGAAGATGTTGATGAAGATAACCCTCCCCAAGATGGGATAGTTGTTAGTGATGGCGGCGGTGACGATTTACCCCTTCCGGGGGAAGTATCCCCGGCAAAACAGCTCCGCCAGAGCCCTAGATTGGTTCCGCCAAGGTTCCGCATCGAGACGGCGGTGTCTGGTCCCGAAAGCCTCCTTATGATTTTTTTCAGGTCAAAACACCCCACATAGGAGGAGATGGGCATCGGGGGGTCACCGGGTGGCCCACGAGGACAGGTGGTGGCCCCCCTGGTGAATCTCTTTCGCCAGATAGTTTTTATATTTTATGAAACGGTGTTTCGTGGAGTTTCAGAGCTTTTTGAGTTGTGCAGAATAGGTTTCCATTGTTTGCTCCTTTTCCAGCCCAGAACTCCAGCTGCCGGCATTCTCCCTCTTCATGTAAACCTTGTAAAATAAGAGAGAAAAGGCATAAGTATTGTGACATAACGTGTAATAACAGCCCATTGTGCAATAAATATCAACATAAAAGCATGATGCAAAATGGACGTGTCAGTATGCAGCAATGGAGGGAAGAGAATGTCCAGACATGGTGTCATAATGCATTGTTCCTACTGTGGCAACCCAGACCACAATAAGAAGGGTTGTAAGTGGTTGAAGGCTGGTTTGCCACGTCCAAATGCTGAAGTTCAACCATAAGCACCAGAAGAGAATGTTGAACATGCAGAAGAGAATGTTCAAGAAGAGGAACCAGTGAGACCCAGGTACATTATAAACTTTATCTCTTGTTTTGGTAATAGCATAGTACTGATCACTTCCCTTCCTTATTGATTGTAACCAGGAGGAAGCATCAGCACAAAGGGCCTCACCAGTTGATGATCTTATAATAGACTCTATTCTTGAGCAGGTAATACTGTCCTTGATCAAGTATGATTGCAGAAACCCTTGCCAAGAATCATAGTACTAATACTTTTTCATGACATGTGCAGAGGCCTTTGCCAAGAATCTGTTGGGAAACGTAGCATGTAATTTAAAAAAATGTACGCTCACGCAAGATCTATCTAGGAGATGCATAGCAACGAGAGGAGGAGAGTGTGTCTACGTACCCTCATAGACCGAAAGCAGAAGCGTTTGACAACGAGGTTGATGTAGTCGAACTTCTTCTTGTTCCGACCGATCAAGCACCGAACGTACGGCACCTCCGAGTTCTGCACACGTTTAGCTCGATGACGTCTCTCGAACTCTTAATCAAGCAAAGTATCGAGGAAGTAGATGAGTTTCGACAGCACAACGACAATGACGGTGATGGTGAAGTGATCCGCGCAGGGCTTCCCCTAAGCACTATGACAATGTGATCATAGGCGTAAACTGTGGAGGGGAGCACCGCGCACGGCTAACAATTGTTGGTGTGTGTTCTAGGCGCCCCCTCCCCATGTATATACAGGTGGGAGGGGAGGGGAGGCAGCCATGGGTGCACCCCAAGTAGGAGGAATCCTACTTGGGGTCCTCTCCAATTCGGCCAACCCCCTTTCCTATTCCTATTCGGTGTAGGAAGGGAAGAGGGGGAAGGGGGAATCCTATTCCTTTTTCATTTCCTCCTTCCCCTTTCCTTCTCCAATTTGGCCAGCCCATATGGGGGCACACCAGCCCTGTCACGCCCAAGATGCGATTCTATCCCGTTCAAGTGATAACTTCGTGATTGGGGCACAACCACATTTCAGGCGCTTAGCAAGATGGATATCATTACATCGTACCATTACCCAAATAGACGGGGATACATACAAAAGGCAAACAATTGCCACATGAATACAACAAACATCATACATGAGACATCCGACTACGAATGAAAACATATAAAAAACATAACGACATCCATCCTGCTATCCCAGGCTGCCGTCTAGGAACCTATCCCCTAAACGAAGAAGAAGCAGCAGAAGAAGAACTCCAACACAAGTAAACATTGCTCTCACATCATACACATCGCATAATGTGTACCTGTAACTGTTGTTGTAGTAGTTGTGAGCCACGAGGACTCAGCAATCCCATTACCATGGGTATCAAGACTAGCAAATCTTAATGGGTATGGAAAGGATAAGTGGTGAGGTTGCAGCAGCGGCTAAGTATTTGTATGGTGGCTACCTTACGATTCCAAGAGAAAGATGAGAAGCTACGCGAACGGTCGCAAAGTCGTAATGATCAATAAGTGATCCTATCTACTTACGTCCAAACATAACCCCATCGTGTTATCTTCCTGAACTTACTCGAAAAGAGACGATCATGGTTACTCACGCGGTTGGTGTATTTTATTTCAGATTTAATGTCAAGTTCTGTACAACCGGATATTAACAAATTCCAATGTGCCACATAACCGCAGGCATGACTTTCGAAAGTTCAAACCCTGCAGGGGTGTCCCAACTTAGCCCATCACAACCTCTCATGATCAGTAGCGGTAAAACCTCCATCTTGGGGACAACCCGATCAGACTCGGAATCCCGATGCAGAAGACATTTTGACAATGGTAAAAGAAATCCAGCAAGACCTCCTGGCGTGCCGACACCCTGATAGTAGCCGTGTGTATCTCGTCTCAGGCCACGACCGTATGGGACATCCTACGAGTAAAACCAAACCTCGAGTTTCCCTGGGGTGGCCCCGTAGTCTCTTCGTTTGGGACCAACGCCATCAGCACTGGCCCCCTATATTTTGTTGAAAAGAATCCCCGAGGTGATCAGCCCCCATGCCATTTAATTAATTAATTCAATATTATTACGTTGGCAAATGTTAAAACCAATGTTGGGCCTTGTTGGAAGAGATTTATTCAAAGCGAACTGTCGAGGGGGCCCATAAACCCCGATCGCGTTAGGAACACAAAATCAAGAAACATAACACCGGTTTAGCGGAAACTATGGCGGCAAGAGTGGAACAAAACAACATGCAAAAGGCCGAACCTTCCACCCTTTACCAAGTATATATGTGCATTAATTAAATAAGAGATATTATGATATTCCAAGATAATCATGTTCCAACATGGAACAACTTGCAACTGCACCTGCAACTAGCAACGCTATAAGAGGGGCTGAGAAAGCGGTAACATAGCCAAACGACGGTTTGCTGGGATGGCGGAAAAGGTTACAGGTTGTTTCATGGCATATTGGGAGGCTCGATAAACAAGTGGTGGGTAGTGCAACTGCTACCTCTTGAGCATGCGTTGGTTTTCCCTTGAAGAGGAAAGGGTGATGCAGCAAAGTAGCGTAAGTATTTCCCTCAGTTTTTGAGACCAAGGTATCAATCCAGTAGGAGACTACACGAAAATCACCTAGTACCTGCACAAACAATCAAGAACCTTGCAACCAACGCGATAAAGGGATTGTCAATCCCTTCACAGCCACTTGCAAAAGTGATATCTGATAAAGATAATAAGATAAGTATTTTTGGTATTTTTGTTGTATAGATTGGAAAATAAAGATTGGAAAATAAATAGTAAACTAGAATTGTAGATCGGGAACTTATATGATGTAAAGTAGACCCGGGGGCTATAGGTTTCATTAGTTGCTTCTCTCATGATAGCATATATTACGATGGGTGAACAAATTATTGCCGAGCAATTGATAGAAAAGCGCATAGTTATGAGAATATCTAGGCATGCTCTTGAACATAGGCATCACGTTCGTGTCAAGTATACCTAACCGATTCTGCATCTACTACTATTACTCCACACATCGACCGCTATCCAACATGCATCTAGAGTATTAAGTTCATAAGAACGGAGTAACGTCTTAAGCAAGATGACATGATGTACAGGGATAAACTCAAGCAATATGATATAGACCCCATCTTTTTATCCTCGATGGCAACAACACAATGCATGCCTTACTGCCCCTGCTGTCACTGGGAAAGGTCACTGCAAGATTGAACCCCAAAGCTAAGCACTTCTCCCATTGCAAGAAAGATAAATCTAGTAGGCCAAACCAAACTGATAATTCGAAGAGACTTGCAAAGATATAAAATCATGCATATAAGAATTCAGAGAAGAATCAAATATTGTTCATAGATAATCTTGATCATACACCCACAATTCATCGGATCTCGACAAACACACCGCAAAAAGAATTACCTCGAATAGATCTCCAAGAACATCAAGGAGAACTTTGTATTGAGAACCAAAGAGAGAAGAAGCCATCTAGCTAATAACTATGGACCCGAAGGTCTATGGTAAACTACTCACACATCATCAGAGAGGCTATGTTGTTGATGTAGAAGCCCTCCGTGATCGATTCCCCCTCTGGCGAAGCGCCGGAAAAGGCCCCAAGATGGGATCTCATAGGTACAGAAGGTTGCGGTGGTGGAAAAGTGGTTTCGTAGCTCCCCTGGATGTTTTCAGGGTATAAGAGTATATATAGGCGAAATAAGTAGGTCGGTGGAGCTACGAGGGGCCCACGAGGGTGGGGGCGCGTCCTCCTGCCTCATGGCCGCCTCGTGGCGTTCCAGACTTGAACTTCAAGTCTCCTGGTTTGCTTTCGGTCCAAGAAAGATCCTCCCGAAGGTTTCGTTCCATTTGGACTCCGTTTGATATTCCTTTTCTGCGAAACACTGAAATAGGCAAATAACAGCAACTGGCACTGGGCCTCCGGTTAGTAGGTTAGTCCCAAAAATAATATAAAAGTGCATATTAAAGCCCGTTAAACATCCAAAACAGATAATATAATAGCATGGAACAATAAAAAATTATAGATACGTTGGAGACGTATCAGCGACATATATCGATAGCATCGAGACAACAAGCATATCAAAGATAGTAGTGAGATCCAAGGTGACGGTCATCTTGCCTGAAATCCCGACAAAGCCACGAAGACGAACCAATCGTAGTCGAACGCATCATCACAATCGGAAGGAAACAGGAACTAACGAGAAGAAGCAAACAACATGATAAACGCACAACTCATAAACATGACATGATGCTCAACCAAGTATGATACATGACAAGGCTACATGATGATACTCACAGCGAGACGCGAGGCACCGGAGGCGGGGAGGCACGGTGGAGAAGGCGGTGGATCGGTGGCGGGCGTCGTCCGGCAGCGGGGCGGAGGAGCGGGGCTCGAGGCGCGGGCAGTGGCGGGCTATGGAGCGGGCTCGGGCGGGCCCACGATGGGCTTCCCCAGGCCTGGTGCGGTGGGGAGCTGAGCAGGGTGCGTGGCGCTTCCTCATTGGCTGCGGGAGGCTGCTGCGGCGGACCCGGCCAGGGGCGGTGCGCCACTTGGCGACTGAGGATTGGGGTGGTGCGGAAATTCAGGAAGAAGCGATGGCTGAGAGGTGGGAGGAGGGGTAGGGTAAGTTTAGGGGCTAGGGATGCCCAAAATGGCAAGGGGAGGGGGTTTAAATAGGAAAGGGGTGGTTAGGGTTAGGGGATTTCATCCGTTTTTGGACCGTTCGATTGCCATCGAACGGTCCGGAGTGGAGGGGTATGTAGGTGGGCTTAGTGGGCTGTGTAGAGGCCATGGGCTGAGAGAAGAGAATAGAAGAGAGAGAGGCAGCCCGATGACGGTTTCGGAGGCCGAAATGTCCGACAAATAAACCGCCAACGGTGCTGCTATATGTTTAACGGTTGGGCTATCAAACGAACTCCGAATGCAACAAAACTTGACAGGCGGTCTACCTACACTATAATAAGAGCGCACGCCAACTTTCACCTCATTCTGAGAACATTTTTAGGCCACTTATAAAATAATATTTCGGAGGTGCCGCGGACGCGTGCGAGTGTGTCTGGGCTCAGAACAGAGAACAAAGAAAACTAGGAGATAAGCAACTACGGACGGGTGCAAGTTTTAGAAAACATGCGGATGAAATGCACACATGATGACATGGCAAAGTGAACACGCAAGAGAATGACATGGCAACGCTGGGAATAAGAGGAAGCCAACTGGCGCATCGGTCTCAGGGTGTCACAACAGTCCCCTACTAACAAGAGATCTCGTCCCGAGATCTTAGGAACGAGATAGAAGAGGAATAGGATACAAAGTTTCTTCTTGGACAAGTGGGTGAAACCAAAGAACCTTGAGAGGTTGAACAACTTGACAGAAAGAATACAATGGAGATGAACAAGATTGAAAACCTTCTTTACAAATGAGGAACAAGGAAAAAGAATGAATTTGAAACCACTCCGGCTAAAAAGAGATAGAAAAAGAATAACAAGGAGCAAAAATTAGACAACACTCCGGTTGAGTGAGACTGGAATAGAATAATGAAGTTGACAAGATGGAACGAAGAATAACAAGGAGCAAAAATTAGACAACACTCCGGTTGAGTGAGATTGGAATAGAATAATGAAGTTGACAAGATGGAACGATACTTGATGAGAGAAACAACACAATGCCTCCAGATCAAATTAAGAATGGAATGACAAGAAAGGAGAAATAACAACATCTTGTAGCACAAATGAATTGAAAGGGGTTGTTGGAGGTGAAATTATGCCACAACCAATTGATTGAATAGATGAGATGAAGGAAGAAATGCAAAACTCCACTTCAAAAGAATACGGAGAATTATTTGTATCTCGAGGTGCAAGAAGAATACTCGAACTGCTACACAATTTGTTTTATGAATATTTGAAGAATGAATTAAATCATGAAGAATCACCATGAAGAACTCCGGTGACAAAAGGATGATGAGTTAGAAACGATGGATGAAAAGAATAAGATTAAGGCCTTGCGATGATTTAGACGGGTGCTCCGATGAGATGGCCGAGAAAACTTTGAACTCCAGAAAACAAAAGATGAAAACACTTGGGATTATAATTTATTCATCATGAACAAATTCCGAAGGAAGGGATAAAACCAACTTGATGAAAGAAGAATAAGAATTATGTTATACTTATCATCCATCAATTAAATTGATGAGAAACGCTGGACTTGCATACTACTTATTCACGTTGAAAAATATTAAGGGTAGATATATCGCAAAACTTGAGAAAGTCTTCATGAACCATCGGTAGGATTGGAAAGAATGAATGAATTGACGTGCTAAGAACAGAAGTGAAAATATTAAACGAACCTCCGTGGGAAATGAAAATGAGCGAAGAGGACATAACAAATCACCGGAAAGGATTAGAAAACGAAGATAGAACAAAGAACAAAGAGATTGCGAATTGAAAAAATAATACTTGAGCGAAGCACTGGAAGAATATGGAGACGAACGAAGAGACATCAATTAAGAATAGTTGGAGAACGAAGTTGAAAACTGAGAACGAAGAAATCTTCTGAAATGATGGCCTTCGGAGGATCACAATGGAAATAATTCATAAAATATTCTAGATGTGTATCAAAAGAATTTGTCACGGTCCGAACAATTAAGGGGATATCATTAAGCTTGAACGACGAATAGTCGAGAGAATGGACAAGATTTAGAGGAAACTCTTCTTTGATCTTCAAATGTTTGGAATGATGACGAGGAACACCACTAATATTGTTGAGATACTCCAGACGAATGAAAAGATGAAAGGTTAAGCAAACTATGAAAATAATTTGAAAGCGATCTTGGAGAAGGCATATGACTGATGGAATCCATCCTTACGTGACACTTGAAAAACAATTTGAGAATAACTCTAGAAAACTCAAAGAGTTAGGTAAGATCCTTGGAAAATACATGTGGGTTAGGGATCGCCAAAGAGAAAACACCGTTGGAAATGATTGTTTGAATGAGAAGTGATGCATCAGAATATTGAAAGACTTGAATGAGGTGACAACCTCGAATTAATTGGAACACAGACGAATCTCCTGATACTCCGGAACAATTAAATGGCGAGAGGCGAACAAGCAAGGGTAAAATATTTGAGGCAAGGAAAAGAATAATATCAACACTGTAAACTTGAATTGAATACATCGACAAAGAAAAAGAGATGAAGAATGATGAACTAGACGAGAATTCACCAGTTGAAATCATTAGGAAAGAATGCAAGGCTTCGCACGATTCGGATGGATACTAGATTCGGTACTCCGGTTCCGAGAAGAAAAAGGGTCGGCGGGTGGGAAAAAGAAGGACAACTCCGGACATGGAAACAGCGCCGTTGAGAAAGAACTGAGGATTGGTCTTGCAAAAGACAAAGATTGTCAAATCAACTTTATGTGAAATTGCACCGGATGATAAGAGCTGACATCGCAACAAACGGAAACTAACCGCATGATCCTAAAAAATTTGAAGGGGAAAAGGAGTATTCCAAAACACCTACGTCAAGATTCCTCACTAGAGCGACGAAGGGGCTGAGGGGTAAAAAGAATTCCTACTCTCCGATATAACTAGATTCCAAAATAGTTTTATTCTAAACTCTACAACGGCCAAACTACGGGGGCTCCTATGGTCGGTCGAGGGTCTGATACCAACTTGTCACGCCCAAGATGCGATTCTATCCCGATCACGTGATAACTTCGTGATTAGGGCACAACCGCATTTTGGGCGTTTAGCAAGATGGATATCATTACATTGTACCATTAGATAAATAGATGAGGATACATACAAAAGGCAAAAAATTTCCACATGAATACAACAAACATCATACACGAGATATCCGACTACGGATGAAAACACATGAAAAACACAATGATATCCATCCTGCTATCCCAGGCTGCCGACCAGGAACCTATCCCCTAAACGAAGAAGAAGCAGAAGAAGAACTCCAACACAAGTAAACATCGCTCTCACGTCATAGACTTCGCATAACATGTACCTGCAACTGTTGTTGTAGTATCTGTGAGCCAAGAAGACTCAGCAATCCCATTACCATGGGTATCAAGACTAGAAAAGCTTAATGGGTATGGAATGGATAAGTGGCGATGTTGCAGCAGCGGCTAAGCATTTGTATGGTGGCTACCTTACGATTCCAAGAGAAAGATGAGAAGCTACGCAAATGGTCGCAAAGTAGTAATGATTAATAAGTGATCCTATCTACTTACGTCCAAAGATAACCCCACCGTGTTCTCTTCCCGAACTTACTCGAAAAGAGAGGATCACAGTTACTCACGCGGTTGGTGTATTTTATTTCAGATTTAATGTCAAGTTCTCTACAATCGGATATTAAAAAATTCCAATCTGCCACATAACCACGGGCATGGCTTTCAAAAGTTCAAACCCTGCAGGGGTGTCCCAACTTAGCCCATCACAAGCTCTCACGATCAGCAGAGGTTAGACCTCCATCTTGGGGACAACTGTCATAGCCCTATCTCAACCCCTGTTGTCTTTGCTTGATCATCATGTCATCAGGTTTAAAATTGAAATAAACTTGAAATGGGGATCGATCGAACTCTAGCACCAGAAATAATTCAAATAGGTTAAACAAAAATTTTATTCAGTGATTTGAAAGTGCCCTTCAAAAATGTTCATCATTTCTGGATCAAGGTGGAAGCATCTGCCAAAAATGGTTCACATTTTTGCAGGACATGTTTGGACTTTGAATTAATTCGAACATATTTGAATTGGAGCTATTTACATGCTATATATATATATTAGATGCTCCAAAAATGTTGGAAATTGTTAAGGGTCACTGTAATAATTCAGGAGGCACCCATAATTATTTCCAGGATTATATAAAATGGTTTAGTATTTAATCTAGACCAGAATAGACAACAGAAAATAGAAAAAAGAAACAAAAAAAAAGGAAAAGAAACCTTACCTGGGCCACTTGCTGGCCTGGCACTGTGCCAGCCCAGCCGACTGGCTAGCGCCAGTCACCCTCAACCTCCCGCTAGGAGAACAGCGCGCGTGTGGCCGCCGCGCGCAAGCACGCGCCCAGGCCACCTCCTGCCTATCAGCCTACGTGGATGCCGCAGACGACCTCACCATGACATATAGACCGAGCTAACGTCGCTCTCCTTTCCCCTCGCTCTCTCCCTCCCCTCCTTTTCGCCATGGCCGAAGCGCTCGCCGACGAGCAGCACCGCAGCCATCGCGCACTCCTCGCTCCACTAGCGTGTCCTCTAGCTCCACCTCGATGCCTTGAAGCTTCAAGCCGAAGATCGTAACCTCGGATAACCAGAGTCGTCGCCCTCGAGCTCGTCACCGCTGCATCTGGCCGCCGGAGGTCACTGGCGATTCGTGCGCTGGGGGTCGTCCCCGAGCCCTCTTATTGTCCTTGAAGCTGCGCTGTGAGCTCCGCTCCATTTCCCCTCTACCACCGTGCTCGAGTCCGTGAAGCAGCAGCTGCTCCGCGAGCTCCTGCGCAGCTATCCACCATTGTCGTTGCACACGTAGTCTCGGAGCTCCTCCGCTTGTACTCGTGACCCTGGCGTGCTCCTGGTGGTCCCAGGAACCCGTGGAGGCCCTCGGCTGCTCACGCCGTGCTCCGTAGCCCCGTCCCTGTGCACGACCAAACTCCGGATGCCGCCTGGCTCGACGCCGGCGTCATCTTCGGCTACCCCAGCATACACCTCCTACTCCACTCAATGTGTGCGGGTCCCAGCTCCCCAAAGAGCCCCTCCACCGCCCATTTGGTCACCGGAGGGCAAAACCCGAGCCCTCTGTCGCGTCTGGTCGTCGCCGGCGGCTAACCGCCAGCGTGTTTGACTTGTTTGACCAGGGGTTTGACCACCCCGGGTCACTGACTTGTGGGCCGAGGCCCTTAACTAATCTAGGTTTGGATTAGATTAATGTTAATTAACTATGTTAGTTAGGTTAGACACTGACACGTGGGACCCACTGGACAGGTTTGACCTGAACCAGCTGCTGTTGACCTGCTGGCGTGGTGCTGACCTCATGCTGACGCAGTAATCCATTTATGTAATTTAAGTAAATCTTAAATGATTTATTTATTTCAAAAATGGTTTAAACTTCTAAAAATCATAGAAATTCAACCGTAGCTCAGAATGAAATAATTTATATATGAAAAATTATCAGAAAAATGCAATATAACCATCTATACCATTTTCATGCTTTACAAAGCAACTTAACCTTGTTGTATAGATCAAAACGAGTTAATGCACTTTGAAAATTCATAGTTTGAGTTTGAATTTGAACCTTTGGTTCAAATTGACTTAGACCCCTTTGGTTTTAGTTGCATTAGCTAAAATCACAGTATATTGCCATGTCATGATCATGCATCATATTGTCGCATTGCATTGATTGTGTTCCTTCTCTGTTTGCTGGTATTGTCCCCTCTCAGTGGACATAGCTTCGACGATGAGTTCGATGACACCGATGAAGAGTTATACTATCTTCAGAAGTGCCAGGCAAGAAAACCCTCATTGAGCATCCTGATAAAATCCTACTCTCTCGCTCTTGCTCTCTTTTACTTCATTAGGATGACAACGATTCAACTGTTACTTGTTACGCTAGCTGAACCCCTTTCCTCTGCATGACCTGTCATTGCCACAGTAAATAGTTGAAACCCACTAGCATGAGTAGGAGTTGTTTGAGCCATGATGTGGCTACTCATAATGCTTGCTTGTTATGCCTGCTATGCTTAGAGTTGTGTGAGGTCTGATTCATCTGGGATGGATTGGAATGGTGATGAACATGTCCTACTATTAAAAGCTAAGTGTGTGAACACAATTTGGTAAAGGTAGTAATGAGAGGCCATGTAGGAGTACATGGTGGGTTTTCTCATTAAAGCCGTCCTCAGGAACTGAGTTCTGTGTTTGTGATCCAAGACAGTTACTACCAGACATTGGGATCCTTAATTGACTCTCTTGACTTATTAGCTGCCTTGATCTCTGTCCAAGAGTTGCAACTAGTTTCTGGTGTTTGTAGGATATGTGTTGGAGGCCGTGTGTAGCGCTGACCCTAGGGGTGGGCTATGATGTGGTAGATACAATGTGGCACCGTGCACCGAGTCGCCCGTATGGTGTCTCGGGAACCCTGCACACATCATTTGGGGCCGTGAGCGAAACCTCGGTCGGATCTCCTTGCGGATGGAACCTGAATAGGCGATAAACCTAGACTAGAGACTTGTGTGGTTAGTCAGGTCGTGGCCGACACCCTCGCCAGGCTTCCGCTTGAAGTTTGCCGAGATACATGACGTGTACATGGCGGTAAGTGGCGAAAGCGTGTGTGAAGAAGTACACCCCTGCAGGGTTAACATGATCTATTCGAATAGTCGCGTCCGCGGTAATGGACTACAGGGTTGCCTATACAGTTCATAGACAAGTGAAAGTGGATACTTTAAAATGTGCAATATAAGCGTGAGTGCTATGGATGGCCTTCTCGTAGGGAGACGGGAGCGGATCCATAGTGGTGTATTGATATGGTGAATATGTGGACACGTGTGCGCCACCTCAAAAGAGTTACTTGCAGTCATAGTATAGGTTAGCCACCGAGTCAATGCTGGCTTGCTGCAGGTAAACCGCACAACCCCCTTTGTTGATAATGATGCATATGTAGCTAGTTCTGATGTAAGTCTTGTTGAGTACCTTTGTGCTCACGTTTGCTTAATTTATGTTTTTGCTGAGAAGACTTCAGTCTCACTTGTAGTTCCGCGTGGACTTCGACGTTTAGCTTATTAGCTCAGCTACGATCTTGTACCCTTGGGAGGGTCTTGTAGATAGTCAGGCTTCACAACCTTTTTCATTTGTAGTTGTCTGTACCCAGACATGTTATGCTTCCGTTGCTTGTATGCTCTGTATGTTGGGTCATGAGACCCATGTTTGTAATATCTGGCTCCTCGGAGCCTAATGAATAAATACTTTGATTCATAGAGTATTGTTGTGATGCCATGTTGTATTTGCACATATCGAGCATATTGTGTGTATGTTATTAAAATGCTTGGTATGTGTGGGATCTGGCACCTAGTTGTTTATCCTTGGTAGCCTATCTTATGGGGAAATGCCTCCTAGTTCTTCCACTGAGTCTTGGTAGCTTGCTACTGCTCCGGAACACATGGATTGACCGGCATGTGTCCTTCCTTGCTCCTATGTCTGTCCCCTATGGGGAAATGTCATGCGGTGTATACCGGAGTCCTGTTAGCTTGCTACAGCCCGGCAACACTCGCTGCTGACTGACACGTGCATTGTTGGGTCATGTATGCCCGTCCCTGTAATTTAGCGTCACTTTTGGTTTATTACTAGTCATGTCGGCCTAGGTTCTCTATCATATGGATGCTAGCGACACTATCATCTACTTGAGACAAAATGCGCAAACGATGCCGGGCCAGGTAAGGTGGCACCCGTGGGGATACCATGCGTGAGGACGCAAAGTGATATGATATGTTACATGCTAGACCGGTGTGACTTAGGATCAGGGTCCCGACAACTTTGGTATCAGAGCCTGAGTGCCTTTAGGATTACCAAGTCAAACGGGTCGAAGTCGTGTCTAGAAATTCTTTAGTTATATAAGTGAATTGATTGTGGAAGGGAACGTAAGGCTCTTTTACTCCTTTACCTTATGTCCTTCTGATCTGAGTCACCTCTCCTTTCTACGGGGTTAAGAACTAGGCTTGTCATCTATCTATCAGGATCACGTTAATGGTGAATTCCACTCTCAATTCAGTTTCAAGTATTCCCGTGTGTTAAATTGTTGGTCTTAGAACCTTGACATTTTGATGTTGAGTGGTTATGCTATCTTTGTGCATGAGTCTCTAAAGTCTTTTTGAGCATTTACAACCATTATGTTATCCGAGTTATCCCAGGTTTCTAAACTATCTGATGCATTTGCAAATCTGTTCTCCGTGTTCCCAATGTCCTTTTAGGCATGGTTAACCACACTAATTGGTGAGTTGAGGTACTCCATTGCCTTGACATAGTTTTGAAGCTATCAGGAAAGTAGGACATCATAGGTAGCCACTCACTAACCCAACCTTATGTTGTATTCTCAGTGCGATGATTTTGGCCATCATTCTCGAAAGCATCCCGTGATGCCATTTAGTTAGTAGGTATTCTACCTCTGGGTTCTTGAACCCATGATTCATTTCATCCATTCCTGTTGATACTGTTTGCTCGTTCCTTTAGGATATTAGTAACCTTTGCGACAGTCCTCGAGGTCCGTGGTATTTCCTTCTTCCAAATACCATGAACTGCTTATGGTAGAAGTTCTTGAACCAAAAGATCACAACAAGAGTGCTCTCGATGAGTTCTTGATTCAATGTTGTGACTCTGACAGTCTTACCTTTCTGCATGGGTTATCCGAAAGAAATATGTTGAACTAGTTTGACATACTAATCTATGCATCCATGATATGTCTCCAACGTATCTATAATTTTTGATTATTCCATGCTATTATATTATCTATTTTGGATGTTTAATGGGCTTTAATATGCACTTTTATATTATTTTTGGGACTAACCTACTAACCAAAGGACCAGTGCAAATTGCTGTTTTTTGCCTATTTCAGTGTTTCGTAGAAGAGGAGTATCAAACGGAATCCAAATGGAATGAAACCTAAGCGAGGATCGTTTTTGGAACAAACGCACTCCAGGAGACTTGGAGTGGACGTCAAGGAAGCAACAAGGCGGCCACGATGCAGGAGGGCATGCCTAGGGGGTAGGCACGCCCCCCACCCTTGTGGGCCCCTCGTAGCTCCACCGACATACTTTTGCCTATATACACTCATATACCCTAAAAACATCCAGGAGCACCACAAAACCCTATTTCCACCGCAGCAACCTTCTGTACCCGTGAGATCCCATCTTGGGGCCTTTTCCGGCGCTCTGCCGAAGGGCGAAACTATCACGGAGGGCTTCTACATCAACACCATAGCCTCTCTGACGATGTGTGAGTAGTTTACCACAGACCTTCGGGTCCATAGTTATTAGCTAGTTGGCTTCTTCTCTCTCTTTGGATCTCAATACAAAGTTCTCCTCGATATTCTTCGAGATATATTCGATGTAATACTTTTTGCGGTGTGTTTGTCGAGATCCGATGAATTGTGGGTTTATGATCAAGATTATCTATGAACAATATTTGGTTCTTCTCTGAATTCTTATATGCATGATTTGATATCTTTGCAAGTCTCTTCGAATTATCGGTTTTGTTTGGCCTACTAGATTGATCTTTCTTGCAATGGGAGAAGTGCTTAGCTTTGGGTTCAATCTTGCGGTGTCCTTTCCCAGTGATAGCAGGGGCAGCAAGGCACGTATTGTATTGTTGACATCGAGGATAAAAAGATGGGGTTTATTTCATATTGGTTGAGTTTATCCCTCTACATCATGTCATCTTGCTTAATGCGTTACTTTGTTCTTATGAACTTAATACTCTAGATGCATGCTGGATAGCGGTTGATGTGTTGAGTAATAGTAGTAGATGTATAATCGTTACGGTCTACTTGTCACAGACGTGATGCCTATATACATGATGATGCCCTAGATATTCTCATAACTATGCGCTTTTCTATCAATTGCTCGACAGTAATTTGTTCACCCACCGTAGAATGTGCTATCTTGAGAGAAGCCACTAGTGAAACCTATGGCCCCCGGGTCTATTTTCCATCATATTAATCTCCCGTCAACTAGCTATCTTTATCGTAGTTTTTTTTGCAATCTTTACTTTTCAATCTATACAACAAAAATACCAAAAATATTTATCTTATTATCTCTATCAGATCTCACATTTGCAAGTGGCCGTTAAGGGATTGACAACCCCTTTATCGCGTTGGTTGCAAGGTTCTTAATTGTTTGTGCAGGTACTAGGGATTTGTGTGTAGTCTCCTACTGGATTGATACCTTGGTTCTCAAAAACTGAGGGAAATACTTACGCTACTTTGCTGCCTCACCCTTTCTTCTTCAAGGGAAAACCAACGCATGCTCAAGAGGTAGCAAGAAGGATTCCTGGCGCCGTTGCCAGGGAGATTTACGCCAAGTCATAGTCAAGATTTGATCTCCCGTCAACTTTCCAATTTCTGGCGGCGTTGCCGGGGAGATCTACGCACAAGTCAGGAATACCAAGTACCCATCACAAACTCTTATCGCTCGCATTACATTATTTGTCATTTGCCTCTTGTTTTCCTCTCCCCCACTTCACCCATGCCGTTTTATTCGACGTTTTTCCGTTCGCTTGCTTCTTTTGTGTCCGTGTGTTAGATCGTTTTCTTTGCCATCATGGCCAGTCCTTCTATCATTGTTAGTACTCCCACTACTGCAGGATACTGCTAACCCGACACTACGATCTTTGCCTAAACTGTGTGTGATGCAATAATCGAAAATGGTGGTGTAAAAAATCATCAAAAAAGGTGCAAAACATTTGCGATGATGGATGCATCGAACACAGTTAAGATTTTAGTTGCGTGTTCGATACAGGCCATATGGTTAATCCATTCAAACTATCTGCGATGAGGCAGAACAACATAAATGGGCAGCCATAACAATGTGTGTGCGATGCAGGACACACGGTTAATCCATTCGAACTGTTTGCGATGAGGTAGAACAACAGAAACGGGCAGCCATATCAATGTGTGTGCGATATACGGCATACAATTAACTCGGATGAACTGTTTGCGATGAGCCAAAAGAACACAAATGAGTCGTGTAAACAAGATGTGTGTGATACATGGCAAACAGCCGACTCAGATGAACTGTTTGCGATGAGAAATTACAACACAGACGGTCAATACAGTTACTTCGTGCGTGATTCTATGTGTACAAGAAACTTTGAAAAATGTAAACTAGTTGCTTGTGGTGGCTAGGAGTATTGCACACGATGCGTCTGCGAGTACTCGTGTGCGGTGATTAGTATGTTACACTTATGTTTCCTTATGTGAACATGTGTGTGAATTTGCAATATGGACAGTTAATATGCAAATGCCTTCTAGACATCGGGCACACGCTTAAACTCAATGAACTGTGTACGATACTAATACTTTCCATGAAAATTTATGAACTTGGGTAACAGCATTTGAGTAACATATATATAGTGGCTACACTATTCGACAAAAGGAGGATCTTCGTAACACGGTTTTGACAACCATATGGTCCATATCTACATACTTAACATAGTAACAACTATCACATTTTAAGAGGCTAAGGGCCAACAACCATATGGTCCATATCTACGTACTTAACATATATAGTAACAGCTAGCATATTTTAAGAGGCTGAGGCCCAACAACCACAACTATCCACTTGAAGCAGCTTGATCACGGCGACTCGGCATCTCGTCAATGAAAAGGAAGAGCCCTCCTGTGCCTTGGTAGAGCAGGAGTAGAATAGTGTCTCCAATTTTCCAATATGGATGCATTGCCATGAGAAGCGAGAACTTGTTAATTTGAATGGTTCCATTTTTGCAGGAAACGCAGTACCTTGCAATCACTTTGGCGTTATTAGCAGGCACAAGTGTAATTCAACCACGCCGGGAAATCGATCCAGGAACGGCTGCAGGGGGCAATTTCTATTGACATGTAGAATAAAAAACAATTGGAACATATCGTTGAAGATATATATAGTTTATGAGTATCAACACTAAAATAAGACTTTTTACCAGCGCTTTGTGCACACAATTGGTCTTGTTTAGTGTGTGCACCACAGATCTAATTAATCCCATCCAAAATCTAGCGTTCATATGTTGTGCTATCTCTGTTAGATTATCAACAAAGTTTATGACATGCTTCAAGTCTTTCCAGTGAAATTTGGTACGCTTAGTAATATACAGATCATTCAGTATGCATCCAACATATCCTGCTTAAAAGGTGGAAATGTATTATTTATTCAGAACATGGCAGAAGAATATATAGTGCGCATAAATTGGTAAATATAAGTTTTTACTGCCTAGGAACGGAGTCAGAATATGATATCACAATTGGTTGCTTAAATAGTGATCAATTGGTTGCTTAAATGGTAATATGACAACATGGAGAAAGTTGAAAGGACACTAACCTCGATCAGACTTTGATCGGCTGATGACGTTGGGGAAGTAAACATCCATGTTAATTAGACCAGGCTGTGGTGCACGCACTAGAATTTTATTGCCAGCTTTCAGTTCATAACACTTAGACATTTTTTCTCCAAAGGTCCGCATTAAAATAGGAGTGACCATCTTTATCAAGTTTTACGCTAACCGTCATTGTAAATCCATGTTGCGTTGTCAATATGACATCCTGGGAGTCATCAGCAAAGCAAAGCCCAAGATTTCCTTCTACTCGTGTTCTTGCAAACCAAGGGATGTACTGCTTGTAATGAAAATTAAGATCGTAAATTAGATATATTGAAATAACCGAGCAAGATGCAAATATGGGAGTAACTGATACAACATATCCATATATAGATGCAAGGAAAGTACAAAAATATAGAATTAAAAAATAGTAAATGTATCAAAGATTTGATGGAAATATATAGATAATGTAGCAACAGATGGTATATGTTCACAAATTTAGGCCATGCCAACCGTGGTAGGTGGAGATCGAACATACCGAGCGCTCACTGAAGTTATCCGGAATGGTGAGATAAAACTTTGTTTCCGACTGGCCACGACCACATTTGCCCGATTTGTGCTCGCACTGTGCACACATGAATGAACACCCATGAATCAGCTAGAACAACAATGATTCCACAGCTATTTCCGCCAGTTGATTAACAGCCACGAATGGACTGCGCTAAGAGATGAGTGAATATTTTGCTAATTAAGTTGATTACCTGCTCCATGAGAAAAATCTCCGGCCCAATCCCGCAGAAAACCCCAGTCGACCAGAGTCTACAATGTCGGTGCAGATAGGCGGCGGAAAGCTGTGGAGGCGAAATCCGGTGCCGTTTGGAGCGCGACCTACGCCCGCCGCCAACAGCCATCGAGCTTAGAGTGCAGAGTTGCGGAGGAGTCCGCGCCGAGTGAGTGGGGAAGAAGTGGGCGAGGGTTTTCTTTTCCTTTTGCATGTGTGAGTGAACACACACGGTTCGCAGAGGCGACGAAGATGAATCGTGTGCGATAGTAAATCACCGAGATTGAATGGGAATCCAAATTTCCTTTGTCCTTCATACATGAGTTTTTTTCTACGATGAACATAACCCTTGCTAATCACCGTGTTCAAATTTGACACATTTCCGGGTTCATTTACAATATTTAGGGGATTATGTGCATTTTATACGCATTAATGCACATAATTCAAATTCGAACAATCGGTGCATGAAAAGGTGCATAAGAACGGTCTGGAAAACCATGCTCGTGCTATACAAAAATTGAAACACATGGTTAGAAAACATGACGCCTGGTGTGGTGCCATGGTATGGCCTCACCGTGCGC
This sequence comes from Secale cereale, assembly GCA_902687465.1. Taxonomy (NCBI): domain Eukaryota; kingdom Viridiplantae; phylum Streptophyta; class Magnoliopsida; order Poales; family Poaceae; genus Secale; species Secale cereale. Next base: position 332,758,083 of record LR738711.1, on the reverse strand, counting down.
TGGTAAAAATTGGAGAATGTTTTCCTTATGTCGTGATGCGCGTCTTCCCTAAAACAAACCATCATCCGAGGAAGTTTCATGGTTTTGATGGGGAAATCACCAAGATTGAAGGGGGATCCAAATTTCCTTTGTCCTTTGTCCACGAATTTTTTTTCTATGATGAGCATACAACCTGCAAATCACCGTGTTCAAATTTGGCACTTTTCCGGGTTCATTTGCCACATTTAGGGGATTATATGCATTTCCTAGGAATTAATGCGCATAATTCAGGTTCAAACAATCGATGCATGAAAGGGTCCACAAGAACGGCCTAAAAACCATGATCATGCCATTTAGTAAATTCTCATGCCTTTTACAAGGAATGGACAGATATTTCGATGAAATGTGTGGCAATAGTTAACCACAAATGTTCGTTTGTTGGATTTTCAACTATAGAAAAAATGAAATAATGCTTAAAAACATGACGCTTGGCATGGTGCCATGGTATGACCTCACCATGCCCTGGTAAAAAATTTGAGAAGGTTTGGCTTATTACGTCATGCACGCCCTTCATAAATCGAACCATCACCGAGGAAGTTCCGTGCTTTCGAGAGGGGAAATCCCCAAGATTGAAGGGGAATCCTAATTTTCATCCTAGTTTGTCATTCAGTTTTTTTCCAATGATCAACACACTGCCTCAAACGCAACATGGTCAAATTTGACATTTTCACGGGCTCATTTACCATATTTAGGGGATTATGTGCATTTTCTAGGCATCAATGGACATAATTCAAATTCGAATAATCGGTGCATGAAAAGGTGCACAAGAACGGTCTGGAAAACCATGCTCGTGTTATTTAGCACATTCTCATGCCTTATACAAGGAATGGGCAGATATTTCTAGGAAATGTGTGGCAATAGTCAACCATAAACGCGTCGTTTACTCGGTTAAAAACTATACAAAAAATGAAACACATGGTTGGAAAATATAATGCCTGGCGTGGTGCCATGGTATGGGCTCACCATGCCCTGGTAAAAATTGGAGAATGTCTTCCTTATGTCGTGATGCGCGCCTTTCATAAATCGAACCATCACCGAGGAAGTTTCATGGTATCAAGGGGGAAATCACTAAGATTGAAGGGGGGTCCAAATTTCCTTTGTCCTTTGTTCACGAGTTTTTTTCTACGATGAACATGCAACCTGCAAATCACCGTGTTCAAATTTGACATTTTCCCGGGCTCATTTACCTTATTTAGGGGATTATGTGCATTTTCTAGGCTTTAAAGGACATAATTCAAATTTGAACAATCGGTGCATGAAAAGGTGCACAAGAACGGTCTGGAAAACCATGCTTGTGCTATACAAAAAATGAAACACATGGTTGGAAAACATGACGCCTGGTGTGGTGCCATGGTATGGCCTCACCATGCGCTGGTAAAAATTGGAGAATCTTTTCCTTATGTCGTGATGCGCGTCTTTCATAAAACGAACCATCATCCGAGGAAGTTCCATGGTTTCGATGGGGAAATCACCAAGATTGAAGGGGGGTCCAAATTTCCTTTGTCCTTTGTCCATGAGTTTTTTTTCTATTAAGAGCATACAACCTGCAAATCACGGTTTTCAAATTTGGCACTTTTCCGGGTTCATTTGCCATATTTCGGGGATTATGTGCATTTCCTAGGCATTAATGCGCATAATTCAAGTTCAAACAATCGATGCATGAAAGGGTCCACAAGAACGGCCTAAAAACCATGCTCATGCCATTTAGTAAATTCTCATGTCTTTTACAAGGAATGGACAGATATTTCGATGAAATGTGTGGCAATTGTCAACCACAAATTTTTGTTTGTTGGGTTTTCAACTATAGAAAAAAAAACTGAAATAAATTCTTAAAAAACATGACGCTTGGCATGGTGCCATGATATGACCTCACCATGCTCTGGTTAAAATATGAGAAGGTTTGGCTTATGTTGTCATGCACGCCCATCATAAATCGAACCATCACCGAGGAAGTTCCATGCTTTCGAGGGGGAAAATCCTCAAGATTGAAGGGGAATCCTAATTCCTGTCCTAGTTTGTCATTCGGTTTTTTTCCAAAGATCAACATACTGCCTCAAATGCAACATGTTCAAATTTGACATTTTCCCGGGCTCATTTACCATATTTAGGGGATTATGTGCATTTTCTAGGCATTAATGGCATAATTCAAATTTTAACAATCGGTGCCTCGAAAACAATGCTCGTGCCATTTAGTAAATGCTCATGCCTTTTTCAAGGAACAGACAGATATTGCGATGAAATGTGCGGAAATAGTCAACCATAAATGTCTGTTTGTTGGGTTTCCAAGTATAGAAAAAAATGAAATAAATGCTTAAAAAACATGACGCCTGGCATGGTGCCATGGTATGACCTCACCATGCCTTGGTAAAAATTTGAGAAGGTTTGGCTTATGTTGTAATGCACGCCCTTTATAAATCTAACCATCACCAAGGAAGTTCCATGCATTCGAGAGGGAAAATCGCCAAGATTGAAGGGGAATCATAATTTCCGTCCTAGTTTGTCAATCACTTTTTTCCAACGATCAACAAACTCCCTCAAATGCAACATGTCCAAATTTGACATTTTCCAGGGCTCATTTTCCATATTTAGGGGATTATGTGCATTTTCTAGGCATTAAAGGACATAATTCAAATTTGAACAATCGGTGCATGAAAAGGTGCAGAAGAACGGTCTGGAAATCCATGCTCGTGCTATACAAAAAATGAAACACATGGTTGGAAAACATGACGCCTAGTGTGGTGCCATGGTATGGCCTCACCTTGCGCTGGTAAAAATTGGAGAATCTTTTCCTTATGTCGTGATGCGCGTCTTTCATAAAACGAACCATCATCCGAGTAAGTTTCATGGTTTCGATGGGGAAATCACCAAGATTGAAGGGGGGGTCCAAATTTCCTTTGTCCTTTGTCCACGAGATTTTTTCTATGATGAGCATACAACCTGCAAATCACGGTGTTCAAATTTGGCACTTTTCCGGGTTCATTTGCCATATTTAGGGGATTATGTGCATTTCCTAGGCATAAATGTGCATAATTCAAGTTCAAACAATCGATGCATGAAAGGGTCCACAAGAACGGCCTAAAAACCATGCTCATGCCATTTAGTAAATTCTCATGTCTTTTACAAGGAATGGACAGATATTTCGATGAAATGTGTGGCAATAGTCAACCACAAAATTTTGTTTGTTGGGTTTTCAACTATAGAAAAAAATGAAATAAATGCTTAAAAAACATGATGCCTGGCATGGTGCCATGGTATGACCTCACCATGCCCTGGTAAAAATATGAGAAGGTTTGGCTTATGTCGTCATGCACACCCTTCATAAATCGAACCATCACCGAGGAAGTTCCACGCTTTCGAGAGGGAAAATCCCCAAGATTGAAGGGGGTCCTAATTTCCATCCTAGTTTGCCATTCAGTATTTTTCCAACGATCAACATACTACCTCAAAAGCAACATTTTCAAATTTGACATTTTCCCGGGCTCATTTACCATATTTATGGGATTATGTGCATTTTCTAGGCATTAATGGACATAATTCAAATTCGCAATCGGTGCATGGAAAACAATGTTCGTGCCATTTGGTAAATTCTCATGCCTTTTTTCAAGGAATGGACATATATTTTGATGAAATGTGTGGCAATAGTCAACCACAAATATCTGTTTGTTGGGTTTTCAACTACAGAAAAAATGAAATAAATGCTTAAAAAACATGACGCCTGGCATGGTGCCATGGTATGACCTCACCATGCCTTGGTAAAAATTTGAGAAGGTTTGGCTTATGTTGTCATCCATGCCCTTCATAAATCGAACCATCACCGACGAAGTTCCATGCTTTCGAGAGGGAAAATCCCCAAGATTGAAGGGGAATCCTAATTTCCGTCCTAGTTTGTCATTCAGTTGTTTTCCAACAATCAACATACTGCCTCAAATGCAACATGTTCAAATTTGACATTTTCCCGGGCCCATTTGCCATATTTAGGGGATTATGTGCATTTTCTAGCATTACTGGACATAATTCAAATTTGAACAATCGATGCACGAAAAGGTGCACAAGAACGGTCTGGAAAACCATGATCGTGTTATTTAGCACATCCTCATGCCTTTTACAAGGAATGGGCAGATATTTCAAAGAAATGTGTGGCAATAGTCAACCATAAACGCGTCATTTACTCGGTTAACAACTATACAAAAAATGAAACACATGGTTGGAAAACATGACGCCTGGCGTGGTGCCATGGTATGGCCTCACCATGCCCTGGTAAAAATTGGAGAATGTTTTCCTTATGTCGTGATGCGCGCCTTTCATTAATCGGACCATCACCGAGGAAGTTTCATGGTTTTAAGGGGGAAATAACCTAGATTGAAGGGGTGTTCAAATTTCCTTTGTCCTTTGTCCACGAGCTTTTTTCTACGATGAACATACAACCTGCTGATACGTCTCCAACGTATCTACAATTTTTGATAGTTCCATGCTATTATTTATGAAGTCTTGGATCTTTAAATAGGCTTTATCATTCACTTTTATATCATTTTTTGGGACTAACCTATTAACCCAAAGGCCCAGTCCAGATTGCTGTTTTTTTGCCTATTTCAGGGTTTTGCAGAAAAGGAATATCAAACGGAGTCCAAACGGAATGAAACCTTCGCGAGATATATTTTTGGAGGAAATCACGCACGAATGACTTCGGGGCCAAGCCAGGGGACAGAGAGGCCACTCTCGAGGGTGGGGGGCGCCCCCCCCCCTTCCCAGGGCGCGCCCCCGTGCCTCGAGGGCAGCCCGTGTGGCCCTCGGTGCCCCCCTTCTTCCTATATATACCTGCGTACCCCAGAAACTCCATACGCAGAGAGAAAACCCTAATTCCACCGCCGTAGCTGTTGTTCCCGTGGAGATCCCATCTTGGAGCCTGCTTCGGGAGGGGGATCCATCACGGGGGCCTTCATCATCATCATCATCGCCCTCACCATGAGTTGTGAGTAGTTTACCACAGACCTTCGGGTCCATAGCTAGTATCTAGATGGCTTCTACTCTCTCTCTCTCTGGATCTCAATACAAAGTTCTCCTCGGTCTTCGAGGAGATCTATTCGATGTAATCTCTTTTTGCGGTGTGTTTGTCGAGATCCGATGAATTGTGAGTTTATGATCAAGGTTATATATGAAAGATATTTGGTTCCTCTCTGAACTTTTTATGTGTTCTCATAATATCCTTGCAAGTCTCTTCGAATTATTGGTTTGGTTTGGCCTACTAGATCTATAGTTCTTGCAATGGGAGAAGTGCTTGGCATTGGGTTCAATCTTGCGGTGTCCTTTCCCAGTGACAGTAGGGGCAGCAAGGCACGTATTGTATTGTTGCCATCGAGGATAAAAAGATGGAGTTTTCATCATATTGCTTGGGTTTATCCCTCTACATCATGTCATCTTTCTTAAGGTGTTACTCTGTTCGTATGAACTCAATACACTAGATGCATGCTGGATAGCGGTCGATGTGTGGAGTAATAGTAGTAGATGCAGAATCGTTTCGGTCTACTTGTCTCGGACGTGATGCCTATATACAATGATCATGCCTAGATAGTCTCATAATTATTCGCTTTTCTATCAATTGCTCGACAGTAATTTGTTTACCCGCCGTAGAATACCGCTATCATGAGAGAAGCCACTAGAGAAAACTATGGCCCCCAGGTCTATCTTTACCATATTACTTTCCCGGTAATTTCTGCCGCCGTTGTATATTTGCTTTCTTTACTTTCTGTTTCTATACTTAAAATACCAAAAATATTATCTTATCATCTCTATCAGATCTCTCTCTCATAAGTGACCGAAAAGGGATTGACAACCCCTTATCACGTTGGCGAAGTTCTTATTTGTTTGTGCAGGTGTGAGGGACCGGCGCGTCGTCTCCTACTGGATTGATACCTTTGTTCTCTAAAACTGAGGGAAATACTTACGCTACTGTGATGCATCTCCCTTTCCTCTTCGAGGGAATACAACGCAAGCTCAAGAGGTAGCAAGAATAATTTTTGGCGCCATTGCCGGGGAGGCTTACGCAAAAGTCATATACCAAGTACCTATCAAAAACCCTTATCCTTCGCATTACATTTATTTGCCTCTTGTTTTCCTCTCCCCCACTTCACCTTTGCCGTTTTATTTGCCCTTCTTCCGCCGTGTGTTTTTCGCTTGCCTCTTGTTTGCTAGTGTGTGTTGGATTGCTTGCTTGTCACTATGGCTCAGAAAATACCAAATTGTGTGACTTTTCCAATACCAACAACAATGATTTTATTAGCACTCCGATTGCTCCTATTACTGATGCTAAATCTTGTGAGATCAATGCTGCTTTGTTGAATCTTGTCATGAAAGATCAATTCCCCGGCCTTCCTAGTGAAGATGCCGCTACCCATCTAAACAACTTTGTTGATTTGTGTGATATGCAAAAGAAAAGGGATACGGATAACGATATTGTTAAATTGAAGTTATTTCCATTTTCACTTAGAGATCGTGCTAAAACTTGGTTCTCCTCTTTGCCTAGAAATAGTATTGATTCGTGGAATAAGTGCAAAGATGCTTTTATCTCTAAGTATTTCCCTCCTGCTAAGATCATCTCTCTTAGAAACGATATTATGAATTTTAAGCAACTAGATCATGAGCATGTTGCACAAGCTTGGGAGAGAATGAAATTAATGATACACAATTTTCCTACACACGGTTTGAATCTATGGATGATTATTCAGAACTTTTATGCTTTGAATTTTGCTTCTAGATATCTTTTAGATTCGACCGCCGGAAGCACTTTCATGGAAACTACCTTAGGAGAAGGTACCAAACTCCTAGATAATATTATGGTTAATTATTCTCAAGGGCACACAGAAAGATCTACTAGTAAAAAAGTGCATGCTATCAAAGAAATTAGTGTTTTGAGTGGAAAGATGGATGAAGTTCTGAAATTGTTTGCTGCTAAGAGCGCTTCTTCTGATCCTAATGATATGCCTTTGTCCACTTTGATTGAGAATAACAATGAATCTTTGGATGTGAATTTTGTTGGTAGGAATAATTTTGGTAACAATGCTTATAGAGGTAATTTTAATCCTAGGCCTTTTCCTAGTAATTCCTCTAATAATTTTGGTAATTCCTACAACAACCCTTATGGAAAGATGCCTTCTGAATTTGAAACTAGTGTTAAGGAGTTTATGATCTCGCAAAAGAATTTCAATGCTATGCTTGAAGAGAAATTGCTTAAAGTTGATGAATTGGCTAGAAGTGTGGATAGAATTACTCTTGATGTTGATTCTTTGAAACTTAGATCTATCCCACCTAAGCATGATATCAATGAGTCTCTCAAAGCTATGAGAATTTCCATTGATGAATGCAAAGAAAGAACCGCTAGAATGCGTGCTAAAAGAGAAGATTATATTAAATCGTGTTCTTCTAGTTATCGTGAAAATAAAGATGAGGATCTGAAAGTTATTGATGTGTCTCCTATTAGATCCTTGTTTGCTAGTATTAATCTTGATGAGAATATGATTGGAGATGATACTATTTTAAGGTGTCCCAATGATTCGGAGTTTTTAGATCTTGATGCTAAAATTGATAAAAGTGGGATTGAAGAGATTAAAACTTTGCATAGTGATGAACCCACTACTTTGGATTTCAAGGGATTCAATTATGATAATTGCTCTTTGATTGATTGTATTTCTTTGTTGCAATCTGTGCTAAATTCTCCGCATGCCTATAGTCAAAATAAAGCTTTCACTAAACATATAGTTGATGCTTTGATGCAATCTTATGAAGAAAAACTTGAGTTGGAAGTTTCTATACCTAGAAAGCTTTATGATGAATGGGAACCTACTATGAAGATAAAAATAAAAGATCATGAAGGCTATGCTTTGTGTGATTTGGGTGCAAGTGTCTCCACTATCCCAAAAACTTTGTGTGATTTGCTAGGTTTCCATGAGCTTGATGATTGTTCTTTAAATTTGCATCTTGCGGATTCCACTATGGGAAGAATTAATGACGTTCTTATTGTTGCCCATAGGAATTATGTGCCCGTAGATTTCACTATTCTTGATATAGATTGCAATCCTTCATGTCCTATTATTCTTGGTAGACCTTTCCTTAGAATGATTGGTGCAATTATTGATATGAAGGAAGGAAATATTAGATTCCAATTTCCGTTAAGGAAAGGCACGGAACACTTTCCTAGAAAGAAAATCAAATTACCATATGAATCTATCATGAGAGTCACTTATGGATTGCCTTCCAAAGATGGCAATACCTAGATCTATCTTGTATCGTGCCTAGCTAGGGGCGTAAAACGATAGCGCTTGTTGGAGGCAACCCAATTTTATGCTTTTTGCTTTTGTTGTTGTTAGGGAATAAATATTGCATCTAGCCTCTGATTAGATGTGTTTTCATGTTTTGTTTAGTGTTTGTGCCAAGTAGAACCTTTGGTAGAACTTGTGTGAAGTTTATTTGATCTTGCTGTGAAGTTTATTTGATCTTGCTGTGAAAAACAGAATCATTAGCGCTCGCTAAAGTAGTCTTAAGATTTTACTGGAGCGTGCTTTTTAGTTGGTTCTTTTTGCTTCTGATTGGTAGACAAATTGCGCAAATTTACCAATTTAGTTTGATTTTGTTTTAGTTCCATAAGTAGGCGAACCCAGCAGATTACTACAGATTGTTCTGTTTTTGACAGATTCTGTTTTTCGTGTGTTGTTTGCTTATTCCGATGCATCTATGAGTAATATTGGAGGATATGTGTAATGCTTAGTATGAGATTATACCTCCTACGTGTCGAGGCACGACTTAAAGGTATAAGCTCATACTAGAATGATCTCAAGTATGGTATCTTTGCACGACTAATGTAAAAGAGGGATGAAATTGCAAAAGAGTAGTTGGCTTACACTCGCCATGTCACACAATACATTACATAAGAAATCATCATCCAAATAACATCACAGTCCGACTACGGACGAAGATCCAAATGAAAGATACCAAATAAATAAAGCCATAAGGTCTGAATCGCCCCTAGTAAAAGCCACTACTGATCATCGGGATAGTACACGTAGTATCGCCCACGTTCTTCGTCGAACTCCCAGTACAACTCTGTGCCATCACCTGTGTAGTTCACCATGGTACCTGCATCTGGTGTTGTGTAGAATCTGTGAGCCACGGAGGACTCAGCAATCCCGTTCCCGGGTAGCAAAACTATCTAAGCCTTGGGTGAGGATCAAGGCTGAAGAACAAAGGTTGCAGCTGCACTAGCACTAGCTTACGTGTTTAGAGCGAGAAGAGAAGTGCCACGAGCGTCAAAGTGATCACGAGGTGATCCTATCTAAGCACGTCAAACATAACCCCACCGTGTTCACTTCCCGAACCCCTTTCGGAAAATGACCGTCACGGCTACTCACGCTGGTAGTGTATTCTGAACATGGTGTCAAGTTTTCTACAACCGGATATTAACAAATTCTCATCTGCCACATAACCGCAGGCACGGCTTTCAAAAATTCAAACCCTACAGGGGTGTCCCAACTTAGCCCATCACAAGCTCACGATCTGCGGAGTCGCAACTCCAAGGTGGGAAGACCCGAGTATTCTCGGAATCCCGTGCTCAAGATATTCCGACTAAGGTAAAACTAATCCAGCAAGACCTCCCAGCGTGCCGGCACCCTGACAGTAGCCACGCGTATCTAGTCTCAGGCCACGACCGGATGAGCGAAGCGTACAAGTGCCAGATACCCCAAGTTGCCAAGGGGCGGACCCGCACAGTGCTCTAGTTTGGACCAACACTCATGTGGAGCACTGGCCCGGGGGTTGTTAATTAAGTCCACGGGGTAGCTAGTCTGTATGCAAGTTTTTAGTTATTAGGCAAATGGAGTACCAATGTCGGGCCTTGCCGTAAAAGCTTTAGCGCTGAGCGGGTTATCGAGGGGGTCCCATAACCCCAACCGTGTTAGGAACGCATAATCAAGGAACATAACACCGGTTTAAACGGTTCCTAGGATGGCATGAGTGGAACAAAACACCAAGCGAGAGGCTTAGCCTTCCACCAATTACCAATATATAGATGATTTAATTTAACAGATTATATCGTGTGATATCCCAACAAACTTCAACATGAAGCAAGAATCTTCAAATCTTCTCCTACAACTAGCAATGCTATAAGAGGGGCTGAGTGAAGCTTACGTAGCCAATCAAAGGTTTGCTAGGTTGGGTGGTTAGAGAGATTCATGGCTACAATAGGAGGCTGACAAACAAACATGGGCATCGAGGCAATAAGCTAAAGAGCGAGACATCTAGAAATAGGCGAAGATAGTAATGATATCTGGGTCAGGTCATCTTGCATGTCGAGTCGTCGATGGGATAGTAAGACGGCTCCTCGTACTCAACCTCGGTAGGAACCTCGTACTCGGTCTCGGCTTCCGGCTCTACTCAACACAAGAACACAACATGGCACAACATCAAACACGGTGCAATGCACATACAACATGATGCAAGACAAGTCTATATGATGCATTTCATGGCAAGGGAGGAAGCACACAAGAATAACACAAAACAACAAGTTTAAATGAGGCCGGAATCAACATATAGCAAATCCGGTAAGTCCTCATATGCATATTTTGAAATTAGTCCAGATCTGAACAAACCTTAAGTTAATGTTGTTAAACAGCAAGTTAACATGCACCAAGATTATCTACACGAAATAATAGTCAAGTTTCATATAAAGTTTGTTTAATTCAGAGCTACGGTCTAGAAGATATGAGCAAAACAAGACAAGCAAGGCAACAGTGCAAGATGCATCCAAACATCAAGCAAACACACTCCAAACATGTAAACAACATGATATTATGATTCTACATGCAAAATCACACAAGTTTCATATAGGGCACGCTCAAAACGGAGCGACGGTTCAACACATACACACGAAACAAGATACAATGCGAAGCTGAAGTTAACATCCACATAGGAACTTTGGAGCAAGAGATATATACGCTACAGCACCCAAACATGGTGACAAGAAGCATGGATGTGAAGTAGACATGATACTTAACAAGTATGAACTTAGAACACACCCAAAAACCTACTGGAACACAATTAACCAAGCATGGCAAGTTGCAATAAAATTATCCAGACTTAGCCAAAATCTGGGAAGGCAAAAACATCATCACGATGCTGCCTTCAGAGGCACAAAATAACATGCATATCAACGCCACTAACTATATAAAGATCACGGACATGTATTAGACATATCCTACAGCAAACAACTCCATTGGAGCAACTCCATAGGAGGCATGGATCAATAGCAACAAGCTAGGCCAAATTGATCATGCTGATAAAAACCTGACAAGCATAATTTATAGCAATTTGAGAGCAAGAAATAAATAAGCTACGGCAAGCCATATGTGCAAGTGAGGGCATGAATGGATAGACAAAAACATGGACAACAAGGAATGATCATTGGCCAGTCGAAAACAAGCATGGATTTGTGTGGGGCATCAAGCAAACATAGCAACAAAATAACAAGTAACAGCAGTTTATAACAAGTAGCACTCTTGTCACGAAGATTAGGACATCTAGATGATCTCAAACAAGCATGCCACAATGGAACAAAATGTAGAGCACATCACCACGATCATTTTGATATATCATATGCACAAAACGGATCTACGAGCGAGAAGTTACAGCCATGCAAAGGAGGCAACAAATTATTGCAGATCTGGGACTTGGTGGTTTTTATACCTCACAAAAGTCAAACGTGGACGGGGATGTCCCGGGACGGATGGATCCGACGGGGACGGGGCATTTGGTTCGCGGGGGTGGTGGATATGATCCACCCCCGGATCCGGATCAGGGCCGGGTCGCCGGAGGTGGAGAAGAAGATGCGGTAGCGGCAGCTCGCCGGAGCCGGTGAGGTGGCGGCTGACCGGGGCGGCGGTGAGGCCGCGGCAGAGGGGCGCGCTGGGGCAGGAGGCGAGGCGGCCGTAGTCGGGAGGCGAGGCGGCCGGAGCGCGTCGGACCGGTGGCGGCGGAGGCGAGCTCGCCGGCGGCGGGGGAGGTCCCGCCGGCGGCGAGGGTGGCGAGGCGGCCGGAGCGCATCGGGAGGCGCGGGCAACCGGGTGGCGGCGGCGTCGGGCCGGCGGGCCGGCCCCGGGCTTCGCGGCCCGCGTGGCGCGGTGGATCTGGCTGGGGGGGTTCGGGCTAACGGGAGGCGGATACGTGGCGGCGGTGCTGAGGTGTCGACGCGGGATTGGTCGGGCGACGTGGCTGGGCCGAGTGGACATGTCCGGTGTGATCTGGACGTGTCCGACGGCGGTGGAGGAGCTCGGGACTAGGGTTTTTGCCCGAAAATGGACGTGGGAGGCTGTTTATATAGATTCTGGGAGCTATGAAGGTCCAAATGAGGAGCGGTTTTCGGCCACGCGATCACGATCCGACGACCGAGAGGATGGGAGTGGTTGTGCTGGTTTGTGGGCTGTTGTGGAGGGGGTCTTGGGCCAAAAGGAAGGGGTACTTTTAGCCCACTAGGTTAACTTTTCGAGTACCAAACGAACTCCAAATGCGACAAAACTTGACAGGCGGCCTACACGTACCAAAACAACAACGCATGACAAGTCTCACCTCATTCCGGAAACGTTACACGACCACACACGAAAGCAGGACTCGGAGGTGCCACGGGTACGTGTATGAGTGTCGGAACGCGAAACGGACAACGGGAAGGGACGAGTGGAACCGGGTGCAAGTGACAACACAAATGCAATGCAATGCACATGATAACATGACATGGATGAAATGCACACACCCACTCGACAAAACGAAGAAACCCGAAATGAAAGAAGAGCCCAGAATGGAATTGATGAAGTCAAAGTTTCATATATTGCCATAATTGGAAAGTGTTACATCTGGGGCATTACAATATGAATCATAGAAAACTTGGATTACAGTAGGTTTAACACCAATATAAACAATTAATGAATTCCTTGCGGTACCTTTGAGTGGTGGTTTGCTTTCTCTTACTAACGGAGCTCACGAGAATTTTTTTGTTGTGAAGTTTTCAAGTTTTGAGTATTGCTTTGATGGACTATGGAACAAGGAGTAGCAAAGGCCCAAGCTTGGGGATGCCCATGGCACCCCAAGTAAATTCGAGATAATCAAAATGCCTAAGCTTGGGGATGCCCAGGGAAGGCATCCCCTCTTTCGTCTTCATCCATCGGTAACTATACTTGGAGCTATATTTTTATTCGCAACATGCTATGTGTTTTGCTTGGAGCGTCTTGTATAATTTGAGTCTTTGCTTGTTAGTTTGCCACAATCATCCTTGCTGTACACACCTATTTGAGAGAGTTAAATATGGCCTAGAAATTATTAGAAAACTCTATGTGCTTCGCTTATATCTTTTGAGTTGAATAGTTTTTGCTCTAGTGCTTCACTTATATCTTTTACAGCATGGTGGTGGTAATATTTTGTAGAAATTGTTGAACTCTCATGCTTCACTTAGATCTATTTTAGAATCTATTAAAACAGCATGGTAAAGTGTTTAGGCTAAAGAAACTAGTCTTCACATGATAAACATCCAATGTCAATGTAGTAAAAAAAATCACATCAAGTGCTTTGAATAGAAAGAGATGTTGGATGCTTGATAATTGTTTTGAGACATGAGGATAGTGATATTAAAGTCATGCTAGTGGAGTGATTATGAAACTGAGAAATATTTGTGTTAAGGTTAGTGATTCCCGTAGCATGCACGTATGGTGAACCGTTGTGCGACTTAGTTAAAGCATGAGGTATTTGTAGAGTGTCAACCTTTGTGTGGAGGTCGGGGGGGGGGGGTGGGGGGGGG
>LR738711.1:332675969-332744130 GCA_902687465.1 Secale cereale | reverse complement strand
GGGGGGCGATGGTTAACTCCTACCAATCTCCCCCCTAGGGGCATGCATTGATTGCTTTGTTTTGATGACTCGTAAATTTTTGCAATAAGTATATGAGTTCTTATGACTAATGTCGAGTCCATGGATTATACGCACTCTCACCCTTCCACCATTGCTAGCCTATCTTGTACCGTTCAACTTCCGCCGGTGCTATAAACCCACTATATATCCTACCTCAAAACAGCCACCATATTATCCTCAAAACAGCCACCTATCATGGCATTTCCATAGCCACCATATATCCTACCTATCATGGCATTTCCATAGCCATTCCGAGATATATTGCCATGCAACTTTCCATCGTTCCGTTTATATGACACGCATCATATTTTCATATTGCCATGCATGATCATGTAGTTGACATTGTATTTGTGGCAAGGCCACCATGCATAATTTTTATACATGTCACTCTTGTTTCATTGCACATACCGGTACACCGTCGGAGGCATTCATATAGAGTCATACTTTGTTGTTGTAGTATCGTGTTGTAATGAAAGTGTGATGATCATCATTATTAGAGCATTATCCCATGGGAGGAAAGGCTGAATCTATAAAGCCCTCCGCAAAAAAAAAAGAGAAAAAAAAAGAAAGGCCAAAGAGAAAAAAAGGCCCAAAAAAAAGAGAAAAAAATAAAAGAAAAGAAAAGAAAAAAAGGGACAATTGCTACTATCTTTTTCCACAGTTGTGCTTCAAAGTAGCACCATGTTCTTCATTGTAGAGAGTCTCATGTTTAGTCACTTTCATATACTAGTGGGAATTTTTTGTTATAGAACTTGGCTTGAATATTCCAACGATGGGCTTCCTCAAATGCCCTAGGTCTTCGTGAGCAAGCAAGTTGGATGCACACCCACTAGTTTCTTTTGTTGAGCTTTCATTCATATTTAGCTCTAGTGCATCCGTTGCATGGCAATCCCTACTCACTCACATTGATATCTATTGATGGGCATCTCCATAGCCCATTGATACGCTTAGTCGATGTGAGACTATCCCCCTCTTTTTGTCTTCTCCACAACCACCTCTATTCCACCCATAGTGCTATGTCCATGGCTCACGCTCATGTATCGCGTGAAAGTTGAAAGGTTTGAAAAGATAGAGCATGAAAACAAATGCTTGGCTGAAATCGGGGTTGTGCATAATATGAATATTTAGTGTGATAACGAGGGAGCATATCCAACACTATATGATTTTGTAGGGATATCTTTCTTTAGCCATAGTATTTTGAGAAGACATGATTGCTTTGTTAGTATTGCTTGAAGTATTGTTATTTCTTATGTCAATATAGACTTTTATCTTGAATCCTTCAGATCTGAACATTCATGCCACAATTTAGAGAATTACATTGAAAAACTATATTGGTTAGCATTCGACATCAAAAATTCTTTCTTTATCATTTGCCTACTCGAGGACGAGCAGGAATTAAGCTTGGGGATGCTTGATACGTCTCCAACGTATCTATAATTTTTTATTGTTCCATGCTATTATTTATGAAGTCTTGGATGTTTAAATGGGCTTTATCATTCACTTTTATATCATTTTTTGGGACTAACCTATTAACCCAAAGGCCCAGTCCAGATTGCTGTTTTTTTGCCTATTTCAGGGTTTTGCAGAAAAGGAATATCAAACGGAGTCCAAATGGAATGAAACCTTCGCGAGAGATATTTTTGGAGGAAATCACGCACGAAAGACTTCGGGGCCAAGCCAGGGGATAGAGGGGCCACCCTCGAGGGTGGGGGCGCGCCCCCTCCCTCGAGGGCAGCCCGTGTGGCCCCTGGTGCCCCCCTTCTTCCTATATATACCTACGTACCCCGGAAACTCCATACGTAGAGAGAAAACCCTAATTCCACCATCGTAGTTGCTTTTCCCGTGGAGATCCCATCTTGGAGCCTGTTCCGGGAGGGGGATCCATCACGGAGGCCTTCTTCATCATCATCATTGCCCTCACCATGAGTTGTGAGTAGTTTACCACAGACCTTCGGGTCCATAGCTAGTATCTAGATGGCTTCTTCTCTCTCTCTGGATCTCAATACAAAGTTCTCCTCGGTCTTCGAGGAGATCTATTCGATGTAATCTCTTTTTGCGGTGTGTTTGTCGAGAACTGATGAATTGTGAGTTTGTGATCAAGGTTATCTATGAAAGATATTTGGTTCCTCTCTGAACTTTTTATGTGTGCTCATAATATCCTTGCAAGTCTCTTTGAATTATTGGTTTGGTTTGGCCTACTAGATCTATTGTTCTTGCAATGAGAGAAGTGCTTGGCTTTGGGTTCAATCTTGCGGTGTCCTTTCCCAGTGACAGTAGGGGCAGCACGTATTGTATTGTTGCCATCGAGGATAAAAAGATGGGGTTTTCATCATATTGCTTGAGTTTATCCCTCTACATCATGTCATCTTTCTTAAGGCGTTACTCTGTTCGTATGAACACAATACACTAGATGCATGATGGATAGAGGTCGATGTGTGGAGTAAAATTTAGCACTTTTCCTGGTTCATTTGCCATATTTAGGGGATTATGTGCATTTCCTAAGCATTAATGCGCATAATTCAAGTTCAAACAATCGATGCATGAAAGGGTCCACAAGAACGGCCTAGAAAACTATGCTCGTGCCATTTAGTAAATTCTCATGCCTTTTTCAAGGAATGGACAGATATTTCGATGAAATGTGTGGCAATAGTCTACCACAAATGTTTGTTTGTTGAGTTTTCAACTATAGAAAAAATAAAATAAATGCTTAAAAAACATGACGCCTGGCATGGTGCCATGGTATGACCACACCATGCCTTGGTAAAAATTTGAGAAGGTTTGGCTTATGTTGTCATGCACACCCTTCATAAATCGGACCATCGCCAAGGAAGTTCCATGCTTTCGAAAGGGAAATCCTCAAGATTGAAGGGGAATCCAAATTTTTATCATTCTTTGCCCTGGTGTTTTTTTCTACGATGAACATACACCCTGCAAATCACCGTGTTCAAATTTGGCATTTTTCCGGGCTCATTTACCATATTTAGGGGATTATGTGTATTTTCTAGGCATTTAGCGCATATAATTCCAATCCAGCTACAGGTGCACGGGTGTGATGGGAGGGACGTGGATTGCCGTTCGATTGCGGTGCATCCAACGGTGCACACGCGCGACCCGCGTGGCTGGGGTTTCGGCCAATCATAACGCAACACACAATAGGCTCAGCGAACACTGTTTCCGGAAGCGACGCAGATGAACCGTGTGCGATAATGAATGAGCAAAATTGTAAGGGAAGCCGAATTTCTTTTGTTGTTTGTGGTTGAGCTCGTGAATACCACCGCACTTTACGGCTGCCCGGACCCTCCGTCCCAGAGCTCTCTCCAGGCGCCGTCCATGGCACCGCGTTCCTCGCCGCCCGCGACCGCACACATGGTAAGGAAGCGATGGCATCTTGCTGCGCCGAGTTCATCGCCGCCGGCGGCCAGACAGTTACATGGGCGGACTTTGAGGCTGCCATGGCCGAATGGGTGGTGGATCTAGAGGCGGCCAAAGCCACACAAAAGGAGTGGAAAAGGCAGAAAGCAATCAAGAAAAGAGAGTCCCGCCACCGCAAGAAAAAAGAGGCCGCGTGCCATGGTGAGGAGAGCTTGGCGGAGATCGAAGCACGGTGGGCTGCCGCCTACAAGGCCGGGAAGGAGAACGCCGGCGTCTGGCCAACATGCCCTGATGGCAGCATGTGAGAAGTAGTTTAAGTTTATAGTATTAGAGCAAATTACCAGTAGTAACTTTAAGTTTGTAGTATTAACGTACAATGTCGGTAAGAGCATCCTTTGAGGGCTTTGAGTGTGATTAGCATGTGTGCCCGTGTGCGTTTTTTGCGTTAATCATTAGAAGGTCACAGAACACACGATTTCTATGCCATAACCGTATGCGTTTTTTGCGTTAATGACCGATAAGTCAGCTACCTGTCCGATATTCCCTAATAAACCAGGCGTACCATTGACCGAAAAAAACAAGTACACGTGTACATTTTTTTGGAGACGGGATGTGCCAACTTTCTTTTTTCTCGCATATGAGTATTTTACGCGCTTCGTCTGCGTTGTGTGTTTCCCCCGCCCAAGTTTCAAATTTTGCACCGAAATTTTCATTAGGCGCGCGATTTCAGAATTTATTCCTCCAACCACATCCCCTTCCCCTCAGTATCCCCCCTCCCTCGCGCCTCCCCCTATCGGTGTTGGGGATCGTAGCAGAAAATCAAAAAATTTCCTACGCATCACCAAGATCTATCTATGGAGTAATCTAGCAACGAGCATAAAGGAGAGTGGATCTACATACCCTTGTAGATCGCGATGCGGAAGCGTTGCAAGAACGCGGATGAAGGAGTCGTACTCGCTGCGATTCAGATCACGGTTGATTCCGATCTAAGCGCCGAACAACAGCGCCTCCGCGTTCAACACGCGTGCAGCCCGAAGACGTCTCCCACGCCTTGATCCAGCAAGGAGAGAGGGAGAGGTTGGGAAGACTCCATCCAACAGCAGAACGACGGCATGGTGGTGGTGGAGGAGCACGGGACTCCAGCAGGGCTTCGCCAAGCACTGCAAGAGACGAGGAGGGAGAGGGGTAGGGCTGCGCCAAGAGGGAGACAATCTCGTGTGTCTGGCAGCCCCAAAACCCCCACTATATATAGGGGAAGGGGAGGGGCTGCGCCCCCATCTAGGGTTCCCTCCCTAGGGGTGGCGGCAGCCCCCAAAACCCATCTAGGGTGCGGCCAAGGGGGGGGGAGAGAGAGGGGGCGCCCTAGGGTGGGCCTTAAGGCCCATCTGGACCTAGGGTTTGTCCCCCTCCCACTCTCCATGCGCCTTGGGCCTTGGTGGGGGGGCGCACCAGCCCACCTGGGGCTGGTCCCCTCCCACACTTGGCCCACACAGCCTTCTGGGGCTGGTGGCCCCACCTGGTGGACCCCCGGGACCCTCCCGGTGGTCCCGGTACGTTACCGATAGCGCGCGAAACTTTTCCGGTGACCAAAACGGGACTTCCCATATATGAATCTTTACCTCCGGACCATTCCGGAAGTCCTCATGACGTCCGGGATCTCATCCGGGACTCCGAACAACATTCGGTAACCGCGTACATACTTTCCCTATAACCCTAGCGTCATCGAACCTTAAGTGTGTAGACCCTACAGGCTCGGGAACCATGTAGACATGACCGAGACAACTCTCCAGCCAATAACCAACAGCGGGATCTGGATACCCATGTCGGCTCCCACATGTTCCACGATGATCTCATCAGATGAACCACGATGTCAAGGATTCAATCAATCCCGTATACGATTCCCTTTGTCGATCGGTATAGCACTTGCCCGAGATTCGATCGTCGGTATACCGATACCTTGCTCAATCTCGTTACCGGCAAGTCTCTTTACTCGTTCCGTAACACATCATCCTGTGATCAACTCCTTGATCACATATTGTGCACATTATGATGATGTCCTACCGAGTGGGCCCAGAGATACCTCTCCGTCATACGGAGTGACAAATCCCAGTCTCGATTCGTGCCAACCCAACAGACACTTTCAGAGATACATGTAGTGCACCTTTATAGCCACCCAGTTACGTTGTGACATTTGGTACACCCAAAGCATTCCTACGGTATCCGGGAGTTGCACAATCTCATGGTCTAAGGAAAAGATACTTGACATATAGAAAAGCTTTAGCATACGAACTACACGATCTGTGCTAGGCTTAGGATTGGGTCTTGTCCATCACATCATTCTCCTAATGATGTGATCCCGTTATCAACGACATCCAATGTCCATGGTCAGGAAACCGTAACCATCTATTGATCAACGAGCTAGTCATCTAGAGGCTTACTAGGGACATGGTGTTTGTCTATGTATCCACACATGTATCTGAGTTTCCTATCAATACAATTCTAGCATGGATAATAAACAATTATCATGAACAAGGAAATATAATAATAACCAATTTATTATTGCCTCTAGGGCATATTTCCAACAGTCTCCCACTTGCACTAGAGTCAATAATCTAGTTCACATCGCCATGTGATTAACACTCATAGGTCACATCGCCATGTGACTAACATCCAAAGAGTTCACTAGAGTCAGTAATCTAGTTCACATCAATATGTGATTGACACTCAATGAGTTCTGGGTTTGATCATGTTATGCTCGTGAGAGAGGTTGTAGTCAACAGGTCTGCAACATTCAGGTCCCTATGTACTTCGCAAAACTTTATGTCATATCGTAGATGCTGCTACCACGTTCCACTTGGAGCTATTCCAAACTGTTGCTCCATTATACGTATCCGGTATCTCCACTTAGAGTTATCCGGATAGGTGTTAAGCTTGCATCGACATAGCTGTTTACGTCGAACTCTTTATCACCTCCATAACCGAGAAACATTTCCTTATTCCTCTAAGGATAATTTTGACCACTGTCTAGTGATCCACTCCTGGATCACCTTTGTACCCTCTTGCCAGACATGTGGCAAGGCACACATCAGGTGCGGTACTCATCATGGCATACCGTATAGAGCCTATGACAAAAGCATAGGGGACGACCTTCGTCCTTCCTCTTTCTTCTGTCGTGGTCAAGTTTTGAGTCTTACTCAACTTCACACCTTATAACTCAGGTAAGAATTCCTTCTTTAACTGACCTATTTTGAACTCCTTCAAAATCATGTCAAAGGTGTGTGTTCCTTTTGAAAGTATCATCAGGCGTCTTGATCTATCTCTATAGATCTTGATGCCCAATTATGTAAGCAGCTTTATCCAGGTCTTCCTTTGAAAAACTCCTTTCAAACAACCCTTTACGATTTCCATAAATTCAACATCATTTCGGATCAACCATATGTCATTCACATATACTTATCAGAAATGTTGTAGTGCTCCCACTCACTTTATTGCAAATACAAGTTTCTAACAAACTTTGTATACCCAAAAACTTTGATCACTCAATCAAAGTGTATATTCCAACTCCGAGATGCTTGCTCTAGTCCACAGAAGGATCGCTGGAGCTAGCATATCTTTTAGCATCCTTAGGATCGACAAAACCTTTCTGATTGTATCATATACAACCTTTTCTTACAAAAACTGGTAAGGAAACTTGTTTTGTCATCCATCTGCCAGATTTCATAAATGAAGCTAATGCTAACATGATTCCGACGGACTTAAGCATCGCTACGGGTGAGAAAATCTCATCGTAGTCAACTCCTTGAACTTGTGAAAAACTCTTTGCCACAAGTCGAGCTTCATAGACGGTGACATTACCGTCCACGTCCGTCTTCTTCTTAAAGATCCATTTATCTCAATGGCTTGCCAGTCATCGGGCAAGTCCACCAAAGTCCATACTTTGTTTCGATACATGGATCCTATCTCGGATTTCTCGGCTTCTAACCATTTGTCGGAATATGGGCCCACCATCGCTTCTCCATAGTTCGTAGGTTCATCGTTGTCCAACAACATGACCTCTAAGACAGGATCACCGTACCACTCAGGAGTAGTACATATCCTTGTCGACCTACGAGGTTCGATAGCAACTTGATCTGGAGCTTCATGATCACTATCATTAGTTTCCTCTTCAACTGTCGTAGGTTCCACTGAAACATCTTTCTGTGTTGCACTACTCTCCGGTTGAAGTGAGGGTTCGACAACCTCATCAAGTTCTATCTTCCTCCCACTCAATTCTTTCGAGAGAAACTCCTCCTCGAGAAAGGAACCGTTCTTAGGGACAAACATTTTTGCCCTTGGATCTGAGATAGGAGGTATACCCAACTGTTACCTTTGGGTATCCTATGAAGATGTATTTGTCCGCTTTGGGTTCGAGATTTTCCCGGCTGAAGGCATAAGCCTCGCAGCCCCAAACATTGAGAAACGACAACTACGGTTTCTTGCCAAACCATACGACGTCGTCTCAACGGACTTAGATGGTGCCCTATCTAAAGTGAATGCAGTTGTCTCTAATGCATAACCTCAAAATAACAGCGGTAGATCGGTAAGATACATCATAGATCGCACCATATCTCATAAGGTTCGATTACGATGTCCGGACACACCATTACGCTGTGGTGTTCCAGGGGGCTTCAACTGCGAAACAATTCCACAATGTCTTAAGTGATTGCCAAACTCATAATTCAGAAAATATCCCCTTGATCAGATCGTAGGAACATGATCTTCTTGTTATGATGATTCTTAATCTTCACTCTGAAATTGTTTGAACCTTTCAAACGTTTCAGACTTTTGCTTCATTAAGTAAATATACCATATCTACTCAAATCGTTAGTGAAGATGAGAAAATGACGATATCCACCACACGCCTTAATTCTCATTGGATCACACACATCAGCATGTACGATTTCAAACAAGTCACTTGCCCGTTTCATTGTACCTGAAAACTGGATCTTAGTCATCCTGCCCAAGAGGCATGGCTCGCATGTGTCAAGCGATTCAAAATCAAGTGACTCCAAACATCCATCAGCATGGAGTTTCTTCATGCATTTTATGCCAAAATGACCTAAGTGGCAGTGCCACAAGAAAGTGGTACTATCATCATTAACTCTACATCTTTTGGCATTAATATTATCATCATGTGTATTACTATGATCGAGATTCAACGAACCATTGGGTGCAAGACCATAAAGGTATTATTCATGTAAATAGAATAACCATTATTCTCTGACTTAAATGAATAACTGTATTGCAATGAACATGATCTAATCATATTCATGCTCAACGTAGACACCTGGTAACATTTATCTAGGTTCAACACTAATCTCGAAAATAGAGGGAGCGTGCGATGGTGATCTTATCAACCTTGGAAACACTTCCAACACACATCGTCACCTCGCCCTTAGCTAGTCTCCGTTCAGTCCGTAGCTTTTGCTTCAAGTCACTAATAATAGCAACTGAACCGGTATCCAATACCCATGTGCTACAAGGAGTACTAGTAAGGTACACATCAATAACACGTATATCAAATATACTTTGTTGAAGTTGCCAGCTTTTCTTATCTACCATGTATTTGGGGTAGTTCCGCTACCATGTGACCGTTACCCTTACAATCGAAGCACTTAGTCTCGAGGTTTGGGTGCAACCTTGGGTTCCCTCATTAGAGCGACAACTGGTTTGCCATTCATGAAGTTTCCCTTCTAGCCCTTGCCCCTTTTGAAACCAGTGGTCTTGTTAAACCATCAACACTTGATGCTCCTTCTTGATTTCTACTTTCGCGGTCTTAAGAACCGCTAATAGCTCCGGGATCATCTCCATCCTTTGCATGTCATAGTTCATCATGAAGTTCTAGTAGCTTGGTGATAGTGTCTAGAGAATTCTGTCAACCACTATCTCACCTGGAAGATTAACTCCCACTTGGTTCAAGTGATTTTAGCACCCAGACATTCTGAGCACATGCTCACTAGTTGAGCCATTCTCCTCCATCTTTTTTTTGGCAAAAGAACTTGTCAGAGGTCTCATACCTCTCAACACGGGCATGAGCCTGAAATCCCAATTTCAGCTCTTAGAACATCTCATATGTTCTATGGCGTTCAAAACGTCATTGGAATCCCGATTCTAAGCCGTAAAGCATGGTGCACTAAACTATCAAGTAGTCATCAGGACGTCTCTGTCAGGTGTTCACAACATCCACAGACAACGTTGTAGGGGTTTGCACATCGAGCGGTGCATCAAAGACGTAAGCTTTCTGTGCAGTAGTGAGGACACTCCTCGGACTACGGACCCAGTCCGCATCATTGCTTACAATATCTTTCAACTTAGTCTTTCTCTAGGATCGTATTAAACAGGGAGCTACAACGCAGTTATTGGTCTATAACATAATTTGCAAAGACAACTTAGACTATTGTTCATGACAATGAAGTTCATCTAATGAACTCCCACTCAGATAGACATCTCTCTAGTCATCTAAGTGATACATGATCCGAATCGACTAGGCCGTGTCCGATCATCACGTGAGACGGACTAGTCATCAACGGTGAACATCTTCATGTTGATCGTATCTTCTATACGACTCATGTTCGACCTTTCGGTCTTCCGTGTTCCGAGGCCATGTCTGTACATGCTAGGCTCGTCAAGTCAACCCTAAGTGTATCGCGTGTGTAAATCTGGCTTACACCCGTTGTATGCGAACGTTAGAACCTATCACACCCGATCATCACGTGGTGCTTCGGAACAACGAACCTTAGCAACGGTGCACAGTTAGGGGGAACACAATTCTTGAAATTTTAGTGAGAGATCATCTTATTCACTACCGTCGTTCTAAGCAAATAAGATTTAAAACATGATAAACATCACATGCAATCAAATAGTGACATGATATGGCCAATATCATTTTTGCTCCTTTTGATCTTCATCTTCAAGGCTCCATGATCATTATTGTCACCGGCATGACACCATGATCTCCATCATCGTGTCTTCATGAAGTCGTCTCGCCAAACATTATTCTACTACTATGGCTAACGTTTAGCAATAAAGTAAAGTAATTACATGGCGTTATTCAGTGACACGCAGGTCATACAATAAATAAGACAACTCCTATGGCTCCTGCCGGTTGTCATTCTCATCGACATGCAAGTCGTGATTCCTATTACAAGAACATGATCAATCTCATACATCACATATATATCATTCATCACATCCTTTTGGCCATATCACATCACACGGCACATGCTGCAAGAACAAGTTAGACGTCCTCTAATTGTTGTTGCAAGTTTTTTACGTGGCTGCTATAGGTTTCTAGCAAGAACGTTTCTTACCTACGCCAAAACCACAACGTGATATGCCAATTTCTATTTACCCTTCATAAGGACCCTTTTCATCGAATCCGATCCGACTAAAGTGGGAGAGACAGACACCCGCTAGCCACCTTATGCAACTAGTGCATGTCAGTCGGTGGAACCTGTCTCACGTAAGAGTACGTGTAAGGTCGGTCCGGGCCGCTTCATCCCACGATGCCGCCGAATCAAGATAAGACTAGTAACGGCAAGAGAATTGACATGATCTACGCCCACAACTACTTTGTGTTCTACTCGTGCAAGATTCTACGCATAGACCTAGCTCATGATGCCACTATTGGGGATCGTAGCAGAAAATCAAAAAATTTCCTACGCATCACCAAGATCTATCTATGGAGTAATCTAGCAACGAGCATAAAGGAGAGTGGATCTACATACCCTTGTAGATCGCGATGCGGAAGCATTGCAAGAACGCGGATGAAGGAGTCGTACTCGCTGCGATTCAGATCGCGGGTGATTCCGATCTAAGCGCCGAACAACGGCGCCTCCACGTTCAACACACGTGCAGCCCGAAGACGTCTCCCACGCCTTGATCCAGCAAGGAGAGAGGGAGAGGTTGGGAAGACTCCATCCAACAGCAGCACGACGGCATGGTGGTGGTGGAGGAGCGCGGGACTCCAGCAGGGCTTCGCCAAGCACTACAAGAGATGAGGAGGGAGAGGGGTAGGGCTGCGCCAAGAGGGAGACAATCTCGTGTGTCTGGCAGCCCCAAAACCCCCACTATATATAGGGGAAGGGGAGGGGCTGCGCCCCCATCTAGGGTTCCCTCCCTAGGGGTGGCGGCAGCCCCCAAAACCCATCTAGGGTGCGGCCAAGGGGGGGGAGAGGGGGGGCGCCCTAGGGTGGGCCTTAAGGCCCATCTGGACCTATGGTTTGCCCCCCTCCCACTCTCCATGCGCCTTGAGCCTTGGTGGGGGGGGCGCACCAGCCCACCTGGGGCTGGTCCCCTCCCACACTTGGCCCACGCAGCCTTCTGGGGCTGGTGGCCCCACTTGGTGGACCCCCGGGACCCTCCCGGTGGTCCCGGTACGTTACCGATAGCGCCCGAAACTTTTCCGGTGACCAAAACGGGACTTCCCATATATGAATCTTTACCTCCGGACCATTCCGGAACTCCTCATGACGTCCGGGATCTCATCCGGGACTCCGAACAACATTCGGTAACCGCATACATACTTTCCCTATAACCCTAGCGTCATCGAACCTTAAGTGTGTAGACCCTACGGGCTCGGGAACCATGTAGACATGACCGAGACAACTCTCCGGCCAATAACCAACAGCGGGATCTGGATACCCATGTCGGCTCCCACATGTTCCACGATGATCTCATCGGATGAACCACGATGTCAAGGATTCAATCAATCCCGTATAGGATTCCCTTTGTCGATCGGTATAGCACTTGCCCGAGATTCGATCGTCGGTATACCGATACCTTGCTCAATCTCGTTACCGGCAAGTCTCTTTACTCGTTCCGCAACACATCATCCCGTGATCAACTCCTTGATCACATATTGTGCACATTATGATGATGTCCTACTGAGTGGGCCCAGAGATACCTCTCCGTCATACGGAGTGACAAATCCCAGTCTCGATTCGTGCCAACCCAACAGACACTTTCAGAGATACATGTAGTGCACCTTTATAGCCACCCAGTTACGTTGTGACGTTTGGTACACCCAAAGCATTCCTACGATATCCGGGAGTTGCACAATCTCATGGTCTAAGGAAAAGATACTTGACATATAGAAAAGCTTTAGCATACGAACTACACGATCTGTGCTAGGCTTAGGATTGGGTCTTGTCCATCACATCATTCTCCTAATGATGTGATCCCGTTATCAACGACATCCAATGTCCATGGTCAGGAAACCGTAACCATCTATTGATCAACGAGCTAGTCATCTAGAGGCTTACTAGGGACATGGTGTTTGTCTATGTATCCACACATGTATCTGAGTTTCCTATCAATACAATTCTAGCATGGATAATAAACAATTATCATGAACAAGGAAATATAATAATAACCAATTTATTATTGCCTCTAGGGCATATTTCCAACAATCGGCATCTCAAACTGTCGCCGCCGCATCCACAGCTTCAACCACATCTACATTCTGCTCGGGTCCAATCAGGTAACCCATCGATCTCTATCACGTCCCCGGCCTGATTGCTTAAATGGCGCCTGCGAAACATCCTCATGCCTCCAAAATCCCCCCTCCCCGCTAGGAGCTGATGGCGGTCCATGGCGCGATGCCCGCTGTGCGTGTTGACCCGGAGGAACACCTCGCCTCCTTCGCCGATGGCGACATGGTGCAAGCTCTGGCCCAGATGAAGTCCCCTAGCGACAACCCCCCGGGACTTAACAGGAAAGATCTGACCAGCTAAATCTTACGAATACCACTTGCAACGGCTATGATTTCTACGGTTGATGTATTAAGCATGTTCGTGCATTGTTTATTTCAGTACTACACACTGTGTGATGTTCAAATATTACCGTGTCTAGCTCAATTTCACCAATACCAGCGACAAACTTACAATACATGACTCAGGATATCACTAGAGATGCTGCCCATTTGCTATTTTTAGTGGATGCTAACCCTGTTGCACTTAACATGCATGTCCATGTACTTCCGCAGGGTCATAGCGGCTGATGCTTTTGTTTACTGTCGAGGTGATCTGCATCCCATGTCTTACATTATTTCACATAATTTGTGCAATTGCTGTTTAACTTCTACCCATTTACTAGTTGCATGTAGGTACCCATGTCAGTGGCACTGATCCACGCTTCGACCCGGAGGAACAGCTCGCCTCCGCCGTCGCTGACTTTGGGTGAGCTCTAGCCAAGACGAAGTGCCCCAGCAACTACCTCTCAGGACTTACCATGTATGTACTCACCAGTTCAATCTTACCAATACCAGTTGCAATTAATGGCTATGTTCTGTACGGTCGATGTATTAAGAATGTTCTAGTAAACATGCCTAACACGTTTTTGCTACTTTCCCTACCTTTTTATAGACATCTGGGCCATTCTCTGCTATGGCAGTGTTGGAAATATGCCCTAGAGGCAATAATAAATTGGTTATTATTATATTTCCTTGTTCATGATAATTGTTTATTATCCATGCTAGAATTGTATTGATAGGAAACTCAGATACATGTGTGGATACATAGACAAACACCATGTCCCTAGTGAGCCTCTAGACGACTAGCTCGTTGATCAATAGATGGTTACGGTTTCCTAACCATGGACATTGGATGTCGTTGATAACGGGATCACATCATTAGGAGAATGATGTGATGGACAAGACCCAATCCTAAGCCTAGCACAGATCGTGTAGTTCGTATGCTAAAGCTTTTCTATATGTCAAGTATCTTTTGCTTAGACCATGAGATTGTGCAACTCCCAGATACCGTAGGAATGCTTTCGGTGTACCAAACGTCACAACGTAACTGGGTGGCTATAAAGGTGCACTACAGGTATCTCCGAAAGTGTCTGTTGGGTTGGCACGAATCGAGACTAGGATTTGTCACTCCGTATGACGGAGAGGTATCTCTGGGCCCACTCGGTAGGACATCATCATAATGTGCACAATATGTGATCAAGGAGTTGATCACGGGATGATGTGTTACGGAACGAGTAAAGAGACTTGCCGGTAACGAGATTGAGCAAGGTATCGGTATACCGACGATCGAATCTCAGGCAAGTGCTATACCGATCGACAAAGGGAATCGTATACGGGATTGATTGAATCCTTGACATCGTGGTTCATCCGATGATATCATCGTGGAACATGTGGGAGCCAACATGGGTATCCAGATCCCGCTGTTGGTTATTGGCCGGAGAGTTGTCTCGGTCATGTCTACATGGTTCCCGAGCCCGTAGGGTCTACACACTTAAGGTTCGATGACGCTAGGGTTATAGGGAAAGTATGTACGCGGTTACCGAATGTTGTTCGGAGTCCCGGATGAGATCTCGGACGTCACGAGGAGTTCCGGAATGGTCTGGAGGTAAAGATTCATATATGGGAAGTCCTGTTTTGGTCACCGGAAAAGTTTCGGGCGCTATCGGTAGCGTACCGGGACCACCGGGAGGGTCCCGGGGGTCCACCGGGTGGGGCCACCAGCCCCGGAGGCATACGTGGGCCAAGTGTGGGAGGGGACCAGCCCCAGGTGGGCTGGTGCGCCCCCCACCATGGCCCAAGGCGCCTCCAAGAGGGGAAGGGGGCAAACCCTAGGGCAGATGGGCCCTAGGGCCCAATCTGGTGCGCCCCCCTCTCCCTCTCCCCCTCTGGCCGCCACCCCTAGATGGGATCTAGGGTGGCCGCACCCCTAGGGGTGGGAAACCCTAAAGGGGGCGCAGCCCCCCCTTCCCCCTATATATATGAGAGTTTTGGGGCTGCCCACAACACGTTTTGACCTCGGTCGATTGGCGCAGCCCTACCTCTCTCCCTCCTCGTCTCCCGCAGTGCTTGGCGAAGCCCTGCTGGAGTCCCGCGCTCCTCCACCACCACCACGCCGTCGTGCTGCTGTTGGATGGAGTCTTCCCCAACCTCTCCCTCTCTCCTTGCTGGATCAAGGCGTGGGAGACGTCACCGGACTGCACGTGTGTTGAACGCGGAGGCGCCGTTGTTCGCCGCTTAGATCGGAATCAACCGCGATCTGAATCGCAGCGAGTACGACTCCTTCATCCGCGTTATTGCAACGCTTCCGCATCGCGATCTACAAGGGTATGTAGGTCCACTCTCCTTTATGCTCGTTGCTAGATTACTCCATAGATAGATCTTGGTGAAGCGTAGGAAAATTTTTGATTTTCTGCTACGATCCCCAACAGTGGCATCATGAGCTAGGTCTATGCGTAGTATCTTGCACGAGTAGAACACAAAGTAGTTGTGGGTGTGGATTTGTCGATTTACTTGCCGTTACTAGTCTTATCTTGATTCGGCGGCATCGTGGGATGAAGCGGCCCGGACCGACCTTACACGTACTCTTACGTGAGACAGGTTCCACCGACTGACATGCACTAGTTGCATAAGGTGGCTAGCGGGTGTCTGTCTCTCCTATTTTAGTCGGATCGGATTCGATGAAAAGGGTCCTTATGAAGGGTAAATAGAAATTGGCATATCACGTTGTGTTTTTGGCGTAGGTAAGAAACGTTCTTGCTAGAAACCTATAGCAGCCACGTAATAACTTGCAACGACAATTATAGGACGTCTAACTTGTTCTTGCAGCATGTGCCGTGTGATGTGATATGGCCAAAAGGATGTGATGAATGATATATATATGTGATGTATGAGATTGATCATGTTCTTGTAATAGGAATCACGACTTGCATGTCGATGAGTATGACAACCGGCAGGAGCCATAGGAGTTGTCTTATTTATTGTATGACCTGCGTGTCACTGAATAACGCCATGTAATTACTTTACTTTATTGCTAAACGTTAGCCATAGTAGTAGAAGTAATGTTTGGCGAGACTACTTCATGAAGACACGATGATGGAGATCATGATGATGGAGATCATGGTGTCATGCCGGTGACGATGATGATCATGGAGCCCCGAAGATGAAGATCAAAAGGAGCAAAATGATATTGGCCATATCATGTCACTATTTGATTGCATGTGATGTTTATCATGTTTTACATCTTATTTGCTTAGAACGACGGTAGTGAATAAGATGATCTCTCACTAAAATTTCAAGAATTGTGTTCCCCCTTACTGTGCACCGTTGCTAAGGTTCGTTGTTCCGAAGCACCACGTGATGATCGGGTGTGATAGGTTCTAACGTTCGCATACAACGGGTGTAAGCCAGATTTACACACGCGATACACTTAGGGTTCACTTGACGAGCCTAGCATGTACAGACATGGCCTCGGAACACGGAAGACCGAAAGGTCGAACATGAGTCGTATAGAAGATACGATCAACATGAAGATGTTCACCGTTGATGACTAGTCCGTCTCACGTGATGATCGGACACGGCCTAGTCGATTCGGATCATGTATCACTTAGATGACTAGAGAGATGTCTATCTGAGTGGGAGTTCATTAGATGAACTTAGTTGTCATGAACAATAGTCTAAGTTGTCTTCGCAAATTATGTTGTAGACCAATAACTGCGTTGTAGCTCCCTGTTTAATACGATCCTAGAGAAAGACTAAGTTGAAAGATATTGTAAGCAATGATGCGGACTGGGTCCGTAGTCTTAGGAGTGTCCTCACTGCTGCACAGAAAGCTTACGTCTTTGATGCACCGCTCGATGTGCAAACCCCTACAACGTTGTCTGTGGATATTGTGAACACCTGACAGACACGTCCTGATAACTACTTGATAGTTTAGTGCACCATACTTTACGGCTTAGAATCGGGATTCCAATGACGTTTTGAACGCCATAGAACATATGAGATGTTCTAAGAGCTGAAACTGGGATTTCAGGCTCATGCCCGTACTGAGATGTATGAGACCTCTGACAAGTTCTTTTGCCAAAAGTATGGAGGAGAATAGCTCAACTTGTGAGCATGTGCTCAGAATGTCTGGGTGCTAAAATCACTTGAACCAAGTGGGAGTTAATCTTCCAGGTGAGATAGTGGTTGACGAAATTCTCTAGACACTATCACCAAGCTGCTAGAACTTCGTGATGAACTATGACATGCAAAGGATGAAGATGATCCCGGAGCTATTAGCGGTTCTTAAGACCGCAAAAGTAGAAATCAAGAAGGAGCATCAAGTGTTGATGGTTTAACAAAGACCACTGGTTTCAAAAGGGCAAGGGCTAGAAGGGAAACTTCATGAATGGCAAACCAGTTGTCGCTCTAATGAAGGAACCCAAGGTTGAACCCAAACCTCGAGACTAAGTGCTTCTATTGTAAGGGGAACGGTCACATGGTAGCGGAACTACCCCAAATACATGGTAGATAAGAAAAACTGGCAACTTCAACAAAGTATATTTGATATACATGTTATTGATGTGTACCTTACCAGTACTCCTTGTAGCACATGGGTATTGGATACCGGTTCAGTTGCTATTATTAGTGACTTGAAGCAAAAGCTACGGACTGAACGGAGACTGGCTAAGGGCGAGGTGACGATGTGTGTTGGAAGTGTTTCCAAGGTTGATAAGATCACCATCGCACGCTCCCTCTATTTTTGAGATTAGTGTTGAACCTAGATAAATGTTATCAGGTGTCTACGTTGAGCGTGAATATGATTAGATCATGTTCATCTCAATACGGTTATTCATTTAAGTTAGAGAATAATGGTTATTCTGTTTACATGAATAATACCGTTATGGTCATGCACCCAATGGTTCGTTGAATCTCGATCATAGTAATACACATGATGATAATATTAATGCCAAAAAGATGTAGAGTTAATGATGATAGTACCACTTTCTTGTGGCACTGCCGCTTAGGTCATTTTGGCATAAAATGCATGAAAAAACTCCATGCTGATGGATGTTTGGAGTCACTTGATTTTGAATCGCTTGACACATGCGAGCCATGCCTCTTGGACAGGATGACTAAGATCCCGTTCTCAGGTACAATGAAACGGGCAAGTGACTTGTTGGAAATCATGCATACTGATGTATGTGATCCAATGAGAATTAAGGCGTGTGGTGGATATCGTTATTTTCTCATCTTCACTGACGATTTGAGTAGATATGGGTATATTTACTTAATGAAGCAAAAGTCTGAAATGTTTGAAAAGTTCAAGCAATTTCAGAGTGAAGATTAAGAATCATCATAACAAGAAGATCATGTTCCTACGATCTGATCAAGGGGAGATTTTCTGGATTATGAGTTTGGCAATCACTTAAGGCATTGTGGAAATGTTTCACAGTTGAAGCCACCTGGAACACCACAGCGTAATGGTGTGTCCGGACATCGTAATCGAACCTTATGAGATATGGTGTGATCTATGATGTATCTTACCAATCTACCGCTGTTATTTTGAGGTTATGCATTAGAGACAGCTGCATTCACTTTAGATAGGGCACCATCTAAGTCCGTTGAGACGACGTCGTATGGTTTGGCAAGAAACCGTAGTTGTCGTTTCTCAATGTTTGGGGCTGCGAGGCTTATGGCTTCAGCCGGGAAAAGCTCGAACCCAAAGCGGACAAATACATCTTCATAGGATACCCAAAGGTAACAGTTGGGTATACCTCCTATCTCAGATCCAAGGGCAAAAATGTTTGTCCCTAAGAATGGGTCCTTTCTTGAGAAGGAGTTTCTCTCGAAAGAATTGAGTGGGAGGAAGATAGAACTTGATGAGGTTGTCGAACCCTCATTTCAACCGGAGAGTAGTGCAACACAGAAAGATGTTTCTGTGGAACCTACGACTATTGAAGAGGAAACTAATGATAGTGATCATGAAGTTTCGGATCAAGTTGCTATCAAACCTCGTAGGTCGACAAGGATAAGTACTACTCCTGAGTGGTACGGTGATCCTGTCTTAGATGTCATGTTGTTGGACAACAATGAACCTACAAACTATGGAGAAGCGATGGTGGGCCCATATTCCGACAAATGGTTAGAAGCCGATAAATCCGAGATAGGATCCATGTATCAAAACAAAGTATGGACTTTGGTGGACTTGCCCTATGATCGGCAAGCCATTGAGACAAATGGATCTTTAAGACTAAGACGGACGTGGACGGTAATGTCACCGTCTATGAAGCTCGACTTGTGGCAAAGAGTTTTTTCACAAGTTCAAGGAGTTGACTACGATGAGATTTTCTCACCCGTAGCGATGCTTAAGTCCGTCGGAATCATGTTAGCATCAGCTGCATTTATGAAATCTGACAGATGGATGACAAAACAAGTTTCCTTACCAGTTTTCATAAGGAAAGGTTGTATGTGATACAATCAGAAAGGTTTTGTCGATCCTAAGGATGCTAAAAGATATGCTAGCTCCAGCGATCCTTCTATGGACTAGAGCAAGCATCTCGGAGTCGGAATATATGCTTTGATGGAGTGATCAAAGTTTTTGGGTATACAAAGTTTGTTAGAAACTTGTATTTACAATAAAGTGAGTGGGAGCACTACAACATGTCTGATAAGTATATGTGAATGACATATTGTTGATCCGAAATGATGTTGAATTTCTGGAAAGCGTAAAGGGTTGTTTGAAAGGAGTTTTTCAAAGAAAGACCTGGATAAAACTGCTTACATAATTGGGCATCAAGATCTATAGAGATAGATCAAGACGCCTGATGATACTTTCAAAAGGAACACACACCTTTGACATGATTTTGAAGGAGTTCAAAATAGGTCAGTTAAAGAAGGAATTCTTACCTGAGTTATAAGGTGTGAAGTTGAGTAAGACTCAAAACTTGACCACGGCAGAAGGAAGAGGAAGGACGAAGGTCGTCCCCTATGCTTTTGTCATAGGCTCTATACGGTATGCCATGATAAGTACCGCACCTGATGTGTGCCTTGCCACATGTCTGGCAAAAGGGTACAAAGGTGATCCAGAGTGGATCACTAGATAGTGGTCAAAATTATCCTTAGATGAATAAGGAAATGTTTTTCGGTTATGGAGGTGATAAAGAGTTCGACGTAAAGAGTTACGTCGATGCAAGCTTAACACCTATCTGGATAACTCTAAGTGGAGATACCGGATACGTATAATGGAGCAACAGTTCGGAATAGCTCCAAGTGGAACGTGGTAGCAGTATCTACGATATGACATAAAGTTTTGCGAAGTACATAGGGATCTGAATGTTGCAGACCCATTGACTACAACCTCTCTCACGAGCCTAACATGATCAAACCCAGAACTCATTGAGTGTTAATCACATATTGATGTGAACTAGATTATTGACTCTAGTGAACTCTTTGGATGTTAGTCACATGGCGATGTGACCTATGAGTGTTAATCACATGGTGATGTGAACTAGATTATTGACTCTAGTGCAAGTGGGAGACTGTTGGAAATATGCCCTAGAGGCAACAATAAATTGGTTATTATTATATTTCCTTGTTCATGATAATTGTTTATTATCCATGCTAGAATTGTATTGATAGGAAACTCAGATACATGTGTGGATACATAGACAAACACCATGTCCCTAGTGAGCCTCTAGACGACTAGCTCGTTGATCAATAGATGGTTACGGTTTCCTAACCATGGACATTGGATGTCGTTGATAACGGGATCACATCATTAGGAGAATGATGTGATGGACAAGACCCAATCCTAAGCCTAGCACAGATCGTGTAGTTCGTATGCTAAAGCTTTTCTATATGTCAAGTATCTTTTCCTTAGACCATGAGATTGTGCAACTCCCGGATACCGTAGGAATGCTTTGGGTGTGCCAAACGTCACAACGTAACTGGGTGGCTATAAAGGTGCACTACAGGTATCTCCGAAAGTGTCTGTTGGGTTGGCACGAATCGAGACTGGGATTTGTCACTCCGTATGATGGAGAGGTATCTCTGGGCCCACTCGGTAGGACATCATCATAATGTGCACAATATGTGATCAAGGAGTTGATCACGGGATGATGTGTTACGGAACGAGTAAAGAGACTTGCCGGTAACGAGATTGAGCAAGGTATCGGTATACCGACGATCGAATCTCGGGCAAGTGCTATACCGATCGACAAAGGGAATCGTATACAGGATTGATTGAATCCTTGACATCGTGGTTCATCCGATGATATCATCGTGGAACATGTGGGAGCCAACATGGGTATCCAGATCCCGCTGTTGGTTATTGGCCGGAGAGTTGTCTCGGTCATGTCTACATGGTTCCCGAGCCCGTAGGGTCTACACACTTAAGGTTCGATGACGCTAGGGTTATAGGGAAAGTATGTACGCCGTTACCGAATGTTGTTCGGAGTCCCGGATGAGATCCCGGACGTCACGAGGAGTTCCGAAATGGTCTGGAGGTAAAGATTCATATATGGGAAGTCCTGTTTTGGTCACCGGAAAAGTTTCGGGCGCTATCGGTAGCGTACCGGGACCACCGGGAGGGTCCCGGGGGTCCACCGGGTGGGGCCACCAGCCCCGGAGGCATACGTGGGCCAAGTGTGGGAGGGGACCAGCCCCAGGTGGGCTGGTGCGCCCCCCCACCATGGCCCAAGGCGCCTCCAAGAGGGGAAGGGGGCAAACCCTAGGGCAGATGGGCCCTAGGGCCCAATCTAGTGCGCCCCCCTCTCGCTCTCCCCCTCTGGCCGCCACCCCTAGATGGGATCTAGGGTGGCCTCACCCCTAGGGGTGGGAAACCCTAAAGGGGGCGCAGCCCCCCCTTCCCCCTATATATATGAGAGTTTTGGGGCTGCCCACAACACGTTTTGACCTCGGTCGATTGGCGCAGCCCTACCTCTCTCCCTCCTCGTCTCCCGCAGTGCTTGGCGAAGCCCTGCTGGAGTCCCGCGCTCCTCCACCACCAACACGCCGTCGTGCTGCTGTTGGATGGAGTCTTCCCCAACCTCTCCCTCTCTCCTTGCTGGATCAAGGCGTGGGAGACGTCACCGGGCTGCACGTGTGTTGAACGCGGAGGCGCCGTTGTTCGGCGCTTAGATCGGAATCAACCGCGATCTGAATCGCAGCGAGTACGACTCCTTCATCCGCGTTCTTGCAACGCTTCCGCATCGCGATCTACAAGGGTATGTAGGTCCACTCTCCTTTATGCTCGTTGCTAGATTACTCCATAGATAGATCTTGGTGAAGCGTAGGAAATTTTTTGATTTTCTGCTACGATCCCCAACAGGCAGCACCTGCCTTGTGATGTTTAACTATGCCAATTGCATTTTTATTAGTACAGGTTTCAATGTATATTAAGCCAGTTGCAATTAACAGTTGAATCCATTTTTAAACAGTTGCATTTCAATGGCTACAACTTACAAAACATGACTTAGGATGTTGTTAAGCCTGTTGCAATTAACAGTTGTGTCCATTTTTTATGTCCATTTGCTACCATGCTACTCCGCAATGAAGATATACTAGAGATGTTGCCCCCATTTTCTATTTCTGGTGGATACTAACCCTGTTATACTTAACATGCTTGTCCATGTACTTATGCAGGGTCATAACAGCCGATATTGTTGTTTGCCGTCAAGGTTAGCTGCATCCCATGTCTTACAGTATTTCTCATCATTTGTGCAATTTTAGTTTAACTTCTACCATTTACGGGTTGCATGTAGGTACACATGCCAGTGGCACTGATCCACGCTTCGACCCAGAGGAACGGCTCGCCTCCGCCGCCGGTGACTTTGGGCGGGCTCTGGCCAAGATGAAGTGCCCCAGCAACTACCTCTTAGGACTTACCAAGTACGTACCCACGAGTTCAATCATACCAATACCAGTTGCAATTAATGGCTATGTTTTGTACTATCGATGTATTAAGAATGTTGTAGTAAACATGCCTAACACGTTTGAGCTATTTTTCCTACATTTTTATAGACAACTGGGCCATTATCTGCTCTGACGGCACCTGCCCTGTGATGTTTAACTCTGCCAATTGCATTTTTTAGTACTGGTTTCAATGGCCATTAAGCATGTTGCAATTAACAGTTGTATCCATTTTTAAAGAGTTGTATTTCAATGGATACAAACTTACAAAACATGAATTAGGATGTTGTTAAGCCTATTACAATTAACAGTTGTATCCATTTTTTAATCTGTCCCTTTGCTACCATGCTACTCTTTCGAAATGAAGATATCACTACAGAAGCTACTGTTTTGTTACCATTTGATATTTTTGGTGGATGTTAACCCTGTTGTTAACATTGGCTTTCCATGTACTTACACAGGGCTACAATGGGCGATGTTGTTGTTTGCCGTCGAGGTTAGCTGCATCCCATGTCTTATACACCATCTATTCCTAAATATAAGTATTTTTAGAGATTCCAATATAGACTACATAAGGAGCAAAATGAGTGAATCTAGATTCTAATCTAAACTATATCTATAATTCTATATACATCTGTCGGGGGAAACTGTCCGCCACGAACACCTATGGGACCGGAGCCCCTTTGTCTGTGCGGTACGAGGGCGGAGGGAGCACAAAGAGCAGATCGAAGCGGACACGCGGGCAGTTTTACCCAGGTTCGGGCCGCACGGATGCGTAAAACCCTACTCCTGCTTGGTTGTGTATTAGGTTGGGCGCTCGGGAGCTTGAAGAAGCAGCTACACCGTGCGTGAGAGTAATCTAGGTTTCGAACCCCCTTCACGTTGTGCATGGGCCTCCTTTTATAGTGCAAGGGGTCACCGACAGGTGTCAACGCAGGAGAAAGGGGTAAAAGAGTAAAATAGGTGGTAGTTGTAACAGTGCGGGAACAGTGGAGCTACAGTACAGAACAGTGGTCTATACCTACTTTGACAGTGGGGGACAAGGGCATTTAATGCCCGTCGCCGTCGACCCCAAAAGCTCCCGCCTTAGCGTCTCCGTCCGCCACGGCGACGGATTTATCGCCGTGGAGTGCCACCGTGTCCCCCAGGCTGCACAGCCATCCGCCACGCGTCCCTGGATAGGCCCCAGGGCGACGCGTGGGCCGATGAGCTGGAGCGCGGGCACACAGCGCAGCCTTCCCGGCAAGCACCTTGCCGGGGCTTTGATCTTGCCGGGCCCGGGAACTTGCCACTCCCCGGGCCCCTTGCCGGGGCGCGCATAGCGCCGAGGCGATGTCTTCTAGTCTTCCTGGCAAGCTCCTCTTGCCAGGGTCTTGTGTTAGTGGAACAGTCTTGAGCCTGGTACGGCCTTCCCGGCAAGCTCCTCTTGCCGGGGTCTCGGTCTTATGTCTTGTATACTTTGTTCTTGAATGGTTTAATAGGGGGCAGGAAGGTCTCCGGCGAGCCCGCAGTAAACCTTGCCGCGGGAAACTGCAACTGCCCGTGCACAAGTTGGGGTACTGAGGCACCCCTACCTTAGTACACCGACAGGAGCCCCCGGGCCTGGGCCACACACGGTGCCGAGCGCTGTTGGGCTAGGCCCAAAACAGTGCACGGGCACCCGCGGCCCGCGGCGCGCCGAATCCACTTCCATATCCGCCGCACCCCACGGTAACGGCACGCGTCGATTGCGGCGCCGTGGGATGGGACGTGCCCACGATCTCTTAATGGAAAGGGCGAAACGCCCCCCACTCCCCCATAAAAGCAGAGGTAGCAGGCGCGGTTCCCCTCCCTGCGCTCTCATTACGTCGTCTTCCACCTGCAAAAGATTCCTTCTTGCGCTCCGCCTCCACACCTCCGCCGCCGCCGAGCTCTTCGTCCCCTTCCTCCCGCCGCGTCCGCCATGGCCCCAAAGACCGACAAGGCGAAGGCGGAGAAATCCAAGAAGGAGAAATCCGAGCAAGCGGCCAAGCTCATCGCTTACCGGAAGCGGCACGTCGTCTTCCCGCCGAAGCTCGGCGTGCAGGAACTCTGGAACAAGTACTACTTGTTCTGGTCCAAAGGAACCGATGCGCATCCCCGCACGCGAGCATACCCGGCCGCCGCCAAGGACAGCTATCCCGGCGGGTATCACTTCTTTGCTGCCTTTTTCCATTGTGGTCTCTGTCCTCCTTTTTCGAACTTCTTCTGTGATATCATGAACACATATGGCTTCCATCAGCTTGATTTCACCCCCAACGCCATTCTCACCATGGCTGTTTTCGCACATATGTGCGAAAACTTCATAGGAGTCCACCCCAACGTAGCCCTCTTTAGACACTTTTTCACTCCTAGAGCCGAGGCCGATGCCCCCCTCTCCGGAGGAATTTCTTGGGTCTTCCGTCTTAATAAGAAAGGGGCGTACTTGCCGGGGGAGCTCCGCGGCAAGTGGGAGGAATGGCGAGCGGAGTGGTGCTGGATTGTAGAAGACCAGCCGCAAGCCTTCACTGCGCCGCGCACAACGCCCATCGTGCGCGGCAGGGATTGGAGTGATCTAGACTCCGACGACGTCAAGCTCGACATCGCCCTCGTCCGGATTCTTCGTCTTCGGATGGCCCGGCTGTCAGTTGCCGAGGTGGGCGCAGATTTCCTCCGCCGGCGCATCGCCCCTCTCCAAGACCGGAAGAGGCCGGCCTGGGAGTACGGCGGCCCGGCAGACATTATGAGGCTGCGCCCCGGGCTTAATTTCAACTTCACCACTCTGGAGCTGCGCGGAATGGTACGGGAACTCTTCAAGTACGATCCGACGCACCCCGAGTGGTTCAGGACTCCCCGGGAAGTGGTGCCGCTCTGCAACAACGCCGCGAGGGACCGGATCCTTGCCATGATGCCCATGTGTGATTCGCATGGCTTGGACCGCTCGTGGATCGCCCCGAAGCCCATCGACGTCCTCAACTTCTACGACAACCTCACCGAAGTGGCGAGCAACAAGGAGGACCTCAAGCTGCACACGCGGGACACCACCGAGCAAGAAATCGCCTATATTGCTTCTCGGGCTGAGGAGGCCGCCGCAGCCGCGGCGGCAGGAATCTTCGGGTTCTCGCCGGAGGAGGCGGAGGCCGAAGAGGCGTCCACCCAGGCGGAGGAGGCGGAGATCCGCCGGTTGCTGAACCTTCCACCCGACGCGCTCGCCGGGGTCCCCTCGTTGAGGCACTCCGGGATCCATGGGATCGCGACGGAGGCTGCGGCAATGGAGGGCACCGCCGGAGGGAGCAGAGGCGCCGCGAGGGGCGGAGGCGCCAAGGGAAAGAGGGCCGCAGCGCTGGACGCTGGGCCCAGCGAGCCGGCCGGGGCAGAGGAGGAGGAGGAGGAGGAGGCCGAAGACTCCGGCGGATCCACGGAGTTATACGCCGACGACCTCTCCTCGTCGGAAAGCTCCCCGCCCCCGGCAAGCCCGAAGCAGTCCCCAGCAAAGCGCCTCCGCAAGGCGGCGACAGGGGAGAGGGCGCAGGCGCCCCGGCAACAGCCGCCTCGGCGGGCGGCTCCCCAGGGGAGTCAAGCCGCGCCAAGGCCGTCCGGCGCACCAGCCGCAGCGGAGGCGGCCCGTGCGCGGACCACGACGGAGGCGCCCCGCAGGCCGGCAGCGAGCCGGCAGGGGTCTTCTCGGAGCGGAGCAACGGCTCCGCCCGTTCCTCGGGCGCCGGCAGCCACGGGGGCTGGGGCCTCGGAGCCCCCAGCCCCGGTGAACACCAAGCGCGCGAGGGAGTCATCATCTTCCGCTCCTCGCGCCGACGCGCCCACGGTGGAGTATGACTTCTCCGCCCTGAGCGAGGACGACGAGGAGGACCAAGAGTAAGGATTTGGGACCTCATATCTTCTTGATTTCTGTCTTGATTTTTCCGCTAACGCTGACTCTGTCTTCTGTTCTGATTTCAGGACCCTGGCCCACCGCGCAGCGAAGAAGGCCAAGGCGCCCGAGGCCGAGGTCGCGGAGGACTCGGCAGCGGCGGCAACAGAGGGCGTGCCGGAGCCAAGCCTGCCGGACTCGAGCACTGCTCCGATGAGCAGCCCCCTGCGCAGCCCGCAACGCAGCCCCCAGCGTAAGTCCGGGGTTCTTCTCTTTTCGCTTTGGGGAACGCCTGGGGATTTGACTTTGTCTTCACGTGTTGACATCTCTTGTCTTGTTCCGTGCAGAGGAGGAGCCGCAGCGGGAAGAGCGCCCGGAGGCCACAGCTGAGGAGCCGCAGGCCCCGCCATCCCCGCCAAGGCAGAACTCTCCGGCAAGGGAGAGTGCTCCGTCAAGGGCGGGTACTCCGCCAAGGCAGAGTACCCCGCCAAGGACGAGCAGCCCGGCAAGGGCGGCCTCCCCGCCAAGGTCAAGTTCCCCGGCGAGGGCGACTACTCCGACGAGGCCGAGCTCCCCGGCGAGGGAGCCCGCCGCTGAGGACGTCCGCCAAGGTAATCCTTGTAACTTGTCTTCTTGGCTTGTCTCTTTTTTGGATATTTGCTTGAGTCTTGAATTTCTTTCTCTTCTTCTTCTTTCTAGATCTCCCTCCTCCTGTGCCCATGGAGACGGAGGTAATTGTCCTCGAGGAGGAGGACGCGCAGGGCGGCGGCGGCGACGCTCCAGTCGTCGAGGAGGTAACCGAGGCCGCCGAGCCGGCCGCGCAAGAGACTGCTCCGGCTGCGGACGCAGCGGCCGGGGAGGGGGACGGTGGCCGCACCGCCGACCCGGAGGCGGCGGGAGCATCTGATGCTGCACCGGCCACCGGTCCCTCCGCCGGCGAAGAGCAGAGGTTCTATCTCGAGGCCCCCAATGGCGTCTTCATTCAGATGCCGTGGGGGTCTTCGTCGCGAGCTCCTGCGGAGGGCGAGGCGTTCGACGGGGAAGTCCTCGCCTCCGCAGGCCTGAAGATCGTCCAGGCGCCCGGTGGAGGTGAGGGGCCCGAGGAGGAGCGGTTGCTTCATCAGCTCCTGGCCCTTTACCGGGCCAGGCAAGCAAAGCTCGCTTCCCGGGAGGCTCTTGCCGCCAAGGCTGCGGCAGAGATGGAGAAGCGTGCGGCGGAGCTCAGCGCCGCCAATCAGGCTGCCCTCCGCCAGGTGGCGGAGGAGCGTGAGCGCCTCGCCGGCGAGTACCAAGAGTGGGTGCTCGAGAAGGCTGAAGCCGACGAACAGCAGCGTCTCGCCGGGGTGGAGATGTCCCGGCGAGAGGGAAAGCTCGCGCAGCGGAAGGTTGAGCTGGACTCTCATGAAGAAGACCTTGCCGCTCGCGAGGCTGCCCTTGGCGGGGAGCTGAAGGAGGCGAAGGCCGCCGCGGTTGCCGCGGAGGACGCCAAGAAAGAGCTCGCCGCCAAGGTCGAACAACTGGAGAAGGCGATGAAGGTGAGCGCCGAGAAGGTCGCCGCGCTCATCCTGGAGCGCGAGAAGGATGCTCACACAAACTCAGAGCTTCAGGTGAGTTTATCCAAGAGGGGTGACGAGCTGAAGGCCGCCAAGGACTCCATTGAGGACCTGGAGCTGAAGGTCACCACCCTGAAGGAATCGCTCGATGCTGCCCGGGCTCAGGAGACCAAGTTGAAGGATGAGCTCCGCAAGGAGCGGACCTTGGTGGAGAGCGTCAACAAGGCATCCGAGCTCTTCCGGCAGACTATCGAAGTGTGGACCGAAGAGCTCGTTTCTTCTGCGTCCAATATTGATCAAGAGCTGCTAGCGCTGAAGGTTGAACACCTTATCTACTCGCCGGATCCAGATCTCCCGCACAGCGCCAAGCTCAGCCTCTTCTTCAGAGGCGTCGCTCCGGCTCTTGCAGGTCTCCGGAACCGCATCCCCGCGCAGCTGGCCGAGGAGTCGCGCCGGCTCTGCGCGGGAACTCTGGAGCGGGTGCTGACGAAAATCGTGTATCGCAACCCGGGAATCAACCTCACGAACGTTCTTCGCAGCTTGCCGGCAGATGCAGACACGGAGGCCCTGAAGGAGCAGGTCGGCCACATCATCGCCAAGGTGGCAAAGCTTGGCAGGAAGGAGGGCGACCGCGTAGACTAGGGCTCCATTTATCTTTATCTTTCTGTTGCTGCACATTATGTTATGAACCTATTAGTCCATCGCGACAAACTATCCTTTGTAAGATATTTGCTTTACTTCGATCAATCAGTCCAATGTTATCTTCCTTGTTTCAATCTTTGAGTTTGTATGTTTTTCACCCTACGCTCCTGGGGAGCTTGCCGGCAAGGGGCCCTTGCCGCGAGCGCTGAGTGCCGGACTCTAAGCAGCCTGCTGGCCAAGGTCCTCGCCGGTAAGCAACCTCGCCGCAGCTAGTCGCAACGCACTTAACTTGCTGAGCGTACTCGGAAACGAGGCAAGGGCGCGACACTTGTCGCAGCTCACTTAAATCGTTGAGTGAACTCGAAAACAAGATAAGGGTGCGGCAAGCTACGGGTAGGTTCCTCCACGCACAGGTTTTCCATACAAGACATGATCGTTCAAGGAAGACAACCAAACTTTTAAAATTTGAACTGGTCAAATTCTAACAACTTATCTTTCATATGCTGCTTGCTCATATTGCTTGCTTCCCGGTAAGGCTTCTCTTTCTTGAACAGTACTTGGCTCTTCCTCCAACTCCTTCCCCCCCGGCAAACTTGTGCGCGAGGAACGTTCCTTCTGTGTAAGAGGAAAGAAAAAGGAGAGGGAAACAAGTATCTGGCCTTTCGGCGTGCTGATGCTTACCGTATATCTGAGTGTTGCATCAAATGCCAAACAGAACATGCAAACAGCGAAGAGAAGCATGCAAAAGGCAATCGATGCGAAGAACACGAAAACTTTACTGATGCACGGGGTCTGCGCCCGGCTTTGTACAAAGGGTTACATGCAACAGCGGCAAAGCTTGTACAAAAGGTGGTTGCCGGAGCGGATCACGGCAACCGCGCCTTAGGGGTGAAACTTGCGAAGATGCTCTATGTTCCAGGAGTTGCTCACCGGTAAGCCTTCTTCGGTCTCGAGGCGGACAGCGCCGGGCCTCGTAACTTGTCTCACCCGATAAGGGCCTTCCCACTTCGGCGTCAACTTGTTGGAATTCTTGGCGGACTGAACACGCCGAAGAACAAGGTCGCCTTCCTCGAGACTCCTGGCCTTGACTTTGCGGCTATGATAGCGGCGCAAAGCTTGCTGGTATCGAGCAGCTCGTACAGCAGCCTGGAGACGTCCCTCCTCAAGGAGCAATGCGTCATCTTGCCGCAGTTGCTCTTGCTCGAGCTCATCATAAGCGAGTACTCGAGGAGATCCGTATACGAGTTCCGTGGGGAGAACTGCCTCTGCTCCATAGACTAGAGCAAAAGGTGTCTGTCCGGTGGCTCGACTTGGTGTCGTTCTGATTGACCAAAGAGCCGCCGGGAGCTCCTCTATCCAATTCCTTCCGCACTTGCGCAGCCTGTTAAAGGTCCTTGTCTTGAGTCCGCGCAGCACTTCAGCATTTGCCCTCTCCGCTTGGCCGTTGCTCCTCGGGTGAGCAACAGAAGCGAAACAGACCTTGGCGCCAAGGTCTTGGA
Source organism: Secale cereale (assembly GCA_902687465.1). Classification (NCBI taxonomy): domain Eukaryota; kingdom Viridiplantae; phylum Streptophyta; class Magnoliopsida; order Poales; family Poaceae; genus Secale; species Secale cereale. The sequence goes on along the minus strand of LR738711.1, from coordinate 332,713,458 downwards.
CGTACTGCATGAAGGTGCGACTAGTGAATTGCGTACCGTTGTCGGTGATGATCCTGTTAGGGATCCCGAAACGGCAAACTGCTGACTGTGCTGTCACCTTTCTCACTGGCTCCACTTCTGGCCACTTTGTGAACTTGTCAATTGCAACGTACAAGTACTCAAAGCCCCCGACAGCTCGAGGGAAAGGGCCGAGGATGTCGAGCCCCCAGACCGAGAAGGGCCATGATAAAGGGATTGTTTGGAGAGCTTGAGCTGGCTGATGAATTTGCTTTGCATGGAACTGGCACGCTTCACACTTGGTTACTAGTGCAGTTGCATCTTGGAGGGCTTCTTGCCAAAAGAACCCTTGCCGGAAAGCTTTCCCGGCAAGCGCCCTTGCGCCAATGTGGTGGCCGCATATGCCTCCGTGTATTTCTGCCAACAGCTTCTGTCCATCTTCTCTGGAGATGCACTTCAACCTGACACCGTTGAGTCTTCTTCTGTATAGCTCGTTATCCACGAACTGATACATACTTGACTGCCTGGTTATCTTCTCTATCTCTTGAGGGTCGTCGGGAAGTTCTCCAGTTTGCAGAAAACGGACGATCTGCTGCGCCCATGCTGGAGCCCGAGGCTCGACGGCAAGGACTAAAGGCTCGAGGGCCGCTGCGGGAACCTCAGCTTCTACGGCAAAGACCTCTGATCCTGCCGGAGCTGACGGTCCCCCGGCAAGCTCGCCGGGGCGAGGCTTGTCGGGAGCACTTGCTTCAACTGCACAAGCCCGAGGGCTTGCAGGAGCAAACTGTTCCTCAGCGTTGTCGTTGATCTTGGGAACTTTGGCGGCGGGTTCAGGGAGATCCGCCGGTAAGTAGTCGCCGGAGACCAACTTTCTCTTCTTGAACTGCCCAATTGATGGCGTAACTGATGGCTGAGTCAGCTTGAGCAAAAAGGTCCCTGGTTCCACAGGTAACTTCATCGCGGCGCACTTTGAAAGGCCATCTGCAATCTCATTTTGAGCTCTCGGGACGTGCTCCATCTGCAAACCTTCAAAGTGCTCTTCAAGCTTTCTCACTTCATCGACATAAGCTTCCATCAAAGGGCTCTGATAGCTCTTGTTAACTTGTCGGACCACCAACTGAGAATCGCCCCGCACAATCAGCTTTCTGATCCCAAGTTCGGCCGCAATCCTGAGGCCGGCAAGCAAGCCTTCATATTCTGCAGTGTTGTTTGTCGCTTGCTCCCTGGGAAAGTGCATCTGGATAACATATTTGAGGTGCTCTCCGGTGGGTGCGATGAGTACCACGCCGGCACCGGCGCCTTGCAGCGAGAAGGCACCGTCAAAATACATTACCCATTCACTTGTCGCTTCTTGCACGGGTGCGCTCGTTTCTTGAACTTCATCTTCTGGTGTTGGGGTCCATTCGGCAATGAATTCTGCCAAGGCTCGGCTCTGTATGGTTGAAGTACTTTCAAACTTGAGTCCAAAGCTCGACAGCTCCAGTGCCCACTCAACGATCCTGCCTGTTGCTTCTGGATTGTGCAATATCCTCTTCAACGGAAAGCGAGTGACCACTGTTATCTCATGGGCTTGGAAGTAGTGGCGCAGCTTTCTCGAGGCCATGAGGAGGCCGAAAAGCAATTTTTGCACACCAGAGTATCTTGATCTAGCCCCCTGGAGAAGGGAGCTTACAAAATACACTGGGCGCTGCACCATCTTCTTCCGCACCTCTCCTTGTTCCTGCGCAGAGTCTTCCTTGTCGGGGCCAGAGCTTGTCGGGACAGCCCCCTGCTTGTCGCTGGATTCGCTTGCCGGTGATGCTGTCTCCTCGTCGGACTCCCTCTCCGCTACTAACGCAGCACTAACCACCTGGTTGGTTGCCGCTAAGTATAGCAACAACTTTTCCTGTGGTCTAGGTGCGACAAGTATAGGAGTGGAGGACAGGTACCGTTTCAAATCCTGCAACGCCGCCTCCGCTTCCGGAGTCCACTTCATGGGACCTGCCTTCTTCAAGATTTTGAAGAAAGGTAGGGCGCGTTCTGCGGACTTTGAAATGAACCTACTGAGGGCAGCAACGCAACCTGCAAGCCTTCTGACATCCTTGACGCGCTTCGGAGCCTCTATCTGCTCGATGGCTTTGATCTTGTCGGGGTTGGCTTCAATCCCCCTCTGTGATACAAAGAACCCGAGAAGCTTGCCGGAGGGGACTCCAAAGACGCACTTCTCGGGGTTCAACTTGAGCTGTATCCTGCGCAGGTTCTGAAACGTTTCTTCCAAGTCTTGAATCAGGGTTTCCTTGCTTTTGCTTTTCACCACGATGTCATCCATGTAAGCTTCTACATTTCTGTGGATCTGTGGCTCAAAAGCAGTGTACACTACCCTTGCAAAGGTTGAGCCTGCATTCTTCAATCCAAATGGCATGCGGATAAAGCAATAAGTGCCACATGGAGTGATAAACGCAGTCTTCTCTTCATCTTCCTTGGCCATGAAAATCTGATGATAGCCTGAGTATGCATCAAGAAAACAGAGTAGCTCACATCCGGCGGTGGAGTCAACGATCTGGTCAATGCGCGGCAAAGGGAAGGGATCCTTGGGACATGCTTTATTCACATCGGTGAAGTCTATACACAGTCTCCACTTCCCGTTGGCCTTGCGCACGACGACTGGGTTTGCCAGCCACGTCGGATGGATCACACCTCTAACTAGGCCAGCTGCTTCTAGCTTCTTGATTTCCTCGTTGATGAACTCTTGGCGCTCCACGGCTTGCTTCCTCACTTTCTGCTTGATGGGCCGCGCATGAGGACAGACAGCAAGCTTGTGCTCAATCACCTCCCTGGGAACACCGGGGATGTCAGATGGTTGCCAAGCAAACACATCGACATTCGCCCGCAGGAAGGCGACGAGCGCGCTTTCCTATTTGCTGTCAAGGGTGGCACTGATGGTGAAGGTACCACCAGTGCCATCCTCCTTTGCAGACACCTTCTTGGTTGCCGGAGGAGCAGCCATTCCTTTCTTGCTCTTGCCGGTGGAGCTCGATGGAACGTCCTCGACGGCAGCGCAGCACTCCGAAGAGGTGCGGTTGTCGGAGTGGGTCCCAGAGCACTTGCCGGACTTGGTCTTCGTCTTCTTCCCCCCGGGAGCTTCAGCGGCAAGAGTATCCTTCTCGGCCGCAGCTGCCGCATCCCGGTAAATCTTGTCGGCGCAGATAAGCGCATCCTTCTTGTCGCTGTGGATAGTGATGACGCTTATCGGCCCCGGCATCTTCAGCACGTTGTAGGCATAGTGGGAAGCTGCCATGAACTTGGCGAGGGCAGGACGGCCAAGTATCCCATTGTAGGGCAATGGAATATCGGCAACGTCAAAGGTGATGCGCTCAGTCCTGAAGTTGAGCTCCCCGCCAAAGGTCACCGGCAGAGTGATCTTTCCCTTGGGCTTGCTCCTTCCCGGGTTGATTCCTTGGAATGAACCGGTCTCTTCGAGCTCGCCATCTTGAATTTGGAGCTTCTTGATCACAGCAGAGGAGATCAAGTTCAGCCCGGCCCCGCCGTCAACCAACATTTTGGTGACCTTGAGGTTGCGGATGGTGGGAGAGACCAGCATCGGCAAACACCCGACCGCAGTGGTGCGGTCAGGGTGATCCTCAAGGTCAAAAACGATGGGCGTGCTGGACCATTTGAGGAGCCTGCGCGACTCCACGGGCGGCTCCGCTGCATTCACCTCACGCACCCACTGTTTTAGCTGGCGGTGGGAGGTGTGCAGGGAGGCGCCACCGTCGACGCACAGGACCTCCGTGGCCTTCTGGAACTCCTGCTCGCTGTTCTCGTCATCCTCCATGTCTTCATCGTCGTCTTCGTCGTTGTCGCGGCCCCGGGGAGGTCGATCCCCTTGCCGCTGCTTAGCCTTGCCGCGGCGTCCTCCCCGGCCATTGAACGGCCGCTTCTTGCTGGGCTCTTCCCCGCCACCTTGGGCCTTCTCCTTGTCGCGCCTCTCGTACTCAGCTTTTTGCTGCTCGACGAGGTACTCGACGCGTTTGCAGTTGGAGAGATCGTGACCCTTGGTGCGGTGAATCTTACAGTATTGCTTGTCGGAGCTACCCGGCTTGTCGGCCGCCGCCGCAGGGGCAGGCTCCTTGCCGGGGCCGCCAGCCTGCGCTTGCTTGGCGGGGGCCTCCTTGCCGGACTTCTCGACGGCAAGCACTTCCTTCTTGCCCTTCTTCCTGTTGTTCCGCCGCCGGCTCTTCTTTGCCGGGGCGGCGTCGTCGCTGTCGCTTCCCCCTGCGCCAGCATCCTCCCCGGGGAGTTTCCTCCCCTCTTCTGCGCGTGCGCACTTGTCAGCAAGAGCGTAGAGCTCGCTGACGTCCCTAATCTTGGTCATCGCCATCTCCTCACGCATGCGGCGGTTACGCACGTTCTGATGGAACGCGCTGATAACCGCGGCAGGGTGAACGTCAGGGATGTTGTGCTGCACCCGGCTGAAGCGTTGGATATATTTGCGCAGGGGTTCGCCTTCCTTCTGGGCCAAGATGTGGAGATCGCTCTCCTGGCCATGGGGTTTGTGGCCGCCGGTGAAGGCGCCGACAAACTGATGGCAGAGGTCGGCCCAAGAAGAGATAGAGCCTTCCGGCAAGTGCATGAGCCACGAACGGACGTTCGGCTTCAGCACGAGCGGGAAGTAGTTGGCTAGGATCTTCTCGTCGCGCCCCCCGGCAGCTTGCACTGCGATAGTGTAGACGCTGAGAAACTCTGAGGGGTGCGTCTTGCCGTCGTACTTCTCCGGTACGTCGGGCTTAAAGTTCTTCATGCTGGGCCACTGGACGCGCCGCAGCTCGCGGGTGAACGCAGGGCAGCCTGCCGCGTACGGCAAGTCGCCTGGTTCACCGGGCGCGTGCGCGTCGACAGTGTTCCCAGCTCTCTTGTCGGATTGTCGCCGAGCTTCTCGGCGGCGCTCGATCGTGGTTCGAGCGTCTTCATCTCGCCGGTCGTCGAGGACCTGGCGCTGGTCCCGACGGGCCCGCGGGTCCGACGAGGCTGTGGAGCCGTCGTCGGGGTTGCTCCGGCGGGGCGGCGTCTTCTGCTTCTGCGGCGGGGAGTGCACGCTTGTCGCACCCCCAGCAGTCTTGTCGCCGATAGGCTTCGTCTTCTCGGCTTGCCGCGGCCGTGAGGCCGACGGCTGCTGCGGAGAGTCATTGTTGGCGAAGTCTATCAGGCTCCGGATAGTGGCCCTCCATTCTTCGGCCTTGTCGGCCGCCGGAGGAAAATCGAGGAGCAGCTGCGCCCTTGCGAGCGCTTCTGCCGGAGTAGTGGGGAACGCGGGTGAGCGGTGCGAGGAGCGGGATACGCTCGGACTCCTAACGACGTTAGAAGGAGCGGGGTCCCGCGCCGGCGCCTTCGCTTTGCTTGTGCCCGGACGGGGGTCCGGGGCATCCCGCGAACCTCCAGTTTGGCCTTGCCCCAGCAAGCGGATACCACCTCCCGTGGTATGGCGCTGCGGGGTCGTCGTGTGCTGTGATGGACGCGGCGCGTCCACGGAGACCGAGGTCCGGTCGTCCGTCCTGTTCTTGGATCTGGTGGCACCGTGAGTGTCCTCGCCGGCAACCACCCTTCCGACGGCGTCTCCCCCGCCCACCGTTGGCTCTGGTGGCGGCGGGTGAGACGCAGACGGGCCTCCAACCTCCGAAGGCTTCTTCTTCGGGGCCATGGAGTTGTCGCTGACGAAGTTGCTGATGAAGCTGGAGAGGTTGATGAAGAATGCGCCCGCGCGAACGCCGGATCAGGTTCGCACAACCTCGACGCCCCCTACCTGGCGCGCCAAAGATGTCGGGGGAAACTGTCCGCCACGAACACCTATGGGACCGGAGCCCCTTTGTCTGTGCGGTACGAGGGCGGAGGGAGCACAAAGAGCAGATCGAAGCGGACACGCGGGCAGTTTTACCCAGGTTCGGGCCGCACGGATGCGTAAAACCCTACTCCTGCTTGGTTGTGTATTAGGTTGGGCGCTCGGGAGCTTGAAGAAGCAGCTACACCGTGCGTGAGAGTAATCTAGGTTTCGAACCCCCTTCACGTTGTGCATGGGCCTCCTTTTATAGTGCAAGGAGTCACCGACAGGTGTCAACGCAGGAGAAAGGGGTAAAAGAGTAAAATAGGTGGTAGTTGTAACAGTGCGGGAACAGTGGAGCTACAGTACAGAACAGTGGTCTATACCTACTTTGACAGTGGGGGACAAGGGCATTTAATGCCCGTCGCCGTCGACCCCAAAAGCTCCCGCCTTAGCGTCTCCGTCCGCCACGGCGACGGATTTATCGTCGTGGAGTGCCACCGTGTCCCCCAGGCTGCACAGCCATCCGCCACGCGTCCCTGGATAGGCCCCAGGGCGACGCGTGGGCCGATGAGCTGGAGCGCGGGCACACAGCGCAGCCTTCCCGGCAAGCACCTTGCCGGGGCTTTGATCTTGCCGGGCCCGGGAACTTGCCGCTCCCCGGGCCCCTTGCCGGGGCGCGCATAGCGCCGAGGCGATGTCTTCTAGTCTTCCTGGCAAGCTCCTCTTGCCAGGGTCTTGTGTTAGTGGAACAGTCTTGAGCCTGGTACGGCCTTCCCGGCAAGCTCCTCTTGCCGGGGTCTCGGTCTTATGTCTTGTATACTTTGTTCTTGAATGGTTTAATAGGGGGCAGGAAGGTCTCCGGCGAGCCCGCAGTAAACCTTGCCGCGGGAAACTGCAACTGCCCGTGCACAAGTTGGGGTACTGAGGCACCCCTACCTTAGTACACCGACAACATCAGTATGTAGTTCATATTGAAATCTCAAAAAAAAAAACTTGTACTTAGGAACATAGGTGGTTGTATTTTACATCATTTATGTAATCTCAGTTTAGCTTCTAACATTTACTGGTTGCTTGTAGGTACATATATGATGGGTACTGATCCACGCTTTGATCCCTTCTGCGTATGGGGCGATGAGATATTCAAGAACAAGCGTCAAGTGAGGAAACTAAGAAAGATTGTTAGGAGAAAGAAACGAGTGATTGGAATTAAGCTCTTTATTTACACTTTGTCGAAGACAACAGTGAACTTTAGGATGGTAAGTAATGTGTTGCCTTTTCCCCCTTCCCACAACAAGTTACTCTATTAGACCTCAGTATCTGATATTTTCTCTTTTCAGTGGTTTCCGAAGCTATTTACTGATGATTACCATGCAAACTACATGACCGGAGTGGAGGCAACTAAGGTTTAAGTATATAATTCATGCTACCATGATAATGCCCTAGAAGTCTTCCTGAAGGCAGTGAAGGATGGGCGGGCGATCGTCACAAGGGGTTGGACAAAGTGGTTCGTGCCCATGGTATGCAAGAAGGCACATTATGGGCATTCCGCTTCTTGAACACTGTCGGCAATCAAAATGATTTACACTTGTCTCTTCACCTTTACCGCCTTTACATATTGCGGTTCATCATAGTTAATTGCTGCCTAATCCTGTAATTACTGAACATATTGTACTGGCAATTTTATTTATGGATTCGTTGTTGAACCATTGTGCTGAGAATTTGAATTGCACATTTCATATTCCAAAATTTCCAATTAGAATAATAAATCATAGGCAAAAATAAAAATAGAACAGACGGTAATGGACCTTTGCAAACGGTTCTAGCAGTAAAAGCGCTTGTGATGGATAGCCCAATGCCACACAGTTTTCTTCATCAAATCGTGTGTGATATAGTTGATAAAAGCAAACAGTTCACTAAGGAAGACCGTGTGTGATAGTTACACCTTTCACACACGAGCATACACATAAAACTGTGTGGGATTTACGTTCGAACGGAAACGTTTTCCCTGGATTAACTGTGTGGGATGTACATAAGAACGGAAACGTATTCCTTGGATTGACTGTGTGTGATATACATATGAACGGAAATGTTTTTTGGGATTCACCGTGTGGGATGTACATACCTACAGAAATGTTTTTCTCGGATTACCGTGTGGGGCGTACATACCTATGGAAATGATTGGGTTTCCATGCCTTGACCGATCGCACATGGCCCCAGCCTGGGTCCCAGGAGGGCCTATCCCCGGCGATATTTGGGTCGTCTGGGAAGGACACCCAATCGCACACACTCAGTTGGCGACGGTTCCAAATGCCATCGCGGAAAGGGGTAAAAACCGTTTGTTTAGGACCGACGCGCACCAGTGTTCCGATAATGAAGTTCTTAATTTTAAACAAAGGAAGGGAGAAAATCTAAAAGATGCTTGTTATAGAATTTGCAATGCTCAGAATAGATCTACTAGGAAGCAATCTACTTATGTTCTTCTTCGCAATTTTTACGTAGGCATCACTCCTTGGAATAGATATATTCTTGATACCATTACCGGAGGGAATTTCTTGGGTAGCCATACTATTCATTCTTATAATTGTATGATAGATCTGTTTGGCCCCCCACCTCTTTTGGTTAATGGAACTATTTTAACTTTGGAGCATGCAATGCAAAGGCTTGAAATTATCGAAAATAAAGTTGCCACTGTAGAGTTGATCGAGAATTTGGATAAAAAGATTCACAACCAAATTACCCAATATGGATCTAAGGTAGGAGTTACTCTGAAAATTTTGAGAGAAAAAGAAACCATAGTTAATGAAAAGATAAATCAACATTTCACTAGAATTGATAACCTTGAGGATATTATTACCAACTTGGGGACTGCCTTTTCTGCCACTAGAAACACCTCGAACTGTCCTCCTACCCAAGTTGCCAAGTTTATGTATGTTCTTAAAAATAAGGGTGAATCTTCTAGTAAGGTGAATGCGGATCTCAAATCAATGTGTTCACCCCAATTTTTTTCACTATCATTAAGGAACCTTTTGGTACAAATGAATTTCTTGATTTCTTGCCTAGGAGTTTGATCATCAATAAAAAGAAAGAAACTCCTAAAGGTTATAAGTGTTCAATTGAAGAATTGCCTACCAAAGATGATAATACCTAGATCCATTCTTGTTTTTATGCCTAGCTAGGAGCGTTAAACGATAGCGCTTGTTGGGAGGCAACCCAATTTTATTTTTGTTCCTTGCTTTTTGTTTCTGTTTAGTAATAAATAATTCATCTAGCCTCTGGTTAGATATGTTTTTGTGTTTTAATTAGTGTATGTGCCAAGTAGAACCTTTGGGAAGACTTGGGTGAAGTCTTTGCGATCTTGCTGTAAAAAAGAGAAACTTTTCTGCTCACGAGATTAGCTGCCATTTTTTACTAGGGAGTGCTTTTAGGTTGATTCTTTTTGCAGATGATTAATAGAAAAATTCCTCACGTCCACCAATTTATTTCAGAATTTTAAGAGTTGCAGAAGTATTCAAAAGTTACATATTGCTACAGATTGTTCTATTTTTGACAGATTCTGTTTTGCGTGTGTTGTTTGCTTATTTTGATAAATCTATGGCTAGTATCGGGGGTATGAACCATAGAGAAGTTGGAATACAGTAGGTTTAACACCAATATAAATAAAGACTAAGTTCAATACAGTACCTTAAAGTGGTGGTTTGTTTTCTTATACTAACGGAGCTCACGAGATTTTCTATTAAATTTTGTGTTGCGAAGTTTTCAAGTTTTTGGGTAAGGATTTGATGGACTTTGGAATAAGGAGTGGCAAGAGCCTAAGCTTGGGGATGCCCAAGGCACCCCAAGGTAAAATTCAAGGACAACCAAAAGCCTAAGCTTGGGGATGCCCGGGAAGTCATATGGTTTGAGTCTCTGCTGTTTAGTTTAGCACAATCATCCTTGCTATACACACCTTTTGGGCGAGACACACATGAATCGGAATTTATTAGAATACTCTATGTGCTTCACTTATATCTTTTGAGCTAGATAATTTTGCTCTAGTGCTTCACTTATATCTTTTTAGAGCACGGTGGTGCTTTTATTTTATAGAAATTATTGATCTCTCATGCTTCACTTATATTATTTTGAGAGTCCTTTAGAACAGCATGGTAATTTTCTTTGGCTATAAAATTAGTCCTAATATGATAGGCATCCAAGATGGGTATAATGAAAACTTTCATATAAAGTGCTTTGAATACTATGAGAAGTTTGATACTTGATGATCGTTTTGAGATATGAGGATGGTGATATTAGAGTCATGCTGGTAGAGTAGTTGTGAATTTGAGAAATACTTGTGTTGAGGTTTGCAAGTCCCGTAGCATGCACGTATGGTAACCTTTGTGTGAAAAATTTGAAGCATGCGGTATTTCTTTGATTGTCATCCTTTGCGTGGAGGTCGGGATTACGCGATGGTTAACTCCTACCAACCCTTCCCCTAGGAGCATGCGTGTAGTACTTTGTTTCGATGACTTGTAGATTTTTTCAATAAGTATGTGAGTTCTTTATGACTAATGATGAGTCTATGGATTATATGCACTCTCACCCTTACACCATCGCTAGCCTCTCTCGTACCGCGCAACTTTCGCCGATACCATAAACCCACCATATATCTTCCTCAAAAACATCCTACATACCTACCTATTATGGCATTTCCATAGCCATTCCCAGATATATTGCCATGCAACTTTCCACCGTTCCTCTTATTATGACACGCTTCATCATTGTCATATTGTCTTGCATGATCATGTAGTTGACATCGTATTTGTGGCAAGGCCACCGTGCATAATTTTTCATACATGTCACTCTTGATTCATTGCACATCCCGGAACACCGTCGGAGGCACTCATATAGAGCCATATTTTGTTCTAGTATCGAGTTGTAGTCCTTGAGTTGTAAATAAATAAAAGTGTGATGATCTTCGTTATTAGAGCATTGTCCCAGTGAGGAAAGGATGATGGAGACTATGATTCCCCCACAAGTCGGGATGAGACTCCGGACGAAAAATAAAAAAAGGGAATAAAAGAGGCCAAAAAGAGAAGAAAAAAGGGCCCAAAATAAATAAAAATGAATGAGAGAAAAAGAGAGAAGGGGCAATGCTACTATCCTTTTTCCACACTTGTGCTTCAAAGTAGCACCATGATCTTCATGATAGAGAGTCTTTTGTTTTGTCACTTTCATATACTAGTGGGAATTTTCATTATAGAACTTGGCTTGTATATTCCAACGATAGGCTTCCTCAAATGCCCTAGGTCTTCATGAGCAAGCAAGTTAGATGCACACCCACTTAGTTTCTTTTGTTGAGCTTTCATACATTTATAGCTCTAGTGCATCCATTGCATGCCAATCCCTACTCACTCACATTGATATCTATTGATGGGCATCTCTGTAGTCCGTTGATATGCCTAGTTGATGTGAGACCATCTTCCTCCTTTTTGTCTTCTCCACAACTACCATTCTATTCCACCTATAGTGCTATACCCATGGCTCACGCTCATGTATTGCGTGAAAGTTGAAAACGTTTGAAAAATTTAAAGTATGAAACAATTGCTTGGCTGAAACCGGGGTTGTGCATGATTTGAGTATTTTGTGTGACGAAGATTGAGCATGGCCAAACTATATGATTTTGTAGGGATGACATTTCTTTGGCCATGTTATTTTGAGAAGACATAATTGCTTTGTTAGTATACTTGAAGTATGATTATTCTTATGTCAATATTAAACTTTTTTCTTGAATACTTCGTATCTGAATATTCATGCCACAATAAAGAGAATTACATTGAAAATTATGTTAGGTAGCATTCCACATCAAAAATTATGTTTTTATCATTTACCTACTCGAGGACGAGCAGGAGTTAAGCCTGGGGATGCTTGATATGTCTCCAACGTATATATAATTTTTTATCGTTCCATGCAAATATATTATCTGTTTTGGATGTTTAATGGGCTTTAATATGCACTTTTATATTATTTTTGGGACTAACCTGCTAACCAAAGGCCCAGTGCAAATTGTTTTTTTGCCTATTTCAGTGTTTCGCAGAAAAGGAATATCAAACGGAATCCAAACGGAATGAAACCTTCGCGATGATCGTTTTCGGAACAAACGCAATCCAGGAGACTTGGAGTGGACATCAATGAAGCAACGAGGCGGCAACGAGGCAGGAGGGCTCACCCAGGGGGTAGGCGCGCCCCCTACCCTTGTGGGCCCCTCGTAGCTCAACCGACATACTTCTTTCGCATATATATACTCATATACCCTGAAAACATCCAGGAGCACCACGAAACCCTATTTCCACGGGCGCAACCTTCTGTACCCGTGAGATCCCATCTTGGGGCCTTTTCCAGTGCTCCGCCGAAGGGGGAATCGATCATGGATGGCTTCTACATCAACACCATAGCCTCTCCGATGATGTGTGAGTAGTTTACCACATACCTTCGGGTCCATAGTTATTAGCTAGATGGCTTCTTATCTCTCTTTGGATCTCAATGCAAAGTTCTCCTCTATCTTCTTGGAGATCTATTCGATGTAATACTTTTTGCGGTGTGTTTGTCGAGATCCGATGAATTGTGGGTTTATGTTCAAGATTATCTATGAACAATATTTGGTTCTTCTCTGAATTCTTATATGCATGATTTGATATCTCTGCAAGTCTCTTAGAATTATCAGTTTAGTTTGGCCTACTAGGTTGATCATTCTTGCAATGGGAGAAGTGCTTAGCTTTGGGTTCAATCTTGCGGTGTCCTTTCCTAGTGACAGCAGGAGCAGCAAGGCACGTATTGTATTGTTGCCATCGAGGATAAAAAGATGGGGTTTATTTCATATTGCTTGAGTTTATCCCTCTACATCATGTCATCTTGCTTAATGCGTTTCTCTGTTCTTATGAACTTGATACTCTAGATGCATGCTGGATAGCGGTCGATGTGTGGAGTAATAGTAGTAGATGCAGAATCGTTTCGGTCTTCTTGTCATGGACGTGATGCCTATATACATGATCATGCCTAGATATTCTCATAACTATGCGCTTTTGTATCAATTGCTCGGTAGTAATTTGTTCACCCACAGTAGAATATGGTATCTTGAGAGATGCCTATATACATCATCATGCCTAGATATTCTCATAACTATGCGCTTTTGTATCAATTGCTCGGTAGTAATTTGTTCACCCACCGTAGAATATGGTATCTTGAGAGAAGCCACTAGTGAAACCTATGGGCCCCGGGTCTATTTTCCATCATATTAATCTCCCATCAACTAGCTATTTTTATCATAGTTTATTTTGCAATCTGTACTTTTCAATCTATACAACAAAATACCAAAAATATTTATCTTATTTTCTCTATCAGATCTCACTTTTGCAAGTGGCCGTGAAGGGATTGACAACCCCTTAATTGCGTTGGTTGCAAGGTTCTTAATAGTTTGTGCAGGTACTAGGGATTTGTGTGGTCTCCTACTGGATTGATAGCTTGGTCCTCAAAAACTGAGGGAAATACTTACGCTACTTTGCTGCATCACCCTTTCCTCTTCAAGGGAAAACCAACGCATGCTCAAGAGGTAGCAATCCACAACTCAGAAAGTTATATGTTCCCTTGAGTTGTCCCTCTTTAGTTGTCTTATGACCTTCGTCTATCGGTTGATAGTCAAGAGTATTTGTGCATTCGTGTTCATCGATGCCTATTACTCTTTTGGTCCGCCAAGCCATTCTATTCTGGAATGACTAGGAGAAACAAACTCCAGAACCTCATCCATTTCCAGGATTGGGTCAGAGTAGTTGTGTTTCACAGATCGGAATGCCAATCTAGCTTCCAATGTGGTCTACCTTGGAGTATTAATATCTTTATGTCAAGAATGTCATGGGAATTGCACAACCTCCTATGAACTCTTGATGCAGTGATACTTCTCACCATTATTATTCATTGCTCGGTCGTCTCCGTGTTGTTGTAACCGGATTACTAACAAGTGAGTCACGATGTGTGAAATCAGTACTCCTAGCAACTCCGTTGCTTGGTAGTTAATGGACGATAATATCATTCTTAGCGTGTTGGTTACTGAATCGTCATTCTAAGATTGATCGGGCTACCTAGTCCCTTTTTCCGGGTGCACTCTTCGATCAATGAGTTAGGATTGTGTCAATCTCTCGCTCTTCTAATCATGTCATCTTTCCCTAAAAGGCAAGATTGTTATCAAGCTTAATAACATATCGATGGTTCGTGATTTTCTGAACATCCTCTCGGAAGTATTACGAGGTCGTTCCCTGACCACTATGTTGAGTTCGTAATCAAGTTGGTTTCTCCCTAAACCACCCCTTCTCCAAGAATATGTGTTGGATACACTGAGCTAGTTGGTTAAGCTAAACAACAACTTGGAGAGTTAGAAGATAAAAGCTTGATATAACTTAGTTCATTTTCAAAGGGATATCCTTGCGTTTGTGTGTTTGATGAAGAAAGATGATATCTTCATCGATTGATCCTCGTGATCAGTTGTTGGATCTATTGTCTTGTCAGAACTTTAATTTGAGTGTGGGCTATCAACAAGTCAAATCAGAACCAACGATATTCGTAATGTTGTCTTACTCGTGGTTGATCCCTCAAGCATACACCGTTACATCTATTGGTTTGACCAATGCTATCACTTTGTTCACATAGTTATGGAATTCCAACTATATGGAAATCTCGATAAATTGTTGTTGAGCTCATTGACAACATTTTCATCTTGTCCATGATTCATGTTGAACATTAGTGTTGGAAACTTTTATAAACATTATTTTCATGTCCCGTTCATGAAGCATATGTTTGTATGAAAGAAGTGACTTCCTCTAATTCATGAGCATTTGATGCAAGTTGTCGATGTGAATTCAAGAAAGCCAATGTTGCTTCCTCTGGAGTCATCCCGAGTTAGTCATGCATGTGCGAGGTACTCTATGGTTTGATAGGTTGGTCGCCTACATTCTATATGTGTTTCCTAGCACACCAAGCCACTAATTGATTTGTTCAAAGAGAAGAAGTTCCTTTTTAAGAATCATGACTAATGCTAGGACTTCGATATCCTCGATGATGGTTCCCCACCTGAACTCGGTAGTGTTTTGTTTTAAGACTACCATATAGCCATGCTTGACTGGGACAACGTGTCCACATGTGTGTAGTAGAACCAGCTCATGTTTTGGAGCTTGCTATTGTAGTTCATTTCCCGAAAATCTCGCAATGTCATCTCGTCGATTTGTGTTGCAATCATTCCTTTTCAGACATGATGAGTCCGAAATTTCCTTTTATTAACCAGATCTGAATTTCAGGCAGATATAATGGTTAGAATATTCCAACATTTGCATTTTGTTCCCAGCTTGCACCGCTATTGTGCCAATTTTCCATGGGCTGCCCCTCTCAGTAATTGTTGTTCAGGATCATCTTCAAAAGTGGTCCTACCATGGGTCCCATCCATTTCCAATGATAAGCAAAAGATCATCCCTTGTGCTGTCTTCAACAAGGTAGTCCACATCATCCATTCTAGTCCGGGTATGTTATTCTTTCGGACTCCTTCAAATGATCGCTTGTGATTTTCCTTAGGCTGGTATGAAGAGTTCCAATGATCTATGTATCAAAAGTAATTCTTTTGCCACTTAAAGGAATAATCCTACGAGTCACCTTCTCTAAGGTGCCCCGTTTGGTGCATTGTTCACCATCTTCTTTAAGTGTGAAATTGTTGCCTACCAAATTGAACCTGGTCATCTACCTCCTTCCTTTGCTCCCGATGTGTGTTTTATGCCTCAACTCAAGAGATGTTCTTACGTCTCACTCTATGAGTTGATCTTGAGTTGCTCGATCTTCGAGAAGATTGATTCCTGTACAGTCTCTTTCTGTCATCATCGTGTTGTACGAAGTTCTTGAAAGCAAAGACGTCAAGACCAAGATGATGCAATGAACCAACGTCTCCGAGAAGGGTACTTGGATCGTGAAGATCGTGTTAGTTTTGTGTCCCCTCTATTTTCTTGCCTCACGTCTTGAATCTCGGGACGAGATTCTTGTCTACTAGGGGTGAGTTGTCATAGCCCTAGCTCAACCCATGTTGTCTTTTCTTGATCATCATGTCATCATGTTTAAAATTCAAAAAAAGTTGAAATGGGGATTGATCGAACCCTAGCACCAGAAAGAATTCAAATAGGTTCAACTAAATTCTTTTTCAATGATTTGAAAGTGTCCTTCAAAAATGTTCATCATTTCTAGATCAAGGTGGAAGCATCTACCAAAAATGGTTCACATTTTTGCAGGACATATTTGGACTTTGAATTAATTCAAACATATTTGAATTGGAGCTATTTAAATGCTATATATACTTTAGATGCTCCAAAAATGTTTGAAATTGTTAAGGGTCACTGTAATAATTCAGGAGGCACCCATAATTATTTCCAGGATTATATAAAATGGTTTAGTATTTAATCTAAACTATAATAGACAACAAAAAATAGAAAAAGAAACAAAAAAAGGAAAAGAAACCTTACCTGGGCCACTTGCTGGCCTGGCACTGTGCCGGACCAGCTGACTTGCCAACGCCAGTCACCCCCAACCTCCCGCCAGGAGGACAGTGCGCGTGTGGCCGCCGTGCGCGAGCACGCACCAAGGCCACCTCCTGCCTGCCAGCCTACGTGGATGTCGTAGACGACCTCACTGCAACGTCTAGATCGAGCAAACGTCGCTCTCCTTTCCCCTCGCTCTCTCCCTCCCCTCCTTTTCGCCATGGCCGAAGCGCTCGCCGACGAGCACCACCGCAGCCACCGCGCACTCCTCGCCCCAATAGTGTGTCCTCTAGCTCCGCCTCGACGCCTTGAAGCTTCAAGCCGAAGATCGTGACCTCGGATAACCGGAGTCGTCGCCCTCGAGCTCGTCACCGCCGCATTTGGCCGTCGGAGGTCACCGGCGATTCGTGCGCTGGGGGTCGTCCCCGAGCCCGCATACCGTCCTTGAAGCTGCGTTGTGAGCTCCTCTCTATTTCCCCTCTACCCCCATGCTCGAGTTTGTGCTGCAGCAGCTACCCCGCGAGCTCCCAGGCCGCCGACCGCCATTGTCGTTGCACACGTAGTCTCATAGCTCCTCCGCTTGTACTCGTGACCCTGTCGTCCTCCTGGTGGTCCCAAGAACCCGTGGAGGCCCTCGGCTGCTCTCGCCGTGCTCTATAGCCCCGTCCCCATGCACGAACAAACTCCGGCCGCCGCCTGGCTCGACGCTGGCGTCATCTTCGGCTACCCCAGTACACACCTCCTGCTCCACTCGATGCGCACGAGTCCCAGCTCCCCGCAGAGCCCCTCCGCCGCCCATTTGGTCACCGAAGGGCAAAACCCGAGCCCTCTGCGGCGTTTGGTCGTCGCCGGCCGCTAACCGCCAGCGTGTTTGACTTGTTTGGCCAGGGGTTTGACCACCCGGGGTCACTGACTTGTGGGCCCAGGCCCTTAACTAATCTAGGTTAGGATTAGACTAATGTTATTTAACTATGTTAGTTAGGTTAGACACTAACACGTGGGTCCCACTTGACAGGTTTGACCTGGACCAGCCGCTGTTGACCTGCTGACATGGTGCTGACCTCATGCTGACGCAGTAATCCATTTCTGTAATTTAAGTAAATCTTAAATGATTTATTTATTTCAAAAATGGTTTAAACTTCTAAAAATCATAGAAATTCAACCGTAGCTCAGAATGAAATAATTTATATATGAAAAATTATCAAAAAATGCAATCTATCCATATTTACCATTTTCATGCATTACAAAGCAACTTAACCTTGCTGTATAGATCAAAAAAAGTTAATGCACTTTGGAAATTCATAGTTTGAGTTTGAATTTGAACCTTTGATTCAAATTGACTCAGACCCCTCTGGTTTTAGTTACATTAGCTCAAATCACACCATATTTCCATGTCATGATGATGCATCATATTGTGGCATTGCATTGATTGTGTTCCTTCTCTGTTTGCCAGTATTGTCCCCTCTCAGTGGACGTAGCCCCGACGATGAGTTCGATGCAACCGATGAAGAGTTGTACTATCTTCATAAGTGCCAGGCAAGCAAACCCCCATTGAGTAACCTGATGAAATCCCACTCTCTCGCTCTTGCTCTCTTTTACTTCATTGGGACGACAACGATTCAACTGCTATTTGCTGCGGTAGCTGAACCCCTATCCTCTGCATGACCTTTCATTGCCACAGTAAATAGTTGAAACCCACTAGCATGAGTAGGAGTTGTTTGAGACATGATGTGCCTACTCATTCATGCTTGCTTGTTATGCCTGCTCTGCTTAGAGTTGTGTCAGGTCTGATTCATCTAGGAAGGATTGGAATGGTGATGTACATGTCCTACTGTTGAGATCTAAGTGTGTGAACACGATTTGATAAAGGTAGTGATGAGAGGCCATGCAGGAGTACATGGTGGGTTGTCTCCTTGAAGCCGTCCTCAGGAATTGAGTTCTGTGTTTGTGATACAAGACAGTTACTACCACACATTGGGATCCTTAATTGACTCTCTCGACTTATTAGCTGCCTTGATCTCGGTCCAAGAGTTGCAACTAGTTTCTGGTGTTTGTAGGATATGTGTTGGAAGCCATGCGTAGCGCTGACCCTAGGGGTGGGCTATGATGCGGTAGATACACCATGGCATGGTGTACCGACTCACCCGTTTGGTGTCTCGGGAACCCTGAACACATCGTTTGGGGCCGTGAGCGAAACCTCGGCCGGATCTCCTTGCGGATGGTACCCGAATAGGCGATAAACCTATACTAGAGACTTGTGTGGTTAGTCAGGTCTTGGCCAACACCCTCGCCAGGCTTCCGCTTGAAGGTTGTCGAGATACATGGCGTGTACATGGCGGTAAGTGGCGAGAGCGTGTGTGACGAAGTACACCCCTACAGGGTTAACATGATCTATTCGAATAGTCGCGTCCGTGGTAATGGACTACTGGGTTGCCTATATAGTTCATAGACAAGTGAAAGTGGATACTTTAAAATGCGCAAGATAAGCGTGAGTGCTATGGATGGCCTTCTCGTAGGGAGACGGGAGTGGATCCATAGTGGTGTATTTATATGGTGAATATGTGGACTCGTGTGTGCCACGTCAAAAGAGTTACTTGCAGTCATAGTATAGGTTAGCCACCGAGTCAATGCTGGCTTGCTGCAGGTAAACCCCACAACCCCCTTTGTTGATAATGATGCATATGTAGCTAATTCTGATGTAAGTCTTGTTGAGTATCTTTGTACTCACATTTGCGTAATTTATGTTTTTGCAGAGGAGACTTCCGTCTCACTAGTAGTTCCGCGTGGACTTTGACGTTTAGCTTGTTACCTCAGCTACGATCTTGTACACTTGGGAGGGTCTTGTAGATAGTCATGCTTCACAGCCTTTTTCATTTGTAGTTGTCTATACCCAGACATGTTTTTCTTCCGTTGCTTGTATGCTCTGTATGTTGGGTCATGAGACCCATGTTTGTAATATCTGGCTCCTTGGAGCCTAATGAACAAATACTTTGATTCATAGAGTTTTGTTGTGATGCCATGTTGTATTTGCACATATCGAGCATATTGTGTGTATGTTATTGAAATGCTTGGTATGTGTGGGATCCGACACCTAGTTGTTTACCCTTGGTAGCCTATCTTACGGGGAAATGCCTCCTAGTGCTTCCACTGTGCCTTGGTAGCTTGCTACTGCTCCAAAACACATGGATTGACCGGCATGTGTCCTTCCTTGCTCATGTGTCTGTCCCTTATGGTGAAATGTCACGCGGTGTATAACGGAGTCCTGTTAGCTTGCTACAGCCCGGCAACACTCGCTGCTGACCGACACGTGCATTGTTAGGTCATGTATGCATGTCCCTCTAATTTAGCGCCATTTTTGGTTTATAACTAGTCATGTCAGCCCGGGTTCTCTGTCATTTGGTGTAATGCCAAGTATGTGACTAGACCTCCCACGTGTCGAGGCACGACTTAAAGGTATAATCACATACTAGAATGATCTCAAGTATGGTATCTTTGCACGACTCATGTAAAAGAGGGGATGAAAATGTAAAATAGTTGGCTTACACTCGCCACGTCACACAATGCATTACATAAACATACATCATCCAAAACAGAGGGTCCGACTACGGATGAAAACCAAACGAGAAAGATACCATAAACACAAGGTCTGATCGCCCCTAGTAGGAACCACTACTGATCGTCGAAAACGACACATACATACGGCCACTCTCTTCATCGAGCTCCCAGTGAAATTCTGAACCCTCTCCTGCACTGTTCTGATGCCCATTTACATATAAAGTTTATTAAATTTGGAGCTACGGTTATTTAGTTATGAAATATATAATTTTAGCAAGTTATTTAAGCAAAAAATTGCAAACAACAATTTTAATAATTTTTATCATGGATGAAAGTAGCATATTATGAAACTAGACAAAATTCTGAGCATTTTACATATTAACTTTGTTTAATTCTGATGCACATTTCTTTAGATATGAGCAATGCAAAATATGGCAGTTTTCTGTAATTATTAATGCACTGGTTTAAATCGCAAAAACGTCCAGGAAAAAAAACATGAGATGGGCTGAATCTGTATCTGTCCCAACAGAAGAAAAAAACAAGGTAGGGCGCGCTGGGGTGGCAGCTCACCATGGGCTTCGGCCCGTTGGTGGAGGAGGGAGCTGGCAGGGGCGCGTTGGGCCTTGGCGCTCCTAGAGGCCCGTGCGGTCGAGCGAGGAGGCGGAAACGGCTCGCGGCAGAGGCGTCGCGTTCCTCTGCACGACGAGAAGCAGAGCAACAGCGGCGGCTGGCGGCGGACTTGGCGTGACGGCGGTGAGGATTCGGAGACAAGGGCTAGGCTGGGGGCGGCGCAGAAACGGCGAGGGCGAGGTCATCGGATCCAGGGCCGTCGGCGTGGATCCGGTCAAGGGTGGTGCAGCGACGCGGGGGAGGTCCGGGGCGGCTTGGTCTTCGACGAGCGGCTGATGCAGCAGCGATCCTCGAGGTTGGAGAGGCCTTGGGGGTCGAGGTCATCGCGGGCGGGGTCGCTGGAGCGGAGCGGAAATGATGTAGGGCGTGGCAGCGGACGAAGCTTCGGGGCGTCCTTGGTGTTCCTGGCATTCCTGGTTCAGAGAAAGATGGAGATGGTGAGAGGGAGAGGAAGAAGAAAGAGGGAAAGAGAAGGAGGGAGAGGGGCTCAAGGTCCGTCCTGGATCTCTTGCCGGTGGGCACGCACAGCAGCGAAGAAGACGAGCTCGGGCGACGGCTGCCGATGGTTGGGGCTCGGGCGGCCATGGGGTTAGAGGAAGGTCGGGTGCAGCGGGGCTGGTCCTGTTGTTGGCTTGCTCTGGCAATGGGCAGCCATAGGTTCTGGTTGCTGCTGCTGCTTGTGGCGCTGCGTGGCAAGCACGGGAGGAGGGCGACGGGGGTCGGCGTGGAGTGGATAGAGGGGGGCTGTGGTGATTGGAGGGTTTAGATCGGGAGCAATCCCGAGGTAGAAGGAGACAACGAGGAGGGGCGGCGATGGACGGACAAACCTCGTAAATTTTAGGGTTTGGGTCTATATATAACAAATGGTTAGGTTAGGGTCTATTTGATCTCTCCGAACAAAATCGAGCGGTCCGAGAAAAATATATGTAGGAAGACCAAATAAGAAAACGGTGATGTTTTAGGGATGTTTGGGGATGATCCGGACACATCGGTAACGAAAACCCAATTCGGGTCCGGGGTAGTTTCGGGCGTGCAGTCGAGGGGTAAATGTGGGATGTGTAGAGTGATTGGGCTGAGAAGAGGGGGAGAGAGAGGGGGCCTGGCGACTGTTTCGGAACATCGAAACGTCCGACGTTTATCCGGCTATAGTGCCGCTATATGTTTAACGGTTGGGCTATCAAACGAACTCCGAATGTGACGAAATTTGACAGGCGGCCTACCTACACTATAATAAGACCGCACGCCAAGCTTCAACCCATTCCGAGAACATTTTCCGGCCACTTATAAAATAAATATTCGGAGGTGTCGCGGGCGCGTGCGGGTGTGTCTGGACTCAGAATGGATAACGGAGGGAACTGGGGAGCCCGAACGAATGCAAGTTTTGAAAACATGCTGACGAAATGCACATGATTTCATGGCAAAATGCAACACGCTAGCAAATGACATGGCAACGGCAGCGAATAACTGGAAGACACCTGGCGCATCGGTCTTGGGGCGTCACAACTCTCCCACACTAATAGAGGATCTCGGCCCGAGATCTTGGATATGGCACCGGATAAAATGAAAAAGGAAGAGGTAAAACAAAGTTACTTCTTTGACAAACGAGTGAAACCAATGACAACTTCTCCAACAAATGAATTTGAAAGAGCATCCTTACAAAGATGGATTGGACAAAGTTGTTAGAAATAATCAACAACAAAAGAATAAGCTTGTTGTGGCCTTATGGAAAACATCTCAAAGTTATGAGGTGACAACCAGCCACTAATGGAAAACTATTGATTGGATTGAGATCACCGACAAGATGCAAACTTATTTCTGCAGGAGGATAAATGAAGAAATTGGGTCATTTATAAGCACCATAAATAGCAACAATCCTTAGGGAAAGCTTTTAGGTGAGATACAACCCAAGATAACTCCAACAAACAAAATGGGAGGTTGAAAGGATCTCCTGAGAAATAAGGATGATGGGTTTAAATATTTCATTCTTGATAACTTGTGAATCATAATTCATGAAGGAATTGTCAAGAATGGCATAACACCATCTCAAAAGATAAGGTAGAAGGAATTGCACTTTGGAATGCAAGAAGAAGAATACTTGAGCTCCAACAAGAATCTTGATGAAGACTTCGAGGATGAATTAAATCATGATGAGCCACCATGAAGAACTCTGGTAAGAAAAGGATGAGAAGTGAAGGATGAAAAGAATAAGATTGAAGCCTTGCAATGATTTAGATAGAGCTTCACGACACGAGTGTTTGGAACTCCAGAAAGAAAAGATGAACAACCAATAATTTGATATCATGAATGAACTTCAGACAAAGGAATTAAATCACCTGGAAGAAATAAGAAAAATAATTATGTCATGCTTATCCTTCATCAATTTAAATTGATGACAACCAATGGATTTGGCATACTACTTATTCTCGTTGCAAAGAATTAAAGAGAGATCTCACACAAACTTGAGAAAGTATTCGACGAATCACCGGTAGGATTTTGAAAGAACGAATGAGTTAATACGATAACAAAGGAAGAGAAATCATGAATGAACCACTGTAAGAATTGAAACCGGATGATGAAAGAGAATAATCACCGGGAAGAATAAGCACTATAGGAAATTTAGATACAAGAGAACGAAGTGATCGCGAACTAATTAAATAATACTTGGACACCGGAAGAATTATGGAGACGAACGAAGAGGCATCAATAAAGAATAGTTAGAGGACGAAGTTAAAAACTGAGAATGAGGAAATCTTCTGAAATGATGGCCTTACGGAGGAATACAAGTATGGTATCTTTGCACGACTCATGTAGAAGAGGGGATGAAAATGTAAAATAGTTGGCTTACACTCGCCACGTCACACAATGCATTACATAAACATACATCATCCAAAACGCAGGGTCCGACTACGGACGAAAACCAAACGAGAAAGATACCATAAACACAAGGTCCGATCGCCCCTAGTAGGAACCACTACTGATCGTCGAAAATGACACATACATACGGCCACTCTCTTCATCGAGCTCCTAGTGAAATTATGAACCCTCTCCTGCACTGTTCTCAGTGGTACCTGCATCTGGTGTTGTAGTAACTATGAGCCACGAGGACTCAGCAATCCCATAACCATGGGTATCAAGACTAGCAAAGCTTTATGCGTATGGAAAAGTGTAGTGGTGAGGTTGCAGCAGCGGCTAAGCATATGTATGGTGGCAAACTTACGAGTACAAGAATAAGATGAGCATCTACGCAAGCGGTCGCAAACTAGTAATGATCGCTAAAGATCCTGAACTACCTACGAGTCAAACATAACCCCACCGTGTTCTCTTCTCGAAGTGAAAAGATACAGTCACGGTTACTCACGCGGTTCGTGTAGTTTACTTCGGATCCTCTGTCAAGTTTTCTACAACCGGACATTAACAAATTCCAATCTGCCACATAACCGCGGGCAGGGCTTTCGAAAGATCATAACCCTGCAGGGGATTCCCAACTTAGCCCATCACAAGCTCTCACGATCAACAGAAGTAATAATAATATTACCCATTATCTTAGGGACAATCCGATCAGGCTCGGAATCCCGGTGCACAAAACATTTCGACAATGGTAAAACAAGTCCAACAAGACCTCCCGGCGTGCCGACACCCTGATAGTAGCCGCGCATATCTCGTCTCAGGCCACGTCCGGATGAGCTATGGTTACAGCGACCAGATACCCCAAGTTGCCAAGGGGCGGCGCCGCAAGCTGCTCTATTTGGGACCAACACCATCGGCACTGGCCCCTCCCTGTATGTAGAAAGAATCCTCGGGGACGCGACCCCCTATGCAATTTAATTAATTAATTAAGTTATTATTATGTTGCAAATTAAAACCAATGTTGGGCCTTGCTGGAGGAGTTTTATTCAAAGACGAACTGTCAAGGGGTCCCCATATACCCAACCGTGTAAGGAACGCAAAATCATGGAACATAACGCCGGTTTATCGGCTCCTAAGGCGGCATGAGTGGAACAAAACACCGAGCAAAAGGCCAAGCCTTCCACCCATTGCCAAGTATATAGGTATGTTAATAATAATAGTAGATATTGTGATATTCCAACAACAAGATCCGACATGGATCAATCTTCATCTTCACCTGCAACTAACAATGCTATAAGAGGGGTTGAGCGAGCGGGTAACATAGCCAAACAACGGTTTTGCTGGGAAGGTGTCAAGGTTAGAGGTTTCACGGCAACAAGGAGAGGCTGACAACAATGATGGGTAGTGCGACATATAACAATAGCATCGAGACATATAGCATAGCAATGATAGTAAAGGTATCCAAGGTGATGGTCATCTTGCCTGGGATTCCGCAAGGAAGAAGAACGTGTCCATGAAGTAGTCGAACATATCCTCACAACTCCGGAACGAAACCGAAGCTAACGAGAGAAGCGAACCGGAAAGAAGCAAACAACACGGTAAACATACATATCATAACCATGGCATACGATGCACATCCAAGTATGATGCATGTCCGGTTTAAATATGCATGGCATGGCAAGGTGCACAAACAATACTACAAGTTAAGTGGAGCTCAATATGCAACGAGTTGCATATTGACGAAACACCACATTTTATTTATTTATTTGACTCTCGTTTATTTACAAGACAAGATTAGATGTTTGTTAGCATGTCAAGGGGTGGAGCAAAATTAAGCTAACTATTTAGACAAGTTTAAATGAGGCCGGAACAACAAACAACAATTCCGAAAAAAAACATGTGCATAATTTGAATTTGGTACTGTTCTGTCTAAAACATATTTTAAAGTTATTAAACAGAAAAACTAAATGCAACATGTTATTCTATGCATTTTTCCACCCCATTTACATATAAAGTTTATTAAATTTGGAGCTACGGTTATTTAGTTATGAAATAAATCATTTTAGCAAGTTATTTAAGAAAAACAATGCAAACAATAATTTTAATAATTTTTATCATGGATGAAAGTAGCATATTATGAAACTAGACAAAATTCTGAGCATTTTACATATTAACTTTGTTTAATTCTGATTCACATTTCTTTAGATATGAGCAATGCAAAATATGGCAGTTTTCTGTAATTATTAATGCACTGGTTTAAATCGCAAAAACGTCCAGGAAAAAAGAACATGAGATGGGCTGAATCTGTATCTGTCCCAACAGAAGAAAAAAACAAGGTAGGGCGCGCTGGGGTGGTAGCTCACCATGGGCTTCGGCCCGTTGGTGGAGGAGGGAGCTGGAAGGGGCGCGTTGGGCCTTGGCGCTCCTGGAGGCCCGTGCGGTCGAGCGAGGAGGCGGAAACGGCTCGCGGCAGAGGCGTCGCATTCCTTTGCACGACAAGAAGCAGAGCAACAGCGGCGGCTGGCGGCGGACTTGGCGTGACGGCGGTGAAGATCCGGAGCCAAGGGCGAGGCTGGGGGCGGCGCAGAAATGGCGAGGGCGAGGTCATCGGATCCAGGGCCGCCGGTGTGGATCCGGTCAAGGGTGGTGCAGCGATGTGGGGGAGGTCCGGGGCGGCTTGGTATTCGACGAGCGGCTGATGCGGCGGCGATCCTCGAGGTTGGAGAGGCCTTGGGGTCGCGGTCATCGCGGGCGGGGTCGCTGGAGCGGAGCCGAAACGATGTAGGGCGCGGCCGCGGACGAAGCTTCGGGGCGTCCTTGGCGTTCCTGGCATTCCTGGTTCAGAGAGAGATGGAGATGGTGAGAGGGAGAGGAAGAAGAAAGAGGGAAATAGAAGGAGGGACAGGGGCTCAAGGTCCGGCCTGGATCTCTTGCCGGTGGGCACGCACAGCGGCGAAGAAGACGAGCTCCGGCGGCGGCTGTCGATGGTTGGGGCTCGGGCGGCCATGGGGTTGGAGGAAGGTCGGGTGCAACGGGGCTGGTCCTGTTGTTGGCTTGCTCTGGCCAGGGGCAGCCATAGGTTTTGGTTGCTGCTGCTGCTTGCGGCGGCTCATGGCAACCACGGGAGGAGGGCGATGGGGGTCGGCGTGGAGTGGATAGAGGGGGGGATGTGGTGATTGGCGGGTTTGGATCGGGAGCAATCCCGAGGTAGAAGGAGACAACGAGGAGTGGCGGCGGTGGAGGGACAAACCTCCTAAATTTTAGGGTTTGGGTCTATATATAACAAGTGGTTAGGTTAGGGTCTATTTGATCTCTCCGAACAAAATCGAGCGGTCCGAGAAAAATATATGTAGGAAGACCAAATAAGAAAACGGTGATGTTTTAGGGATGTTTGGGGATGATCTGGACACATCGGTAACGAAAACCCAATTCGGGTCCGGGGTAGTTTTGGGCGTGCAGTCGTGGGGTAAATGTGGGATGTGTAGAGTGATTGGGCTGAGAAGAGGGGGAGAGAGAGGGGGCCTGGCGACTGTTTCGGAACATCGAAACGTCCGACGTTTATCCGGCTATAGTGCCGCTATATGTTTAATGGTTGGGCTATCAAACGAATTCCGAATGTGACGAAATTTGACAGGCGGCCTACCTACACTATAATAAGACTGCACGCCAAGCTTCAACCCATTCCGAGAACATTTTCCGGCCACTTATAAAATAAATATTCGGAGGTGCCCCGGGCGTGTGCGGGTGTGTCTGGACTCAGAACGGACAACGGAGGGAACTAGGGATCCCGAACGAATGCAAGTTTTGCAAACATGCTGATGAAATGCACATGATGTCATGGCAAAATGCAACACGCTAGCAAATGACATGGCAACGGCAGCGAATAACTAGAAGACACCTGGCGCATCGGTCTTGGGGCATCACATATGGATGCTAGCGACACTATTATATACGTGAGCCAAAATGCGCAAACGGTCTCGGGCCAGGTAAGGTGGCACCCGTGGAGATACTGTGCGTGAGGCCGCAAATTGATATGATATGTTACATGCTAGACCGGTGTGACTTAGGATCGGGGTCCCGACAAAAACCCGATCAGACTCGGAATCCCCGTGCACAAGACATTTCGACAATGGTAAAACAAATCCAGCAAGACCTCCCGGCGTGCCGACACCCTGATAGTAGCCGTGCGAATCTCGTCTCAGGCCACGCCTGGATGGGACATCCTACGAGTAAAACCAAACCTCGAGTTTCCCCGGGGTGGTCCCGCAATCTATCCGTTTGGGACCAACACCATCAGCACTGGCCCCCCTGTATTATGTTGAAAATCATCCCAGAGGTGATCAGCCCCTATGTCATTTAATTAATTAATTCGATGTTTTATGTTGGCAAATGTTAAAACCAATGTTGGGCCTTGCTGGAAGAGTTTTATTCAAAGCGAACTGTCGAGGGGGGCCATAAACCCCAATCGCATTAGGAACGCAAAATCAAGGAACATAACATCGGTTTAGCGGAAACTAGGGCGGCAAGAGTGGAACAAAACACCAGGCAAAAGGCCGATCCTTCCACCCTTTACCAAGTATATATGTGCATTAATTAAATAAGAGATATTCTGATATTCCAAGATAACCATGTTCCAACATGGAACAACTTGCAACTGCACATGCAACTAGCAACGCTATAAGAGGAGCTGAGGAAGCGGTAACATAGCCAAACAACGGTTTGTTGGGATGGTGTAAAAGGTTAGAGGTTGTTTTATGGCATATTGGGAGGCTCGATAAACAAGTGGTGGGTAGCGCGACATATAGCGATAGCATCGAGACAACTAGCATAGCAAAGATGGTAGTGAGATCCAAGGTGACGGTCATCTTGCCTTACTAGCATAGCAAAGATGGAAGAAGAAAGAGTCCACGAAGTAGACGAAGCCATGAAGAAGAACCAAGCGTGGTCAAACGTATCGTCTCAATCGCAACGAAACAGGAACTAACGAGAAGAAGCAAACAACATGGTAAACGCACAATGCATAAACATGACATGATGCTCAACCAAGTATGATGCATGACAAGGCTACATAATGATACTCACAGCAAGAAATGATACAAACAAGAACATTACATCAAAGCTAGTTGAAATGGGGCCGAAAACAACATATAACAATTCCGGTAAGTCTTCATATGCAAATTTCGAAATTGGTCCAGATCTGAATAACACATTGTGTTAACATTGTTAAACAATAAGTTAAGATGCATCATGATGATCTACACGATTTCTAGTCAAGTTACATATAAAGTTCATTTAATTCGGAGCTACGGCCTAGAAGATATGAGTAAAACAAGTTAAACATGGCATTGATGCAAAATGCATTCAAACATCAAGCGCAACGCTCAAAACATGGATGCAACATTACATTATGCATCTAAATTCAAAACCAAGCAAGTTTCATATAGAACATGCTCCAAACGGAGCCATGGTTCAACACATACACACGAAACATGTTTGAAACACAATCTATCTAAAACAGCAACTAGGCATCTTACAAGCATCAAAACAACATGTTACAAGAACAAGATAGGCACAAACATGATATGCACTTCACGTACAGATTACATGCTTCAAATAGCATCAAGGTTCAGGTTCATAGGCATCAAGATTAATCCAACATGAAACAAAGCAACAAGCAACTTTATAACACAGATTAGGACTTAGTGAAAAACTGGGCATAATCATGAGCAGAGTTATATATGATGACATGTTGGAGCCAAGAAAATAATTAAGCTATAGTGCAAGAACATGGCAAACCAAAGCATGTCATGCTAGTACATGACCTAGAGCTCAAATAACATGACATGGTATATACATGGGAGCAACAGGTTCATTGCATTCATCAAGACAAGATGCAAACATGAAATAGCAGATTCTCTGACTTAGTGAAAATCTGGAAATGCAAAACAGCAACATTATGATGTTGACTTTGGAGACACATAACTGCAAGCATAGCAATTTTAATAAACATGAAAAGGTCAGGAACATGAAATAGACATGGCATGATTCCAAGTAGACCAAAGGCACAATTTATAAGATGCATAGATTGATTACAATGAGCTTTGCAAAATGGAACATGTTGTTAACAGGTTGACAGGTTTATCATGATGACAACTTGAGAGCAAGAAAGAGACATGCTACAACAACTTATAATTGCAAACAAGGGCATGGATGGATAGAGCATTACATGAACTTCAAAACATGCTCTCTGGACATCCCCACATATGGAGAGATTTGATGGTAGCATCAAGTAAACATGGCATCATAATATAATAGTTTCAGACTTAGCAGTTTTTCAACAAGTGCAAAAATAGTAACATTGACATGGCATGTTTGCAAGCTTGTTCCAGTCAAAATAGGGCGTACCATGAAAAATGGATTACACCAATGCAAATATGACATGATTGTGCTCCTAAAACATGTAGACATGTTGCTCAAATAAAAATCACACAAAACAATATGAAAATGACAAAAGAGCAAGTTCTATTAGTTTTCAGTACTTAACAGCAACATGCACTTTTGCAACAGAGATTAATATGTCAAAATGCACTCTAACATGAATGCAAATGCAACCACCATGTAGAGCACAGAGAGATGAAAATTTTGAGATATCATGCACCACAAATGGACCAACATGCACAAAGTTATAGCAGGTCAACATGCACAAGTGTTGTTGGGATATGAGGACTTGCCATTTTATACCTAACGAAAACTAGACGAGGGGGATCGAGGACGAAGAGATCCCGCGTTGTTTGGCTCGGGGGTCGACGGTGTTCCGGGACGGTGGCGTCTAGATTAGAGCTCCGGCGATGACGACGGCGAGGACGGGCAGAGGAGTCCGGCGGTGTGGAGGAGGAGGTCGGAGGGGTCGTCTCGGGCCCGGATCCGGCCGGAGTTGGGGCGAGGGCGAGCTCTGGTCGGCGGTTCTCAGGGTGTTCGGCGATGAGATCTTGATGGCGGGGCGGCAAGCTGTGACGGCCGGCAGGGCTCAGAGGGCGACGGCGAGTGAGGCGGAGTGAGGTGGTCAGCGATGCGGTGAGGCAACGGAGGCGGGAAGGCGCGGTGGAGACGGCGGTGGATCCGCGGCGGGTGGCGTCCGGCGATGGGGTGGAGGAGTGGGGCTCGAGGCGCGGGAACGCTCGGGCTTCGTGGGCGGTGGAGCGGGCTTGGGCGGGCCCGCAATGGGCTTCCCTGGGCCTGGCGCGATGGGGAGCTGATTAGGGCGTGTGGCACTTCCCCAGTGGCTGTGGGAGGCTGCTGCGGCGGCGCCGGCTAGTGGCGGCGCGCCACTTGGTGCCTGAGGGCTGGGGTGGTGTGGAAATTGAGGAAGAAGCAGCGGCTGAGAGGTGGGAGGAGCGGTAGGGTAGGTTTAGGGGCTAAGGATGCCCAAAATGGCAAGGGGAGGGGGCTTAAATAGGGAAGGGGGGTTAGGGTTAGGGGATTTCGTCCATTTTCGGACCGTTCGATCACCATCGGACGGTCCGTAGCGAAGGGGGTATGTAGGTGGGCTTAATGGGTTGTGTAGAGGCCGTGGCTGAGAGAAGAGAAGAGAGAAAGGCTGCCCGATGACATTTTCGGAGACCAAAACATCCGACGAATAAACCGGCAATGATGCCGCTATATGTTTGACAGTTGGGCTATCAAATGAGCTCCGAATGCGATGAAACTTGATAGGCAGTCTACCTACACTATAATAAGACCGCACGCCTACTTTCACCTCATTCCGAGAACATTTTTTGGCCACTTATAAAATAATATTTCGGAGGTGCCGCGGGTGCGTGCGAGTGTGTCTGGGCTCGGAACGGACAACAGAGAGAACTGGGAGACAGGCAACTACGAACGGATGCAAGTTTTGGAAAACATGCAAATGAAATGCACATGATGACATGGCAAAGTGCAACACGCAAGCGAATGACATAGCAACACCGGAGAATAAGAGGAAGACAACTGGCGCATCGGGCTCGGGGTGTCACAAGTCCCTTTGTGGCTGGTGTGTTTCCCCTCTTGGCCCATAAGGCCCATATCTTTTGCCAGGGGTGCCCGGAACCCCTTCCGTTGACCTAATAAGTACCCAGTGCATCCCGAAACACTTCCGGTGTTTGAATACCATCGTCCTATATATCAATCTTTACCTCTCAACCATTTCGAGACTCCTCGACATGTCCGTGATCTCGTCTGGGACTCCAAACAACATTCGATCACCAAATCACATAACTCATATAATACAATATCGTCATCGAACGTTAAGCGTGTGGACCCTACGGGTTCGAGAACTATGTAGAAATGACCAAGACACCTCTCCAGTCAATAACCAATAGCGGAACCTGGATGCTCATATTGTCTCGTACATATTCTACGAAGATCTTTATCAGTCGAACCATTATGACAACATACGCTATTCCCTTTGTCCATCGGTATGTTACTAGCCTGAGATTCGATCGTCGGTATCTTCATACCTAGTTCAATATCGTTACCGGCAAGTCTCCTTACTCGTTCTGTAATACATCATCCCGCAACTAACTCATTATTCACTTTGCTTTCAAGGATTCTTATGATGTGTATTACCGAGAGGGCCGAGAGATACCTCTTCGATACTCGGAGTGAAAAATCCTAATCTCGATCTATGCCAACCCAACAAACACCTTAGGAGATACCTGTAGAACATCTTTATAATCACCCAGTTATGTTGTGATGTTTGATAGCACACAAGGAATTCCTCCGGTATCCGGGATTTGCATAATCTCATAGTCGAAGGAATATGTATTTGACATGAAGAAAGCAATAGCAATAAAACCGATCAATATGCTATGCTAACGGATGGGTCTCATCCATCACATCATTCTCCTAATGATGTGATCACGTTCATCAAATGACAACACATGTCTATGGTTAGGAAACTTAACCATCTTTGATTAACGAGCTAGTCTAGTACAGGCTTACTAGGGAAATGGTGTTTTGTCTATGTATCCACACATGTATCAAGTTTCCGGTTTATACACTTCTAGCATGAATAATAAACATCTATCATGATATAAGAAAATATAAAATAACAAATTTTTTATTGCCTCGAGGGCATATTTCCTTCAGCCTCCCACTTGCACTAGAGTCAATAATCTAGTTCACATTGCCATGTGATTTAACACCGATAGTTCATAGCGTCATGTTATTAACACCCATAGTTCACATCGCCATGTGACCAGTACCCAAAGGGTTTACTAGAGCCAATAATCTAGTTCACATCACCATGTGATTAACACCCAAAGAGTACTAAGGTGTGATCATGTTTTGCTTTGCGAGTGAAGTTTATTCAATGGGTTTATCACATTCAGATCCGTTCGTAAATTTCTATGTCTACAATGCTCTACATGGAGCTACTCTAGCTAATTGCTCCCACTTTCAATACGTATCCAGATTGAGACTCGGAGTCATCTGGATCGGTGTAAAAGCTTGCATCAATGTAGCTCTTTACGACGAACTCTTTATCACCTCCATAACGGAGAAATATTTCTTTAGTCCTCTAAGGATAATTTGACCGTTGTCTAGTGATCTACTCCTGGATAACTATTCTACCTCCTTGCCAAACTCATGGCAAGGCACACAACAGGTCTGGTACACAGCATGGCATACTTTATAGAACCTATGACTGAGGCATAGGGAATGACTTTCATTCTCTCTATATATATTCTGTCGTGGCCGGATTTTGAGTCTTACTCAATTTCACACCTTGTAACACAAGCAAGAACCCTTTCTTTGACTGATCCATTTAGAACTTTTTCAAAAAAAATCAAGGTGTGTGCTTTGTGAAAGTCCTATCAAGCGTCTTGATCTATCTCCATAGATTTTGATGCCCAATTATATAAGTAGCTTCACCGAGGTCTTTCATCAAAAACTCTTATTCAAGTATCCTTTTATGCTATCCAGAAATTCTATATCATTCCCGATAAACAATATGTCATCCACATATAATATCATAAATACTACAGAGCTCCCACTCACTTTCTTGTAAATATAGGCTTCACCATAAGTCTGTATAAAAACCATATGCTTTGATCGCCTCACCAAAGCGTATATTCCAACTCCGAGATGCATGCACGAGTCCATAGATGGATCGCTGGAGTTTGCACACTTTGTTAGCATCTTTAGGATGGACAAAACCTTCTGGTTGCATCATATACAACTTCCTGTAAAAATTCATTTAAGGAATGCAGTTTTGACATCCATTTGCCATATTTCATAAAATGCTGCAATTGCTAACATGATTCGGATAGACTTAAGCATCACTACGAGTGAGATAATCTCATCGTAGTCAACACCTTGAACTTGTCAAAAACCTTTTGCGACAAGTCGAGCTTCGTAGATAGTAACACTACCATCAGCATCCGTCTTCCTCTTGAAGATCCATTTATTCTCAATGGCTTGTCGGTCATCGGGCAAGCCCACCAAAGTCCATCTTTGTTATCATACATGGATCATATCTCAGATTTCATGGCCTCAAGCCATCTGTCAAAATCTAGGCTCATCATAGCTTCTTCATAGTTCGTAGGTTCGTCTTGCTCTAGTAACATAACTTCCAGAATAGGATTACCATACCACACTGGTGTAGATCATGCTCCGGTTGACCTACGAGGTTCAGTAACAACTTGATCTGAAGTTTCATGATCATTATCATTATCTTCCTCTCTACTTGGTGTAGGCATCATGGAAACGGTTTTATATGATGCGCTACTTTCCAATTCGAGAGAAGGTACAATTACCTCATCAAGTTCTACTTTCCTCCCACTCACTTCTTTCGAGAGAAACTCCTTCTCTAGAAATGATCCATCCTTAGCAACAAAGATCTTGCCTTCGGATCTGTGGTAGAAGGTGTACCCAACAGTTTCTTTTGGGTATCCTATGAAGACGCACTTCTCTTATTTAGGTTCGAGCTTATCAGGCTGAAGCTTTATAACATAAGCATCGCAACCCCAAACTTTAAGAAATGACAGCTTTGGTTTCTTGCCAAACCATAGTTCTTACGGTGTTGTGTCAACGGGTTTAGACGTTGCCCTATTTAACGTGAATCTCTAATGCATAACCCCAAAATGATGAAGGAAAATCGGTAAGACACATCATAGGACGCACCATATCTAATAGAGTATGGTTACAACGTTCAGACACACCATTACACTGTGGTGTTCCAGGTGGTGTGAGCTGTGAAACTATTCCACACTGTTTCAAATGAAGACCTTACACGTAACTGAGTTATTCGCCTCAGCGATCAGATCATAGAAACTTTATTTTCTTGTTACGATGATTCTTTACTTCACTCTGAAATTCTTTGAAGTTTTCAAATGTTTCAAACTTATGTATCAACAAGTAGATATGCCCATATCTACTCAAATCATCTGTGAAGGTGTGAAAATAATGATACCCGCTGCGAGCCTCACACTCATCGGACCGCATACATCAGTATGTATTATTTCCAATAAGTCATTGGCTCGCTCCATTGTTCCGGAGAACAGAGTTTTAGTCATCTTTTCCATGAGGCATGGTTTGCACGTATCAAATGATTCATAGTCAAGTGATTCCAAAAGTCCTTCTGCATGGAGTTTCTTCATGTGCTTTACACCAATATGACCTAAACGGCAGTGCCACAAGTATGTTGCACTATCATTATCAACTCTGCATCTTTTGGCTTCAATATTATGAATATGTGTATTATTATGATCGAGATTCAATAAACCATTCTCCTTGGGTGTATGACCATAGAAGGTTTTATTCATGTAAACAGAATAACAATTATTCTCTGACTTAAATTAATAATAGTATTGCAATAAACACGATTCAATCTCATTCATGCTCAACGCAAACACCAAATAACATTTATTTAGGTTAAGACTAATCCCGATAGTATAGGGAGTGTGCGATGATGATCATATCAATCTTAGAACTACTTCCAACACACATCGTCACCTCACCCTCAACTAGTCTTCGTTTATTCTGCAACTCCTGTTTTGAGTTACTAATCTTAGCAACCAAACAAGTATCAAATACCCAGGGGCTACTACGAGCACTAGTAAGGTACACATCAATAACATGTATATCAAATATATCTTTGTTCACTTTTCCATCCTTCTTATCTGCCAAATATTTGTGGCAGTTCCGCTTCCAGTGACCATTTCATTTGCAGTAGAAGCACTCAGTTTTAGGCTTAGGTCCATCTTTGGGCTTCTTCACGGGAGTGACAACTTTCTTGCCAGTCTTCTAGAAGTTCCCTTTCTTTCCCTTGCCGTTTTTCTTGAAACTAGTGGTCTTGTTAACCATCAACACTTGATGTTTTATCTTGATTTCTACCTTCGCCAATTTCAGCATCGCGGAGAGCTCGGGAATCGTTTTCGTCATCCCTTGCATATTATAGTTCATCAAGAAGTTCTAGTAGCTTGGTGATAGTGACTACAGAACTCTATCAATCACTATCCTATCTGGAAGATTAACTCCCACTTGATTCAAGTGATTATAGTACCCACACATTCTGAGCACATGCTCACTAGGTGAGCTATTCTCCTTCAACTTGTAGGCAAAGTACTTATCAGAGGTCTCATACATCTCGACATGGGCATGAGTCTGAAATACCAATTTCAGCTCTTGGAACATCTCATATGTTTCGTAGCATTCAAAACGTTTTTTAAGTCCCGGTTCTAAGTCGTAAAGCATGGCGCACTAAACTATTAAGTAGTCATCATATCGAGCTTGCTAAACATTCATAGAGTGTGCATCTTCTCCTGCAATAGGTCTATCACCTAGCGGTGCATAAAGGACATAATTCTTCTGTGCAGCAATGAGGATAATCCTCAGATCACGGACCTAGTCCGCATCATTGCTACTAACATCTTTCAACTCAATTTTCTCTAGGAACATATCAAAAATAGGGGGGCTAAATCATGAGCTATTGATCTACAAGATTGATATGGAAATACTATTAGGACTAAGTTCATGATAAATTAAGTTCAATTAATCAAATTACATAAGAACTCCCACTTAGATAGACATCCCTCAAGTCATCTAAATGATACGTGATCCAAATCAACTAAACCATGTCTGATCATCACGTGAGATGGAGTAGTTATCAATGGTGAACATCTCTATGTTGATCATATTTGCTATATGATTCATGTTCGACCTTTGGTCTCCAGTGTTCCGAGGTGTCGGTGCAACAAACCCTGGGCCTATTGCCCTGACTGTGCACAGGCGCAGGAACAAGATTTAAGCACCAAGACCAAGCTAGAGAAGCAAGATATCGCCAAGAGAAAGGCCTCCCTTGCCAGGCAGGCAATCCCAGCAAGGGGCGAGGGCACCCCCAAAAGAAGGCAACCAAGGCGTCCCGGTAGAGCCTGCCAGGACTCACAGAGGCTAAACCGCCTCACCAACCGCTCCTCCACGACTCATGTGGTCGATCAGTGCGGTGTCAAGCCGCAAAGTGACTAAGTGGCAGCCATTGCAAGGCTTTCCTGGGTATCTTGCCAACTCCGCATCTGCTTGCTTGACACATTGCAGGACGGGTGTCAACTATGGGTTCTTCCTACAGGGAGAGGCAAAGTGACTAAGTAGCAGCCATTAGCCACATGGCAACCTCTTCCTACAAGAAGAACCCACAAATGACACTCGTCCTGCAACGTGTAAAGCAAGTAGATGCGGAGCTGGCAAGATAACCCGGCAAGCCTTGTCGGGCAACCATTGACGTGACGTTAAGCGGTGCATTTAATGCGCCCATATCAGTGCATAATGACTACTTTGCCACTGTGGTGACCGCCTTGATCTATAAAACGAGGCTCATGGCAATCGTAGACAGGGTTAGAAGATTGGGTTGCCCACATCCCCATACGTGCGTAGTCATTGCTGCCCTAAGGCAACCCTTGCCGGGCAAGTGTACTGCGCTCCACCACCTCATTTCCACCATCAATCCACCAAAGTAGAAGTAGGGTCTTACGCCACAATGGCGGCCCGAACCTGGGTAAAACTTCTCATGTG
This sequence comes from Secale cereale, assembly GCA_902687465.1. Taxonomy (NCBI): domain Eukaryota; kingdom Viridiplantae; phylum Streptophyta; class Magnoliopsida; order Poales; family Poaceae; genus Secale; species Secale cereale. Next base: position 332,676,051 of record LR738711.1, on the reverse strand, counting down.
ATCTCTGTCGTGTTGTCCCACGCTCGTCTTCTCTTTGTGCAACGCGACGCCCCCCCCCCCCCCCCCCCCCCCCCCCCCCCCC
>LR738711.1:332644826-332675893 GCA_902687465.1 Secale cereale | reverse complement strand
CCCGCGCCGAACCAACATGGGGACTCATGGTCCCATAGGTGGTCGTGTTTTCCCGCGACATCTTTGGCACGCCAGGTAGGGGGCTCTCTTGCGCGAACCTGAAGGCATGTGCAGCGCGTCATCTCCATCACCATCTTCAACGGCGCCATCAACCATGGCGCCCAAGAAGAAACCCGCTTCTTCGGCGCGTCCATCCACCTCGAAGGCTCCGCCGCTCGCGGCCTCTAATGCATTGGGAGGTGCTGAGGCACGCGAGGACGCGGACGCTGCTGGGGATGTGGTTGGAGCAGGCGGCACCGTCACCACTTCCCCCGCGGCCGACGCAAGATCAAGAGGCACCGGAGGAGAACAACATCAGCAACACCCCAACGGCCATGCTCCCCAAATCCCGGGCAAAGGGGTTACTCCATCTGTGGCCCTTCTGCCCACTGATGAACACAGCCGCAGCAACAGCGCCCGGACAGGGGTGAATCGCCGTCCTCCGACCGTTCCCACCGCAGATGCGGTCGTAGCACGTGTGTCTCCCCCGGGACGGGTCGACCAAGCCGTTGCGCTTGACGGAGCCACTGACCCTCGTGGGCCTTCGCCGCACCACCCTGCCATCCAGGTGCTGCCGCCGCTAGCACCGTCAGAAGCCGATCGATGGTGCGGTCGACTTCATCATCGCCCATGCCCAGTACAGCCTCGGAGTCCATGGATAGGGTTCAACTGCTGATAAGTTTTCCGCCAGTAGTCGAGCAGATGGACGAATGGCATGCCACCATCCAAAGTCTGCTTGGTTTCGCCGAAGCTGGGGGCTCGCGGCGAGCTGGCCTGTTGCGGCCTCCCCATGCGACGACAACGGCTCGTGCGTCTGACCATACGGAGGGAGCCGTCCCCACGGTGCAATCCCCGCCACAGAAGCCAGCACGAGCGCAGTAGAATCAAGACCCCGACAACATCTCGATGGCCTCTTCCGACCCTCGAGCACGTCCAGGCCAACGACGAGCCCAAGAGGATAGCCGGAGAGGAGACGCACCATTGTTGTCGAGCAACACCGCGACGACCTCCGCCGCACCGACGGGTGCGATGGCCCCGACGTCGACGAGCCCGCACTCGGTATTGGCGGGTGCCTACCTTTTGAGGTTGGCTGCCCTGCCTTTACTTGTGAGCTGCGGCAAGTCCGTTGGTCGTCCGTTCGCACGTTCAAGCCAGAAATACCTAAAAAGTACGATGGAAGGCTGAACCCGGCAGAGTTCCTGAGCGTCTACACCATCATTGTTCAGGCTGCCGGGGAAGAGATGAGAAAGTGTTTGCCAACTACTTCCCTTTGGCCCTCAAGTCCTACGTGAGGTCTTGGCTGATGCACCTGCCGGCGAACTCCATTTCGTCATGGGCTGACCTGTGCCACGAATTCATTGATGCCTTCACTGGTGGCCACCAAGAACCCGGCAGGCCCAGCGACTTGCAGCTTCTCCAATAGAAGGAAGGAGAAACCCTCCATAAGTATTTACAAAGATTCAGTAAAGTTCATAGAAATATCCCAAATACCCATCCGGCAGTCGTAATAGCCGCCTTCCAGTCCAATGTGCGCAACCGCCGGATCTGTTCTAAGATTAACGTGCGGTTGCCCAAGACTATGAAGGAGCTCTACACGCTGGTGGATAAGTGCGCTCGGATGGAGGAGGGAAGGAAGTTGCCCGGATAGTAAGATTGCATCAATGTTGATTCATCGGATGATGATGAATCAACCAGTCAGAAGAAGAGCAGGAATCATAGTAAGAAGCGGAGAGATAAGGCAGTGATGACTGTCAAAGGATCGGGTACACCAAGTACCGGCAAGAAGGCCAAAGCTGAGGCCCCGGTAAGGAAGGTGCCATGTGCACTGATTGCCGGGAAACCGTTGCTGTCAAGAAAGCCGAAAAAGGTGATGGGCCACATTGCAAGATTTATCGGACCAAGGGCCACGACCTTCAAGACTGTCATCAGGTTGAGTAGCTTGTCAAGAGACAAAGATCAGAGTATGAGAAGTGTGATAAGGAAAAGGGTCAGAATGTTGCCGGCGGTAAGGGCCGAGGTGCTGAAGTACCTGGCAAACCCCTTCGGAACCAAGGAAAGCCCACCAGAGGTAAAGAAAAGGTAGTCTGTGATGATGAGAGTGATGGAGGGGATGCAGAGGAAACCAGTGAGCAAGAGTTTCAGAAGGCCACTCACGCCCTGTGCATTGACGGAGGTGCATCGCTACACGCATCTCGCCGCCAACTCAAGCGGTGGGCGCGAGAAGTCAATGTCGTGGAGCCAGCACCAGATGCCCGAAAGCCGCTCAAATGGCCCCGTACGGCCATCATCTTTGACATGGAGGATCATCCTCGCCGTACCACTGCGGTAGGATGCTTGCCATTGTTGGTCTCTCCAACAATTCACAACCTCAAGGTCACAAAGATGTTGGTGGACAGCGGGGCCGGGTTAAATCTGATTTCCCCTACAGTTATCAGCAAGCTTCAGATAGCGGAGGAAGAGCTAGAGGTTATCAGCACGTTTCATGGAGTTAATCCCGGCAAGAACCATCCTAAGGGAAAGATCACGTTGTCGGTAATGTTTGGGGGAGAATTGAACTACCGGACTGAGAGGATTGTGTTTGATGTGGTTGATCTCCCCCTGTCGTACAATGGGATTCTTGGACGCCCAGCACTGGCTAGATTCATGGCGGCATCCCACTATGGATACAATACCTTGAAGATGCCTGGGCCACAGGGAGTTATCACCATCTCGTCAGATGAGAAGGATGCAATCATTTGTGTGGACAAGATGTACCGGGACGCAGGCGCAGTAGAGGCAGCGATAGTAGTAGTTCCTGCCAAGGAAAGTAAAGGAAATAAGAAGGATTGTAAGACCTCCGGCAAAGAGTCCGGGAAGCATGCCCCCACCGGGTGCACGACACCCATTGATGATGTGTCGGAGTGTTCTTACAGCAAGAGATCCAGGGTCGCTGCACCCCAAGGCTAACGAGAAGTGGAGGCTTTGCATAGATTTCACATATCTCAACAAGGCTTGCCCGAAGGACCCGTTTCCCTTGTCGCGTATTGATCAGATTATGGATTTCACCTCAGGTTGTGATTTGCTCTCCTTTCTGGTTGCATACTCTGGGTATCACCAAATCTTCATGTCCAAGGAAGATGAAGAGAAGACGTCGTTCATCGCTCCATGTGGTACATACTGCTTTGTCTGCATGCCATTCGGATTAAAGAGTGTTGGGTCCACTTTTGCAAGGGCAGTCCAGATTGGTTTTGAGCCATAGCTGCATAGAAATATAGAAGCCTATATGGATGATACTGTGGTCAAAACCAAGGACAGGGCCACCCTTATTCAGGATTTGGAGGAGACATTTGCTAACTTGTGCAAGATCAATTTGAAGCTCAACCCAGAGAAGTGTGTATTTGGTGTTCCCTCCGGCAATCTATTTGGGTTCTTTGTATCCCATCGCGGGATCGAAGCCAACCACGACAAGATCCAAGCTATTTAGCAGATCCAAGCGTCGAGGAGAGTTAAGGATGTGAGGCGTCTACCAGGATGTGTTGCCGCGCTAAGAAGATTCATCTCCAAGGCTGCCGAGCGTGCCCTTTCGTTCTTCAAAATTTTGAAGAAGGCAGGACCCATTAAGTGGACCCCGGAAGCAGATACAGTTTTGCAAGAGTTGAAGGACTATTTATCCTCTGTGCCTACCTTGGTCGCTCCCAAACCCTAGGAGCCGTTGCTGATGTACTTAGCGGTAACGAACCAAGTGGTCAGTGCAGCCTTGGTAGCACAGCGAGAAGTGGATGGGACAAAGAGTGAGCAGAGGCCGGCAGAGTTAGAGAAGGATCAGGACAGCAGTGAGCAGGGCAGGGAGACCAACCCCAAGGACGCGGCAAGGAAGAAAGTGGTGCAGCGCCTAGTGTACTTCGTCAGCTCCTTGTTACAAGGGGCTAGATTGAGGTACTCTGGCGTGCAAAAGTTGATCTTTGGTCTCATCATGGCCTCAAGGTAACTACGCCACTACTTCCAAGCCCATGAGATCACGGTTGTCACTCACTTCCCGTTGCAAAGGATACTCCAAAATTCTGAGGCTACCGGTAGACTAGTGGACTGGGCTTTGGAGTTATCCAGCTTTGGTTTGAAGTTTGAGAGCACATCAACTATTCAGAGCAGGGCATTGGCAGAGTTTATTGCAGAATGGACGCCGACCCTTGATGAGGAAATACAAAGACAGTTATCCCCGACAAGGAATCACCCCAGGAATGGATTATGTATTCTGATGATGATTTTTCGCTACAAGGTGCAGGAGCTGCCGTTCTTCTTGTCGCCCCCTCCGGGGAACACTTGAAGTACGTCGTCTAAATGCTTTAGGCCCGGGAAGAAGCAACTAACAATACATCTGAGTATGAAGGGCTCCTTGCCGGGTAGAGGATTGCAGTGGGATTGGGAATTAAGAAACTGATCATTTGAGGAGATTCACAGCTTGTGGTGAGACAAGTCAATAAGGATTACCAAAGTCCATTGATGAAGGCATACGTCGAGGAAGTGAGGAGATTGGAGGAGCACTTTGACGGATTGCAAACAGAGCACATACCCCGTGCAGAAAACAGCATAGTTGATCATCTGTCAAAGTGTGATGCGCAGAAGCTTCCTGCGGAACCAGGAAGTTTTGTTCTCCATCTCACTCAGCCCTGCGTATCCCCTGCAACATTGGCCCGGAAAAGGAGAAAGTAGGACACCGGTAAGCCTCTCCCAGTAGGGTCGTCCGCTCCCGGCAGAGACCCTGCCGGAAACAACTCCTCACAGCCTACCGGACTGATACGTCTCCACCGTATCTACTTTTCCTAACGCTTTTCCTCTTGTTTTGGACTCTAATTTGCATGATTTGAATGAAACTAACCCCGGACTTACGTTGTTTTCAGCAGAACTATCATGGTGTTGTTTTTGTGCAGAAATAAAAGTTCACGGAATGGAACAACTTTGCGAGGATTTTTTATATAATAAAACAAAAATACTGGAGCCAAGAACCACCGGAGTGGGGCACCTGGGTGGGCACAGCCCACCAGGGCACCCCCCCCCCTCCTGGCGTGCCCACGTGGGTTGGACCCACCTGGTGGCCCCGAAGACGTCAACCCCAATACTATAAATTCACATTTGTGCAGAAAAAAATCAGGGAGAACGAATTATCGTGATCTACGAGACGAAGAAGTCGCCAGCTCTTGTTCTTCCTCGGGAGGCTAGATCTGGAGTCCGTTTGGGGCTCCGGAGAGGAGGATCTTCGTCCTTCGTCATCACAAACCCTTCTCCATCGCCAATTCCATGATGCTCCCCACCAGGAGTGAGTAATTCCTTCGTAGGCTCGCTGGTCGGTTAGGAGTTGGATGAGATTCATCATGTAATGTAGTTAGTTTTTGTTAGGGTCGATCCCTAGTATCCATTATGTTCTGAGATTGATGTTGCTATGACTTTGCCATGCTTAATGCTTGTCACTTTGGGCCCGGGTGCCATGATTTTAGATCTGAACTATTTATGATATTATCATTATATTCATCTTTTAGATCCTATCTTGCAAGTTATAGTCACCTACTACGTGTTATGACTCGGCAACCCTGGAGTGACAATAACCGGAACCACTCCCGATGATGACCGTACTTTGAGGAGTTCATGTATTCACCGTGTGTTAATGCTTTGTTCCGGTTCTCTATTAAAAGGAGGCATTAATATCCCTTAGTTGCCAATATGGACCCCGCTGCCATGGGAGGGTAGGAAAAAAGATGTCATGCAAGTTCTTTCCATAAGCACGTATGACTATTTATGGAATACATGCCTACATTGTATTTATGAACAGGAGCTAGTGTTGTATCGTCCTAGGTTCTGACTGTCACATGACGAATTTCATCCAACAAATTATTGATCCAATGCCTACGAATTCATCCTATATTGATATTGCTAAGTTACTACTGTTATTTTTACTGTTGCACTTGTTACAAAACTACTACTATCAGTGTTACCGTTACTATTGCTGCTGCCACTACTATCAAAACTATCATATTACTGTGCTACTAATCACTTTGCTGAAGATACTTAATCTATAGGTGTGGTTGAATTGACAACTCAGCTGTTAATACTTGCAAATATTCTTTGGCTCCCCTTGTGTCGAATCTATAAATTTGGGTTGAATACTCTACCCTCGAAAACTGTTGTGATCCCCTATACTTGTGGGTTATCAAGACCTTTTTCTAGCGCCGTTGCCGGGGAGCATAGCTATATTTGTTGAGTCACTTGGGATTATTATCAATCTATCACTATGAAGAATTTGAAGGATGCTAAGACTAAGATTTTTCCCTCCAAGACGAGGGGAGGTAAGTAACTGACATCTAGTTCTGCTTTAGATTCACCTTCTATTATAAGTAAACTTGCAACACCACCACATGCTATTAATCCTGATTTGTCGCAAGTTATTGATGATGCTACTTCTTCTATGCATGATACTTATTATGATGCCAGTACCTTGCATGATGATGATGTGCGACTTGGTGACTTTCTTAATTAACAAATTAATAGAGTAAGACAACATGATGCTGTTGAATCTAATGATGAGCTTGAAACTAAAAAAATTGAAACAACTGCTAGAACTAGCCTTCTTAGATATGAATTGCCTAAGGTACCCGAAGGTTATGTTATGAGTGAGGAAACAACTAGAGATATTCTTGCTTGTAATGATAGAGATTATCTAGAGAAATTATTAGGCAAGTATAAAGAAAAGTCTCTGAATCCTAGAATGAAATATGATCCTAAGTTTGCTACCTCACCTATCTTTATTGATAATAAGGAATATGAATTATCTGCCGACCCAGAGTTAATCACTTTGGTTGAATCTGATCCTTTTCGTGGTTATGAAATTGAAACTGTTGTGGCACATGACACTAAGTTAAATGACATAGCCACCCTTTTTACTCATGATGAGAAAACCCGTTATTACTATATTCTCAAATTATTTCCGTTCTCATTAAAGGGTGATGCTAAAGCTTGGTACAATACTCTTACTCATGGTTGTGTGTGTAGTCCCCAGGATATGATTTATTACTTCTCTGGAAAAAAATCCTGCTCATAAGAAACAAGCTGCCTTACAGGAAATATTTAACTTTATGCAAATTAAAGAAGAGAGACTCCCACAAGCTTGGGGCAGGCTTTGCCAGTTACTTAATGCTTTGCCTAATCATCCTCTTAAGAAAAATGAAATACTCGATATCTTCTATAATGGACTAACCGATGCTTCTAGGGACTTCCTAGATAGTTGTGTTGTTTGTGTTTTTAGGGAAATAACTATTGGACAAGCTGAAGAACTATTGAATAACATATTGAAATATTATGATGATCGGACTCTTCCTGAACCACCGCCTAAGCCTACTCTGAAGAAGAGGGGTATATTATATCTCAGTACTGAAGATATGCAAGAGGCAAAGAAATCTATGAAGGAAAAATGTATTGAAGCTGAGGATGTTAAGAATTTACCTCCTATTGAAGAGATACATGGGCTTGATACACCACCTCTGCCTAAGGTGGTAGAGATAAATTCTCTAATGAAATTCAATGACAATGACAATCCTCACAATATGCACCCTAGCCAATGCCTTTATGAGTTTGAAAAATACCTTAGGAAACAAGATCACTTCAATGCAAATGTTATGAAACAATTGAAATACAATTCCGATATGATTGCTCGCTTGAGTGACTTGTTATTTAGAATTTCAAATTATGTTAGAGGTGTAGGAAAACATGCTTCTATGGTACAAACCCAGCTAGAACAAGTTGCTAAATCTCAAAGAGAATTACTTGATGAAATGAATAGCAACATACATGACTTTGATGTTAGAGTTGCAACTAGAGGATGAAAAATGACTCAGGAACCACTTTATCCTGAGGGAAACCCAAAAAGAATTGAACAAGATTCACAAAGAAACAACATCACTGCACCTAGTCCCTCTAAAAAGAAAAAGAAAAGGAAAATTGATAGGACTTTGCATGCCTCTAGTGAACCTGAAGTAGAAAAACCTCCTGATAATGATAATGATGTTTCTATATCTAATGCCGAAACTCAATCTGGAAATGAACATCCACCTAGTGATAATGAAAACGATAATGTTGAGGTTCATGAAGATACTCAACCAAACAATGAATATGTCAGGACCCCGATCCTATGTCACACAGGTCTAGCCTGTAACACACCATATCACTTTGCGGCCTCACGCACGGTATCCCCACGGGTGCCACCTTACCTGGCCCGGGACCGTTTGCACATTTTGGCACACGTATATGATAGTGTCGCTAGCATCCATATGACAGAGAACCCGGGCCGACATGACCAGTTATAAACCAAAAGTGACACTAAATTACAGAGACAGGCATACATGACCCAGCAACGAATGTGTCGGTCATCAACGTATGAACCCAAGTCGTAGCAAGCTACAAGGACTTAAAGGAACAACGCGTGACATTTCCCCTAAGGGACAGACACAGGAACGAAGAAGGACACATGCCGGCCAGCCTAAGTGTTCCGGAGCAGTAGCAAGCTACCAAGGCTCAGTGGAAGCACTAGGAGACATTTCCCTGTAAGATAGGCTACCAAGGGTAAACAACTAGGTGTCGGATCCCACACATAGCAATACACATTACACGTACACATAACATGCAAGTATGTGCTGTACAACATGGCATCACAACATAACTCAACAACTCATATAGATAAGGCCCAGAATAGCCATCATAGCATTTATTACAAACAGAGGTCACATGACCCAACATACAGAGCATACAGGCAACGGAAGCATAACATTTCTGAGTACAGTCAACTACAAATGAAAAAGGCTGAAAAGCCTGACTATCTACAAGACCCTCCCAAGGGTACAAGATCGTAGCTGAGGTAACAAGCTAAACGTCGAAGTCCACGCGGAACCACTAGCGAGACTGAGGTCTCTCTGCAAAACATAAATTAAGAAAACGTGAGTACAAAGGTACTCAGCAAGACTTACATCAGAACTAGCTACATATGCATCAGTATCAACAAAGGGGTGGTGGAGTTTGACTGCAGCAAGCCAGCTTGACTCGGTGGCTATCCTAAACTACGACTGCAAGTAACTCTTTTGAGGTGGCGCACACGAGTCCACATATTCACCAATCAATACACCACTATGGATCCGCTCCTGTCTCCCTACGAGAAGGCCATCCATAGCACTCACGCTTATCTTGCGTGTTTTAGAGTATCCACTTTCACTTGTCCATGAACTGTAGAGGTAACCTAGAAGTCCATTTCCGCGGACACGGCTATTCGAATAGATTATATATAAAACCCTGCAGGGGTGTACTTCTTCACACACGCTCTCACCACTTACCGCCGTCTACACGACATGTACTCAGCAACCTTCAAGCGGAGGCCCAGCGAGGGTGTCGGCCACGACCTGACTAACCACACAAGTCTCTCGTCCAGGTTTATCGCCTATTTGGGTTCCATCCGTGGGGAGATCCGGCCGGGGTGTCGCTCACGGCCCCAAACGATGTGTACAAGGTTCCCGCATCACCAAACGGGCAATCGGTACACCGTGCCACGTACCTGCCGCGTCATAGCCCACCCCGAGGGTCAGCGCTGCGCACGACCTCCAGTAAACTACAAACACCAGAAACTAGTTGCAACTCCTGGACAGAGATCATGCTGATTAATAAGTCGAGAGAGTCAATTAAGGATCCCAATGTGTGGTAGTAGCTGTTTCATGGACCAACCAACACAGAACTCAGTTCTGAGGACGGCTGCAATGAGACAACCCACCATGTACTCCTACATGGCCTCTCATCGCTACCTTTACCAAATCGTGTTCACACACTTAGCTCACACACAGTAGGACATGTTCATCACATTCCAATTCATCCCCGATGAATCAGACCTGACACAACTCTAAGCAATAGCAGGCATAACCAGAAAGCATCAATGAGTAAGCACAACATGGCTCAAACAACTCCTACTCATACTAGTGGGTTTCAACTATTTACTGTGGCAATGACGGGTCATGCAGTGGAAAGGGGTTCAACTACCGCAGCAGGTAACAATTGAAGCATTGTTGTCCTAATGCAGTAAAAGAGAGCAAGAGCGAGAGAGTGGGATTGTATCGGAATGCTCAATGGGGTTTTGCTTGCCTGGCACTTCTGAAGATATCAACGAGTCTTCATCGGTGTCATCGATCACATCGTCGGAACAGCGTCTACTGAGAGGGGACAAACATCGGCAAACAAGAGAGAACACAATCAATGCAATGCGACAATATGATGCATGCTCATGACATGGCAATATGTTGTTGATTGAGCTAATGCAACTAGCAACCATGTTAAAGGAAGTTGGTTTGAATCAAAGATTCAAATTCAAACTCCATATGTGATTATTTAAATGCCATTTAATTGATTTGACCTGATCAGCAGGTTTAACTTGTTCAAACATGCATGAAAATGTCATAAACAGATTCCTTGAATTTTTTTTATCATTTTTCATATATAAATTATTTTCATCTGAGCTACGGTTGATTTTATATGATTCTTACAAGTTTTGGCTATTTTCTGAAATAAATAAATAATTTAGATTTATATAAAATTCCAGAAAAGGCTTTATTGCATCAGCATGACGTCTGTGTGACGTCAGCAAGTCAACAGGGGCTGTTCGGGTCAAACCTGGCCAGTGGGGCCCACTGGTCAGTGACCCACTAACTAACAGGGTTAGTTAGTTTTTAAACTAACACTAACTAAACTGTTGGTGGGGCCTGGGCCCACATGTCAGTCTACAGGGCCTAATTAAGTTTAGTTTTAAACTAAACTAATCTAACAGGGGTTGGCCCCACATGTCAGTGACTCATAGAGCTAAGCACAGAGGTTAGGACTTAATTAAACCTAAACTAAAACTAAACAACGGCCGGCCCCACATGTCATGGGCACAGGGGGGGTCCAGCCGGAGTCAAACGGGGTCAAAACCACCGGCGCTCGACGCCGGCGAGGCCAAACGTGGCGGCGGGCGTCGGGAATCCTCCTCCGACGACCAAATGGCCGGCGGAGGGCATCTACGTGGAGCTGGGACTCGCCCGCATCCATTTGTGCCATCGGGAGGGGCTGGGGTGGCCGGAGCTCTGCGGGGCACGGGGAGATGAGCTGATGGGTGCGGCGTGCTCCTAGGGGTGCGCTGAGCTCGCTCGTGGCATCAAAGAAGCGTGGCAGCAGCTCTGGCCACGGCGGCGCCATGGACGGCGGCTGCGAGCTCACGGCCGTGGTTGGGATCTGGGCTAGCGAGTGCAACGAGAGAGGGAGAAGTAGGGGTTGGACGCGGAAGCTCACAGCGATGCCGAAGAGGGGGTCATCGAGCCCGGGGAGGTCCTGGTGGTGCCGAATCGACGGCGAGGCCGTCGATGGCCGAAGGTTGAGGACGAACGCGGTGACGGCGAGGCAGAGCCTCCCGGCGTCCCGTAGCTCGGTGGAGAGGACTAGGAGGACGCGGCGGAGCTCTCGGGCATGGCGCTGCAGCGAGGGGGCGATGGTGGCCGCGGTGGTGACGAACGGCGGCGACGGCTCCGTTCGGTCGCCGCGTGCGAGAGGGAAAGAGGAGGGAGGAGAGAGCAGCGAGTGAGGGGAGAGGTCGAGGTGGCTCTGGGGCATCTCTGGGCATCGCTAGAGGGGCCGGGGAGAGGCACACAGGCAGGGAGGAGGTGGTGGCGCGGCTGCGGCATGCCGGGCACGCAGCTGCTTCGGGGCGAGGGGGAGAAGACGACAGAGGGGGGGGGTGGTGGTGGGCTGGGCCAGAGAGCTGGGCCGGCTGCAGGTAAGGCTAGGTTAGTCTCTGTCTTGCTCTTTCTTTAAATTGTTTCTGTTTTCTATTTTTGTTACTTTGTTTTGATTTAGTTTATAGCCCAAATCATTTTAATAACTCCTGAAAATAATTGTGGGCATTAAAAGAATTATTACAGAGGCCCTCAACTATTTTCAGAATTGTTGGAGCATTTAAAGATATTGAAAAATATTTAAATGCCCCAATTTAAATACAATATGGGTTATTCAAAAAATCCAGAATGGTCCTAGAAATAGGTGCAACATTTTTGGCAGAGGTTTTAATCAATCCAAAAAAATGATGAACTTTTCCAAGGGGCATTTTGGGTTTATTGAAAAAGATTTTAATTTGACCCTAGTTAAATTCATTTAGTGCTAGGGTTTGAGCATCCCCATTTCAGGTTTCCTTTGAAAATAAACATGATGCAACAGACAGGTGCTATCCTAATGCAAGGTGAAGCTGGGGATGTGACAACTCACCCCCACTAATCAAGAATCTCGTCCCGAGATTCAAGATGTGAGATAAGAAATCAGAGGGGACACTAACTAACACAATCTTCTTGATCCAGTTCTCCTCCTCGAAATTGTTGATTCGTAGCATCATGTTGATCCTGACATCCTTGATTACCAGATCTTTGTCCAACACAGTGATAACAGAAGAAACTCTACGGTAATCTATTTTGCCGAAGATCGAGCAACTCAGATCAACTTATGGAGTGAGACGTTGAAACATCTCTTGAGATGAGACACGGAGTACACCTCCAGGGGGATGGAGTGAAACAAATGATGGAGGTTCACCTAGTGGCATTAATTCCACACCTAAGAAAATGGTGATCGATACCATCAGACGGGACACCTTGGAGAAGGTGACTCGTAGAGTTATTCGCTTAAGTGGCAAAAAGAATTACTTTTGATATAGAGATCATTGAAATTCTCTATACCAGCCGGAGGCAAAACACAATCGATCGTTTGTCGGTGTCCGAAAGAATGACATACTCGGCCAGAATGGATGATGTGGACTACCTTGTTAAAGACAACACAAGGTTGATTTTGCTTATCATCGGAAATGAATGGGACCCATGGTAAGACCACTTTTGAAGATAATCCTGAACAGCAAATGCTGGGAATGATTCTGGTAACCGGGAAGAAACCCAACATTAGAGAGTAAATTTCTCTTTGAGAGGTTACAACATAACCAAGAACACTGGGAGCAATCCCGGTTAGTGTCGAGGATAACACCTAGTGCTTGTGCGTGCTCTCAAGAACTTGAGCATTCCCGTATTCATCAAGGTTTTACCAATATCCGTGTCAAGGATCCTGGCAACATCACATACTACCATGATGAATAATGATGGATGATGCAGATGCAAAGGAAGACAACACCTTCTCGGATTTCACCTTGGCGAGGCCAAGGGGACGAAATCTGGATGATCAACCGAGAGACATTTAGCACTCCGCTTCTAATGTTCTCCTTGATGTGCTAGAGCAACCCATTTATTAAAATGGTTTGGTACCTAGAACATCAAGTAAAAGGTCGGACTTCAGGAGCACAAAAATCCATAAGGAACAACTAGGGAGTAATTCCTACGAAGTCCTTATGGGGAGGTGGTCAACTTCTTCAACCAAGAAACTACAATAATAGGCCTTCCGGCTGGGTGTGTTGGCCACGACATCCACTTTACCGGTTATCGAGAGACCAATATCATAGATCTTGGGAAAATGCTCCAACCAACATATCTGCCTGAGATTCGGTTCTGGTTGGTGTCAGGATATTCCAGACTCATCGAGTCTAGGAAGAAAAAGAAATTTTACAACACAAATCGACGAGACCGCGTTGCGAGATTCTCAGGAATGAACTACGATAGCAGCTCCAAAACATGAGCGGGTTCTGCTACAAAACCTGTGAACACGTTGTCCCAGACAAGCATGACCACATAGTAGTCTTATGATAAAATACTACCGAGTTTCAGGTTAGGAATCATCATTGGAGATAACAAAGTCTTGTGCATGTCCATCCGGGCCCTTCGGGAATAGCATTTGAACTTCTTTTCTTTGAACAAATCAATCAGTGACTTGGTGTGCTAGGGATACATACAGAATGAAGATGATCAGTCTATCAGACCATAGAATATTTCGCACGTATGCATGACTGACTTGGGATGACTCCAGAGGAGGTAAAAACATGCTTTCTCGAATTCATGGCGGCAACTTGCATCAAATGCACATGAATTAGAGGAAGTCACTTCTTTCTTCCGTACATATGCTTCACGAACGGGTCATGAAGATAATGCTTACAAAAGTTTCCAATACTAGCTGGATGTTCAACATAGATCATGGAGAAGATAACAATGTTGCTGATGGGCTCAACAACAATTCATCCAGGTTTCCATATAGATGGAATTCCATGGCAATGTGAACAAAGTGATAGCATTGGTCAGACCCAAAAGATATAATGGTGTATGCTCAAGGGAACGACCATGAGTAAGTCAACATTACGAATATCGTTGGTTCTGATTTGACTTGACGATAACCCATACTCAAATCAAATTTTGGACAATACAATAGATCCACAAATGATCACGGGGATCAATTGGAGAAGATATCATCTATCTTCAATACACACACAAAAAATATCCCTTGGAAGGAACTAAGTCAGGCAAGCTTTTATCTTCCAACTCTCCAAGTTTTCGTTTAGCTTAACCAACTAGCTCAAGGGTATGCAATACAGATTCCTGGAGAAGGAGTGGTTACAAGAAACCAACTTGATCATGAGCTCAACATAGCGGTCAGGGGACAACCTGGAAATACTTCCGAGAAGATATTCGGAAAATCACGAACCATCGATATGTTACTAAGCTCGAGAACAATCTTGCTTTTCAGGGCAAGACGATATGATCAAATGAGCAAGGACTTAACAAAATCCTAACTCATCAATCAAGGAGTGCACCAGGAAAGTGGACTAGGTAGCACAATCAATCTTACAATGGTGATTCAGTAATCATCACGCTAAGAATGAAATTGTTGTCCTTTAACTACCAAGCAACGAAGTTGCTAGGAGTATTGATTTCACACATCACAATCCACTTGTCAGCATTCCGGTTATAATAACACGGAGGCCAAGAAATAAACGATGATGGCGAGAAGTATCACCTTATCAAAGGTTCATAGGAGGTGGAGCAATTCCCATGACATTCTTGACATAAAGATGGTAATACTCCAGGATAGAACAGTTTAGAAGCTGGATTAGCGTTCTTCATCTGCGAAAGTACAACTTCTTTGACCCAATCCTGGATATGGATAAGGTACTGGAGTTTGTTTCTCCTAGTCATTCCAGAATAGAATGGCTTGACGGACCACAAGAGTAAAAGGCATTGATGAACACAAGTGCACGACTACTCCTGACTATCAACTGATAGACGAAGGTCATAAAACAACTGAAAAGGGACAACTCAAAGGAACATATATCTTTCTGAGTTGTGGATGCATAGGTTAGTATGTCGAACGAGTTCCACATATTTCTTCCGGATAACCCATGCAGAAAAGTAGGACTGGCAGAGTCGCAATATGAATGGAGTACCACTCAGGAGCACTCTGGTTGTGATCTTTTGGTTCGGGAGAACTTCTGCCAAGATGGTTCATGGTATTGGAAGAACGATAACCACGAACCTCGAGGACTATCACAAGGTTACTAATATCCTAAAGGAACGAGCAAATACTATCAGCATGAAGTAAGTAGGGTGAAGCTCGGGTTCAAGAACCCAGGAATAGATTACCTACCAACTAAATAGCATCACGGGATGCTTTCGAGAATGATGGCCAAAATCATCACACTGGAATATAAAACATTGCTGGATTACTGGGTGATCTTCTAAGATACTTAGGGTCATAATAATAACTCCAACATATGTGTCGAGGTAACAAAGTACCACAACTCACCGTCTAGTGTGGTTAATCTGGCCTAAAAGGACATTAAGAACAGGTAGGAATGATTTGCAAATGCATCAGATTGTTTAGAGACCTGGGATGACTCGGACAGCATAACGGCTGCAAATGCTCGAAAATACTTTTGAGATCCAAGCAAAAAGGGTAGCATATCCACTTAACATCATAATGTCAGGGTTCTGAGACCAACAGTTGAACAAACAGAAGTAGTAGAAACTGAGCTGAGGGTTGAATCCACAATAACATGATCCTGATAAATAGAATGAGAATCCTAGTTCTTAATCCCCGTAGAAAGAAGAAGGTGACTCAGATCAGAAGGTCATAGGGCAAAGGAGTAAAAAGAGCCTTACGTTCCCTTCCACAAACAATTCCCTTACATAACTAAAGAGTTTCTAGACACGACTTCGACCAGTTTGGCTTGCTAATCCTACAGGCAGTCAGGCTCTGATACCAAAGCTGTCAGGACCCCGATCCTAAGTCACACAGGTCTAGCCTGTAACACACCATATCACTTTGCGGCCTCACGCACGGTATCCCCACGGATGCCACCTTACCTGGCCCGGGACCGTTTGCGCATTTTGGCACACGTATATGATAGTGTCGCTAGCATCCATATGACAGAGAACCCGGGCCGACATGACCAGTTATAAACCAAAAGTGACACTAAATTACAGAGACAGGCATACATGACCCAGCAACGAACGTGTCGGTCATCAACGTATGAACCCAAGTCGTAGCAAGCTACAAGGACTTAAAGGAACAACGCGTGACATTTCCCCTAAGGGACAGACACAGGAACGAAGAAGGACACATGCCGGCCAGCCTAAGTGTTCCGGAGCAGTAGCAAGCTACCAAGGCTCAGTGGAAGCACTAGGAGACATTTCCCTGTAAGATAGGCTACCAAGGGTAAACAACTAGGTGTCGGATCCCACACATAGCAATACACATTACACGTACGCATAACATGCAAGTATGTGATGTACAACATGGCATCACAACATAACTCAACAACTCATATAGATAAGGCCCAGAAGAGCCATCATAGCATTTATTACAAACAGAGGTCACATGACCCAACATACAGAGCATACAGGCAACGGAAGCATAACATGTCTGAGTACAGACAACTACAAATGAAAAAGGCTGAAAAGCCTGACTATCTACAAGACCCTCCCAAGGGTACAAGATCGTAGCTGAGGTAACAAGCTAAACGTCGAAGTCCACGCGGAACCACTAGCAAGACTGAGGTCTCTCTGCAAAACATAAATTAAGCAAACATGAGTACAAAGGTACTCAGCAAGACTTACATCAGAACTAGCTACATATGCATCGGTATCAACAAAGGGGGTGGTGGAGTTTGACTGCAACAAGCCAGCTTGACTCGGTGGCTATCCTAAACTACGACTGCAAGTAACTCTTTTGAGGTGGCGCACACGAGTCCACATATTCACCAATCAATACACCACTATGGATCCGCTCCCGTCTCTCTACGAGAAGGCCATCCATAGCACTCACGCTTATCTTGCGTGTTTTAGAGTATCCACTTTCACTTGTCTATGAACTGTAGAGGTAACCCAGAAGTCCATTTTCGCGGACACGGCTATTCGAATAGATTATATATAAAACCCTGCAGGGGTGTACTTCTTCACACATGCTCTCACCACTTACCGCCGTCTACACGACATGTACTCGGCAACCTTCAAGCGGAGGCCCAGCGAGGGTGTCGTCCACGACCTGACTAACCACACAAGTCTCTCGTCCAGGTTTATCGCCTATTTGGGTTCCATCCATGGGGAGATCCGGTCGGGGTGTCGCTCACGGCCCCAAACGATGTGTACAGGGTTCCCGCATCACCAAACGGGCAATTGGTACACCATGCCACGTACCTGCCGCGTCACAGCCCACCCCGAGGGTCAGCGCTGCGCACGACCTCCAGTAAACTACAAACACCAGAAACTAGTTGCAACTCCTGGACAGAGATCATGCTGATTAATAAGTCGAGAGAGTCAATTAAGGATCCCAATGTGTGGTAGTAGCTGTTTCATGGACCAACCAACACAGAACTCAGTTCATGAGGACGGCTGCAATGAGACAACCCACCATGTACTCCTACATGGCCTCTCATCGCTACCTTTACCAAATCGTGTTCACACACTTAGCTCACACACAGTAGGACATGTTCATCACATTCCAATTCATCCCCGATGAATCAGACCTGACACAACTCTAAGCAATAGCAGGCATAACCAGAAAGCATCAATGAGTAGGCACAACATGGCTCAAACAAATCCTACTCATACTAGTGCGTTTCAACTATTTACTGTGGCAATGACGGGTCATGCCATGGAAAGGGGTTCAACTACCGCAGCAGGTAACAATTGAAGCGTTGTTGTCCTAATGCAGTAAAAGAGAGCAAGAGCGAGAGAGTGGGATTGTATCGGAATGCTCAATGGGGTTTTGCTTGCCTGGAACTTCTGAAGATATCAATGAGTCTTCATCGGTGTCATCGATCACATCGTCGGAACAGCGTCTACTGAGAGGGGACAAACATCGGCAAACAAGAGAGAACACAATCAATGCAATGCGACAATATGATGCATGCTCATGACATGGCAATATGCTCTTGATTGAGCTAATGCAACTAGCAACCATGTTAAAGGAAGTTGGTTTGAATCAAAGATTCAAATTCAAACTCCATATGTGATTATTTAAATGCCATTTAATTGATTTGACCTGATCAGCAGGTTTAACTTGTTCAAACATGCATGAAAATGCCATAAACAGATTCCTTGAATTTTTCTGATCATTTTTCATATATAAATTATTTTCATCTGAGCTACGGTTGATTTTATATGATTTTTACAAGTTTTGGCTATTTTCTAAAATAAATAAATCATTTAGATTTATATAAAATTCCAGAAAAGGCTTTATTGCATCAGCATGACGTCTGTGTGACGTCAGCAAGTCAACAGGGGCTGTTCGGGTCAAACCTGACCAGTGGGGCCCACTGGTCAGTGACCCACTAACTAACAGGGTTAGTTAGTTTTTAAACTAACACTAATTAAACTGTTGGTGGGGCCTCGGCCCACATGTCAGTCTACAGGGCCTAATTAAGTTTAGTTTTAAACTAAACTAATCTAACAGGGGTTGGCCCCACGTGTCAGTGACTCATAGAGCTAAGCACAGAGGTTAGGACTTAATTAAACCTAAAATAAAACTAAACAACGGCCGGCCCCACATGTCATGGGCACAGGGGGGGTCCAGCCGGAGTCAAACGTGGTCAAAACCACCGGCGGCTCGACGCCGGCGAGGCCAAACGTGGCGGCGGGCGTCGGAAATCCTCCGACGACGACCAAATGGCCGGCGGAGGGCATCTATGTGGAGCTGGGACTCGCCCGCATCCATTTGTGCCATCGGGAGGGGCTGGGGTGGCCGGAGCTCGTCGGAAACGAGCTCGCGGCGGCGCCGGAGTTCGGGCTCCGTCGGGTTAGGCGCTGCGGGGCACGGGGAGATGAGCTGATGGGTGCGGCATGCTCGTGGGGGTGCGCTGAGCTCACTCGTGGCCTCGAAGAAGCATGGCAGCAGCTCTGGCCACGGCGGCGCCATGGACGGCGGCGGCGAGCTCACGGCCGTGGTTGGGATCGGGGCTAGCAAGTGCAACGAGAGAGGGAGAAGTAGGGGTTGGACGCGGAAGCTCACAGCGATGCCGAAGAGGGGGTCATCGAGCCCGGGGAGGTCCTGGTGATGCCGAATCGACGGCGAGGCCGTCGATGGCCGAAGGTTGAGGACAAACGCTGTGACGGCGAGGCAGAGCCTCCCGGCGTCCCGTAGCTCGATGGAGAGGACCAGGAGGACGCGGCGGAGCTCTCGGGCATGGCGCTGCAGCGAGGGGGCGATGGTGGCCGCGGTGGTGACGAGCGGCGGCGACGGCTCCGTTCGGTCGCCGCGTGCGAGAGGGACAGAGGAGGGAGGAGAGAGCAGCGAGTGAGGGGAGAGTTTGAGGTGGCTCTGGGGCATCTCTGGGCGTCGCTAGAGAGGCCGGGGAGAGGCAGACAGGCAGGGAGGAGGTGGTGGCGCGGCTGCGGCATGCCGGGCATGCAGCTGCTTCGGGGCGAGGGGAGAAGACGACAGAGGGGGGGTGTGTGGTGGTGGGCTGGGCCAGAGAGCTGGGCCGGCTGCAGGTAAGGCCAGGTTAGTCTCTGTCTTGCTCTTTCTTTAAACTGTTTCTGTTTTCTATTTTTGTTACTTTGTTTTGATTTAGTTTATAGCCCAAATCATTTTAATAACTCCTGAAAATAATTGTGGGCATTAAAAGAATTATGACAGAGGCCCTCAACTATTTTCAGAATTGTTGGAGCATTTAAAGATATTAAAAAATATTTAAATGCCCCAATTTAAATACAATATGGGTTATTCAAAAAAATCCAGAATGGTCCTAGAAATAGGTGCAACATTTTTGGCAGAGGTTTTAATCAATCCAAAAAATGATGAACTTTTCCAAGGGGCATTTTGGGTTTATTGAAAAAGATTTTAATTTGACCCTAGTTAAATTCATTTAGTGCTAGGGTTTGAGCATCCCCATTTCAGGTTTCCTTTGAAAATAAACATGATGCAACAGACAGGTGCTATCCTAATGCAAGGTGAAGCTGGGGATGTGACAGAAAAAGAACCAGATAATGATGTTGAGATGGAACCACCAGTTGAGCTTGATAACCCACAACCTAAGAAAAAAATATATGATAAACAAGACTTTGTTGCTAGGAAACACCGTAAAGAAAGAGAACCATGGGTTCAAAAACCTATGCCTTTTCCACCCAAGTCAACTAAAATGAAAGATGATGAAGAATTTGAACGCTTTGCTGAAATGCTAAGGCCAGTCTTTTTGCGTACTCGCTTGACTGATATCTTGAAAATGCCTCCTTATGCAAAGTACATGAAAGACATCATAAAAATACCAGAAGTTGAAATCTCCACCATGCTTGCTAATTATACTTTTAAGGATGGAGTACCTAAAAAACTTGGAGACCCAGGAATACCAACTATACCTTGCTCCATCAAAAAGAATTATGTGAAAATGGATTTATGTGATTTAGGAGCTGGTGTCAATGTTATGCATATCTCCTTATATAAAAGACTTGATTTGAATTAAATTACACCTACTGAAATATCTTTGCAAATGGCTGATAAATCAAATGACATCCCTATATGTATCTGTGAAGATGTGCCCGTTGTTGTTGCTAATGTTACTATTTTGACTGACTTTGTTATACTTGAGATGCCCGAGGATGACAACATGTCGATTATCCTTGGTGGACCCTTCTTGAATACTGCAGGGGCTGTTATTGATTGCAATAAAAGCAATGTCACTTTTCATATCAATGGCAATGAGCATACGGTGCACTTTCTGAAGAAACAATTCCAATTGAATGGTGTTCATGTTATTGAAAAATCTCCGACAATCACTATTGGAAGTTTTCAAATACCTCTACCTACTATTAAAAAGAAATATGAAATGCTTATTGTTAGGGACTTTCATATCCCCGTTGTGGTAACTTAGTGATTTACAAAAGTTTTTCAGTTTCATGCTAATCGAAAGTGGTTGTTAATAAGACTTGATCAACCTTATTAATGGATCATATTTGAGCAGTATGAAGTTGATGAATTTAGTAAGCACTACCTTCTGTCCCTGCCTTTTGTTTTTTGTTTTTATTAGTTAAATAAAATAAAATGCCATGTTTTGTCTGTTTTCTGAATTTCCCGTGCAATAAAAATGGCCCAAAAATAGAAGTTCTCAGAATGCCCTGAAAATTTAACACGATTTTTTCGAATATTTAAGAATTTCTGGTGCAAATAATATTAGAGGGAGGTGCACCAGGTGGGCACAACCCACCTGGGCGCGCCAGGACCCCCAGACGCGCCCTGGTGGGTTGTGGTCCCCACGTGGGCCCTCTCACTTATCTCTTTATAACACTACATCACCTACCTCCAGAAAAAATTCTCCATTGCTCTCTATCTCTCTCTCGTGTTCTTGTTCTCAAACGCGCGGATTTCAATCTCTTTGCTCGAAGCTCCACTTCCGAAACTGTTTCAGGGGATTATTGCTTGGTATGTGACTCATCCGTTTGTTCAATTAGGTTTTGTTTTAGTGGTTTATATTTTGAATAATTAGTTACTCTTGGTGCTGTTGTAGATAATCTTGCATGTTGAATTCTTAGAGTTCTAAGTAGTTTGAATGCTTTATATGGCCTCTATGTATCCCTATGAGTAGTTGCTATCAATTTTGTAAATTTTGTGGACTAAAATTTTAGAATTTTGTTCATAGGAAAAACATGAGTATCTTTAGGAAGTTTGCTTCCAACAAGAACTCCAAAGGAGTGATTGGGAAGTCATTTGATAGTTATCTCCACATCCGAAGACTGACGGAGATACGGCCATGCGAGTGGCTGCATACCCCATTCATGGACGATGCCGAAATCCTTCAAGACTTTGCATGATATGATGCTAATTCCGGCCTCACCGACTTCATTACGGCTAAATGTGAATAGTATCATCTCCTCACAAATACCTTTTTGCAAAGTTTTAATTTTCTCCCTAGGAATAATCCCCCTGAGGTGCACTTCAAATTATATGCTGAACCCCATCAGATACCGCTTACGGAATTTTGCGAAATATGCTTGCTTCCTACTGATGGTAGTTTGGCAGAGCCTAGACCCGCAGAGTTTGAAAGCTTTTACCGTACTCTGACGGTGGGTGATGAGAGAGGGGTGTTGAGTATCACTGCCGCTGGCCTGCATTTTCCTGATGCTCGTTATTTTGCTCTTTTCATTACAAAATACCTGCTAGCTAGAGAGAAGGTGGGTGCACTCAGTTCACCAGACATTGTTGTTTTGCGTCGTGCACTAGAGGGCGACAACACTTATAGCCTGGGAGCTATTGTGGCACATTGCCTCCACAATAATAGGTCTAAGGGTAAAATACATGGAGGTATTTACGCCACTCGTTTGACGACTCGCTTTAATGCTCAGATACGCCTCCATGATTTTCATTTACCCAAGGTTTACCTAGATTGCGTCGTTATGGATCACCACCAGTTTACTACTGCTGATTATCCTAACGTTCATATTCCTTACAACCTAGTTTTTAGCGTGACTACTCGTGATATCATTCCACTGCCTGCACCTTCTTTGTTTGATCCTATCGCCAGGGGCGGATTCAGCATTATGCCTGCGGATATCATTGCCTATCGGAACGCTCAAGTTGTAGGAGAGGAGGAGCCTCAGCAGTGGGATTAGTGGATGACTGCCCCTCGGTACCCCGACTACTATCCAGGCTACTGACTGCATACCAAGTTAGGCCAAAAGCCTAAGCTTGGGGGAGCACGTGTTTCTCACCGACTTTACATTCATGTTCACACATCTCAATTGTCGGTGTTCACACTTTTTCGTTGTATTATCCATGCTTAATTTATTTTCTCGCTTTCTTCTTGTGTGTTTGAAAAACCATTGAAAAACAAAAAAATTCTAGCTGTAGTTAGTTTACTTTTTATGCTTGCCTAGTTGTAATATTAAGAAGAAAACCCAAAAATATTTCCTTGTTCTTCTTTTGCTTGTTGGGAGTTTTCTCGTGTAAATAGTTTTTCTCGTCATTGCCTTCCTCCTTCATTTGCTTGTTTTGGAAAACTGAAAACTCCAAAACTTTTTCAGTTTGTTTCTTTGAATTCCTTTATTTTCATTCCCGAGTTATACTAAGGAGGAGACCACGATGAAAATGTTGAGTGGCTCTTATGCAGAATTGTTGAGCTAATAAAGAGCCCATTTTCTAGCTTAGTCCACACCACTCTTGCACCATTATTATTATTTCACATCATTTGGTCGTGCAAGTGAAAGGCAATTATGACGATATTCAATGAACTGGCCGTGGCAGAGAGAAACTGGTATGAACTCGACTTGTTCTGTTTTTGTAAATAAGTTTAACCTAGTATCCATGATTCAACCCCTTATGATTAAACATGTTTGCAATGATAATTAGAGATTATAGTTTCACATGCCATGCATAAGTAGCTAGGAGTTGATAATGATTTATCTTGGATATCAACATTGAGTTAAAATGATTGTGATGTAGTATGATGATATGATATCCTCCTCTGAATGTTTGAGTGGCTTGACTTGGCACATGTTTATGCATGTAGTTGAATCAAAACCAACATAGCCTCTATGATATTTATGTCCATGGTGTCTGCTACTTCTCGAGCTTGCGTTGTATTCCCTCAAAGAGGAAAGGGTGATGCAGCACAGTAGCGTAAGTATTTCCCTCAGTTTTTAAGAACCAAGGTATCAATCTAGTAGGAGAACACGCGTGAGTCCCTCGCACCTGCACAAAAAAATAAGAACTTCGCAGGCAATGCGATAAGTGGTTGTCAATCCCTTTTCGGTCACTAACGAAACTGAGATCTGATAGATATGATAGTTTGGTATTTTTGGTATTTTTGGATATAATAACAGAAAGTAAAAATGGTAAAGTAAATTAGATTGTAGATTCATATGTTGAGAATAGAGCCGGGGGCCATAGGTTTCACTAGTGGCTTCTCTCATGATAGCAGAATTCTACGGTGGGTGAACGAATTACTGTCGAGCAATTGATAGAAAAGCGAATAATTATGAGAATATCTAGGCATGATCATTATATATAGGCATGACGTCCGTAACAAGTAGACCGAAACGATTCTGCATCTACTACTATTACTCCACACATCGACCGCTATCCAGCATGCATTTAGAGTATTAAGTTCATAAGAACAGAGTAACACCTTAAGCAGATGACATGATGTAGAGGGATAAACTCAAGCAATATGATATAAACCCCATCTTTTTATCCTCGATGGCAACAATACAATACGTGCCTTGTTGTCCCTACTGTCACTGGGAAAGGACACCGCAAGTTTGAACCCAAAGCCAAGCACTTCTCCCATTGCAAGAACTATATATCTAGTAGGCCAAATCAAACCAATAATTCGAAGAGACTTGCAAGGATATTATAATCATACATAAAAGAATTCAGAAAAGAACCAAATATTTCTCATAGATAATCTTGATCATAAACCCAAAATTCATCGGATCTCGACAAACACACCGCAAAAAGAGATTACATCGAATGGATCTCCTCGAAGACCGAGGAGAACTTGGTATTGAGATCCAAAGAGAGAGAAGAAGCCATCTAGGTAATCACTATGGACCCGAAGGTCTGTGGTAAACTACTCACAACTCATGGTGAGGCGATGGTGTTGATGTAGAAGCACTCCATGGTAGATCCCCCCTCCCGCGGAGCTCTGGAATAGGCCCCAAGATGGGATCTCACGGGAACAGAAGGTTGCGGCGGAGGAATTAGGGTTTTTTCTCCACTTCTCATGTTTTCGGGGTACATGGATATATATAGGAGGAAGGAGGGCATCGGGGGACCAACATGGGGCCCACGAGGCAGGGGGCGCGCCCTGTAGGGGGGCACCCTCGTGGACGCCACGTGTGCCCTATTACGTGGTTCTCAAGTCTCCCGTGAAGATATCGCTCCAAAAATATCTCTCCCGAAGGTTTCATTCCGTTTGGACTCTGTTTGATATTCCTTTTCTGTAAAATCCTTAAATAGGCAAAAAACAGCAATCTGGACTGGGCCTTTGGGTTAATAGTTAGTCCCAAAAATAATATAAAATTGTATAGAAAAGCCCATTAAACATCCAAAACATCATAAGTAATAGCATGGAACAATCATAAAATTGGGTTGCCTCCCAACAAGCGCTATCGTCTAACGCCCCTAGCTAGGCACGATACAAGGATAGATCTAGGTATTGCCATCTTTGGAAGGCAATCCATAAGTGGCTCTCATAATAGATTCATAGGGTAATTTAATTTTATTTCTAGGAAAGTGTTCCATGCCTTTCCTTAACGGAAATTGGAATCTAATATTTGCTTCCTTCATATCAATAATTGCACCAATCGTTCTAAGGAAAGGTCTACCACTAATAATAGGACATGAAGGATTGCAATCTATATCAAGAACAATGAAATCTACGGGCATATAATTCCTATTGGCAACAATAAGAACATCATTAATCCTTCCCATAGGTTTGTTAATGGTAGAATCCGCAAGACGCAAATTTAAAGAACAATCATCAAGCTCATGGAAACCTAACAAATCACACAAAGTTTTTGGGATAGTGGAAACACTTGCACCCAAATCACACAAAGCAAAGCATTCATGATCTTTTATTTTAATTTTAATAGTAGGTTTCCACTCATCATAAATCTTTCTAGGGGTAGAAACTTCTAATTCGAGTTTTTCTTCATAAGATTGCATCAAAGCATCAACTATGTGTTTGATGAAAGCTTTATTTTGACTATAAGCATGCGGAGAGTTTATTACGGATTGCAACAAGGCAATACAATCAATCAAAGAGCAATTATCATAATTGAATCCCTTGAAATCCAAAGTAGTGGGTTCATCACTATGCAAAGTTTTAATCTCTTCAATCCCACTTTTAACAATCTTAGCATCAAGATCTAAAAACTCCGAATCATTGGGACACCTTTTAATTAAGGTAAACTCATCTTCATTCTCATCTTTATCAAGACTCATACTAGAAAACAAGGATCTAATAGGAGACACATCAATAACTTTCAGATCTTCGTCTTTATTTTCATGATAACTAGAAGAACATGCTTTTATATAACTCTCTTTTTAGCACACATCCTAGCGGTTCTTTCTTTGCATTCATCAATGGAAGTTCTCATGGCTTTGAGAGACTCATTGATATCATGCTTAGGTGGAATAGATCTAAGTTTCAAAGGATCAACATCAAGAGTAATTCTATCCACACTTCTAGCCAATTCATCAATCTTAAGCAATTTTTCGTCAAGCAAAGCATTGAAATTCTTTTGCGAATTCATAAACTCCTTAACACTAGTTTCAAATTCAGAAGGCGTCTTTCCATAAGAGTTATTGTAGGAATTACCATAATTATTAGAGGAATTACTAGGAAAAGGCCTAGGATTAAAGTTTCCTCTATAAACATTGTTACCAAAATTATTCCTACCAACAAAATTCACATCCAAAGATTCATTATTCTTTTCAATCAACGTGGATAAAGGCATATCATTAGGATCAGAAGAAGCACTCTTAGTAGCAAATAATTTCATAAGTTCATCCATCTTTCCACTCAAAACACTAATCTCTTCAATAGCATGCACTTTTTTACTAGTAGATCTTTCGGTGTGCCATTGAGAATAATTAACCATAATATTATCTAGGAGTTTGGTAGCTTCTCCTAAGGTAGTTTCCATGAAAGTGCCTCCTGCGGCCGAATCTAAAAGATTTCTAGAAGCAAAATTCAAGCCAGCATAAAAGTTTTGAATAATCATCCATAAGTTCAAACCATGTGTAGGGCAATTACGTATCATTAATTTCATTCTCTCCCAAGCTTGTGCAACATGCTCATGATCTACTTGCTTAAAATTCATAATATCGTTTCTAAGAGAGATGATCTTAGAAGGAGGGAAATACTTAGAGATAAAAGCATCTTTGCACTTATTCCACGAATCAATACTATTTCTAGGCAAAGAGGAAAACCAAGTTTTAGCACGATCTCTAAGTGAAAACGGAAATAACTTCAATTTAACAATATCATTATCCGTATCCCTCTTATTTTGCATATCACACAAATCAACAAAGTTGTTTAGATGGGTAATGGCATCTTCACTAGGAAGGCCGGAAAATTGATCTTTCATGGCAAGATTCAACAGAGCAACATTGATCTCACAAGATTCAGCATCGGTAATAGGAGCAATCGAAGTGCTAAAAAATCATTATTGTTGCTATTGGAGAAGTCACACAATTTGGTATTGTTGTGAGCCATAGTGACGACCAAGCAATCCAACACACAAGCAAACAAGAAGCAAGCGAACGATAAACACATGGCAAAAAGAAGGGCAAATAAAACGACAAGGGTGAAGTGGGGGAGAGGAAAACGAGAGGCAAATAAATGTAATGCGAAGGATAAGGGCTTGTGATAGGTACTTGGTATATGACTTTTGTGTAAGCCTCTCCGGCAACGGCGCCAGAAATTCTTCTTGCTACTTCTCGAGATTGCGTTGTATTCCCTGGAAGAGGAAAGGGTGATGCAGCACAGTAGCGTAAGTATTTCCCTCGGTTTTTGAGAACCAAGGTATCAATCCAGTAGGAGACCACGCGCGAGTCCCTCGCACCTGCACAAACAAATAAGAACTTCTCAGCCAACGTGATAAGGGGTTGTCAATCCCTTTACGGTCACTTACGAAAGTGAGATCTGATAGATATGATAGTTTGGTATTTTTGGTATTTTTGGATATAAGAACGGAAAGTAAAAACGGTAAAGTAAAGTAGATTGTAGATTGATATGTTGAGAATAGACCCAGGGGTCATAGGTTTCACTAGTAGCTTCTCTCATGATAGCAGAATTCTACGGTGGGTGAACGAATTACTGTCGAGCAATTGATAGAAAAGCGAAAAATTATGAGAATATCTAGGCATGATCATTATAAATAGGCATCACGTCCGTAACGAGTAGACCGAAACGATTATGCATCTACTACTATTAATCCACACATCGACCGCTATCCAGCATGCATCTAGAGTATTAAGTTCATAAGAACAGAGTAACGCCTTAAGCAAGATGACATGATGTAGAGGGATAAACTCAAGCAATATGATATAAACCCCATCTTTTTATCCTCGGTGGCAACAATACAATACGTGCCTTGCTGCCCCTACTGTCAATGGGAAAGGACACCGCAAGATTGAACCCAAAGCCAAGAACTTCTCCCATTGCAAGAACTATAGATCTAGTAGGCCAAACAAAACCAATAATTCGAAGAGACTTGCAAGGATATTATAATCATACATAAAAGAATTCAGATAAGAACCAAATATTTCTCATAGATAATCTTGATCATAAACCCACAATTCATCGGATCTCGACAAACACACCACAAAAAGAGATTACATCGAATAGATCTCCTCGAAGACCGAGGAGAACTTGGTATTGAGATCCAAAGAGAGAGAAGAAGCCATCTAGGTACTAACTATGGACCCGAAGGTCTGTGGTAAACTACTCACAACTCATGGTGAGGCGATGGTGTTGACGTAGAAGCACTCCATGGTAGATCCCCCCTCTGGTGGAGCTCCGGAACAGGCCCCAAGATGGGATCTCACGGGAACAAAAGGTTGCGGTGGTGGAATTAGGGTTTTTTTCTCCTCTTCTGATGTTTTCAGGGTACATGGATATATATAGGCGGAAGGAGGGCATCAGGGGACCAATGTGGGGCCCACGAGGCAGGGGCACGCCCTGTAGGGGGGGCGCACCACCCACCCTCGTGGACGCCACGTGTGCCCTATTCCGTGGTTCTCAAGTCTCCCATGAAGATATCGCTCCAAAAATAACTTTCCCGAAGGTTTCATTCCGTTTGGACTCCGTTTGATATTCCTTTTCTGTAAAACCCTGAAATAGGCAAAAAAAACAGCAATCTGGACTGGGCCTTTGAGTTAATAGGTTAGTCCCAAAAATAATATAAAAGTGTATAGAAAAGCCCATTAAACATCCAAAACATCATAAATAATAGCATGGAACAATAAAAAATTATAGATACGTTGGAGATGTATCAGTGTCCATATCCTACTCATGCGGGTGTCCAATGTTTATTATGCATGATGCATGTTCATGACCATTGTTGCTCTCTAGCTGGCCGCTTCTCAACCTATTTGTTATCCTTCGCTTGTACTAAGCGGGAATACTACTTGTGCATCAAATTCAAAAACCCAAGTTATTTCAGATGAGTCCACCATACCTACCTATATGCAGTATTACCCTGCCTTCCTAAGTAAATTTGCATGTGCCACCTCTAAAAACTTCAAACAAATATCAATTTTGTGTGCCTGGATCGTTCATGGAACAACAGGAGGTGGTCGGTATCTTCCATGCTAAGCGAGTTATTCTCATGACGAGTGTTTATTCACTCGCCATCGCACGAGAAAAGGGCGGTAATTGGGATTCCTAGTCCCAAATTGCAAAAAGAAAAAGCTTATAAATAAACAAACAAAAACTCCCAATTGAGTCCAAACCTTTACTTTTCTACTTGGGAACCGCCACTAGTGTGTTTAGCATGGGAGATATTGATAACTGATAGTCGTAAAGTAAATGAGAAGGGTGCATCTCTCAAAATATCATTTACCTCTATTTTAAAAACTTGAGCTCTGGCATCTCTGCAATCACTGCTTCCCTCTGCGAAGGGACTATCTATTTACTTTTATGTTGTATCATCACCTTCTCTAATAAGCGCTAGATCTAAGAGCACTGTTGTCATGTCTATGCATTGTGTGTAGTGAATGTTAGGTGTTATCATGACTGGATGTTTTCTACCATGAATTGCAATGTTTAGTCGATGCTCGGACTTTGGGCGTGCTCTACATTTATGTTTTGCGGTCTCAGAAAGGGATAGCGAGATACCACTATTGTCATATTATATCATGGTTGTTTTGATAACGTGTTGATGTTTGAGATGTCTTATTATTGCTTGCTAGCTCATTATGTCATTGATATGAGTTATTATTATTTTTAAGAGTTATTCTCGACATGGTTGGTTATAATGTTGGCTGAAAACCTAGGTGATGTTTAAGCTTATTTATGCAAACAAGAGTAAAACAGTTTGTAAAAGTTTTTTCTTCTCACTTTCCGTTTATCAACTGAATTGCTTGAGGACAAGCAAAGGTTTAAGCTTGGGGGAGTTGATACGTCTCCATCGTATCTACTTTTCCTAACGCGTTTTCTCTTGTTTTGGACTCTAATTTGCATGATTTGTATGAAACTAACCCCGGACTGACGTTGTTTTCAGCAGAACTACCATGGTGTTGTTTTTGTGCACAAATAAAAGTTCTCGAAATGGAATGAAACTTTGCGAGGATTTTTTATATACTAAAAGAAAAATACTGGAGCCAAGAACCACCGGAGGGGGCACCTGGGTGGGCACAACCCACCAGGGCCCCCCCCCCCTCCTAGCGCGCCCAGGTGGGTTGTACCCACCTGGTGGCCCCGCAAACGTTAACCCTGATACTATAAATTCACATTTGCGGAGAAACAAATCAGGGAGAAATAATTATCGCAGTCTACGAGACGGAGCAGCCGCCACCTCCTGTTCTTCCTCGGGAGGCCAGATCTGGAGTCCATTTGGGGCTCCAGAGAGGGGGATCTTCGTCCTTCG
>LR738711.1:332584795-332644816 GCA_902687465.1 Secale cereale | reverse complement strand
ACTGACGTTGTTTTCAGCAGAACTACCATGGTGTTGTTTTTGTGCACAAATAAAAGTTCTCGAAATGGAATGAAACTTTGCGAGGATTTTTTATATACTAAAAGAAAAATACTGGAGCCAAGAACCACCGGAGGGGGCACCTGGGTGGGCACAACCCACCAGGGCCCCCCCCCCCTCCTAGCGCGCCCAGGGGGGTTGTACCCACCTGGTGGCCCCGCAAACGTTAACCCTGATACTATAAATTCACATTTGCGGAGAAACAAATCAGGGAGAAATAATTATCGCAGTCTACGAGACGGAGCAGCCGCCACCTCCTGTTCTTCCTCGGGAGGCCAGATCTGGAGTCCATTTGGGGCTCCAGAGAGGGGGATCTTCGTCCTTCGTCATCACCAACCCTTCTCCATCGCCAATTCCATGATACTCCCCACCGGGAGTGAGTAATTCCTTCATAGGCTCGATGGGCGGTGAGGAGTTGGATGAGATTCATCATGTAATCTAGTTATTTTTTGTTAGGGCCGATCCCTAGTATCCACTATGTTCTGAGATTGATGTTCCTATGACTTTGCCATGCTTAATGCTTATCACTTTGGGCCCGGATGCCATGATTTCAGATATGAACCGTTTATGATATTATCATTATATTCATGTTTTAGAACCGATCTTGCAAGTTCTTTCCATGAGCACGTATGGCTATTTACGGAATACATGCCTACATTATATTTATGAAATCACATGATGAATATCATCCAACAAATTATTGATCCAATGCCTATGAATTCATCCTATATTGATCTTGCTAAGTTACTACTCTTATTGTTACTGTTGCACTTGTTACAAAACTACTGCTATCACTATTACCGTTACTATTGTTGCTGCCACTACTATCAAAACTATCATATTATTGTGCTACTGATTACTTTGCTGCACATAATTAATCTCCGGGTGTGGTTGAATCAACAACTCAGCTGCTAATACTTGCAAATATTCTTTGGCTCCCCTTGTGTCGAATCTATAAATTTGGGTTGAATACTCTACCATAGAAAAATTTTGCGATCCCCTATACTTGTCGGTTATCACGGACCACCCCCTCGAGCAGGGTCCATGGACCCCGAGAACGAGGCTTGTGATCCCACAGCAGAGGAGGTGCCGCTAGTCCTCGTTGCCGAGCCCCAGGCTCCAACTTGGGCAAGGCACATTGTCCACTTCCTCCAAACCAGAGAGCTTCTCGGCAACCAAGATGAAGCTGAAAAAGTGGCCCGGAGGGCCAGTATGTACCAGTTTGTCGATGACACTCTATACAGAAGGAGGCCCAACGGTGTGAAATTGAAGTGTGTTTGCCGGGAAGTAGGAACTGCTGGCTGAAATACACGAAGGCATGTGCGGCTCCCACGTTGGATCAAGGGCATTAGTTGGGAAAGCATTCCGGCAAGGATTCTATTGGCCCACAGCACTCCAAGATGCGGCCGAGCTCGTCACGAAATGTGTAGTCTGCCAGTTCCATTCCAAGAAAACCCACCTGCCTGCCCAAGCTCTGCAAACAATCCCTCTCTCATGGCCGTTTTCGGTCTGGGGGCTCGATATCCTCGGCATTTTCCCTCAAGTTGCCGGGGGCTTTGAATTCTTGTTCGTTGCCAATGACAAGTTTACAAAGTGGCCGGAAGTAGCTTTCGTGAGAAAGGTGACTGCTCATTCAGCTATCAAGTTCTTGAAAGATCTGGTGTGTCGTTTTGGAGTTCCGACAACGATCATTATCGACAATGGCACCCAGTTCACGAGTCGCGCCTTCATGCAATATGTTCATGCCCTCAGATGCAAGATCTCATTTGCCTCTGTGGCACACCCCCGGAGCAATGGACAAGCTGAGAGGGTGAACGTTGAAGTGCTGCATGGGCTTAAGACGAGAACTTTTGATACGCTGCAGAAGCATGGCAGGTGGTGGATCGAGGAGCTGCCGGTAGTTCTCTGGTCCCTCAGAATGACACCAAACTGAGCTACCGGACAGACTCCCTTCTCCCTGGTCTATGGGGCAGAAGCAGTTATTCCCACAGAACTCATTTACGGGTCACCACAAGTGCTTGCCTACGATGAAGTAGCACAAGTTCAGCATCGGTGTGACGATGATGTGCTACTCGAGGAGGACCATCTTCGGGCTGCTATGCGTGTTGCACGCTATCAGCAAGCCATGCGTCGCTATCATAGCCGCAGGTTTCATGCCCGGTGTTTTGTGGAAGGTGACCTTGTACTTAGGCGTGTTCAGTCCGCCAAGGGTACACACAAGTTATCACCGAAGTGGGAAGGCCCTTACCGGGTAGTATGAGCCACCAGACCTGGCGCAGTCCGTCTGGAGACCGGAGATGGCATTCAATTGCAAAACTCATGGAATATTGAGCATCTCCATAAGTTCTACCCGTAAGGCGCGGCTATTGGGCCCTGTGACGAGGTTACAGACCTAGGGTAGGGTCACAGGCCCGATCGAGGTACCCCACCCAAGGTCACTACCCTAGAAGATCAAAAGACAAGACCTATGACAGTGGAGACGGTCGACTGAGACAGTCCAAGGAGTCACTTCACTCGACTGACTCACGTACGCAAGACGACTCAACTCCACTCGACCGGACCACGCACTCGACCTCCGAAGGTCAAACTCCACTTGGAACAGCAGCGGTCATATATTTACTCGCTGTAGTAAACACCTTAATTATCCTTTACTGCACGCGTTACCAGTAACGCATGCCTTAATGTACATTGAACCATTAGTAACGTGGAGCATGGCTGGGGTCCTGACACACTATATAAGCCACCCCCTTCCTCCTGTACAAGGGTGCGCACCTCTGTAAACACGCATACACATACCAGTCGACCAAGCCTCCGGGCACCGAGACGTAGGGCTATTACTTCCTCCGAGAAGGACCTGAACTCGCTAACACCCTGTGTACAACTTCGCCATAGCTAGGGCCTTGCCTCTCCATTCGTACCCCCTACCCTTACTGTCAGACTTAGAACCACGACAGTTGGCGCCCACCGTGGGGCAAGGCGTCTTAGCGACATCTGGTGAAGTTGTGATCTCTTCTCCGACCACTTTCATCATGGTGTCAGGCGGCGGTTTGGCGTTGGGCCACGAGATCCGGCTCGGCGCGCTGATATTCATCGCCGACGACTCCGCTTGGCTCCAGGAAGCCCCTCTCGACGTCGGGGCTCTGCCCGCCCGGGGAACCGTGCACTTTCGCGCCGGCGCCGGCGGCGTACTCCTGCTGTAGCCATCGACTCGGTACTCATCATCCCCCATCTCCGCCGGCCGCCGCCGCAAACGATCCAGTCGTTCGCGGCTCCAGCGATGGGTGAAACACGCGGTGGCCCGCCAAACGGCCACCCCTCAAGTCGCGGCTATTGAGCCCGACGGTTACCTTTATGGGCCGGCCGACCAGTCGACCGGGCTCGAAGATTCCATTTCCGAGTGCGGGAGCAGCGATCCCACGGCGGAAATCCTCATGGTTGATTCGCGCCGCAACCCGCCGGGTTTTCCTCGTGGCGAGAACGGCGGCAGCGGCGGCGATCGAGCGCACGACAACGACGGTTACATCCCTCAACCCCTCACCTCCGAGCAAAGGGCTGAGCTTTGTCGCCGCAACGGAGATGCACTCTTCACTCCCATCGTGGGAGATTCCCCAGAGGCTCTGGCCCTCGAAGCCACACGCTTGGCCACCTTGGTCGAGCGCGCGCGCTTGGAAAACATCCAATGCTCACTCGACGAACAGGCCCGCCGACTGGTCCCCGAGTCCAGTCGACGGCCGCGGCAATCGCGTCAGCGCGAGACTCAGGTGTTCCTCACACCAGTCCAAAACCTCGAGGCCGGGCTCGTATCGCGGAGTCGATTCAACCCTCCCAGTCGGAAGCTGGGAGAGGTCTTCAGCAGATCCGAGCTCTGCTCCAAACGGCTGAAGAGCAAAACGCGGTTGTTTCTCACTCGCGCAACAGGATTCACAGCAGATCGGTGGCTGCAGACACCGTATGGTCGGCCCACAGTCCAAGATCGCCACCGAGGCATGAGGAACGTGGCCCGCGGCAAGACCGGCATCTGGGTCGGAACGACGATCCACTCGACCGTCGACACGGACGCTACGACCGCCGTCGAGCGCCTACCCCTCCTCCGGGAAGTGGGTCACACTCGCCCCAGCGGCACGTGGGCAGGCGCCTGCGAGATGACGAGCGGAGGATTTCCCCTGATCCCCGGCGGCCAGGTTTCGATGCGAGGTATATCCTTGTGCAACGTTGAGTCGACCGTAACCGGGCATCCAGAGACGAGCGAGGCGGAGACATACCAAGCGGCAGCCGAGCGCCGGCCTCTGGGCCTGAATGTTTCTGTAGTGCTATCAGAGCCGCATAGATCCCCCCAAACTTCAGGTTGGCAGCGGGAGTAAGCATGTTCACCGGTGAGTCGAAGCCGGACACTTGGCTGGAAGACTACCGAGTGGCCGTGCAGATCGGAGGCGGTAACGACGACGTGGCCATGAAGCACATCCCCCTGATGCTGGGAGGCTCCGCTCGTGCGTGGCTCAATCAGTTGGCCCCCAGGAGTATTTATAGTTGGGAAGAGCTCGCTCGGGTTTTCGTTCGGACCTTCGAAGGCACCTGCAAGCGACCTGCTGGACTCGCGGAGCTTCAGCACTTCACACAGAAGCCGAGTGAAACTTTGAGGGACTACATTCAGCGATGGACCACTTTGCATCACACAGTGGAAAACGTGTCTGAGCACCAGGCGGTGTGCGCTTTCAAGGAGGGCGTGCGTAACCGAGAGTTAAATCTAAAGTTTGGCCGAACAGGCGACATGTCCCTATCGCGAATGATGGAGATTGCCAGTCGGTATGCCAACGGTGAGGAGGCCGATCGGCTCCGCAGCGGCAAGAAACCAGTCGGGCAGGACGACCAGAATCACAATCGGAAGAACAAGCGCAAGGCCGACCCAGCCGCTCAGGGAGAGGCTGCGGTGGTTAATCAAGGAATGGGCAAAGGGAAGCCAAAAGGCTCCTGGGCCCCCAAGAAAGGAAAGGGTCAGGTTGGAGATGATATGCTCGACCAGCCGTGCCCCATACACACGAAGAAAGATGAAGAGGGAAACTTGGTGTATCCCAAGCACACCACTCGACAGTGTCGGCTCTTGATCCAGAGTTTCCAGAAAGATCAGTCGACAGAGAAAGAGAAGGAATCAGAAGAGTCCGATGACAAGGAAGGGGACGGAGGATACCCCCGTATCAACTCCACTTTGGTAATTTTCGCGAACGTCGAGAGCAAAAGTCGACTGAAAATCATCAACAGAGAAGTGAACATGGTTGCCCCGGCACCCCCCACGTTCTTGAAATGGTCGAAGACCCCCATCACATTTGACCAGTCCGATCACCCAGCACACATTGCCACCCCTGGGCGGCAGGCGCTGGTGGTCGACCCAGTTATCGAAGGCACGCGCCTGACCAGAGTTCTGATGGATGGGGGCAGTGGCTTGAATATCTTGTATGCAGCAACCCTCCGGGATATGGGCATTCCAATGTCCAAGCTGAGGGAAAGTAACATGAGGTTCCACGGGGTAATCCCCGGGAAGAAAGCCGACTCACTTGGCCAGATCTCACTCGACGTAGTCTTTGGTGAGTCCAAGAACTACCGAAAGGAGAAGCTGACGTTCGAAGTGGTGGACTTCAACAGCGCCTATCACGCCATCCTGGGTAGGCCCGCCTACGCCAGGTTCATGGCTCGACCATGTTACGTCTACCTCAAGCTGAAGATGCCGGGGCCCAACGGCGTCATAACCGTCACTGGGTGTCGGGACCCCGATCCTAAATCACACTGATCTAGCATGTAACACACCATATCACTTTGCGGCCTCACGCACGGTATCCCCACGGGTGCCACCTTACCTGGCCCGGGACCGTTTGCGCATTTCGGCTCACGTATATGATAGTGTCGCTAGCATCCATATGACAGAGAACCCGGGCCAACATGACCAGTTATAAACCAAAAGTGTTACTAAATTACAGAGACAGGCATTCATGACCCAGCAACGAACGTGTCGGTCATCAACGTATGAACCCAAGTCGTAGCAAGCTACAAGGACTTAAAGGAACAACGCGTGACATTTCCCCTAAGGGACAGACACAGGAACGAAGAAGGACACATGCCGGTCGGCCTAAGTGATCCGGAGCAGTAGCAAGCTACCAGGGCTCAGTGGAAGCACTAGGAGACATTTCCCTGTAAGATAGGCTACCAAGGGTAAACAACTAGGTGTCGTATCCCACACATACCAAGCATTTCAATAACATACACACAATATGTTCCATATGTGCAAATACAACATGGCATCACAACAAAACTCTAATAAACAAAGTATTTATTCATTAGGCTCCGAGGAGCCAAATATTACAAACATGGGTCTCATAACCCAACATTCAGAGCATACAAGCAGCAAGCAGAAGCACAACATGTCTGAGTACAGACATTGTGATGGCCTGGCTTATTAGGGATGATAGACTACTCATATCAATAAGGAATTCCTTCTTTTCTGGGAGACCATTCGGATAGAACTCCAAAGTTAAGTGTGCTCAGCTTGGAGTAGTTTCAGGATGGGTGACCGACCGGGAAGTTGCTCCCGGGTGCACACGAGTGAGGACAAAGTGCGCAGAAGAGACTAGTATTGATATGTGAGGCCAGTCTAGATCCCGCCAGGAGTAACGACCACCGATGGGTGTGTTCGGGGCGTTACAAGTTGGTATCAGAGCCGACCCTCACGGTTACACGGATGTTTGCGGACAGTTTGCGGTCATGTTGTGCATGACGTTTGTGACCCATCGTGGCACACGACATGTCACATGTGCTGTCCTGGAAGCACAGACGGTTGTGCCAAGAGGGAACGTTCCTGTGGTCCGACGAGGACGTCGGTTCCTCTGAGTGAGGGTGTATGTGATGGCCTGGCTTATTAGGGATGATAGACTACTCATATCAATAAGGAATTCCTTCTTTTCTGGGAGCCCATTCGGATAGAACTCCAAAGTTAAGCGTGCTCAGCTTGGAGTAGTTTCAGGATGAGTGACCGACCGGGAAGTTGCTCCCGGGTGCACACGAGTGAGGACAAAGTGCGCAGAAGAGACTAGTATTGATATGTGAGGCTAGTCTAGATCCCGCCAGGAGTAACGACCACCGGCGGGTGTGTCCGGGGCGTTACAGACATCTACAAATGAAAAAGGCTGAAGAGCCTGACTATCTACAACACTCGTCCAAGAACGTAGCTGAGGTACAAGCTACTTGTTGAAGTCCAAGCGGAACTACTAGTGAGACATCAATCTCATCTGCAAAACATAAATTAAGCAAACATGAGTACAAAGGTACTCAGCAAGACTTACATCAGATCCTATCATACATGAACTTGTATCAAAAGGGCAAGTGGGGTTTAGTTGCAGCAAGCCAGCTTTGACTCAGTGGCTATCCTATTCTACGATTGGTGGTAACTCTTTTGAGGTGGTGCACACGAGTCCACTAAGCACCACACAATACACCACTATGGATTCATCCCCGTTTCCCTACGAGAAGGCCATGTATAGCACTCACACTTGTCTTGAGTATTTTAGATTATCCACTTCAAGTTGTCTATGTACCACGTAAGCATCCAAGAAGTCCATAACCGTGGACCCGGCTATTCGAATAGATCATGTTAACCCTGCAGGGGTGTACTTCTTCACACACGCTCTCGCCACTTACCGCCATGTACATCTCGTGTATCTCGGCAACCTTCAAGCGGAAGCCTGGCGAGGGTGTCGGCCACGACCTGACTAACCACACAAGACTCTAGTGTAGGTTTATCGCCTATTCGGGTTCCATCCGTAAGGAGATCCGGCCGGGGTGTCGCTCACGGCCCCAAATGATGTGCGCAGGGTTCCCAAGCCCACCTCGCCGAGTGGATCTACGCTTGGTACACCGTGCCACGGTGCCTAGTCTGTCCCAAGCCCACTGGCCGAGTGCCACTTGGTAGACTACTAACACTACCTACAAACACCAGAAACTAATTGCAACTCCTGGACAGAGACCAAGTCGGTTAATAAGTCGAGAGGGGCACTTAAGCATTCCAATGCGTGGTAGTAGCTGGTCATTGGACAACATACACAGAACTCAGTTCTTAGGGACCGTTCCAGTGAAACAACCCACCATGTACTCCTACATGGCCTCTCACCATTACCTTTACCAAATCGTGTTCAAATACTTAACCCTCAGCATCAGAACATATCATTGCACTCCAATTCATTCCCGATGAATCAGACCTGACACACTCTAAGCAATAGCAAGCAAGGCATGGTAAGATCACAACATGGTTTCAATCAACTCCTACACATGCTAGTGGGTTTCAACTATTTACTGTGGAATGACAGGTCATGCAGAGGAATGGGTTCAACTACCGCAGCATAAAGTAGCAGTTGAAGTCGTTGTTGTCCTAATGCAATAACAGGGAGCAGGAGCGAGAGAGGGGTTGTATCGGAATGAACAAGGGGGTTTGTTTGCCTGGTAAAACAACGTGCAGAGCACTGCTCCTCTGACAGGTACTCTGGATCGGTCTCCGGAGCTGGACCTATCGAGAAGAACGGTGCCGACAATCAAACACAAGTATATGCAACAGTATGATGCATGAATATGGCATGAAGTTATGATGTTGTTTGAGCTAATGCAACTAGCATTTTATTTGGTTGAATTCCATTTGAACCAAGGGTTCAAATGCAACTCTAGGAATAAGCATTTTTGAAATGCCATTTATGTGTTTTCATATAAACAGTAGGTATAACTTCATTTTTCATGCATGAAAATGGTACAGATGGATAGATTGAATTTTTCTGATAATTTTTCATATATAAATTATTTCATTTTGAGCTACAGTTGAATTTCTGTGATTTTTTGAAGTTTAAACAATTTTCTGAAATAAATAAATCATTTAAGATTTATTTAAATACCAGAATTGGAATACTGCGTCAGCATGACCCAAGCATGACGTCAGCAGGTCAAAGGGCTGGTCCAGAGTCAAACCTGACAGTGGGGTCCACTGGTCAGTGACTCAGTTAATTAACTGAGTTAATTAACACTAAACTAATCCTAACAGAAAGTCAGCACGGCAGGGCCCACATGTCAGTGGCTAATCTGATTAACCAAAATTACTTAATTAAACTAAATAGTCAACTAACTGAAGGGGTGGGGCCCACCTGTCATTGACCCAGGGGGTCAAATCCTGGTCAAACCCCAGCTAACACGCTGGCGTTTAGCCGCCGGCGGCAGCAAACGCGGCGGAGGGCGTCGGGATTTCCATTCCGGGGGTCTTTTGCGCAGCGGAGACCACGGGCGAGGAGCTGGAGCTCGTCCGCGTCCATTCCAACAAGCAGCAGCAGCTAGGGAGGCCGGAGCTCGCCGGAAACGAGCTCGTGGCGGCGCCGGAGTTCGGGCCTCGTCGGAAATGGCGCTTCAGGGCACGGGGAGGCTAACGGAGGGGTGCTACGGGCTCCTGGCAGTGTGGCAAATGCAGTGACACGCCAAGTTGCGAGCCACGGTGGCTCTGGCCACGGCGGAGAGGAGACACGGCGGCGCAACTGCTCGGGTCCGGTGGGTGGCATGGCTACGGCGTAAGAACAGCGAAACGGAGGGCAGGGTTCGAGGGAGAAGCTCACGGCGATCGCAGCAGTGCAGGCGGAGGGCTCGGAGGAGGGCCGGAGCGAGCAGGGCGGCGGAGGGGATCTCCGGCGGCCGGCGATGAAGAAGATGGCGGTGGCAGCTCCTCAAGGAGTCCGGCGAGTGTGACTCGTCGAAGAGGTCGGGGGTGAGGTGGCGGACCTCTCGGTCACCTTGGCTGGGCGTGGGGTGGCCTGTGGCCACGGCAGCGGCGAGCGACGACGACGGCGGCGTTCGGGGGTGCGAGGAAGAGCAAGGGAGAGGAGGGGAGAGGCGATGGGAGAGAGCCAGAGGGGTCTGGGAGGTGCGTGGCAACCGCCAGAGCTTCCAGGCGGCGAGGGGGAGGGGCAGGCAGGCAGGAGGCGTGGCGGCCATGCGCGAGAGTGGCTGACGTGTGCCCTTGCCTCCTGTCATCGCCAGGAGGACGACGACTGGCAGCTGGGCCGGCCCAGTGCCAGGCCAGCAAGTGGCCTAGGTAAAACTCTAACCCTTTTATTTTTTTTCTTTTCTATTTTTCTGACATTTGTTTTGATTTAGTTTCTAAACTAAATCAATTATTTTCTTCTCACATTTTTATTTTGCAGGGACCTAGGAATTAATCCAAGCCCCTCAAAATAAAGAATCAGAATTTTGGACATATATAAAATATACAATAATATATATCCAAGCAAATAACTATTGCATTAATTCCAAATGCCCAAAATAAATACTTATGAGCTCCTAATAATATTGGTTTGATTTTTATCCCTAACCAATATTTTTATAGGGCCACATGAACATTTTCTTGGACCCTTTTGGAGCAATTTTTATTTGGGTCATTTTCAAAAAGGGTTTCTGAGGGTTTCACAAGTCCTCAATTCAATTTCATTTGAAATTTAAACATGATGCAAACAACAAGGCTAACCTAGTGCATACCAGAACTAGGGTTGTGACAACTCGCCTCCACTCGAAAGAATCTCGTCCCGAGATTCTGGAGTAGGCGGAAAGAAGGTGGGGTACTCCAGTCGTAGACGATCTTCTCGCTCCCAAGTAGCTTCTCTCTCGGAATGATGAGACCACTGAACCTTGAGAAACTTGATGTTATGACGTCGAGTGACACGCTCTGCTTGATCCAGAATGCAAACGTGATACTCTCGATATGTGAGGTTATCTTGGAGATCAAGCGTTTCGTGGTCCACTCCGCGGATGGGATCCGAGAAGCAACGCCTGAGTTGAGAGACGTGGAAGACATCATGAACTCGAGAAAGATGTGGGGGTAGTTCCAATTGGTAGGCAACCTCTCCTCGTTTAGCGAGAATGCGAAAAGGACCAATGTAACGAGGAGCCAACTTGCCCTTGATACCGAAACGATGGGTACCCTTCAAAGGAGTAACCCGAAGATAAGCTTTGTCACCAACCTCATAAGCCACTTCCTTATGATGACGATCATA
Source organism: Secale cereale (assembly GCA_902687465.1). Classification (NCBI taxonomy): domain Eukaryota; kingdom Viridiplantae; phylum Streptophyta; class Magnoliopsida; order Poales; family Poaceae; genus Secale; species Secale cereale. The sequence continues at coordinate 332,633,702 of LR738711.1, read as the reverse complement.
CTGGCTCTTTTGACGAGACTGGGCTGTTTTCAAATTATCACGAATGATGCGAACTTGCTCTTCTGCTTCCTGGATCATATCCGGTCCAAAGAATTGTCTTTCACCGGTTTCTGGCCAGTTCAAAGGTGTTCGTCATCTTCGTCCATAGAGTATCTCAAAAGGAGCTTGCTTGAGACTGGATTGATAGGTATTGTTATAAGCAAACTCGGCGAAAGGAAGACATTTCTCCCAATCCATACCGAATGAGATAACGCAGGCTCTAAGCATGTCTTCAAGAATTTGGTTAACCCGTTCCACTTGACCACTTGACTGAGGGTGGAAAGCGGTGCTGAAAGAAAGATGGGTGCCCATGGAAGTCTGGAAACTCTCCCAGAAATGAGAAGTGAAAAGACTACCACGGTCTGAATTGATCTCTAGTGGAACACCATGAAGTGACACTATTCGAGAAATATACAAGTCAGCAAGCTGACTAGCAGTGATACTCTCTCGAACAGGTAGGAAGTGAGCCACTTTGGAGAGACGATCAATGACTACGAAGATAGCATTATTCCCTCTCTTGGTCCTGGGAAAACCGGTGATGAAGTCCATATCAACTTTATCCAATTTCCACTCAGGAATAGCTAGAGGCTGAAGGGTGCCAGCAGGTCTTTGATGTTCTGCCTTAACGCGACGACAAACGTCACATTTAGCAATGAACTCAGCAATTTCTCTCTTCATCCTAGTCCACCAGAACCTCTGGCGTAGATCCTGATACATCTTAGTACTCCCGGGATGAATCGTGAGAGGAGATTCATGAGCCTCTTTAAGAATCAATTGCCGAAGATGTTGCTTCTTGGGAACCACCAGCCGGTTTTTGAAGAGAACAACACCTCGGTCATCTATGGAGAAACTACCAGCAATACCCTTGGAAATGTTTCTCTTGATGCGGATAACACCCCTATCAAACTTTTGGTCAGAAATGATCTGATCCTCAAGGGTAGGTTTCGCCACCAAGGTAGAAAGGAATCCGTGAGGAGCGATGTAAAGGATAAGCTTACATAATTCCTCATGGAGAAGTGGTTGGCCCTGCTGCAACATGAGATTGTTGCAATAGGATTTACGACTTAGCGCATCAGCCATGACGTTTCCCTTGCCTAGGGTGTAGGTAATTCCTAAGTCGTAGTCTGAGATCAACTCCAACCAACGTCTTTGCCTAAGGTTCAAATCTGGTTGGGTGAAGATATACTTGAGACTCTGGTGATCGGTGTAGATCTCGCAACGATTACCAAGGAGGTAATGTCGCCAGGTCTTAAGTGCATAGACTACGGCTGCAAGTTCTAGATCATGTGTAGGATAGTTCTCCTCATTTGGATGCAACTGTCGAGATGCATAGGCAATCACATGACGATCCTGCATAAGAATGCAACCTAGTCCCTGTCGTGAGGCATCATAGTAGATAACAAAGTCCTTAGTGAAATCCGGGGGCACAAGTATGGGAGCAGAAGTCAGGCGTCTTTTCAATTCCTGAAAACTGTGCTCACACTGTGGGGACCACTCAAACTTTTTATCTTTCTTGAGAAGTTCCGTGAGAGGTTTGGCCACTTTAGAGAAGTTCTCAACAAAGAGGCGACAATAACTGGCTAGACCAAGGAAACTCCTAACTTGTTTAACTGTTTCAGGTGGAGTCCAATCAAGAACGGCCTGAACTCTCTCGGGGTTGACAGCAATGCCCTTACCAGAGATTACATGGCCGAGATAGGTCACTTCTGGCAACCAAAATTCGCACTTGGAGAACTTGGCATAAAGGCGGTGCTCTCTGAGTTTTTCTAGACAAAGTCTAAGATGTTCGGCACGCTCTTCCTCGTTCTTCGAGTAAATAAGAATATCATCGAGATAAACCACGACGAACTTATCTAAATACTCCATGAAGATCGAGTTCATCAAGCGGGAGAAAGTGGCTGGAGCATTTGTTAGACCGAAGGACATGACGGTGTACTCGTACTGACCATAACGAGTGACGAAAGCTGTCTTGGGGATGTCCCCATTTCTAATCTTGATTTGATGGTATCCTAACCTCAAATCCATCTTGGAGAAGACTGAGGATCCAGCGAGCTTATCATACAGGTCATTGATCCTGGGAAGCGGATACTTGTTCTTTATCGTGACCAAATTAACGGGACGATAACCTACGACCATCCGATCTGTACCATCCTTCTTCTTGACGAAGAGGACGGGGCAAGCCCAGGGAGAAGAACTAGGACGGATGAAACCCTTTTGCAAGGACTCATCAAGTTGTTTCTTAAGCTCAGCTAGTTCTAAGGGTGCCATCTTATAAGGTCTCCTAGAGATTGGAGCGGTTCCTGGGATAAGCTCTATAACAAACTCTACATCTCGGTCGAGTGGAACACCTGGCAGTTCCTCTGGAAAGACATCCGGAAAGTCACGGACTACCGGAACATCTTCAAGATCTAGAAGAGGGCTGGCATTAAGAGAATAGAGTTGACGCTTTGCAACTCTAGTGGTGACAGTGACTATCTTACAAGATGGATGTGTAAGCTGAACAGACCTAGTGAAGCAATCAATCTTGGCATGATGAGCTGTCATCCAGTCCATACCCAAGATGATATTAATATCTGAAGACTTGAGGGCTACAAGTGATGCAAGGAACACAAGTCTGTCAACAAGGATTTCATTACCATGGCTTACACTAGAAGTTTTCCATTTGGAACCAGGAGTTTGAATGAGTAGTGGGGAGGGCATATCACAAAATGACATGTCGTGCAAGCGGGCATAACTTTTGGAAATGAAAGAATGAGAAATTCCAGTATCTAATAGAACCGATGCCGGATGACAATTAACAAGGAGTGTTCCAAGAAAGACATCTGGATCATCATGAGCGTTTTGGGCTGAGACGTGATGCACACGTCCATGTTCGGTGGGAGCTGACTTAACAATGATCATCTTGCGTGATGATTTATCACATCTAACAGATTTCTCGGACTGGGATGGAGCAACACGGGTCTGAGTGCAAATACGGGCAATGTGTCCCGGTTCTCCGCACTTGTAGCAAATCCTGGAGGTAGGACGTGGACCCGCATTGGCAAACGGTCCAGCAATAGACCTGGGTGGAGCATACTGCTGAACTGGAAGAGGTACCACACAAGATGGCCTCGGTGTACAACTGGGTGGAAGAACAGAGTTCGGAACCCAAATCCGGCGCTTCTGAGAACTAGAACCGGAGGAAGATCCCAAATCATGGATGTGCTTACGAGACTCATCGTAAGTGAGCTGAGCTGTCTCTGCATTGATGGCCTTGTTCACAAGAGCCTGGAATGTGTTGCAATGATGCAAGTGGAGATCACGACGCAGTTTGGGGTTGAGACCCTTCCGGAACCTAGCCTGCTTCTTGGCGTCCATGGACACTTCCTCTGTAGCATAGCGGGCGAGGTTCTCAAACTCTCTACTATAAGCATCAACAGCCATCTTAGCATGTGTAAGACTACAGAACTCTTCTCTCTTACGATCGATAAGGGCTTGGGGTATATGATGTTCACGAAAAGCCTCGGTGAAATCTCTCCAGGTAGGAATCTGGCCAGCTGGAATCATGGCCTCATAGTTCTGCCACCAAAGACTAGCAGGACCTTCCAGGTGATAAGTGGCATAGATGACCTTGTCATCTTCAGCTATGTTCGCAGATCACAGCTTGTGAGTGATACTACGGAGCTAGTCATCTGCATCGAGTGGCTCAATGGGATGATGGAAGGTGGGTGGTTTCAGACAAATGAAGTCGTGGATGGTTGCTGATTCCTTGCACTGATGTGCGGTGTTCTCCTCAATACGTGCCAACAAGCGGTTAGACTCACGCTTGTTTCTCTCCATCTCTAAGATTAACTCTGCCAACGAAGGCTGGTCGGGAGGATCCTCCTCATCCCTACCACCTCCGTGGTTCTGTCTACGAGCAGCTGAGCTTCACTTAACTGAAGACATCCTGAGAAGCAAACCCGAAGACGGAAACATCAACAACTATAGGATGCATAAGGTAGAACAAGAAATTAGTATCTCCCGAACAACTAAGATAATTCCGGCAGCATAACGGTAGTAAAATGCTCAGAATGAGACATCCTGCTAACAAAGGGTAGTTCAACATCTCAACATCATCACTCAAGGTTCTGTGATAGTACTAAAACAACTTCACCGGAAGAACTTGAAACAAGAATAGGACTCTGATCAACCAATCCTAAGGAACTATGGAGTACTAACTCGTGATCCTGATAGACGGAAGAGAAAGCCTAGTTCCTTAACCCCGTAGGAAAGGTAGGATGACTCAGATCAGAAGACATGAGGTATAAGGAATAAAAGAGCCTTACGTTCCCTTCCACAATCAATTCCCTTATATAACTAAAGAATTTCTAGACTCAACTTCGACCATTTTGGCTTGGTAATCCTACAGGCAGTCAGGATCTGATACCAACGCTGTCGGGACCCCGATCCTAAATCACACCGATCTAGCATGTAACACACCATATCACTTTGCGGCCTCACGCACGGTATCCCCACGGGTGCCACCTTACCTGGCCCGGGACCGTTTGCGCATTTTGGCTCACATATATGATAGTGTCGCTTGCATCCATATGACAGAGAACCCGGGCCGACATGACCAGTTATAAACCAAAAGTGGCACTAAATTACAGAGACAGGCATTCATGACCCAGCAACGAACGTGTCGGTCATCAACGTATGAACCAGAGTCGTAGCAAGCTACAAGGACTTAAAGGAACAACGCATGACATTTCCCCTAAGGGACAGACACAGGAACGAAGAAGGACACATGCCGGTCAGCCTAAGTGATCCGGAGCAGTAGCAAGCTACCAAGGCTCAGTGGAAGCACTAGGAGACATTTCCCTGTAAGATAGGCTACCAAGGGTAAATAACTAGGTGTTGGATCCCACACATACCAAGCATTTCAATAACATACACACAATATGCTCAATATGTGCAAATACAACATGGCATCACAACAAGACTCTAATAAACAAAGTATTTATTCATTAGGCTCCGAGGAGCCAAATATTACAAACATGGGTCTCATAACCCAACATTCAGAGCATACAAGCAGCAAGCGGAAGCACAACATGTCTGAGTACAGACATCTACAAATGAAAAAGGCTGAAGAGCCTGACTATCTACAACACTCGTCCAAGAACGTAGCTGAGGTACAAGCTACTTGTCGAAGTCCAAGCGGAACTACTAGTGAGACATCAATCTCATCTGCAAAACATAAATTAAGCAAACATGAGTACAAAGGTACTCAGCAAGACTTACATCAGATACTATCATACATGCACTTGTATCAAAAGGGCAAGTGGGGTTTAGTTGCAGCAATCCAACTTTGACTCAGTGGCTATCATATTCTACGATTGCAGGTAACTCTTTTGAGGTGGCGCACACGAGTCCACTAAGCACCACACAATACACGACTATGGATTCATCCCCGTCTCCCTACGAGAAGGCCATCCATAGCACTCACACTTGTCTTGAGTATTTTAGAGTATCCACTTCAAGTTGTCTATGTACCACGTAAGCATCCAAGAAGTCCATAACCGTGGACCCGGCTATTCGAATAGATCATGTTAACCCTGCAGGGGTGTACTTCTTCACACACGCTCTCGCCACTTACCGCCATGTACATCTCGTGTATCTCGGCAACCTTCAAGCGGAAGCCTGGCGAGGGTGTCGGCCACGACCTGACTAACCACACAAGACTCGAGTCCAGGTTTATCGCCTATTCGGGTTCCATCCGTAAGGAGATCCGGCCGGGGTGTCGGTCACGGCCCCAAATGATGTGCGCAGGGTTCCCAGGCCCACCTCGCCGAGTGGATCTACGCTTGGTACACCGTGCCACGGTGCCTAGTCTATCCCAAGCCCACTGGCCGAGTGCCACTTGGTAGACTACTAACACTACCTACAAACACCAGAAACTAATTGCAACTCCTAGACAGAGACCAAGTCGGTTAATAAGTCGAGAGGGGCACTTAAGCATTCCAATGCGTGGTAGTAGCTGGTCATTGGACAACATACACAGAACTCAGTTCTTAGGGACGGTTCCAGTGAGACAACCCACCATGTACTCCTACATGGCCTCTCACCATTACCTTTACCAAATCGTGTTCAAACACTTAACCCTCAGCATCAGAACATATCATTGCACTCCAATTCATTCCCGATGAATCAGACCTGACACACTCTAAGCAATAGCAAGCAAGGCATGGTAAGATCACAACATGGTTTCAATCAACTCCTACACATGCTAGTGGGTTTAAACTATTTACTGTGGAATGACAGGTCATGCAGAGGAATGGGTTCAACTACCGCAGCATAAAGTAGTAGTTGAAGTCGTTGTTGTCCTAATGCAATAACAGGGAGCAGGAGCGAGAGAGGGGTTGTATCGGAATGAACAAGGGGGTTTGCTTGCCTGGTAAAAGAACGTGCAGAGCACAGCTCCTCTGACAGGTACTCTGGATCGGTCTCCGGAGCTGGACCTATCGAGAAGAACGGTGCCGACAATCAAACACAAGTATATGCAACAATATGATGCATGAATATGGCATGAAGTTATGATGTTGTTTGAGCTAATGCAACTAGCATTTTATTTGGTTGAATTCCATTTGAACCAAGGGTTCAAATGCAACTCTAGGAATAAGCATTTTTTTTAAATGTCATTTATGTGTTTTCATATAAACAGTAGGTATAACTTCATTTGTCATGCGTGAAAATGGTACAGATGGATAGATTGAATTTTTCTGATAATTTTTCATATATAAAGTATTTCATTCTGAGCTACAGTTGAATTTATGTGATTTTTTGAAGTTTAAACAATTTTCTGAAATAAATAAATCATTTAAAATTTATTTAAATACCAGAATTGGAATACTGCGTCAGCATGACCCAAGCATGACGTCAGCAGGTCAAAGGGCTGGTCCAGAGTCAAACCTGACAGTGGGGTCCACTGGTCAGTGACTCAGTTAATTAACTGAGTTAATTAACACTAAACTAATCCTAACAGAAAGTCAGCAGGGCAGGGCCCACATGTTAGTGGCTAATCTGATTAACCAAAATTACTTAATTAAACTAAGCAGTCAACTAACTGAAGGGGTGGGGCCCGCCTGTCATTGACCCAGGGGGTCAAATCCTGGTCAAACCCCAGCTAACACGCCGGCGTTTAGCCGCCGGCGGCAGCAAACGCGGCGGAGGGCTTCGGGATTTCCATTTCGGGGGTCTTTTGCGCAGCGGAGACCACGGGCGAGGAGCTGGAGCTCGTCCGCGTCCATTCCAACAAGCAGCAGCAGCTAGGGCGGCCGGAGCTCACCGGAAACGAGCTCGCGGCGGCGCCGAAGTTCGGGCCTCGTCGGAAATGGCGCTTCAAGGCACGGGGAGGCTAACGGAGGGGTGCTACGGGCTCCTGGCAGTGTGGCAAATGTAGTGACACACCAAGTTGCGAGCCACGGTGGCTCTGGCCACGGCGAAGAGGAGACACGGCGGCGCAACTGCTCGGGTCCGGTGGGTGGCATGGCTACGGCGTAAGAACGGCAAAACGGAGGGCAGGGTTCAAGGGAGAAGCTCACGGCGATCGCAGCGGTGCGGGCGGAGGGCTCGGAGGAGGACCGGAGCGAGCAGGGCGGCGGAGGGGATCTCCGGCGGCCGGCGATGAAGAAGATGGCGGTGGCAGCTCCTCAGGGCGTCCGGCGACGTGTGACTCGTCGGAGAGGTCGGGGATGAGGTGGCGGAGCTCTCGGGAACCTTGGCTGGGCGTGGGGTGGCTGTGGCCACGGCAGCGGCGAGCGACGGCGACGGCGGCGTTCGGGGGTGCGAGGAAGAGCAAGGAAGAGGAGGGGAGAGGCGACGGGTGTGACGCCCGAAGACCGACGTCCCAGAAGATTCCAGAAGATTCCAGATGTTCTGGGTTCTCCCGTGTGTTTCATTGTGCTTGTGTTATTTATTTTTCGCATTGCATCATGTCATCATGCCATCATGTCATAGTTATCTTTGCATCTCAACCTTAAATAAATTGTGTGGACCTTCGGTCCATTTAAATCGAGGGAGGAATGACTTCTCTTTAAAACATATACTCCCAATATTTTAGGGAGCTATTATAATAATATTCCGTTGCTTCGGAATAACCCAACACACTTGCAATATTCTGAGGCCTATTCCATCTCAAGTCTGACTTCAAAACCTTTGCCAACAACTCATATCTCTTTTTTCGAGGTTCCTCCAAAAATGTGAACATTTTTGGACACTTCAAAATCTAGCATTGTTCAAACCTTTTGAATTAAATTCAAAGGAGTTTGAATTTAATGTTTCATTCATGCCCACTTATATTTTCTGGGGTCAAACTCATTTTTGTGAGTCCAGGAAATTTTACCCTATGCCCGTATTCCTCCTCTATCCTCTCCTTTTGCCTTTCTCTTTCTTTTATAAAAAAACAGCGGACCTTTTTATTTTATTTTTCAACCTCCCTTCCCTCCTGGCCTTTTTCTCTCTCCCAGCCTTAGCCGGCCCAAGGCCCAGCCGGCCGAACCCTAGCACGCGCTGCTCCTTTCGTTCCCCGACCCCTCGCTCCTTCTTTCCCCCCGAGCGCCGTCAGCACCTCGCTCTCCCTCGCATCGGTCCCCCTCGTTCTCCCCTGGACGCCCGCTCCCTCTCTCCATCTCCCGTTCCCCGATCCCCCCGATCTCCTCTCTCCAACTCCCTCTCCCCGTCCCTCCAGTGCCACCTAGGCCTCTTCATCGCCCTCAGGCCCTCCTCCAGCGCCGCGCCTGGGCCGTCCCTCTGCCTCGCCGAGTTCGGGCGCCGCCGTCGCCGCCGGGCGTCCGTCCAGGGCCGCCGCCCCGTGCGCCTCCGCCCGCGGCCTTCCTCCTCCAGCGTTTCCCCTCGAGCACCTCCGCGCCAGGAGCCCCAGCACCGAGCGCGCGGCCGGAGCTCGCCTGGCTCGAGCAGCTACCTGGTGCCCTGGACCCCCCTGTCTTCCGCCATGGAGGGCCGCCCCAAGCCGCGCCCCATGCTGCTCACTCTTCACCAGCGCGCCCTTCTCCTCGAAGCCGCGCCTTCGTCCTCCTTCGCGCCGGCGTCGGTCCAAGCAGCCCCCGCACCTTCGTCGCCATGGCCTCGTCGCCTCCAGCAGCCTCATCGCCATGTCGCTGCCGTGGCCTCGTAACCTCATGCTACCGCCTTTTGTTTGCCCTTGTTGCGGCTTTTGGTACCTCAAGTCCGGCAAGATCGACGAGACCAAGACCGTGCCGTGTTGTTTTGTTGCTGCGGTTGTATTTTTCTGCAAGTCCAAGTACCCCTTCCAGTCGCCGACGATCGTCAAGTTCGACTACAAGAACCAAGTACCACTACGTCACAAGAACCAAGACCGACCCCGACAAGTACCACGACGACCCGAACATCTACAAAAATGAGCTCGTGAACAACTACCGTCGCCGAGACCCCAAGTACCTCTACCGACGACTTGAACGACTACGAACGGGAGCAACTACACATGGCGATGCGACAAGTACCTCTTCGGAAACGAGAACAACTACTTCCACTACGTGCGAGTACAACTACCGTCGCCAAAGAACCGAGTACCCCTACCGTCGCCGTGTACCACTACTTCCTCGATGACCGTGTACAACTACTTCCACTACCGCCACGTGAACGCCAAGTACCTCTACCGATGGCGAGAATGACTACTTCCCTCTACGAACGTGTACCACTACTTCCACTCCGTCCCTCGACGACTCGAACCCCTTCGAGAATGATTTCCCGAAGGTATAACCCCGTGACGATGGCCGTGGATGAATGCATGTGTTTTATGAAATGTTTGCTCTTGTGTGCACCGTGTCGTTTCATCTTTTGTCGTGCTCCTCGGTTGCCTCGTCGCCGACCCGTGGGAACCCGGTGACGGGATCACCCCACCTTTCATCTCGTTTGACTCGCTCATGCCATCTTTCCTTTTGCACCGGACTCTCAACGAGTTACCGGAACCGATATGTTGTCGTGGCATCATTTTCGAAATTGTTGCCATGGCACCTTTTCCTTCCACCACGGGGACAATTGCTTCATATCATCTTCATGTCAACCTTTTAATAAAAACTTGCATAAACTTGTTCATGTTATCCGCATCATGTTAACAACATTTAAAATGTGTGAATTGTTGTTGTTTTAATAATTGCTAAACATGCTCATGGGGATTTTCCGGATATGTTGTTGTTGTTTTCCGGCCCCATTTAAAATGCCTAAATAGTGTAGTTTTATTATGCTTCACCTCTTGCCATGTTAAAAAACATTTAATCTTGTCTTGTAAATAACGAGAGTCAATTAAATAAGTAAAATGTGGTGTTTCGTCAATATGCAACTCGTTGCATATTGAGTTCCACTTAACTTGTAGAACTTGTTTGTGCACATTGCCATGCCATGCATAATTAAACCGGACATGCATCATATTTGGATGTGCATCATGCCATGTTTATTCTTGTGTGTTTACCGCGTTGTTTCTTCTTTCCGGTTGCTTCTCTTGTTAGCTTTGGTTTCGTTCCGGAGTTGTGAGGATTCGCTCGACTGTGTTGCTCCGTCTACTTCATGGATCCGTTCTTCTCCCTTGTGGAATCCCAGGCAAGATGATCATACCCTTGGATACCTTTACTACCATTGCCATGCTTAGTTGTCTCGATGCTATCGTTACATGTCGCGCTACCCATCTTTTATGTCAGCCTCTCCTTGTTGCCATGAAACCTCTAACCTTGAAACCTTCCTAGCAAAACCACTGTTTGGCTATGTTACCCGCTTGCTCAGCCCCTCTTATAGCGTTGTTAGTTGCAGGTGAAGATGAAGTTCGTTCCAGGAGGGAACTTATTGTTGGAATATCACAATATCTATAATTATTATTAACACACCTATATACTGGGCATGGGTGGAAGGCTTGGCCTTTTGCTCGGTGTTTTGTTTCACTCATGCCACCTTAGGCGCCGATAAACCGGCATTATGTTCCTTGATTTTGCGTTCCTTACACGATGGGTGGATGGGGACCCCTTGACAGTTCGACTTTGAATAAAACTCCTCCAGCAAGGCCCAACATTGGTTTTAATTTTCTCATAATAACAACTTATTTAATTAATTAAATTTGCATAGGGGGTCGCGTCCCCGAGGATTCTTAATTCTACATAGCAGGGGGGGCCAGTGCTGATGGTGTTGGTCCCAAACGGGGGTTATGCGGGGCCACCACGGGGAAACTCGAGGTTTGGCTCATGTAGGATCACCCATCCGGTCGTGGCCTGAGACGAGATACGCGCGACTACTATCAGGGTGTCGACACACCGGGAGGTCTTGCTGGACTTGTTTTACCATTGTCGAAATGTCTTGTGCTACCGGGATGCCGAGCCTGATCGGATTTCCCTAAGATAAGGAGTGATGATCTTATATTTATCACTTCAGCTAATCGTGAGAGCTTGTGATGGGCTAAGTTGGAACACCCATGCAGGGTTATGATCTTTCGAAAGCCATGCCCGTGGTTATGTGGCAGATTGGAATTTGTTAATGTCCGGTTGTAGAAAACTTGACAGAGGATCCGAAGTAAAACACACAACTGTGTGAGTAACCGTGACTATCTCTTTTCACTTTGAGAAGAGAACACGGTGGGGTTATGTTTGACTCGTATGTAGTCCAGGATCTTTAGCGATCACTACTTTTGCGACCGTTTGCGTAGCTTCTCATCTTATTCTGGTACTCATAAGTTAGCCACCATATTATGCTTAGTCACTGCTGCAACCTCACCACTTTACCTCTTCCTACCCATAAATCTTTGCTAGTCTTGATACCCATGGTTATGGGATTGCTGAGTCCTCGTGGCTCACAGATACTACAACACCAGATGCAGGTTCAGCCGAGTTTGAAGTAGGAGCTGGTTCAGAGCTTCCCTGGGTGCTCGATGAAGAGAGTGGCCGTATGCTTGTGACGTTTTCAACGATCAGTAGTGGTTTCTACTAGGATTCGATCCTGACCTGTGGCTTTATGTTGTTTTGGTATCTTTCTTTTGGATCTTACCCTTAGATGGGCTGTGATGTTTTGAATGATGATTTGCTTATGTAATGTATTGTGTGAAGTGGCGAGTGTAAGCCAACTATCCTCTTTTGCAATTTAATCCCACTTTTACATGAGTCGTGCAAAGATACCAAACTTGAGATCATTCTAGGATGGGCTTATACCTTTAAGTCATGCCTCGACACGTAGGAGGTATAGTCCCATCCTGGGCATTACAAGTTGGTATCAGAGCCTTCTCCGACCTAGGAGCCCCCACTGATTGATCGAATCGTTGACGGTTGAGTCTAGGCACACACTTGAAAATGTTTTGAGTCCTATATTTATATCGGAGAGTAGGATTTCTTTTGCTCCTCATCCCTTTTCACTCTGGTGAGGACTCCTGACGACTACTCTTGTCTCTTCTACTTTCAAAAAAATGCACCAATTTTTTTTAGGATCTCGCGAGTATTGTTTGGATTGTTCCGATGTCTTTGTGACGAGAACATTGTTCTCGATGCCTCCTGTCATTAGGGGTTGCGGCAGTGTCCCGGGGAGTTGAGCTCCCAGGTGTTGTCGTCACAAATCCATCGCGGCAGTACTAGAATACTTAAGACGGCCGACATCGAAAACTCTCCTATGCGGTTAGTGGCAAGATAACCCCGACATCACCCAGTACTGGGGAGGTAGTTCGAGAGTATTGCCATAGCTTGTATAGTGGATGCGTTTCGAAGGTCCGAGGTAAACGGTTTCCGAAAACAACTGGTTATGTGTTGAAGGATGGATACAGCTGGATGTAGGTTTAGAGTTGATTGCGCGGTGCTTCCCCTGTATCCCCAACACCTGATTGCATAACTGGGAACTTTCGGAAATTAATAGGTGGGTTCATCTAGTAGTTCTAGGCATTCTTCCAACGAGTACATGATATGAAGTTCGGGGTTCTACATTGAGTGAAGTGGTTTTATGGGCTTGTTCCGATCGGGAGTTGCATCTTAAAGGGTCCTTGGCTATGCTGATCCGGGGATTGCAAAACCCTTTTTTAACACGTTCCATGAGCTTTCAGCACGAATTTGTCGAACGAAGCTTCTATCTTGTATTTGTTCTATCTGATCCTTGTTCCTTTTTATTTACCTTTTCTTCTCCCAAGTGGCTTCTCGTCAAGTTGATACATGCGTAATTCATTCGTTCAATTCTCTGTTCGGATAGATGTTGCAACATAACCTTCTTCATAAACATAGCTATCCTTTGTTTTTGTTTTGATTCTGGTATTCGAGTTGCTTCGATGTCAAATGTTGATTCCATACCTTTCTTAATCGGTATTCTCATATTTCTATGGGAGTGCTAATTTTTCTTCACCATCGAGATTTTCATGCTAATCCCTTTTCAACCGGTGTGCCTTCTCTTCAAGTTATTCCATACGGACGCCGTTGAGAAATCCGACGATTTGTCTGTTTTATACATCCCAAGTTGTCTTTGTTTTCCCCACCCTCCCACCCTTTTCTTATGGAGCCATAATTCTCAAAGGAAGTATCCATTTTATTCATGTGATATTTCGTCATTCATTTCCTTTAATGTTCTTATACGGTGATTTCTCAGGTAGATGCTCAAGAGCTTCAAGTTCATCATTCCCCGTTCTCATTTCTTCTTCGGTGGATGTAATTCAAGATTTCGGTGTTGATCTTATCCTTTTCCTCATTTCACAATGTTTTCTTATTCCGGTGCACCAATTAATCATTCTCCTCTTGCTATTCATATCCGGAGTGTTCAAGATATCTTATAAGATTCACGTTTCCATTCTTAATCCGTTCAAGCTATTTTGAGATTGTTATCTTACTCAAGCCTTTTAATTCAACCGGTGCAATATCTCTTAAGCAATCTTTTCAGCAGTGATCTCTTTTGAGTGGGCCCTAACCCACAGGTCTTTTCCAGGATCTTACCTAACTCTTCTAATTTTTCCGGAGTTAATCTAAGATTCTTTTCAAAGTGTGATGTAAGAATGAAATTACATCAGTCACATCCTTCTCCAGGACCGCTTTCAAATTCTTTTTCTTCGTTGGTTCAACCTTTTAATTCTTCATTCCGGAGTGCTCAACAATTCTTATGGCATTTCTCGTCTTCATTCTCAGCATCTGAAGACTGGAAAGGTGTTTCTCTTAAATCTTGGCCCGTTCTTTCAAGATTCGTGGTTCTAGCTTCATGCCATCCTCATTATTGTTCCGTTTGTGAGGAATTCTTTTATACCCATCCGAAGCATTTCATGAATTCTTTTCTTTGTGATCCTCCGAAGGCCATCATTTCAGAATATTTCTTCGTTCTCAGTTTTCAACTTTGTCCTCCAAATATTCTTCATTGATGTCTCTTCGTTCGTCTCCATATTTTTACGGTGGTTCTTTCAAGTTTACTCTTCCTTGTTTTCGTATTAATTCACTCGTTCTTTCCATAATCCTACCGGTGGTTCTTTGAAGATTTACCCAAGCTTGTGCGAGATCTTTCTTAATTCCTTCCAACGAGAATAAGTAGTATGCCAAATCCTTTGGTTGTCATCAACTTAAATTGGTGAAGGAGATGCATGACATAATTCTTATTCTTATTCCTTCAAGGGGATTTAATTCCTCCCTTCGGAGCTTGTTCATCATATCATATCCTTGGTTCTAAGTTTCTCATCTTGTTTTCCGGAGCTCCAAGTTATATCAATTATATCATTTCAAAGCTCCATCTAATTCATCGCAGGCCTTGAATCTTATTCTTTTCATCTTTCACTTCTCATGCTTTCATTACCGGAGTTCTTCATGGTGGTTCATCAAGATTTAATTCATCCTCGAAGTCTTCATCAAGATTCTTGTTGGAGCTCAAGCAGTCTTCATCATGCTTTCCAATTGCAATCCTTTCTACCTTATCTTTGAGATGGTGTTATGCCATTTTTGACAATTTCCCTTCATGTTTCATAATTCACAAGTTGTCAAGAATGAAATATTTAAACCCATCATTTTCTATGTTCAGGAGATCTTTTCAACCCTTCAATTATTCGTTGGAGTTTTCTTGGGTTATAATTCACCTAAAGCTTTCCCTAAGGATTGTTGCTAATTATGGTGCTCATAAATGACCCAAGTTCTTCATTTATCATTCCGGTGAAATAAGTTTATCATCTCCTTGATTGATCTCGATGCAATCAATCATTTCCGTTAGTGGCTGGTTGTCACCTCTTAATTTTGAGATGTTTTCCATAAGCCCACATCAAGCTTTTTCGTTTCGTTGTTGATTTTTCCATCAACTCCGTTCAACCCTTCCTTGTAAGGATGTTCTTTCAAATTCAATTTTGGGAGAAGTTGTCTTTTTCTCTCCGTTCATTTCCTTCGTTGAATTATATGCTATTCTTTCATTCCGGAGGAATTATGATGTTGCTCTCTCCAAACCATCATATCGTTTTATCGAGATCATGTTCCTTCCCTTGCTTATCATTTAACCGGAGTGTTGTATTCTTCATTCAAGTTCCCTCATCTTATCAAGTTTTGCCTCTCTTTTAACCGGAGTGCTGTTTGAATCCTTCTTACCCCTTGTGCCATTCTTTCATGTTCCGGAGGCTGTATGTTGTTGTTTCATCAAGTATCATCCCATCTCCTCAAGTTCATGTTAATTCCTTCCATTTTCAGACGGAGTGCTGCCCAAATTATGTCATTCTTATTCCTTGGTCATACCATTGCAGTTTCATATTCTTTTGGTTTGTAAGCTCTTGTTTCATGTCTTTCAACCTACAAGGCTCTCATAATGTTCCTTGTTACTTTTTCTAACGGAGTGCTCTTAACTTCGTTCATCTCTGTTGTATTCTTGTTCAACTTGGTCAACCTCTCAAGGTTCTTTGGTTTCACTCGTCTGTCAAAGAAGCAACTTTGTTTTACCTCTTCCTCTTCCGTTTTTATCCGGTGCTATCTCTAGGATCTCGGGTCGAGATCCTCTGTTAGTGTGGGAGAGTTGTGACGCCCGAAGACCGACGTCCCTGAAGATTCCAGAAGATTCCAGATGTTCCGGGTTCTCCCGTGTGTTTCATTGTGCTTGTGTTATTTATTTTTCGCATTGCATCATGTCATCATGCCATCATGTCATAGTTATCTTTGCATCTCAACCTTAAATAAATTGTGTGGACCTTCGGTCCATTTAAATCGAGGGAGGAATGACTTCTCTTTAAAACATATACTCCCAATATTTTAGGGAGCTATTATAATAATATTTCGTTGCTTCGGAATAACCCAACACACTTGCAATATTCTCAGGCCTATTCCATCTCAAGTCTGACTTCAAAACCTTTGCCAACAACTCATATCTCTTTTTTCGAGGTTCCTCCAAAAATGTGAACATTTTTGGACACTTCAAAATCTAGCATTGTTCAAACCTTTTGAATTAAATTCAAAGGAATTTGAATTTAATGTTTCATTCATGCCCACTTATATTTTATGGGGTCAAACTCATTTTTGTGAGTCCAGGGAATTTTACCCTATGCCCGTATTCCTCCTCTATCCTCTCCTTTTGCCTTTCTCTTTCTTTTATAAAAAAACAGCAGACCTTTTTATTTTATTTTTCAGCCTCCCTTCCCTCCTGGCCTTTTTCTCTCTCCCGGCCTTAGCCGGCCCAAGGCCCAGCCGGCCGAACCCTAGCACGCGCTGCTCCTTTTGTTCCCCGACCCCTCGCTCCTTCTTTCCCCCCGAGCGCCGCCAGTGCCTCGCTCTCCCTCGCATCGGTCCCCCTCGTTCTCCCCTCGACGCCCGCTCCCTCTCTCCATCTCCCGTTCCCCGATCCCCCCGATCTCCTCTCTCCAACTCCCTCTCCCCGTCCCTCCAGTGCCACCTAGGCCTCTTCATCGCCCTCAGGCCCTCCTCCAGCGCCGCGCCTGGGCCGTCCCTCTGCCTCGCCGAGTTCGGGCGCCGCCGTCGCCGCCGGGCGTCCGTCCAGGGCCGCCGCCCCCTGCGCCTCCGCCCGTGGCCTTCCTCCTCCAGCGTTTCCCCTCAAGCACCTCCGCGCCAGGAGCTCCAGCACCGAGCGCGCGGCCGGAGCTCGCCTGGCTCGAGCAGCTACCTGGTGCCCTGGACCCCCCCTGTCTTCCGCCATGGAGGGCCGCCCCAAGCCGCGCCCCGTGCTGCTCACTCTTCACCAGCGCGCCCTTCTCCTCGAAGCCGCGCCTCCGTCCTCCTTCGCGCTGGCGTCGGTCCAAGCCGCCCCCGCACCTTCGTCGCCATGGCCTCGTCACCTCATGCTGCCGCCTTTTGTTTGCCCTTGTTGCGGCGTTTGGTACCTCAAGTCCGGCAAGATCGACGAGACCAGGACCGTGCCGTGTTGTTTTGTTGTTGCGGTTGTATTTTTCTGCAAGTCCAAGTACCCCTTCGAGTCGTCGACGACCGTCAAGTTCGACTACAAGAACCAAGTACCACTACGTCACAAGAACCAAGACCGACCCCGACAAGTACCACGACGACCCGAACATCTACAAAAACGAGCTCGTGAACAACTACCGTCGCCGAGACCCCAAGTACCTCTACCGACGACTTGAACGACTACGAACGGGAACAACTACACATGGCGATGCGACAAGTACCTCTTCGGAAACGAGAACAACTACTTCCACTACGTGTGAGTACAACTACCGTCGCCAAAGAACCGAGTACCCCTACCGTCGCCGTGTACCACTACTTCCTCGATGACCGTGTACAACTACTTCCACTACCGCCACGTGAACGCCAAGTACCTCTACCGATGGCGAGAACGACTACTTCCCTCTACGAACATGTACCACTACTTCCACTCCGTCCCTCGACGACTCGAACCCCTCCGAGAACAATGTCCCGAAGGTATAACCCCGTGATGATGGCCGTGGATGAATGCATGTGTTGTATGAAATGTTTGCCTTTGTGTGCACCGTGCCGTTTCATCTTTTGTCGTGCTCCTCGGTTGACTCGTCGCCGACCCGTGGGAACCCGGTGACGGGATCGCTCCACCTTTCATCTCGTTTGACTCGCTCATGCCATCTTTCCTTTTGCACTGGACTCTCAACGAGTTACCGGAACCGATATGTTGTCGTGGCATCATTTTCGGAATTGTTGCCGTGGCACCTTTTCCTTCCACCACGGGGACAATTGCTTCATATCATCTTCATGTCAACCTTTTAATAAAAACTTGCATAAACTTGTTCATGTCATCCGCATCATGTTAACAACATTTAAAATGTGTGAATTGTTGTTGCTTTAATAATTGCTAAACATGCTCATGGGGATTTTCCGGATATGTTGTTGTTGTTTTCCGGCCCCATTTAAAATGCCTAAATAGTGTAGTTTTATTATGCTTCACCTCTTGCCATGTTAAAAAACATTTAATCTTGTCTTGTAAATAACGAGAGTCAATTAAATAAGTAAAATGTGGTGTTTCGTCAATATGCAACTCGTTGCATATTGAGCTCCACTTAACTTGTAGAACTTGTTTGTGCACATTGCCATGCCATGCATAATTAAACCGGACATGCATCATATTTGGATGTGCATCATGCCATGTTTATTCTTGTGTGTTTACCGCGTTGTTTCTTCTTTTCGGTTGCTTCTCTTGTTAGCTTCGGTTTCGTTCCGGAGTTGTGAGGATTCGCTCGACTGTGTTGCTCCGTCTACTTCATGGATCCGTTCTTCTCCCTTGTGGAATCCCAGGCAAGATGATCATACCCTTGGATACCTTTACTACCATTGCCATGCTTAGTTGTCTCGATGCTATCGTTACATGTCGCGCTACCCATCTTTTATGTCAGCCTCTCCTTGTTGCCATGAAACCTCTAACCTTGAAACCTTCCTAGCAAAACCACTGTTTGGCTATGTTACCCGCTTGCTCAGCCCCTCTTATAGCGTTGTCAGTTGCAGGTGAAGATGAAGTTCGTTCCAGGAGGGAACTTATTGTTGGAATATCACAATATCTATAATTATTATTAACACACCTATATACTGGGCATGGGTGGAAGGCTTGGCCTTTTGCTCGGTGTTTTGTTTCACTCATGCCACCTTAGGCGCCGATAAACCGGCATTATGTTCCTTGATTTTGCGTTCCTTACACGATGGGTGGATGGGGACCCCTTGACAGTTCGACTTTGAATAAAACTCCTCCAGCAAGGCCCAACATTGGTTTTAATTTGCTCATAATAACAACTTATTTAATTAATTAAATTTGCATAGGGGGTCGCGTCCCCGAGGATTCTTAATTCTACATAGCAGGGGGGCCAGTGCTGATGGTGTTGGTCCCAAACGGGGGTTATGCGGGGCCACCACGGCGAAACTTGAGGTTTGGCTCATGTAGGATCACCCATCCGGTCGTGGCCTGAGACGAGATACGCGCGGCTACTATCAGGGTGTCGACACACCGGGAGGTCTTGCTGGACTTGTTTTACCATTGTCGAAATGTCTTGTGCTACCGGGATGCCGAGCTTGATCGGATTTCCCTAAGATAAGGAGTGATGATCTTATATTTATCACTTCAGCTAATCGTGAGAGCTTGTGATGGGCTAAGTTGGAACACCCCTGCAGGGTTATGATCTTTCGAAAGCCGTGCCTGCGGTTATGTGGCAGATTGGAATTTGTTAATTTCCGATTGTAGAAAACTTGACAGAGGATCCGAAGTAAAACACACAACTGTGTGAGTAACCGTGACTGTCTCTTTTCACTTTGAGAAGAGAACACGATGGGGTTATGTTTGACTCGTATGTAGTCCAGGATCTTTAGCGATCACTACTTTTGCGACCGTTTGCGTAGCTTCTCATCTTATTCTGGTACTCGTAAGTTAGCCACCATATTATGCTCAGTCGCTGCTGCAACCTCACCACTTTACCTCTTCCTACCCATAAAGCTTTGCTAGTCTTGATACCCATGGTTATGGGATTGCTGAGTCCTCGTGGCTCACAGATACTACAACACCAGATGCAGGTTCAGCCGAGTTTGAAGCAGGAGCTGGTTCAGAGCTTCCTGGGAGCTCGATGAAGAGAGTGGTTGTATGCTTGTGACGTTTTCAACGATCAGTAGTGGTTTCTACTAGGATTCGATCCTGACCTGTGGCTTTATGTTGTTTTGGTATCTTTCTTTTGGATCTTACCCTTAGATGGGCTGTGATGTTTTGAATGATGATTTGCTTATGTAATGTATTGTGTGAAGTGGCGAGTGTAAGCCAACTATCCTCTTTTGTACTTTAATCCCTCTTTTACATGAGTCGTGCAAAGATACCAAACTTGAGATCATTCTAGGATGGGCTTATACCTTTAAGTCGTGCCTCGACACGTAGGAGGTATAGTCCCATCCTGGGCATTACAACGGGAGAGAGCTAGAGGGGTCTGGGAGGTGCGTGGCAACCGCCAGAGCTTCCAGGCGGCAAGGGGGAGGGGCAGGAAGGCAGGAGGCGTGGCGGCCATGCGCGAGAGCGGCGGGCGCGTACCCTTGCCTCCTGTCATCGCCAGGAGGACGACGACTGGCAGCTGGGCCGGCCTAGTGCCAGGCCAGCAAGTGGCCTAGGTAAAACTCTAACCCTTTTATTTTTTCTTTTCTATTTTTCTGACATTTGTTTTGTTTTAGTTTCTAAACTAAATCAATTATTTTCTTCTGACTTTTTTATTTTGCAGGGACCTAGGAATTAATCCAAGCCCCTCATAATAAAGAATCAGAATTTTGGACATATATAAAATATACAATAATATATATCCAAGCAAATAACTATTGCATTAATTCCAAATCCCCAAAATAAATACTTATGAGCTCCTAATAATATTGGTTTGATTTTTATCTCTAACCAATATTTTTAGAGGGCCACATGAACATTTTCTTGGACCCTTTTGGAGCAATTTTTATTTGGGTCATTTTCAAAAAGGGTTTCTGAGGGTTTCACAAATCCTCAATTCAATTTCATTTGAAATTTAAACATGATGCAAACAACAAGGCTAACCTAGTGCATACCAGAACTAGGGTTGTGACACTGGGAACCGGCAGAAAGCGGAAGAATGCTTCCGGAAAGGCTCGAAGATCGCCGACGAGCAAATGGCAGCAGTAGAGATGGAGGAGTACCAAAAGAGAGTGGATCCGAGCGACCTGCTAAGGGCGAAGAAACCGGCTTCCGAGTCAGCTTTTCAGTCGGCCGGGGACACGAAACCTGTGCACATCCACCCCACCGACCCCAACGCAGCACCGACCCACATCTCCACCATGCTCGACAGCAAATAGGAAGAAGCGCTCATCCAGTTCCTCCGTGAGAACTGGGACATCTTTGCATGGAAACCGTCGGACATGCCGGGTGTGCCCGGGGGGCTGGCTGAGCACCATTTGCGTGTCGACCCTAAAGTGAAACATGTGAAGGAACATCTCCGTCGATCCGCTGCGGAGAAGCAAAAGGCGATTGGCGAAGAAGTGGCTCGACTCCTAGCAGCGGAGTTTATCCACAAGATATACCACTCCGAGTGGCTCGCCAACGTCGTCATGGTCCCCAAGAAGGACAAGTCTCTCCGCATGTGCATCAATTTCAAGCACATCAATCGGGCCTGCCCAAAAGATCATTTTCGTCTTCCCCGCATCGATCAGATAGTCGACTCGACTGCGGGATGTGAACGTTTGTCCTTTCTGGACGCATATTCCGGGTACCATCAGATCCGTTTGTATGGGCCCGACGAGATAAAGACAGCTTTCATCACCCCCTTCGGGTGTTTTTGTTATGTCACCATGCCTTTCGGCCTCAAAAATGCCGGCGCTACCTTCATGCACATGATCCAGAAGTGCTTGATAAAGCAAATCAGTCGGAACGTCGAGGCATACATGGATGACATTGTGGTCAAGTCACGAAAAGGTTCCGACCTACTGACCGACCTCGCTGAGACATTCGCAAACCTCAGAAGCTACGATATCAAGCTCAACCCGTCAAAGTGTACATTTGGAGTTCCTGGCGGCAAATTACTCGGTTTTCTCGTTTTCGAATGGGGAATCGACGCCAATCCAGAGAAGGTCATCGCCATCCTCCGAATGAAACGCCCCGAGCGTATACACGACGTCCAGAAGCTTACTGGTTGCTTGGCCGCATTGAGTCGATTCATTTCTCGTCTTGGTGAGAAGGCAGTGCCTCTCTACCGACTCATGAAGAAATTCGACAAGTTCGAGTGGAATCCCGAAGCCGAAGCAGCATTTGAAGAGCTCAAAGCCCTGCTGTCCACCCAGCCGGTGCTCACTGCCCCAGTCAGTGGTGAGCCTCTTCTGCTGTACATTGTTGCCACCGGACAAGTCGTCAGTACTGTACTCACGGTCGAGCGGGAATAAGAGGGCAAGGCATACAAGGTCCAACGCCCAGTCTATTACATATCCGAAGTTTTGACTCCCTCCAAGCAAAGGTATCCACATTACCAAAAGCTTGTGTACGGGATTTACTTGACCGCAAAAAAGGTTGCCCATTACTTCTCGGACCATTCGATCTCAGTCGTCAGCGACGCCCCACTATCAGAGATACTTAACAACAGAGATGCAACCGGTCGAGTGGCAAAATGGGCGATTGAACTTCTTCCATTGGATATCAAGTTTGAAGCGAAGAAAGCCATCAAGTCTCAGGCCATAGCGGATTTTTTGGCTGAGTGTATAGAACAAGAGCTGCCGACTCAAGTCCAGTCGGACCATTGGACTATGTTCTTCGATGGGTCCAAGATGCTGAATGGATCCGGCGCAGGCGTGGTCCTGGTCTTTCCCAGGGGCGACAAGCTCAGCTACGTCCTTCAGATCCATTTCGATTCATCAAACAACGAGGCCGAATACGAAGCACTTTTGTATGGGTCATGTATGGCCATCTCACTCGGCGTCCGTCGCCTGATGGTCTACGATGACTCCGACCTGGTAGTGAATCAAGTGATGAAAGAATGGGACGTCAGGAGTCCGGCAATGACCAGTTATTGCAGTGCAGTGCAGAAGCTTGAAAAGAAGTTCGAAGGCTTAGAGCTCCATCATGTGCCCAGAGCAAAGAATCAGCTAGCCGACGATCTCGCAAAAATTGGGTCGACTCGAAGGTCTATACCCAAGAATGTGTTCCTGGAGCATCTGCACACCCCCTCTGTCAAGGAAGACCCCTTCATGGAAGAGCCCCCACAGCCAGTCAGCGCGATAGATCCGACTGAGGTCGAAGTGCCTGTCGTGGTCGACTTGATCATGGAGGTCCTAGTGATTACGCCAGACTAGAGTGTGCCATATATATCATATCTGCTCAAGCAAGAACTCCCATAAGACAAAGAAGAAGCGCGCCAGATCGTCCGCCGATCCAAGGCGTTCACAGTCATCCAAGGTCAGCTCTACAGAGAAAGCGTCACCGGAGTCGCCCAGCGCTGCGTCGATCCAGAGGAAGGTCGACTGATCCTGGATGAAATCCACTCGGGAACTTGCGGCCACCACGCCTCCTCTCGGACTATCGTTGCCAAAGCATATCGAGCCGGGTTTTACTGGCCCCACGCCAACGAGATGGCCAAGGATATTGTGGACAAATGCGCAGGTTGCCAGTTCTACTCCAACATGTCACACAAGCCGACGTCCGCCCTGAAGACCATTCCGCTAGTCTGGCCCTTCGCTGTTTGGGGCCTGGACATGGTCGGCCCCTTCAGGACAGGCAGAAGCGGATTCACCCACCTTCTGGTGGCAGTCAACAAGTTCACCAAGTGGATCGAGGCCAAGCCCATCAAGAACCTCGAGTCAAGCACCGCCATCAGCTTCATCAGGCAGCTAATATTCAGATATGGGGTCCCCCACAGCATCATCATCACAGACAACGGCTCCAACTTTGACTCGGATGAATTCAGAGCTTTGTGTGCTTCCCAAGGAACACGAGTCGACTACGCCTCTATGGCACATCCGCAATCGAATGGACAGGCAGAAAGAGCAAATGGTTTGATTCTCCAAGGCCTAAAGCCACGGCTCATGCGTGACCTTAAGCATGCTGCCGGAGCTTGGGTAACTGAGCTGCCATCTGTCCTATGGTGTTTGAGAACGACTCCGAACCGGTCGACTGGCCGTACCCCTTTCTTCTTGGTCTATGGAGCCGAAGTTGTGTTGCCGAGTGACTTATGACACAACACCCCCAGAGTGGAACTCTTCTCCGAAGCCGAGGCAGAGCTGGCTCGTCAAGATGCAGTCGACCTTTTGGAACAGGAAAGAGAGATGGCCCTGATCCGGTCGACCATCTATCAACAGGACCTACGTCGATTCCATGCTCGCAACGTAAGAAGCTGAGCATTCTAGGAAGGAGACCTGGTCCTGCGAGTGCATCAGAAACGCCCGCACAAGCTCGCCCCAGCCTGGGAAGGCCCGTTTAACATCACCAAGGTGTTGCGCAACAGAGCGTACACCTCTACAATGTAGCCCAGAAGAAAGGCGAACCTCATTCGTGGAATGCGGACCTGCTCCGCCGCTTTTATACTTGAAACACTCGACGGTCGAGTTGTAATAAAGATTTCCCAATTTGTTTCAAAGACAAGATAGCAATGATCCCCTAACAATTGGTGTCCTCTAAATCCCCCAGTGGGTGCTCAGCTGCGGTCCTTCGAGCTACGCTACAAGTATAAAGCGGCTCGGTCATCCGAGCTCCGCCGCAAATACAACGTAGCTTGGAATCGCCTGAGTTACGCTACTAAACATTCTACTCCGAGTGAAGAGCGACCCTCTCACTCGGGGGCTTAGCTGCGGTCCTCCAAGCTACGCTACAAGTATAAAGCGGCTCGGTCCTCCGAGCTCTGCCACAAATACAACGTAGCTTGGAATCGCCTAAGTTATAAACATTCCACTCCGAGTGAAGAGCGACCCTCTCACTCGGGGGCTATAATGCCCCGGATGTAATACTTTCCCTTTTTGGGCAATATATAATATCTCTAGCTTCATCTATTCCATTCCGGGCTCTTTGTCTTTTCGGGTTCTCGTTCTTTTGTCGTGTGCGTGTGTTCATTCATTCATATCATGTAGTCATGTGCATCGCATTGCATTTGTGTTGTCGTTTGCATCCGGTCCCGCGCGTTCCTTCCCGTTGCCGTTTCGCGTTCCGGAGCTCTCTCACGTGTCCGTGGCGTCCCCGAGGCCTACTTTGGTGTTTGGCCATGTAACGTTACCGGTTTGGCGCGAGACTTGTCGTGTGTTGTTGTTTTGGTGTGTGTAACCCGCCTATCAAATCTCGTCGCGTTTGGAGTTCGTTTGGTGCCCCAACAGTTATTCTCGTGGGCTCAAAGTGCCTCCACTTTGAGGCCCAAGACACCCCTCCAACAGCCCACCAAACCAACCCAAACCCCTCCCTTCATCTAGGCCATCCAATTCTGATCGCGTGGCTGAAAACCACACCTCATTTGGACAACCCTAGATCCTTATGCCTATATATTTGTCCAACCTTCCCCAATTTTTGCCCCAAAAATAGCAAACCCTAGCCATCTTCTTCTTCCTCCAGCTTCTTCCTCCACTCCGGCCGGAGCTCGACGGAGGAGCTCGCCGGAATCCGCTACCCTCGCCGGAATCCTCACCTCCGCCGCCGACTTCTCCGGTCGCCGCCGCCGCGGGGCCCTCTCCGCCGGCGCCGCCACCTCGCCGGCCGGGCCTCCAGCCGCCGGCCCCGCCTTCCATCGGCCCCCAGGCGCCCTGCCGCCCCGGCTCGAGGCCGCGCCGCCGCCTGGATCGAGGGGAGGAGGGAGCTCCCCGATCCGATCGATCTTCCCCCTGGACCGTGCCCTAGTGGGTCGGCCCGATCTGCCGCTTCAGCCGGCCCGCTCGGCCTAGCGAGCCTGCCGCACGCTGCCACCGATCGGAGGGGATCGGGAGGATCCCCTCGCCAGATCCCATCGCCGCCACCCGCCAGGGCCAAGGCCGCACCAGGTGGGCCGAACCCTAGCCCCAGCCGGGGCCTCCACCGGCCCGTTCGCTCTTCCCCGCGGATCCGCCTCGCGCCAGCCCGCGCCCGAGGCCCGATCCACCTCCACGCGGCCCGATCCGCCACCCACTCCGCAGATCCGGCCCGTTGACCCGTTTGCCTGAGGTTGCTTCAAAACCCACCAAGTCCCTATAATTTTATTGTCTGATGCTGTTTCAAAATAGTGATAACTTTTTGTGTGATGGTCCGATTTGAGCAAATGATATGTCAAAATGTTCGTGGAGACTTGTACTACATTTTGTTCCATTATGCCATGCATGTTTGAGATCATCTAGGTGCTTAAATATCTGTTGGAAGAGTGCATCTTGATAAAAACTGTTGTTAGTAGTTGTTTTCATGCCATCTTTGCAAGGTGATAACTTTTTGCATGTTTATCCAAATGATGCAAATGAGATGTCCACGTGTTCGTCTTGTCTTGCTCTACATGTTGATTGCTTAGGCTTGCATGCTAGAAATAATCTTGCCATGTTTATCTCCGTTGCAAAGTGCTATGTGGCTGTTAAGTTGTTAAACTTGTTATGAGATGTCAATTTGAGGAGCTCATTGCTATCGTTGTGTTTGTCCCCATGATGCATGCTTAGGTGTTTTGGATTCACCATCATGTGTACTTTGCTGTAGTACTTACCACTTGCCATGTTTAGCTTTGAGGTGACTTAAACTTGCTCTCAAAGTTGCCATGATGAAACTGCTGTTTTAACACAGTGAAATTTCACTAAGTCTGGAATCTGTAATTTCCAGATGCCATGTTTGCTTGTTGTTCTAGGCCAATCCATGATAGTTTTGGGGTGACTCTTGATGTTTCCTTGTAGTATATATTGTTGGCTATCCATTCATGCTCTCACATGCTTATTTGAGTGGCTGTAACATATTTAACTTTTGCTCCCAAGTTGCAATAAAATACTGTTGTCAGGATTTTGCTGTCAAGTTCAATATGTCATAGCTTGTTGCTATTGATCAATGGCTCCTTTGGGGGTGCTCCAATGGACTTAATTGTTGTAGAATATGTCTAGTTTATGTCCATGCTCATTGCCATGATGTTTGAGTGATGTAGCTTATTTATATATTGCTACGAAGTTGCTATGTGGCTGTAATTTTCAGCTTTCGCATGTTTATTGTTTTGTGTGTAACTTTTAGCCCGTTGCTCCGTTTTGAGCAAGTCCTATATGAAACTTGTGTGATTTTTCATGTAGATTCATAATATCCTATTGTTATCATGATTTGAAGTATTTTGCTTGATCGCATATTGGCATGCTCCTTGTGCTCCCATACTGCATCAGTCATGCATCCAGCATATTTTGTGTGCGCATTGCATCTTGTTGATTTCGTGCCTTGTGTGTTTGTGTTGAGTAGAGCCGGAAGCTGAGACCGAGTACGAGTACGAGCACGAGGTTACTACCGAGGTTGAGCACGAGGACCCCTCTTACGATCCTATCGACAACTCTTCAGGCAAGATGACCGAACCCTGATAACATTACTATCTTTGCCTATTGCTAGAAGTCTCGATCTATAGTTTTGCCTCGATGCCCATGTTTTCCTGTTAGCCTCCTATTGTAACCATATACCTGTTTAACCACCCTACCTATGCAAACCATTGATTGGCTATAAGTATGCTTCGCTCAGCCCCTCTTATAGCATTGCTAGTTGCAGGTGAAGTTGAAGATGCTTGCTTCTTGTTGAAGTTGTTGGGTTATATCACACTATATTAATTATTAAATGAAATCATCTATATATTGGTAATGGGTGGAAGGCTAAGCCTTTTGCTTGGTGATTTGTTCCACTCATGCCGCTAGGAACCGTATAAACCGGTGTTATGTTCCTTGATTATGCGTTCCTCACACGGTTGGGGTTACGGGACCCCCTCGATAAACCGCTAAGTGCTAAGTCTTTTCCAGCAAGTCCCAACATTGGTACTATTTACCTAATAACTAATAAAACTTGCATAGGGAGTAATTAACCCTCTTTCTTAATCAACAACCCCGGGCCAGTGCTCCACATGAGTGTTGGTCCGAAATGAGCAGACTGCGGGGCCACCTCAAGGAAACTTGAGGTCTGGTAAAAACCCGTAGGATGACTTATCCGGTCGTGTCCTGAGACGAGATACGCGCGGCTACTATCAGGGTGTCGGCACGCCGGGAGGATTTGCTGGATTAGCCTTACCTTAGTTCGGAGTATCTTGATCACGGGATTCCGAGAATACTCGGGCCTTCCCACCTTGGAGTTGCGACTTTGCGGATCGTGGGCTTGTCATGGGCCAAGTTGGAACACCCCTGCAGGGTTTTGAACTTTCGAAAGCCGTGCCCGCAGTTATGTGACAGATGGGAGCTTGTTAATATCCGGTTGTAGAAAACTTAACACCATGTTCCAATACACTACCAGCGTGAGTACAGTGACTGTCATTTTCCGAAAGGGATTCGGGAGATGAACATGGTGGGGTTATGTTTGACTTGATTAGTTTAGGATCACTTAGTGATCATCTCTCGACCGAGGCACCTTCTCTTCTCGCTCTCTTTTACGTAAGCTAGGCTAGTGCTGCTGCAGACTCTTGTTCTTCCTTAACCTCTTGTTCTTTCTTCACCCTTGTTCCTCACCCAAGGCTTAAATAGTCGTGTTACCCGGGAACGGGATTGCTGAGTCCTCTGTGGCTCACAGTTACTTCACCACACCAGATGCAGGTACGATGGTGAGCTACCCAGGCGATGGCACTGAGCTAGACTGGGAGTACGACGAGGAGCGTAGTCGTTACTATGTCCGTTATCCCGATGATCAGTAGTGGTTCTTCTACTAGGATTCGATCTAGACCTGTGGTTTAATGTTATGTTTGGTATCTTGACATTTGGATTTTACCCTTAGATGGGCTGTGATGTTCATTTGAATGATGATTGAAACATGTAATGAATTTGTGTGACGTGGCGAGTGTAAGCCAACTATCTTTTCAGTTTTCCATCCCCATTTTTATATGAGTTGTGCAAAGGTACCAAACTTGCGATCATTCCAGAATGGGCTTATATCTTTAAGTCGTGTCTCGACACGTAGGAGATATAGTCCCATCCTGGGCATTACAAGTTGGTATTCAGAGCCTTCTACGACCTACAAGCCCCCACTGATTGATCGAATCATTGACGGTCGAGTCTAGGCACACACTGAAAAAGTTTTGAGTCCTATATTTATATCGGAGAGTAGGATTTCTTTGCTTCTCATCCCTTTTCATTCTGGTGAGGACTCCTGACGACTACTCTTGCCTCTTCTACTTTCAAAAATTGCACCAAATTTTTTTTAGGAATCTCGCGAGTATTGTTGGATTGTTTCGATGTTCTTGTGACGAGAATATTGTTCTCGATGCCTCCTGACATTAGGGGTTGTGGCAGTGTCCCGAGGAGTTGAGCTTTGGAGTATTGTCGTCACAAGCATATCGCGACAGTACTAAATACTTAAGACGGCCGACATCGAAAATCTCTCCTATACGGTTAGTGGCAAGATAACCCCGACATCACCCAGTACTAGGGAGGTAGTTTGGGAGTATTGCCATAGCTTGGTATAGTGGATGCTTTTCGAAGGTCCGAGGTAGACGATTTCCGAGAAAGACTGGTTATGTGTTGAAGGATGGATACAGCTGGATGTAGGTTTAGAGTTGATTGCGCGGTGCTTCCCCTGTATCCCCAACACCTGATTGCATAACTGGAAACTTTCGGAAATTAATAGGTGGGTTTATCCAGTAGATCGTAGGCATTCTTCCAACGAATGCAGGTTAGCGAGTTCGGGGTTCTACATTGAGTGAAGTGGTTTTATGGCCGATGTTCCGATCGGGAGTTGCATCTTAAAGGGTCCTTGACTATGCTGACCCGGGGATTGCAAAACCCTTTCGTAACGCGTTCATAAGCTTTCAGCACAAAGATGTTAGAACGAAGCTCCAATCTTGTGTTTGTTTCCATCTGTACCTTGTTTTTTTTTCTTATTTACCTTTTGTCCCCTATGTGGCTTCTCGTGAAGATTGTTGTTATCATTTAACTGAGAATTTCATTCGTTCCTCTTGTTCGAATGATTCTCGTGAAGACTATGTTGCATTTCAATCCGTTGTTTCAGCTTATACCTTCTGTCAATCAAATTGCTGATTCGTGGTCATCTCTTTCAGGATGGCTCCGAAACGAGTTCCCAACGCTAACCCAGAGGGTGAAGAGGTCCCAGATCGTCCTCCTTCCCCTCCTCCTCCGTCTGAGGCTTGGAGAGCGATTATCCAGACTACAAATTAGAACACCCAGATGTTGATGCAGATGATGCAGCAGATGCAAGCTAATCAAGCAAATCAGGGTGCTCCAGGGAACCAAGGCAATTTCTTCAACCAACAGCACCATGCTTCTCTCAACCAGTTCTTGGCCAATCAACCAAAGGCTTTCAGTTACTGTGTCGACCCTCTTGATGCTGAAGATTGGATAACCGATATCAAGAAGCATTTTGAGTGCAGTAACGTAAGGGAAGAGGACTATGTGAAATTTGCAGCCTTCCAACTCAAGGACCAAGCAGCTGACTGGTGGCAGCAGTACAAAGACTCTAGGCCAGGGCGTGTGATCTCTTGGGAGGATTTCTGCAAGGACTTTCGCTCTCACCACATTCCAACAAGTGTCATCGAGGGTATGCGTGAGCAATTCCGCAACCTGAAGTAGGGCTCTATGACTGTCTACCAGTATAATGGCAAGTTCCAAAATCTCGCCCGCTATGCTAAGCAAGACATACCAGATGCCAAGAGCAAGATCTATCAGTTCCGCGGAGGTCTGAAAGATGAACTTCAACTTGCTCTCACCTTGTTCGAGCCCGATGAGTTCGACAAATTCTATAACATGGCGCTCAAGCAAGAGGCAGCCCAGCTCAAGATGGAGGCTTCCAAAAAGAGGATTCGAGATGCCGTTCACTCCTCCTCATCTTCTCAAGTCGTCGCGAAGCAACAGAAATTTTGGCTTCCTCCTCCTCCAGTGATCCGAGCTCCCTACAACAACAACAGCAACAAGAACTCTGGTGGTCGTGGTTTCTCCCACCCACCCAACCCGAGCAACCAGTCGAAGAATCAGTTTTAGTCTCAAGGTTCCAAGTCAAGTGGTTCTCATTTCCGTCCTCTCTCAGAAGTGACTTGCAACAAGTGCACTCAGAAAGGTCACTATGCTAACAAGTGCCCCAACCCGAAGCGCCTTCCACCTCCTCCACCTGTTAGCACAGCTATTGTCAAGCACATTCCCAAGCAAGCAAGGGTCAATCTGATGAATGCAGCGCAAGCGGAGAATTCTTCTGATGTGATTTTGGGTAACCTCTCAGTTAACTCTATCCCCGCAAAAGTATTGTTTGATTCTGGTGCTTCTCTCAGTTTCATATCAAGGCCATTCTTTACCAAGCATAATTTCACTTCGGCATTTCTTGATAAGAAGTTGCAAATTATTTCTCCGCGCAAGTGCATGACTTCAAATTTGAGGGCTCCGAATGTTTCTATTCGCATGGGTGATTATCGCTTTCTGGCTAATCCGGTGGTTCTTGGCAATTCCGACATTGACCTCATCCTCGGGGTGGACTGGCTTTCTCAGCATGATGCTCAAATTGATTGTGCAAACAAGGAAGTCAAGATTACTCATCCTGATGAAGATGTGATTATCTTCGCCTCCAGGGATAACACTATCAGGCTTTTCTCTCTCAATGACAAGGGCGAGATGAATGCCATATCTCAAATTCCGGTGGTTAACGAATACCAAGACGTCTTTCCTGAAGAACTTCCAGGCATGCCTCCACACCGTCAGGTGGAATTTGTCATTGAACTCGAGCCGGGTACTGAGCCAGCATGCCGGCATCCGTACAAGCTCTCTCCTAAAGAGTTGAAGGAGTTGAAGAAGCAGCTTGATGAACAGGAGCGTATGGGTCTCATCAGGCCTAGTACGTCTCCTTGGGGCTGTGGTGTCTTATTTGTCAAGAAGAAGGATGGCACGGAGCGTCTCTGCGTCAATTACCAGCCATTGAACAAGAAGACAATAAAGAACAAGTATCCGCTCCCCAACATCAATGAACTGTTCGAGCAGCTCAAAGGAGCTAAAGTGTTCTCTAAGCTCGATCTCCGAATGGGCTATCACCAAATTCGCATTCGCGAGGAAGACATCCCCAAGACTGCGTTCAGAACGAGCTACGGCTCATATGAGTATACAGTCATGTCCTTTGGTCTCGCCAATGCTCCTCCTACCTTCTCGAGAATGATGCACTACATTTTCAACCCCTACACCGGCGAGTTTGTGCTTGTGTATCTGGACGACATTTTGGTATTTTCCAAGAATGAAGAAGATCACGAAAAGCACCTCCGTCTCGTTCTCGACAGACTCCGTGAACATAAGTTCTATGCCAAGTTCTCCAAGTGCGAATTTTGGCTCGATAAGGTCTTATATCTGGGCCATATCATCTCTACTGACGGTATTGCGGTAAACCCCTTAGAAAGTTGAAGCAATTGTCAACTGGGAAGCTCCTCAGAACGTCAAGCAACTCCGAAGCTTTCTTGGTCTTGCCAGCTATTGCAGAAGGTTCATTGAGAACTTCTCCAAGATTGCCAAACCTCTTTCCAACTTGTTGCAGAAGAATGTCAAGTACTACTGGTCTCCAGATTGTGAAGTGGCATTCAAAACTCTCAAAGAAAAGCTCGTCTCTGCTCCAGTTCTAACTCCTCCAGATGAGTCCAAGCCCTACGAAGTATTCTGTGATGCTTCTCTTCAAGGTCTTGGTGGTGTGCTTATGCAGGACAAGAGAATTGTGGCATACACTTCTCGTCAGCTGAAGCCAAGTGAGAAGAACTACCCCACACATGATCTGGAACTAGCAGCTGTGGTACATGCTTTGATTACATGGAGACACCTGCTGCTGGGCAGAAAAGTCGACATCTTCACCGATCACAAGAGCTTGAAGTACATCTTCACACAGCCGAATCTGAACCTCTGCCAGACTCGTTGGGTTGAAATGATCCAAGAGTATGATCCCAGCATCGAATACACACCTGGCAAGGCGAATGTGATTGCAGATGCTTTGAGCAAAAAGGCATATTGCAACAGCCTTCTTATCAAGCCATTCCAGCCTGAGCTTTGTGAAGCATTCAGGAAGCTCAACCTCCAAGTTGTTCCGCAAGGTTTTCTTGCAAATCTTCAAGTTGCTCCTACCTTGGAAGATCAGGTCTGTGAGGCCCAACTTAGTGATGCTATGGTGCAGAAAGTGAAACATGGTATTGCAAAGGGTACTCCAAAATACAAGTGCTATCGCGTTGATGAGAGAGATACCTTGTTCTTTGAGGACAGACTTGTGGTTCCCAAAGGTGATCTCAGGAAGTTCATAATGGAAGAAGCACATGATTCCCTCCTTTCCATTCATCCTGGCAGTTCCAATATGTACCAAGACCTCAAGCAATCTTACTGGTGGACACGCATGAAAAGGGAGATTGCCCAATTCGTGAATGAATGTGATGTCTGCAGAAGAGTGAAGGCAGAGCATCAACGTCCAGCCGGTCTTCTCCAACCTCTTCCTATTCCCGAGTGGAAATTCGACCACATTGAAATGGATTTCGTCACTGGTTTTCCTAAGTCCAAGAGAGGGAATGATTCTATCTTCATGGTGATTGACAAGCTTACCAAAGTCGCTCACTTCCTTCCAGTCAAAGAATCAATCAATGCAGCTCAACTTGCAGAATTGTACACTTCCAGAATTGTGTCCTTACATGGCATCCCTCAAGTTATCTCCTCAGACCGTGGAAGTTTGTTCACTTCTAAGTTCTGGGACTCCTTTCAGTCTGCCATGGGCACTAAGATCAGGTTCAGCACTGCTTTTCACCCTCAGACTAGTGGTCAAGTCGAGCGAGTGAATCAGATTCTAGAAGACATGGTCAGAGCCTGTGTCATATCTTTTGGCATGAAATGGGAAGATTGCCTTCCGTTTGCCGAGTTCTCTTACAACAACAGCTTTCAAGCAAGTGCAGGCAAATCTCCGTTTGAAATCCTCTATGGCAGAAAGTGTCGTACCCCTCTCAACTGGTCCGAGTCTGGTGAACGTCAACTTCTTGGCAATGACTTTATCTCAGAAGCCGAAGAAATGTGCAAAGTCATACGTGAGAATCTCAAGGCCGCTCAGTCGCGTCAGAAGAGCTACTATGACGGCAAGCATCGTGACTTGGCTTTCGACATTGGGGATCATGTTTATCTCTGTGTTTCTCCTATGAAAGGCACCCAAAGATTCGGTATCAAAGGAAAGCTTGCTCCTAGATACGTCGGGCCTTTCAAGATCCTTGGAAAAAGAGGCGATCTAGCCTATCAACTTGAGCTCCCTTCCAACTTCGCCAATGTTCATGATGTGTTTCATGTGTCTCAACTCCGCAAGTGCTTCAAGACTCCTGAACGCATGATTCCGTTTGAAGAGATTGATCTTCAACAAGACTTGTCCTACCGAGAGCATCCAGTTGCTATTCTCGAAGAAACCGAGCGCAAGACCCGCAACAAGTCCATCAACTTCTTGAAAGTCAAGTGGTCACACCATACCGACCGAGAAGCTACGTGGAAACGAGAAGATCATCTTCGTTCCGAGTACCCTTCCTTTTTTCCAGTCCTAGATCTCGGGACGAGATCTTTTTGTAGTAGAGGAGAGTTTGTAATGCCCCGGATGTAATACTTTCCCTTTTTGGGCAATATATAATATCTCTGGCTTCATCTATTCCATTCCGGGCTCTTTGTCTTTTCGGGTTCTCGTTCTTTTGTCGTGTGTGTGTGTGTTCATTCATTCATATCATGTAGTCATGTGCATCGCATTGCATTTGTGTTGTCGTTTGCATCCGGTCCCGCGCGTTCCTTCCCGTTGCCGTTTCGCGTTCCGGAGCTCTCTCACGTGTCCGTGGCGTCCCCGAGGCCTACTTTGGTGTTTGGCCGTGTAGCGTTACCGGTTTGGCGCGAGACTTGTCGTGTGTTGTTGTTTTGGTGTGTGTAACCCGCCTGTCAAATCTCGTCGCGTTTGGAGTTCGTTTGGTGCCCCAACAGTTATTCTCGTGGGCTCAAAGTGCCTCCACTTTGAGGCCCAAGACACCCCTCCAACAGCCCACCAAACCAACCCAAACCCCTCCCTTCATCTAGGCCATCCAATTCTGATCGCGTGGCTGAAAACCACACCTCATTTGGACAACCCTAGATACTTGTGCCTATATATTTGTCCAACCTTCCCCAATTTTTGCCCCAAAAATAGCAAACCTAGCCATCTTCTTCTTCCTCCAGCTTCTTCCTCCACTCCGGCCGGAGCTCGCTGGAATCCTCACCTCCGCCGCCGCCTTCTCCGGTCGCCGCCGCCGCGGGGCCCTCTCCGCTGGCGCCGCCGCCCTCCGCCGCTGGCCGGCGCCGCCACCTCGCCGGTCGGGCCTCCAGCCGCCGGCCCCGCCTTCCATCGGCCCCCAGGCGCCCCGCCGCCCCGGCTCGAGGCCGCGCTGCCGCCTGGATCGAGGGGAGCAGGGAGCTCCCCGATCCGATCGATCTTCCCCCTGGACCGTGCCCTAGTGGGCCGGCCCGATCTGCCGCTTCAGCCGGCCTGCTCGGCCTAGCGAGCCTGCCGCGCGCCGCCACCGATCGGACGGGATCGGTAGGATCCCCTCGCCAGATCCCATCGCCGCCACCCGCCTGGGCCAGGGCCGCGCCAGGTGGGCCAAACCCTAGGCCCAGCCGGGGCCTCCACCGGCCCGTTCGCTCTTCCCCGCGGATCCGCCTCGCGCCAGCCCGCGCCCGAGGCCCGATCCACCTCCGCGCGGCCCGATCCGCCACCCACTCCGCAGATCCGGCCTGTTGACCCGTTTGCC
Source organism: Secale cereale (assembly GCA_902687465.1). Taxonomy (NCBI): domain Eukaryota; kingdom Viridiplantae; phylum Streptophyta; class Magnoliopsida; order Poales; family Poaceae; genus Secale; species Secale cereale. Next base: position 332,597,920 of record LR738711.1, on the reverse strand, counting down.
TGAGGTTGCTTCAAAATCCACCAAGTCCCTATAATTTTGTTGTCTGATGCGGTTTTAAAATAGTGATTACTTTTTGTGTGATGGTCCGATTTGAGCAAATGATATGTCAAAATGTTCGTGGAGACTTGTACTACATTTTGTTACATTATGCCATGCATGTTTGAGATCATCTAGGTGCTTAAATATCTGTTGGAAGAGTACATCTTGATAAAAACTGATGTTAGTAGTCGTTTTCATGCCATCTTTGCAAGGTGATAACTTTTTGCATGTTTATCCAAATGATGCAAATGAGATGTCCACGTGTTCGTCTTGTCATGCTCTACATGTTGATTGCTTAGGCTTGCATGCTACAATTAATCTTGCCATGTTTATCTCCGTTGCAAAGTGCTATGTGGCTGTTAAGTTGTTAAACTTGTTATGAGATGTCAATTTGAGGAGCTCATTGCTATCGTTGTGTTTGTCCCCATGATGCATGCTTAGGTGTTTTGGATTCACCATCATGTGTACTTTGCTGTAGTACTTACCACTTGCCATGTCTAGCTTTGAGGTGACTTAAACTTGCTCTCAAAGATGCCATGATGAAACTGATGTTTTAACACTTAGTGAAATTTCACTAAGTCTGGAATCTGTAATTTCCAGATGCCATGTTTGCTTGTTGTTCTAGGCCAATCCATGATAGTTTTGGGGTGACTCTTGATGTTTTCTTGTAGTATATATTGTTGGCTATCCATTCATGCTCTCACATGCTTATTTGAGTGACTGTAACATATTTAACTTTTGCTCCCAAGTTGCAATAAAATACTGCTGTCAGGATTTTGCTGTCAAGTTCAATATGTCATAGCTTGTTGCTATTGATCCATGGCTCCTTTGGGGGTGCTCCAATGGACTTAATTGCTGTAGGATATATCTAGTTTATGTCCATGCTCATTGCCATGATTTTTGAGTGTTGTAGCTTATTTATATATTGCTACGAAGTTGCTATGTGGCTGTAATTTTTAGCTTTCGCATGTTTATTGTTTTGTGTGTAACTTTTAGCCCGTTGCTCCGTTTTGAGCAAATCCTATATGAAACTTGTGTGATTTTTCATGTAGATTCATAATATCCTATTTTTATCATGATTTGAAGTATTTTGCTTGATCGCATATTGTCATGCTCCTTGTGCTCCCATAGTGCATCAGTCATGCATCCAGCATATTTTGTGTGCGCATTGCATCTTGTTGATTTCGTGCCTTGTGTGTTTGTGTTGAGTAGAGCCGGAAGCTGAGACCGAGTACGAGTACGAGCACGAGGTTACTACCGAGGTTGAGCACGAGGACCCCTCTTACGATCCTATCGACAACTCTTCAGGCAATATGACCGAACCCTGATAACATTACTATCTTTGCCTATTGCTAGAAGTCTCGATCTATAGTTTTGCCTCGATGCCCATGTTTTCCTGTCAGCCTCTTATTGTAACCATGTACCTGTTTAACCACCCTACCTATGCAAACCATCGATTGGCTATAAGTACGCTTCGCTCAGCCCCTCTTATAGCATTGCTAGTTGCAGGTGAAGTTGAAGATGCTTGCTTCTTGTTGAAGTTGTTGGGTTATATCACACTATATTAATTATTAAATGAAATCATCTATATATTGGTAATGGGTGGAAGGCTAAGCCTTTTGCTTGGTGATTTGTTCCACTCATGCCGCTAGGAACCGTATAAACCGGTGTTATGTTCCTTGATTATGCGTTCCTCACACGGTTGGGGTTACGGGATCCCCTCGATAAACCGCTAAGTGCTAAATCTTTTCCAGCAAGTCCCGACATTGGTACTATTTGCCTAATAACTAATAAAACTTGCATAGGGAGTAATTAACCCTCTTTCTTAATCAACAACCCCGGGCCAGTGCTCCACATGAGTGTTGGTCCGAAATGAGCAGACTGCGGGGCCACCTCAAGGAAACTTGAGGTCTGGTAAAAACCCATAGGATGACTTATCCGATCGTGGCCTGAGACGAGATACGCGCGGCTACTATCAGGGTGTCGGCACGCCGGGAGGATTTGCTGGATTAGCCTTACCTTAGTTCGGAGTATCTTGAGCACGGGATTCCGAGAATACTCGAGCCTTCCCACCTTGGAGTTGCGACTTCGCGGATCGTGGGCTTGTCATGGGCCAAGTTGGAACACCCCTGCAGGGTTTTGAACTTTCGAAAGCCGTGCCCGCGGTTATGTGGCAGATGGGAGCTTGTTAATATCCGGTTGTAGAAAACTTGACACCATGTTCCAATACACTACCAGCGTGAGTACCGTGACTGTCATTTTCCGATAGGGATTCGGGAGATGAACACGGTGGGGTTATGTTTGACTTGATTAGTTTAGGATCACTTAGTGATCATCTCTCGACCGAGGCACCTTCTCTTCTCGCTCTCTTTTACGTAAGCTAGGCTAGTGCTGCTGCAGACTCTTGTTCTTCCTTAACCTCTTGTTCTTTCTTCAGCCTTGTTCCTCACCCAAAGCTGAAATAGTCGTGTTACCTGGGAACGGGATTGCTGAGTCCTCTGTGGCTCACAGTTACTTCACCACACCAGATGCAGGTACGATGGTGAGCTACCCTGGCGATGGCACTGAGCTAGACAGGGAGTACGACGAGGAGCGTAGCCGTTACTATGTCTGTTATCCCGATGATCAGCAGTGGTTCTTCTACTAGGATTCGATCTAGACCTGTGGTTTAATGTTATGTTTGGTATCTTGACATTCGGATTTTACCCTTAGATGGGCTGTGATGTTCATTTGAATGATGATTGAAACATGTAATGAATTTGTGTGACGTGGCGAGTGTAAGCCAACTATCTTTTCAGTTTTCCATCCCCATTTTTATATGAGTTGTGCAAAGGTACCAAACTTGCGATCATTCCAGAATGGGCTTATATCTTTAAGTCGTGCCTCGACACGTAGGACATATAGTCCCATCCTGGGCATTACAAGTTGGTATTCAGATACTTCTCCGACCTAGAAGCCCCCACTGATTGATCGAATCGTTGACGGTCGAGTCTAGGCACACACTGAAAAAGTTTTGAGTCCTATATTTATATCGGAGAGTAGGATTTCTTTGCTTCTCATCCCTTTTCATTCTGGTGAGGACTCCTGACGACTACTCTTGCCTCTTCTACTTTCAAAAATTGCACCAAATTTTTTTTAGGAATCTCGCGAGTATTGTTGGATTGTTTCGATGTTCTTGTGACGAGAATATTGTTCTCGATGCCTCCTGACATTAGGGGTTGTGGCAGTGTCCCGGGGAGTTGAGCTTCGGGGTATTGTCGTCACAAGCATATCGCGACAGTACAAAATACTTAAGACGGCCGACATCGAAAATCTCTCCTATACGGTTAGTGGCAAGATAACCCCGACATCACCCAGTACTGGGGAGGTAGTTCGGGAGTATTGCCATAGCTTGGTATAGTGGATGCTTTTCGAAGGTCCGAGGTAGACGGTTTCCGAGAAAGACTGGTTATGTGTTGAAGGATGGATACAGCTGGATGTAGGTTTAGAGTTGATTGCGCGGTGCTTCCCCTGTATCCCCAACACCCGATTGCATAACTGGAAACTTTCGGAAATTAATAGGTGGGTTTATCCAGTAGATCGTAGGCATTCTTCCAACGAATGCAGGTTAGCGAGTTCGGGGTTCTACATTGAGTGAAGTGGTTTTATGGCCGATGTTCCGATCGGGAGTTGCATCTTAAAGGGTCCTTGGCTATGCTAATCCGGGGATTTCAAAACCCTTTCGTAACGCGTTCATAAGCTTTCAGCACAAAGATGTTAGAACGAAGCTCCTATCTTGTGTTTGTTTCCATCTGTACACCTTGTTGTTTTTTTTCTTATTTACCTTTTGTCCCCTATATGGCTTCTCGTGAAGATTGTTGTCATCATTTAACTGAGAATTTCATTCGTTCCTCTTGTTCGAATGATTCTTGTGAAGACTATGTTGCATTTCAATCCGTTGTTTCAGCTTATACCTTCTGTCAATCAAATTGCTGATTCGTGGTCATCTCTTTCAGGATGGCTCCGAAACGAGTTCCCAACGCTAACCCAGAGGGTGAAGAGGTCCCAGATCGTCCTCCTTCCCCTCCTCCTCCGTCTGAGGCTTGGAGAGCGATTATGCAGACTACAAATCGGAACATCCAGATGTTGATGCAGATGATGCAGCAGATGCAAGCTAATCAAGCAAATCAGGGTGCTCCAGGGAACCAAGGCAATTTCTTCAACCAACAGCACCATGCTACTCTCAACCAGTTCTTGGCCAATCAACCAAAGGCTTTCAGTTACTGTGTCGACCCTCTTGATGCTGAAGATTGGATAACCAATATCAAGAAGCATTTGCAGCCTTCCAACTCAAGGACCAAGCAGCTGACTGGTGGCAGCAGTACAAAGCTCCAGGCCAGGGCGTGTGATCACTTTGGAGGATTTCTGCAAGGACTTTCGCTCTCACCACATTCCAACAAGTGTCATCGAGGGTATGCATGAGCAATTCCGCAACCTGAAGTAGGGCTCTATGACTGTCTACCAGTATAATGTCAAGTTCCAAAATCTCGCCCGCTATGCTAAGCAAGACATACCAGATGCCAAGAGCAAGATCTATCAGTTCCGCGGAGGTCTGAAAGATGAACTTCAACTTGCTCTCACCTTGTTCGAGCCCGATGAGTTCGACAAATTCTATAACATGGCGCTCAAGCAAGAGGCAGCCCAGCTCAAGATGGAGGCTTCCAAAAAGAGGATTCGAGATGCCGTTCACTCCTCCTCATCTTCTCAAGTCGTCGCGAAGCAACAGAAATTTTGGCTTCCTCCTCTTCCAGTGATCCGAGCTCCCTACAACAACAACAGCAACAAGAACTCTGGTGGTCGTGGTTTCTCCCACCCACCCAACCCGAGCAACCAGTCGAAGAATCAATTTTAGTCTCAAGGTTCCAAGTCAAGTGGTTCTCATTTCCGTCCTCTCTCAGAAGTGACTTGCAACAAGTTCACTCAGAAAGGTCACTATGCTAACAAGTGCCCCAACCCAAAGCGCCTTCCACCTCCTCCACCTGTTAGCACAGCTATTGTCAAGCACATTCCCAAGCAAGCAAGGGTCAATCTGATGAATGCGGCGCAAGCGGAGAATTCTTCTGATGTGATTTTGGGTAACCTCTCAGTTAACTCTATCCCCGCAAAAGTATTGTTTGATTCTGGTGCTTCTCTCAGTTTCATATCAAGGCCATTCTTTACCAAGCATAATTTCACTTCGGCATTTCTTGATAAGAAGTTGCAAATTATTTCTCCGGGCAAGTGCATGACTTCAAATTTGAGGGCTCCGAATGTTTCTATTCGCATGGGTGATTATCGCTTTCTGGCTAATCTGGTGGTTCTTGGCAATTCCGACATTGACCTCATCCTCGGGATGGACTGGCTTTCTCAGCATGATGCTCAAATTGATTGTGCAAACAAGGAAGTCAAGATTACTCATCCTAATGAAGATGTGATTATCTTCGCCTCCAGGGATAACACTATCAGGCTTTTCTCTCTAAATGACAAGGGCGAGATGAATGCCATATCTCAAATTCCGGTGGTTAACGAATACCAAGACGTCTTTCCTCAAGAACTTCCAGGCATGCCTCCACACCGTCAGGTGGAATTTGTCATTGAACTCGAGCCGGGTACTGAGCCAGCATGTCGGCGTCCATACAAGCTCTCTCCTAAAGAGTTGAAGGAGTTGAAGAAGCAGCATGATGAACAGGAGTGTATGGGTCTCATCAGGCCTAGTACGTCTCCTTGGGGCTATGGTGTCTTATTTGTCAAGAAGAAGGATGGCACGGAGCGTCTCTGCAACGATTACCGGCCATTGAACAAGAAGACAATAAAGAACAAGTATCCGCTCCCCAACATCAATGAACTGTTCGAGCAGCTCAAAGGAGCTAAAGTGTTCTCTAAGCTCGATCTCTGAATGGGCTATCACCAAATTCGCATTCGCGAGGAAGACATCCCCAAGACTGCCTTCAGAACGAGCTACGGCTCATATGAGTATACAGTCATGTCCTTTGGTCTCGCCAATGCTCCTCCTACCTTCTCGAGAATGATGCACTACATTTTCAACCCCTACACCGGCGAGTTTGTGCTTGTGTATCTGGACGACATTTTGGTATTTTCCAAGAATGAAGAAGATCACGAAAAGCACCTCCGTCTCGTTCTCGACAGACTCCGTGAACATAAGTTCTATGCCAAGTTCTCCAAGTGCGAATTTTGGCTCGATAAGGTCTTATATCTGGGCCATATCATCTCTGCTGACGGTATTGCGGTAAACCCCGAGAAAGTTGAAGAAATTATCAACTGGGAAGCTCCTCAGAACGTCAAGCAACTCCGAAGCTTTCTTGGTCTTGCCAGCTATTGCAGAAGGTTCGTTGAGAACTTCTCCAAGATTGCCAAACCTCTTTCCAACTTGCTGCAGAAGAATGTCAAGTACTACTGGTCTCCAAATTGTGAAGTGGCATTCAAAACTCTCAAAGAAAAGCTTGTCTCTGCTCCAGTTCTAACTCCTCCAGATGAGTCCAAGCCCTACGAAGTATTCTATGATGCTTCTCTTCAAGGTCTTGGTGGTGTGCTTAGGCAGGACAAGAGAATTGTGGCATACACTTCTCGTCAGCTGAAGCCAAGTGAGAAGAACTACCCCACACATGATCTGGAACTAGCAGCTGTAGTACATGCTTTGATTACGTGGAGACACCTGCTGCTGGGCAGAAAAGTCGACATCTTCACCGATCACAAGAGCTTGAAGTACATCTTCACACAGCCGAATCTGAACCTCCGCCAGACTCGTTGGGTTGAAATGATCCAAGAGTATGATCCCAGCATCGAATACACACCTGGCAAGGCGAATGTGATTGCAGATGCTTTGAGCAGAAAGGCATATTGCAACAGCCTTCTTATCAAGCCATTCCAGCCTGAGCTTTGTGAAACATTCAGGAAGCTCAACCTCCAAGTTGTTCCGCAATGTTTTCTTGCAAATCTTCAAGTTGCTCCTACCTTGGAAGATCAGGTCCATGAGGCCCAACTCAGTGATGCTATGGTGCAGAAAGTGAAACATGGTATTGCAAAGGGTACTCCAAAATACAAGTGATATCGCGTTGATGAGAGAGATACCTTGTTCTTTGAGGACAGACTTGTGGTTCCCAAAGGTGATCTCAGGAAGCTCATAATGGAAGAAGCACATGATTCCCTCCTTTCCATTCATCCTGGCAGTTCCAAGATGTACCAAGACCTCAAGCAATCTTACTGGTGGACACGCATGAAAAGGGAGATTGCCCAATTCGTGAATGAATGTGATGTCTGCAGAAGAGTGAAGGCAGAGCATCAACGTCCAGCCGGTCTTCTCCAACCTCTTCCTATTCCTGAGTGGAAAATCAACCACATTGAAATGGATTTCGTCACTAGTTTTCCTAAGTCCAAGAGAGGGAATGATTCTATCTTCATGGTGATTGACAAGCTTACCAAAGTCGCTCACTTCCTTCCAGTCAAAGAATCAATCAATGCAGCTCAACTTGCAGAATTGTACACTTCCAGAATTGTGTCCTTACATGGCATCCCTCAAGTTATCTCCTCAGACCGTGGAAGTTTGTTCACTTCTAAGTTCTGGGACTCCTTTCAGTCTGCCATGGGCACTAAGATCAGGTTCAGCACTGCTTTTCACCCTCAGACTAGTGGTCAAGTCGAGCGAGTGAATCAGATTCTAGAAGACATGCTCAGAGCCTGTGTCATATCTTTTGGCATGAAATGGGAAGATTGCCTTTCGTTTGCCGAGTTCTCTTACAACAACACCTTTCAAGCAAGTGCAGGCAAAGCTCCGTTTGAAATCCTCTATGGCAGAAAGTGTCGTACCCCTCTCAACTGGTCCGAGTCTGGTGAACGTCAACTTCTTGGCAATGACTTGATCTCAGAAGCCGAAGAAATGTGCAAAGTCATACATGAGAATCTCAAGGCCGCTCAGTCGCGTCAGAAGAGCTACTATGACGGCAAGCATCGTGACTTGGCTTTCGACATTGGGGATCATGTTTATCTCCGTGTTTCTCCTATGAAAGGCACCCAAAGATTCGGTATCAAAGGAAAGCTTGCTCCTAGATACGTCGGGCCTTTCAAGATCCTTGGCAAAAGAGGCGATCTAGCCTATCAACTTGAGCTCCCTTCCAACTTCGCCAATGTTCATGATGTGTTTCATGTGTCTCAACTCCGCAAGTGCTTCAAGACTCCTGAACGCATGATTCCGTTTGAAGAGATTGATCTTCAACAAGACTTGTCTTACCGAGAGCATCCAGTTGCTATTCTCGAAGAAACCGAGCGCAAGACCCGCAACAAGTCTATCAAATTCTTGAAAGTCAAGTGGTCACACCATACCGATCGAGAAGCTACGTGGGAACGAGAAGATCATCTTCGTTCCGAGTACCCTTCCTTTTTTCCAGTCCTAGATCTTGGGACGAGATCTTTTTGTAGTAGAGGAGAGTTTGTAATGCCCCGGATGTAATACTTTCCCTTTTTGGGCAATATATAATATCTCTGGCTTAATCTATTCCATTCCGGGCTCTTTGTCTTTTCGGGTTCTCGTTCTTTTGTCGTGTGCGTGTGTTCATTCATTCATATCATGTAGTCATGTGCATCGCATTGCATTTGTGTTGTCGTTTGCATCCGGTCCCGCGCGTTCCTTCCCGTTGCCGTTTCGCATTCCGGAGCTCTCTCACGTGTCTGTGGCGTCCCCGAGGCCTACTTTGGTGTTTGGCCATGTAACGTTACCGGTTTGGCGCGAGACTTGTCGTGTGTTGTTGTTTTGGTGTGTGTAACCCGCCTGTCAAATCTCGTCGCGTTTGGAGTTCGTTTGGTGCCCCAACAGTTATTCTCGTGGGCTCAAAGTGCCTCCACTTTGAGGCCCAAGACACCCCTCCAACAGCCCACCAAACCAACCCAAACCCCTCCCTTCATCTAGGCCATCCAATTCTGATCGCGTGGCTGAAAACCACATCTCATTTGGACAACCCTAGATCCTTGTGCCTATATATTTGTCTAACCTTCCCCAATTTTTGCCCCAAAAATAGCAAACCCTAGCCATCTTCTTCTTCTTCCAGCTTCTTCCTCCACTCCGGTCGGAGCTCGCCGGAGGAGCTCGCCGGAATCCGCTACCCTCGCCGGAATCCTCACCTCCGCCGCCGCCTTCTCCGGTCGCCGCCGCCGCGGGGCCCTCTCCGCCGGCGCCGCCACCCTCCGCCGCCGGCCGGCGCCGCCACCTCGCCGGCCGGGCCTCCAGCCGCCGGCCCCGCCTTCCATCGGCCCCCAGGCGCCCCGCCGCCCCGGCTCAAGGCCGCGCCGCCGCCTGGATCGAGGGGAGCAGGGAGCTCCCCGATCCGATCGATCTTCCCCCTGGACCGTGCCCTAGTGGGCCGGCCCGATTTGCCGCTTCAGCCGGCCCGCTCGGCCTAGCGAGCCTGTCGCGCGCCGCCACTGATCGGACGGGATCGGGAGGATCCCCTCACCAGATCCCATCGCCGCCACCCGCCTGGGCCAGGGCCGCGCCAGGTGGGCCGAACCCTAGGCCCAGCCGGGGCCTCCACCGGCCCGTTCGCTCTTCCCCGCGGATCCGCCTCGCGCCAGCCCGCGCCCGAGGCCCGATCCACCTCCGCACGGCCCGAGCCGCCACCCACTCCGCAGATCCGGCCCGTTGACCCGTTTGCCTGAGGTTGCTTCAAAATCCACTAAGTCCCTATAATTTTGTTGTCTGATGCTGTTTTAAAATAGTGATAACTTTTTGTGTGATGGTCCGATTTGAGCAAATGATATGTCAAAATGTTCGTGGAGACTTGTACTACATTTTGTTCCATTATGCCATGCATGTTTGAGATCATCTAGGTGCTTAAATATATGTTGGAAGAGTGCATCTTGATAAAAACTGTTGTTAGTAGTTGTTTTCATGCCATCTTTGCAAGGTGATAACTTTTTGCATGTTTATCCAAATGATGCAAATGATATGTCCACGTGTTCGTCTTGTCATGCTCTACATGTTGATTGCTTAGGCTTGCATCCTAGAATTAATCTTGCCATGTTTATCTCCGTTGCAAAGTGCTATGTGGTTGTTAAGTTGTTAAACTTGTTATGAGATGTCAATTTAAGGAGCTCATTGCTGTCGTTGTGTTTGTCCCCATGATGCACGCTTAGGTGTTTTGGATTCACCATCATGTGTACTTTGCTGTAGTACTTACCACTTGCCATGTTTAGCTTTGAGGTGACTTAAACTTGCTCTCAAAGATGCCATGATGAAACTGCTGTTTTAACACTTAGTGTAATTTCACTAAGTCTGGAATCTGTAATTTCCAGATGCCATGTTTGCTTGTTGTTCTAGGCCAATCCATGATAGTTTTGGGGTGACTCTTGATGTTTCCTTGTAGTATATATTGTTGGCTATCCATTCATGCTCTCACATGCTTATTTGAGTGGCTGTAACATATTTAACTTTTGCTCCCAAGTTGCAATAAAATACTGCTGTCAGGATTTTGCTGTCAAGTTCAATATGTCATAGCTTGTTGCTATTGATCCATGGCTCCTTTGGGGGTGCTCCAATGGACTTAATTGCTGTAGGATATATCTAGTTTATGTCCATGCTCATTTCCATGATGTTTGAGTGATGTAGCTTATTTATATATTGCTACGAAGTTGCTATGTGGCTGTAATTTTCAGCTTTCGCATGTTTATTGTTTTGTGTGTAACTTTTAGCCCGTTGCTCCGTTTTGAGCAAGTCCTATATTAAACTTGTGTGATTTTTCATGTAGATTCATAATATCCTATTGTTATCATGATTTGAAGTATTTTGCTTGATCGCATATTGTCATGCTCCTTGTGCTCCCATAGTGCATCAGTCATGCATCCAGCATATTTTGTGTGCGCATTGCATCTTGTTGATTTCGTGCCTTGTGTGTTTGTGTTGATTAGAGCCGGAAGCTGAGACCGAGTACGAGTACGGGCACGAGGTTACTACCGAGGTTGAGCACGAGGACCCCTCTTACGATCCAATCGACAACTCTTCAGGCAAGATGACCGAACCCTGATAACATTACTATCTTTGCCTATTGCTAGAAGTCTCGATCTATAGTTTTGCCTCGATGCCCATGTTTTCCTGTCAGCCTCTTATTGTAACCATGTACCTGTTTAACCACCCTACCTATGCAAACCATTGATTGGCTATAAGTACGCTTCGCTCAGCCCCTCTTATAGCATTGCTAGTTGCAGGTGAAGTTGAAGATGCTTCCTTCTTGTTGAAGTTGTTGGGTTATATCACACTATATTAATTATTAAATGAAACCATCTATATATTGGTAATGGGTGGAAGGCTAAGCCTTTTGCTTGGTGATTTGTTCCACTCATGCCGCTAGGAACCGTATAAACCGGTGTTATGTTCCTTGATTATGCGTTCCTCACACGGTTGGGGTTATGGGACCCCCTCGATAAACCGCTAAGTGCTAAGTCTTTTCCAGCAAGTCCCAACATTGGTACTATTTGCCTAATAACTAATAAAACTTGCATAGGGAGTAATTAACCCTCTTTCTTAATCAACAACCCCGGGCCAGTGCTCCACATGAGTGTTGGTCCGAAATGAGCAGACTGCGGGGCCACCTCAAGGAAACTTGAGGTCTGGTAAAAACCCGTAGGATGACTTATCCGGTCGTGGCCTGAGACGAGATACGCGCGGCTACTATCAGGGTGTCGGCACGCCGGGAGGATTTGCTCGATTAGCCTTACCTTAGTTCGGAGTATCTTGAGCATGGGATTCCGAGAATACTCGGGCCTTCCCACATTGGAGTTGCGACTTCGCGGATCGTGGGCTTGTCATGGGCCAAGTTGGAACACCCTGCAGGGTTTTGAACTTTCGAAAGCCGTGCCCGCGGTTATGTGGCAGATGGGAGCTTGTTAATATCCGGTTGTAGAAAATTTGACACCTTGTTCCAATACACTACCAGCGTGAGTACCGTGACTGTCATTTTCCGAAAGGGATTCGGGAGATGAACACGGTGGGGTTATGTTTGACTTGACTAGTTTAGGATCACTTAGTGATCATCTCTCGACCGAGGCACCTTCTCTTCTCGCTCTCTTTTACGTAAGCTAGGCTAGTGCTGCTGCAGACTCTTGTTCTTCCTTAACCTCTTGTTCTTTCTTCAGCCTTGTTCCTCACCCAAGGCTTAAATAGTCGTGTTACCCGGGAACGGGATTGCTGAGTCCTCTGTGGCTCATGGTTACTTCACCACACCAGATGCAGGTACGATGGTGAGCTACCCAGGCGATGGCACTGAGCTAGACTGGGAGTACGACGAGGAGCGTAGCCGTTACTATGTCCGTTATCCCGATGATCAGTAGTGGTTCTTCTACTAGGATTCGATCTAGACCTGTGGTTTAATGTTATGTTTGGTATCTTGACATTTGGATTTTACCCTTAGATGGGCTGTGATGTTCATTTGAATGATGACTGAAACATGTAATGAATTTGTGTGACGTGGCGAGTGTAAGCCAACTATCTTTTCAGTTTTCCATCCCCATTTTTATATGAGTTGTGCAAAGGTACCAAACTTGCGATCATTCCAGAATGGTCTTATATCTTTAAGTCGTGCCTCGACACGTAGGAGATATAGTCCCATCCTGGGCATTACAGGGGCTTAGCTGCGACCCCGTGACTCGCCTAAGTTTCAATCATTTATTCCGAGTGAAGAGCAACCCTCTCACTCGGGGGCTTAGCTGCGGTCCTCCAAGCTACGCTACAAGTATAAAGCGGCTCGGTCCTCCGAGCTCCGCCACGAATACAACGTAGCTTGGAATCGCCTAAGTTATAAACATTCTACTCCGAGTGAAGAGTGACCCTCTCACTCGGGGGCTTAGCTGCGACCCCGTGACTCGCCTAAGTTACAATCATTTACTCCGAGTGAAGAGCAACCCTCTCACTCGGGGGCTTAGCTGCGGTCCTCCAAGCTACGCTACAAGTATAAAGCGGCTCGGTCCTCCGAGCTCCGCCACAAATACAACGTAGCTTGGAATCGCCTAAGTTATAAACATTCTACTCCGAGTGAAGAGCGACCCTCTCACTCGGGGGCTTAGCTG
>LR738711.1:332567626-332584785 GCA_902687465.1 Secale cereale | reverse complement strand
AGCCGCGGTCCTCCAAACTACGCTACAAGTATAAAGCGACTCGGTCCTCCGAGCTCCGCCACAAATACAACGTAGCTTGGATTCGCCTAAGTTATAAACATTCTACTCCGAGTGAAGAGCGACCCTCTCACTCGGGGGCTTAGCTGCGACCCCGTGACTCGCCTAAGTTACAATCATTTACTCCGAGTGAAGGGCAACCCTCTCACTCGGGGGCTTAGCCGCGGTCCTCCAAGCTACGCTACAAGTATAAAGCGGCTCGGTCCTACGAGCTCCACCACAAATACAACGTAGCTTGGAATCGCCTAAGTTATAAACATTCTACTCTGAGTGAAGAGTGACCCTCTCACTCGGGGGCTTAGCTGCGACCCCATGACTCGCCTAAGTTATAAACATTTACTCCGAGTGAAGAGCAATCCTCTCACTCGGGGGCTTAGCTGCGGTCCTCCAAGCTATGTTACAAGTATAGAGCGGCTCGGTCCTCCGAGCTCCGCCACAAGTACAACGTAGCTTGGAATCGCCTAAGTTATAAACATTCTACTCCGAGTGAAGAGCGACCCTCTCACTCGGGGGCTTAGCTGCGACCCCATGACTCGCCTAAGTTACAATCATTTACTCCGAGTGAAGAGCAACCCTCTCACTTGGGGACCTAGCTAAAGACGTCGACTCAAAGATTCGAGCAATCAAAAGAAGAGCGATAAACCAAAGGATCAAAATCAAATAAAAGCCCCGCAAGGTTCGGGCAAGAGTACTTGGGCCACAGACCCACCAGAGTTTAACGAGTACAAATCCACGCGGCATTCCGCAGCAAATGAGATTAATGTATCAAAGTCATGCCTCGGGAGGAGGCGGGCTTGCAGGCGCAACGAATTCGTCCAGATCGATCCCATCGGCGATGCGAGTGGCGGCTTCCAGGAAAGTCTCCATAAACGACTGGAATTGGAGCTCCTTCGTGTTTGCGACCTTCAGCGCGGCAAGCTTCCTCTCCTTCACCTCCCTGCAGTGCACACGGACCAAGGACAGCGCCACGTCAGCTCCTCCCCGGGCTGCCGACTTCTTCCACTCCTGCACTCGGTCGGGGATTTCGTTGAGTCGGGTCATCAGGGACTCGAGGTCGTTCTCCTGCACGATCCCCCTCCAGAGCGCGGTGTCGATTCGGGCCATCACTGCCTTCAGTCGTCCCAGATAATCCGTGGCCGCAGTGAGGCAGGACTCCAGCCTTAGTATATTCATGGACACCTCGTCCTTCACGATGGAGTTGGTTGGGTCCAAGCCGGGCTCGACCCGTCCAGTCTCCTCTTCAAAGTTACGACGGAACTCTGCACCAAAAACAGCAAGTCGAGTCAACAGATAAGATGCGGGTCGACCGATCCAACTTTAAACAAGCCGAAGGAGGCATACCTTCGAGCACGAGGTACCATTTCTTGGTGATGTCGCCCAGATATGCCTCAAGATCAACCCTCTTCCGAAAGAGAGCCTCGTACTTGTCGTTCAGGACGGCCTTGGACTTCTTCAGCTGAGTCAACTCTTGGTTGGCCGCGTCGAGTGAGCCTCTCAGTCGGATGATCTCCGCCTCGAGCGCACCCACGGAAGCCAGCTTCTTCGCCGCCAGTTCCGACTTCTCCTGAGCCGCCTGCTGCGCCGCCGCCAGGTCAAGATCCTTTTGCTCCAAGGCTGCCTTCAGTTGACCTACCAAAGCCGCCACTGGACAGATGAACATGAAGGAACACAAGGCACATCTATCGAAAAGTCAGTCGATAAAAGATAGGAGTAAGTTACCAGCCGCATCGTCCTGTGTCTTCTTCAGGTGGTCCCGAGCCAACTGCAAGTCAAGATTAAGCTGGATTTGCTTCTTCTCAAGATCTGCAAACTTGGCCCCGAACTCGCAAGATTTCTGCATCAACACAACAAAGCAAGATTATAAGACTACAGTCGAGTCAAAATACTCAACCGCAGTCTCGGGGACTACACCCAGCGGGTGCACTGAGCGTGCCCCCACTGGTTTCACTCGGCCAAGGTCAGTCCGGCGCGAGCAAAAAAACCCAACAACAAGGAAGAAAAGTTCTATAGTAAGACCATGGCCGACCGCCAGCAGTCGACCATAGTCTCGGGGACTACACCCAATGGGTGCACCGAGCGTGCCCCCACTGGTTTCACTCGGCCGAGATCAGTCCGGCGCGAGCTCAAAGAAGAGAAGAACACCCAGTGGGTGTGGAATCTCATGAAACAAAAATAGCAGATTCTCTCGAAACCAAAGACTACTTCAATGAAGACAAACGTACCTGGATGTTGGCCCGAAGAGCAGAGCTGGCATCATAAGCCACCATGCTGGCCTCATATGCCGCCTTCGTCCTCCCCATCATCACCTCCGCCTGGCGAACGGCTTCTTGAGCCGCCCCCACAGGGTCCTCCGGGAGGCGGTAGGTAGAGAAGAGGACTGATGAAGCGGCGGGCGTCGGGTCGGCCGCAGGCACGGGCGCTGGATCTACGGCACGAACCGGCGCCGAGTCGACGGCTGGAGTTGGCGCTGGGTCGACGACTGGAGTTGGCGCTGGATCGACGACAGGAGTTGGCGCCGGGTTGACGACTGGAGCGGGCGCTGGGTCGACGATCGGCGCATGAGGTGGGTCGACGGCACGCACGGTCGACACAGGGATGGCGAAAGAGACCGTGGCTCGGGCCGCGTCCTCCTGTCGTTGGGCCTCTGAGCCAGAAGGCGTCTTCCGGCCCTTCTTCCCTGCGCGCTGGCGGTCCCCTCCCAACTGCTCCTCGTCCTCATCGTCATCCGGAAGCTCTATGATGAGGCGTGGCACTTCGAGTCAAGCGGAGAACTGAGTTCAGTCGACCATCGCCCGCGAAAGAAAATAAGGATAAGACAAGTCTCATAGAACCCACACCTGCATGGGATGTCGCGGCGTCCACAGTCTCCTCGTCGTCTCAACCCCGATCGATGTCCATCGAGGTCGTGGAAGCGGCAGCTCTGAAAGGTTCGCTCAAGAGATGAGTCGACAGTCGACTCCCAAGAAGCAGAAAGAAACGAGATCGAGCGGCACTTACGTGGAGGCGATGGGAACATCCACCTTGATCCTAGGCAAGGCCTTTCGCGGCATGGTGGTAGTGACCTTGGGCTGCTTGGGCATCTTCTCGGCAGGGTCAGGAGTGGCCGTCCGAGTGCGCTTGGGCGTCCGAGAGCTTGAGGGACCCGCCTGGAGAGGTGCGGCCCCTGGGTCGTTCTTCTCCTTGGATCGACGCTCGTCGCGGGGAGGTGACTCGACCTCCTCCCCGCTGCTATAATCCTCGCTTTCCTCGGTCTCCTCCTCCGACTTCCACTCGGCAGCGTCACCCATGCCCTCCATGCCCTCCTGGTCCAAGTCCCCGTTGGGCAGCGAATACATCTATGTATAGATCTGCAAAAAAAAAAGTTTGACCAAATATCAGTCGGAACCGTCAATACAAATCACAAGCCAGTCGACAGACACGTCACTCGGAAGCAGAAGACTAACCTTGTCAGGCAAGTGGTCAGCATCGAACGGGATGATCCTCCCAGACCCCCTGGGGTTGTCCTTATTCCCAGTGATGCTCTTCAAGCACTGCACCATGTACTTCGGGTCGGCCGCCTCCGGGTGGACACGCGACGAGTCGTCGGTGCCGGAATACAGCCACATCGGGTGGTCCCGAGCTTGGAGCGGCTGGATCCTCCGCGCGAGATACGCCTCAAACAGGTCCATCCCTGTGACCCCCTCGCGGACTAACTGGACGACCCTCTCCATCAACATGTCTACTTCGGCCCTCTCGGCCTTACTCACTATCATCGAAGGAGGTGGGCTGGCTCGACCTAGAGTAAATGGAGGAAGGCCAGTCGACTGACCCAGAGTCGGACTGTCCTTGTAATAAAACCAGGTCGACTGCCAGCCCCGAATCGACTCCGGAAGGTTCATGGGAGAAAGGCGCTCCTATTCCTAAGCTGGATCCCGAGCCCGCCGCACGCCTGGAGGACGTGCGTCTTGCCGTCACTCGGGTTCACCCTCTTGACGGTTTGCGAGTGACAGGTGAAGATGTGTTTGAACAAGCCCCAGTGTGGTCGGCAATCGAGGAAGTTCTCACACATAGAAACGAAGGCAGAGAGGAAGGCGATGGAGTTGGGCGTAAAGTAATGCAACTGGGCACCAAAGAAGATCAAGAGTGCGCGGAAGAAAGGATGCGGGGGCGTAGAAAAACCTCGGTCGACGTGGGTGGCGTGGAGTACACACTCACCCTCCCGCGGCCGAGGCTCGAGCTCTCCCCCCGGCGCCCGCCAGGAGCCGCGGGCAATCAACCCCTCCTCCTCCAGCTCCTCCAGATCCTCCACCACGACGGTGGACCGGATCCAATCTCCCTGGATCCATCCAGCGGGGAGTCCGGACCTTGACGACGAACCACTCCGGCCAGCTCGCCTCCCCTTCCTCGACGCCGCCTTCTTGGAGCGCTCCATGGCCGCGGTCTTGTCTTTGCCCATGGCTCGCACGCCGGCGGTCGCTGCGGAGAGAGGCAAGAAGAAGCAGGGGCGCAGCAGAGAAGCAAGAGCGCAGCAGAGAAGCTGAGGCGGACGAGAGAAGATTGGGCGCACAGTGCCCCCCACTGCGGGCTCGGCGCGCCTTTATAACGGCCCGGTCGAGTGGCTGACCGGTGGCCCCGAGCAATCCTATCCGATCCCGTAACAGACGCTGGCGCGATACGTGGAGAAAAAGGAGGCGCGGGAATCGAGGCGTTCGAAGCGCACCTCTCCGATTGATGCGGCATGTCCCGCCCCGTGCGCTTCCCCAAATTTCGAAAGCCCCGCCGATTCCGGCGACCGAAGGGCAACCGATCCTGTCGAAAATGGCACGCGCTCGCGGCGCCCGACGCCTAGCGCAAAGTCCAGTCGACGCAAGGAGTCCAATCGACGCAAGGAGTCCAATCGACGCAAGAAGTCCAGTCGACACAAGAAGCAACTGATTCACTGATGGCTTCAGAATCGATCGAGGCGACCAAGACACAACTGAGGGAGCTTGCCCAAGTCACGAGCTCCGGAACAATATACCCCAAGGACGTCAAACCAAAACCAGAGCTTCCCTCAGCATCCCCTTGCTCAAGCCTCAATCCATTCGGGGGCTACTGACGAGGTTACACACCTAGGGTAGGGTCACAGGCCCAATCGAGGTACCCCACCCAAGGTCACTACCCTAGAAGATCAAAAGACAAGACCTATGACAGTGGAGACAGTCGACTGAGACGGTCCAAGGAGACACTCCACTTGACTGACTCACGTACGCAAGACGACTCAACTCCACTCGACCGGACCAGGCACTCGACCTCCGAAGGTCAAACGCCACTTGGAACAGCAACGGTCCTATATTTACTCGCTGTAGTAAACACCTTAATTATCCTTTACTGCAGGCGTTACCAGTAATGCCTGCCTTAATGTACATTGAACCCTTAGTAACGTGGAGCATGGTTGGGGTCCTGGCACACTATATAAGCCACCCCCTCCTCCTGTACAAGGGTTCGCACCTCTGTAAACACACATACACATACCAGTCGACCAAGCCTCCGGGCACCGAGACGTTGGGCTATTACTTCCTCCGAGAAGGGCCTGAACTCGCTAACACCCTGTGTACAACTTCGCCATAGCTAGGGCCTTGCCTCTCCATTCGTACCCCCTACCCTTATTGTCAGACTTAGAACCACGACACCCTGCCCAGCAGCCACCCATTGTACAGGCTTGCCTCAGTTGCATGTAACCCCTTGTACAAGTCTGGGCGATGACCCCGTGCAAGAGAAAAATAAAGAAGCGCTGCAGGGGGCGACCAAGATTGCATGCATGCATGAGCATTCCAAGATCACTGCATAAGCATTTCATGAGCATTTGCATATGCCTATAGATAGGATCGCATCCTGCATTCATTCTCATTTGCATGAAGGTGCAGGTTCCTACCATGGACTTGGCTTCGACAAGCAGTTGAGAAGATTGCTCGTCACTGTGATCCCTGGCAAGCCAAATAGATAAGTTCTACCTCCTGTCCATTGGTGTTATGTAAGCTATAACTTGTGCATAAGGAAACCTCGCCACTCTGTTGAGGCCTGGGTGCTCCCATCCCAGACTCGAACGTTGCTTCGGTCAGGATGGTTGTAGTGGCCCTTGGTGAGAAGAAGTTGGCGGGGGGCTGGCCCCTTTGTCTGTTCCCCGGCAGATGTGATTCTCCGGCAGACAAAAAGGGTGTCGGCAAGGTAACTTGCTGGCAAAACTTGTTTATTTACATAAAGAGGCATCTCACCTCTGCATGGACATACACATGCACGGGCTCCCGGCAAGGTTCATCTGTTTCATTAATATGTTGATACAAGTACGAGCATTACAGAACACAAACATGGACTCGAGGGTTACATTATTTGAATTAAAATTTGCCAAGTGCCTACAGATTTATGATTGAAAAAAGATAAGTGCCCTGTGATGCCCTTTCTTGTCCCTCTCCTTCTAGGCATGGTCATTGAAGGCGAGGAGGGGCAAAAGGAGCGTCTGGGCAGGAGTTCGGCTCGCCCCCCTTCGGGCTCCAGGAGAGGTAGCCCGACGGGAGCGAGAGCACCAGGGGAGCGCATTGATGGGGAGCACAACGGAGGCGACCCTTCGACCACCGTCACCAGGCCCAACAGGGCACGGCGAGGCTAACAGAGCTGCAACCAGAGAGGAAGCCTGTCGGGGTCCAGCTGGAAGGCTGCTGGAGGAACCGGGGAGCACCATCCCCACTTCTGCATCCAACTCCGCGGCAAATCCCCCTGTCGGGAAGGAGATGCGGGTGCAGATGATGGTGCTGCCGCCTGATGAAGATGGTGCGGGTAGCAGTCAGCCGGAGACAGAGTCGTCGCTCTCCCGCCCGCTACCGTCATCATCGCCGTTAATGTCCTCCTCTTCGCTTTTGCTCAAGGAGGAGCTTTCGTCGTCAGTCGAGCTCTACGCGCAACACCCTAAGGGACCTCCTAAGCGCCCGAAGATCTTGACGGAGAGCAGGCCGTTCTCCATTAATTTGAACTAGAGAACGTGCCCCTCTGAGAAGCTATGAGCACGGGCAAAGGTCTTCCAGCTGCGATGGAGGTACATTACGTGAGGGGTCGTGGAGTCGACATCAACTCGCATGCCACCATTCCCATAGCCCCTTATGTGCAATCTCAGAGCGTGTGGTTGTTCAAGCTCCATCTCACGAGCCAAGGGAGTTGGAAGATGAAGGTGACCACAAGGGGCTTATACAGCCTGATGATGAACTCCCGAGTTTGGTCTCCTACATGGCCCTCCATCGGGGGAAGAGTTGCCGGTGGGGGCGCAGCCAAGGCGCCGACCCATCCTCCTCCTCAAGCGCCACGGCGACCTCAAACTCGTCCCGTTCCTCCCCCTCTTGCGGTCGGAACCGCCACCATGGGATTCGGAGGAGGAGTGATGCGCTGTCGAGAAGAATCCCTCGTCATGGCCGCCGGGGCGCCACCGCGCCCTCGCCCTCTCACCATAGCTGGAAGGGAATGGTTGCGGAGGAGAAGAAGGAGGAGTGTGTGCAGAGGAGCGCCACCCCTGGCCCTTTTTATAAGGGGACGAGGCAGGGGGTTGGCTCCTCATACAGGAAATGGCCGCCCTGCTCCTCCAATACAGCCTCTCTACAGCCTCTATGGCTCGGAGAATCAAGACCGACCCTCTGCTCCAACCATCAGTGCCCGGTTTTTGGTCATGGCACTCCTCCCCGTGCCCTCTGCATCCACCACCTACCACGCCCAATGCATGGGGAACACGTGGAAGCATGGTGGGGAATGGGAGGCAAGTGGGACGGCAGTTTCTGCCTCGTGATCGTGGGGCGAGGAGAATCCGCAGGCCGCGATTAAAGTTCTTCCGCGACGTTGCGCATGACACGCGGGGAAACCGGAAACTGGCCCGGAGTCAAGAATAATGAAGAAGCAAATAAGACCTCAAGAGACCAGCCTCTTCAGCAACCCCGCCTATGCACTTATTAGGCCCTACCCCGACGATGCTCGGCAGTGCGTTTGGGGCAGGCCCGGGGGCTTCTGTCGATGCAACAAACCCTGGGTCTGTTGCCCTGACTGTGCACAGGCGCAGGAACAAGACTGAAGCACCAAGACCAAGCCACAGAAGCAAGATATTGCCAAGAGAAAGGCCTCCCTTGCCGGGCAGATGATCCGGCAAGGGGCGAGGCCATCCCCAGATGAAGGCAACCAAGGCGTCCCGGCAGAGCCTATCGGGACTCTCGGAGGCTAAACCGCCTCACCAACCGCTCCTCCACGACTCATGTGGCCGATCAGTGTGGTGTCCAGCCGCAAAGTAACTAAGTGGCAGCCATTAGCCACATGGCAGCCTCTCCCTGCAGGAAGAACCCACAGATGACACCTGTCCTGCAACGTGTCAAGCAAGCAGATGCGGAGCTGGAAAAATATCCCGGCAAGCCTTGTCGGGCAACCATTGACGTGACGTTAAGCGGTGCATTTAATGCACCCTGCCAGCCCGCAAAGTTAGGTAAGATAGCATTGTTGATATCATATCAGTGCATAATGACTACTTTACCACTGTGGTGACCCCCTTGATCTATAAAAGGAGGTCCATGGCAACCGTAGACAGGGTTAGAAGATTGGGTAACTCACACCCCCATACGCGCGTAGTTGCTGCTGCCCTAAGCCAACCCTTGCCGGGCAAGTGTACTGTGCTCCACCACCACATTTCCACCATCAATCCACCAAAGCAAGAGTAGGGTCTTACGCCGGAATGGCGGCCCGATCCTAGGTAAATCTATCCGCGTGATCTCTACCATGTTGTCCCACGCTCGTCTGCTCTTTGTGCAATGCGACGTCGCCCAGCCGGACCAGCAAGGGGCCTCATGGTCCCATAGGTGGCCGTGGTTTCCCGCGACAGGAGGCCATGTCTGTACATGCTAGGCTCGTCAAGTTTAACCTGAGTATTCCGCATGTGCAAAATTGTCTTGCAACTGTTGTATGTGAACGTAGAGTCTATCACACCCGATCATCACGTGGTGTCTCAACACGACGAACTGTAGCAACGGTGCATACTCAGGGAGAACACTTTTACCTTGAAATTTAGTTAAGGGATCATCTTATAATGCTACTTCCGTACTAAGCAAAATAAGATGCATAAAAGGTAAACATCACATGCAATCAAAAATATGTGACAAGATATGGCCATCATCATCTTGTCTTTTGATCTCCATCTCCAAAGCATCGTCATGATCTCCATCGTAGCCGGCTCGACACCTTGATCTTCATCGTAACGTCATGGTAGTCTCGCCACCTATTGCTTTTACAACTATCGCTAAGTCACGGTGATAAAGTAAAGCAATTACATGACATTTGCATTTCCTACAATAAATAGACAAGCATAAGGCTCATGCCGGTTGCCGATAATTTACAAAACATGATCATCTCATACTATAATGTATAACTCATCACGTCTTGACCATATCATATCACAACATTCCCTGCAAAAACAAGTTAGACGTCCTCTACTTTGTTGTTCCAAGTTTTATGTGGCTGCTACGGGCATCTAGCAAGAACCGTTCTTACCTACGGCACAAAACCACAACGGTGTTTCGTCAAGTTTGTTGTTTTAACCTTCTTCAAGGACCAGCCGTAGTAAAATTCGATTCAACTAAAGTAGGAGAAATAGACACCCGCCAGCCACCTTTATGCAAACAAGTTGCATGATTGTCGATGGAACCGGTCTCATGAACGCGGTCATGTAAAGTTCATCCGGGCCGCTTCATCCCACAATACCGCCGGATCAAAATAAGACGTTGGTGGTAAGCAGTATGACTATCACCGCCCACAACTCTTTGTGTTCTACTCATGCATATCATCTACGCATAGACCTGTCTCATGATGTCACTGTTGGGAAACGTGGCATGCAATTTTAAAAAAAAATCATACGCTCACGCAAGATCTATCTAGGAGATGCATAGCAACGAGAGGAGGAGAGTGTGTCTACGTACCCTCGTAGACCGAGCGGAAGCGTTTGACAACGCGGTTGATGTAGTCGAACTTCTTCTCATTCCGACCGATCAAGCACCGAACGTACGACACCTCCGAGTTCTGCACACGTTCAGCTCGATGTCGTCCCTCGAACTCTTGATCCAGCAAAGTGTCGAGGAAGTAGATGAGTTCCATGAGCATGACTGCGTAGTGATAGTGATGGTGAAGTGATCCGCGTAGGGCTTCGCCTAAGCACTACGAGAATATGGCCGGATGCGTAAATTGTGGAGGAGGCGCCGCACACGGCTAACAATTGTTGGTGTGTGTTCTAGGCGCCCCCTCCCCATGTATATATAGGTGGGAGGGGAGGAGAGGCTGCCAAGGGGGCGCCCCAAGTAGGAGGAATCCTACTTGGGGTCCTCTCCAATTTGGCCAACCCCCTTTCCTATTCCTATTCGGAGTAGGAAGGGAAGATGGGGAAGGGGGAATCCTATTCCCTTTTTCCTTTCCTCCTTCCCCTTTCCTTCTCCAAATTGGCCAGCCCATATGGGGGGCGCACCAGTCCCTTTGTGGCTGGTGTGTTTCCCCTCTTGGCCCATAAGGCCCATATCTTTTGTCGGGGGTGCCCGGAACCCCTTCCTGTGACCCGATAAGTACCCGACGCATCCCGAAACACTTCCGGTGTCCGAATACCATTGTCCCATATATAAATCTTTACCTCTCGACCATTTCGGGACTCCTCGTCATGTCTGTGATCTCTTCCGAAACTCCGAACAACATTCGGTCACCAAATCACATAACTCATATAATACAATATCGTCGTCGAACGTTAGGTGTGCGGACCCTACGGGTTCGAGAACTATGTAGACATGACCGAGACACCTCTCGGGTCAATAACCAATAGAGGAACATGGATGCTCATATTGGCTCCTACATATTCTATGAAGATCTTTATCGGTCGAACCGCTATAACAACATACGCTATTCCCTTTGTCCATTCGTATGTTACTTGCCCAAGATTCGATCATCGGTATCTTCATACCTAGTTCAATCTCATTACCGGCAAGTCTCTTTACTCGTTTCGTAATACATCATCCCGCAACTAACTCATTAGTCACTTTGCTTTCAAGGCTTCTTATGATATGTATTACCGAGAGGGCCCAGAGATACCTCTCCGATACTCGGAGTGATGAGTCCTAATCTTGATCTATGCCAACCCAACAAACACCTTCGGAGATACCTGTAGAGCATCTTTATAATCATACAGTTACGTTGTGACTTTTTATAGCACACAAGGCATTCCTCCGATATCCGGGAGTTGCATAATCTCATAGTCGAAGGAATATGTATTTCACATGAAGAAAGCAATAGCAATAAAACTAAACGATCAATATGATATGCTAACGAATGGGTCTTGTCCATCACATCATTCTCCTAATGATGTGATCCCGTTCATCAAATGACAACACATGTCTATGGTTAGGAAACTTAACCATCTTTGATTAACGAGCTAGTCTAGTAGAGGCTTACTAGGGACACGGTGTTTTGTCTATGTATCCACACATGTATCAAGTTTCTGGTTAATACAATTCTAGCATGAATAATAAACATTTATCATGATATAAGGAAATAAAATAACAACTTTATTATTGCCTCTAGGGCATATTTCCTTCAAAATCATACAACAAAGAGCAGTACGAGAGTCTGCATTGTTAGTCAATGCACAGTCTATGCTCAACCACTGTCAGCCAAGCAGTAGCACAGTCAGACAGGGTGATCTTGCTAAGAAGTTGCTAGCCATGAAGACACAAAGAGAGAAGGAGCTGAAGGACAAGAAGCAAGTTGTCCTAGCAGCTAGAAGGGAAGCAGAAATGAAGAAAGCACAAGAAGCTGCCAGGAAGAGGCATGAGCTAGCAGAGAAGAAAGCATAAGATGCAGGAAGGAAGAAGGAGGCAGCTGCTCAGAAAAGAGAAGCTCATGCATCCTGAAGTAGGCAACTGCACAGACAAGGCAGATAATCTTGGAGACACATAAGCATATTGCTGCAGAGAAAAAGGAGAAACTAGCTGCTGAGAAGTTAGCCCAGAGAGAAGCTGCCGCTACTTAGAAGACTGCACAGAGACAAGCAGCTAATGCAAAAAAGGAAGAAGCCAGGCAAGCAGCTGCTGCAAAGAAGATGGCAGAGAGAGCAGTTACTGCTGCAAAGAAAAAACTAGGAAAGAAAACAGTTCAAGAAGTGCACCATAGCTCAGGGCTTGAGAAGAATGGAAGCATGTTTGACATCTTCGGGGACTAGTGCTACAGTTGTTAAGCAACTTTTCCTTTTAGCCATCTTATGTAAATTATCAGTATGATGGTCATCATTTTGCTTAGTTGAAGTCATGTCAGGAACCATCGATCTTACTGAAGGCATCTTAAAAACCAATGATCTTTTGTACTTACTGATGTGATTTTGATCATGTGCCAGCTGTTTGCTATATGTGCAGTACAGTTGTGTTGTTGATACCATTTGACAGTGATTTTAGTTCATATAATAGAGCCATTCCATCAACAATTTACTAAACTTGACAGTGATTTTAGTTCAAAGTATAGAGTCATTCCATCAACTATTTACTGAACTTGAGAGGCAAACTAGATCATACAAAAGATACATTGGTACTAGTTCACACAAAAGGTCCATACATGTTCACCTGTTACAACCACATAGATCATACTAAAAGTTCATTTCTTCATCAACTATTACTACCACTAGTTCTACTTGAAGCTAGCACATCTTTAGCACTACTATTCCGGCAGTAAACACCAGCTTCACATCTTCATCGGGTACTACCAGCTTTACTTCTTCATCAGCAACATCACACATAGCATAGCAACCACAAATACACCACCAAGCAGCAGTTTCAATAGTAACAACATCTGCATACCTAAACTAAGAAGTTCGCCAGCCTGTGCCCTGGTGATGTTCATGCCAGCTCCAGGCCCAACTATGAACTCCCTTTGACCTGCATTTCTGTCTGCAACCCTTCTTTCTTCTCTTTCTCTCTCAAACAGTTCCCTCCTATCCTCTGTTGCTCCAATCGCATCAACAACTTCATGTCCAACAAGAAAACGATGATCAACAAGGTAGGCCACGTATTCCCTCTCCCAATGCCAGAAAACACATCCATTCTACACACTCAAAATCAAGAAAAATCAGAAAATTTCAACAACAGAAATCAAGTAAATCAGATCAAGAGATGCTTACACCATGGTTCACACATCTGTAGAACACCCATCCATCATGCTCCTCCGTGCTGGACACGTAGAACCTCACTTCGCAACGGCAATGAGGGCATGAGATGAGCGGCACAACCACTGTCCTCCCACGACGTCCAGATCGGAAAGAACTGCTGCTGGACATGGCGGGCGACAAGGACGAATGCAATGGGCAGCGGGAAGCGGTGGGCAACGGCGACGGCGAGCGGTGGGCGATGACTAGCAGTGGGGGGCGCCGACGACGAGCGGTGGGAGGGGAACAAATCTAGGGATTTTGGGTAAGAGGGGAGCTGAGCTAGGGATTTTGAGCCGAATGGATTTTTACACATACCCCTCCCCCCAACTTGTGCTGTTGAATTAAGTAATCCCCCCCCCCCTAGGTGGCGCTCGTGGACTGGTCAAACCAGCGGCGCACAGTGAGCAAACCGAGCTCGCGGAGCAAGTTCAGGTACTTGTAGTGCATTTTACTCCTTTATTATCATCCGACGGAATGTCGCTATCTAAGCATGCATGGGCGCCCTTCGCTGCGACCTACTCACTGGTATGATGGTATCACTACGATATGGAATTTGTAGCCATTATGATAGTACCAAGTTTTTCTTAGTAAGATATTTTCGGCCACGGTAAGTACAAATTTAAAATCTTTACACTTGTAAGTTTCATGTCTCATGATGATCTTATATTATGAAACGTTGAGAGTATTATCGGTTGTGGTAGCTCAGCAGCTATAAGACTCTTCTTTATTTACATTGGATCTCGATGCTTCTTTTCGTTATCTCTTGATTCCCACCCTAACGTCTCTGATTAGAAAAAGTTTGTAGATGAAGTTTTGGAAATGATAAAATCCAAAACGTTAGACTTCTTTTCTATGGCAAATCAAGCTGAGCGCGAGAATGGTAAGTTTAGTTGACAAGCACGGCAATTTTTTAACGTCGGATTTACTACGCTTATCAACTGAACTTGTCGTGGTGGTCAACAAATATAAATTACTCCCTCTGTCCTAGTGTCAAAAAAACGTCTTACATTATGAGACGAAGGGAGTATAAATTACAAAAAAACGAGCGTTCAACTTACGGCGTAAAGTCTTGCAGCGCAGAAGAGCATGTGCAAGTCGGGTTGCTAAGTGGTAGGACGGGGTTGGTGGCCAGCCAAAGTTGTCGCGTCCATTGGTTGCGACGCGGTGCATCTTTTGATTTGTTCTTCAACAGTATGGGCACAGGCGGAAATTCGGACGCGAAACGTGGAACGCATCAACAACGTACTCCAAAACCAATCGGTGGTAGCATGCGTTCCCGTCAATTTGTCTCTTTGAGAAAAAGAGCGGATGCAAGTTAACGAAGCGTCATGGGATGACACCTTTTTTTCCCTTAACTTTCTCTCTTGGCGAGATCTTCACCCATCCACGCTCTTGCGTGGGTTAAGCTCGTATACCCATCCACACAATGAACATAATTCGGCTCGTTAACTTGCATCCACACAATGAACATACTGTAGCTCTACAACGATGTCAAATAGCAACACACAGAAACCTACTGACCACAGCAAAACCCTGCTTGCTGACAGCAGAGCAATTAATTAAGCCAGTAACAAAACCTTTTGATCCAAAACCATAGTCCCATCAAACTTGATTGACTGATAAATGATGTACACAAGACCAAATCAAGTCCAGCAAGAACTACACTCTAGAACACCTCAGATGACACATCAGACGAGACACTGAAAATGGCACACACAGGTTTACTGGCCAGCTGGTGTAGCATTGATGATGTCAGAATCACCTGAAAATTCAACACAAGGAACAGAGCATGATCAGAAACCCAGTTGCTGTATATCAAAATATGAACCAGGTAAAACAATGAGAGATGCAGTGGTAGATACCAGGATCGATGATACTCAGGCAGCAGACTCGGAAGTATTTACCACACGCAGTTCCCAAATCAACATTGTCTGGAAATCAAACATTGGCGCTGTTACTTTTGAACAGTATACTATTCACAATTTCAAACTATTTATTAGCTTCCTACTGCACTTACAGCTAATACTTCCACAACAAAGTAATAGTAACAAGTACTGCCTCTGTTCCAATTTACTCGTGAGTAAATCAGAACGGAGGGAGTAATAGACAGGACCATGAGCCAAGTAGGAAGGGTTTCGCAGTGTCAGGGGAAGAAGTAAACATCATCTCACAGAACTCACCACTAGACAAAAATTGGATTAAATAGGAATGCAAACGTACTTCCATGGTAGTGGTGGACAGTGACCTTCGCCAACATAGCATAGTACTCAATCTCAGACTTGCGGAGCGGAGGGCAGTTGTTAGCAAGGATCACAAGCTTTGCTGCAAATAGGATGTAAACGCATTATTTGATATCAAACTGTCAACCATCCAACGTGAAATTGCTGTTCTGCCAAGCAGAAGAAATCTCCTACTAATAAACAGTAATATATCAGGAGAATTATTAAGGCATACAATTATCCACAATGGCCATATGAATACAGGCATGTGCAATGGCTAGGAGGATCAGAATACTGGCTTGGTTTCTCTGAAGAGAAATAATAGCACTCGGCATGTTCATTGTCGATCATCTGGGGAAAGGATCATCATATCTTCAAATCAAATGGCACAGTGAAAACAAATAGAATGTGTAGTAAATCTAGCACAGAGAAACCTATATCTATTTGCAGAATTTTGAGAATTACTGACTCGTACTCAATGGCCATATGAATAGATCCACTAGTAATCAGTTTGACACCCAGTGGGCATATCAAAACATTAAAAAACCACATCCATGGTGCCAAACAAAGATAACAAATCACAAAACAGTAGCAAGCAATGAAGAACAAAATTTTGTAATACTGGGCAGATCAGAGTCCTGGCTTGGTTTCTCCTAAGAGAAATTATAGCGCTCAGCATGTTCATTGTCGATCATCTGGGGAAAGGATCATCATGTCCACCAAAGTAGGTCAAGAAATTTGCAGATCAGTTTAGACGGAGCTAGTTACTAACGAAAATCCTTATCTAGGTAATTGTTTACAATCTAGGTATAAAGGAACGGAGGGAGTAATTGTTTACAATCTAGGTAAAGGATCATCCTTATCTAGTTCAAACCAACATAGGTAGAGCATATAAAATCTAAAGAAAAACAAATATAAAATATATCAACACAATCCACATGATGGTTGTAAATCTTAAAAGCATGTGATAATTTTGGAGCAACTAATGAAATTTCAAGCACCTAATTGGAGTACAGCACAAAACAGAACAGAATGCTAACAAGTAATCAAGTACTAAAATGTTTGATAGCAGGCATTACCAGTCAACTCTCTAATAAACATACAGAAACGCCGAATCATGTGATGTACACCACCATCAGCTACCGGACCACAGCAGTGACCAGTGAGCCCATATTATTAGAAGAGCGAGGGTGAAGCTGATCACTATGGCATCGACTCATACACAGCAGCAATGAGATCCACTGGTAATCAGTTTTTGCGATGCGCAAGAACACATTTCAACATCCATTTATCCAAAATCAAAGCTCAGACGGACACACCAACAGTAACTCAGGATCTAAACACCATATTATGTACCTTCCAATAAGCATATAGCACACAATTCGCACAAATTAGGGACCATAAAGAAAATGCAATAATGAGCGCGGTGGAAACTAGGCAAGGGAGGATTGGTTCTTACCCTTGGAGTTCCTGAGGGTCCTGAGGACGGTCTTGTAGCCGAGCGTGTACTTGCCGCTCTTCATTACAAGCTGCAGCTTGTTGTTGATGTTGTCCCCGGACTTCTTCTGCGCCATTCACAACAAACACACCGGAAATCAGCAAGACAGAAAGAACAAAACACCATGAGGAACGGGAAAAGGAACCGAAGTGAATGGCGGGGGGCAATTGATGATAACCCCCCC
>LR738711.1:332512601-332567598 GCA_902687465.1 Secale cereale | reverse complement strand
CCCCCCCCCCCCCCCCAGTTCGTGCGCCTTTGATCTGGCAAAACTACAGAGGAGAGTCGCGGCAGGTCGACATAAACATGGGGGCAGTTTAGGCTGGGGGGCGGGGCAGGGGGGTGTTACCGTCTTCTTCGTGGAGGTCACCATGGTTGCGCCCCGAGGAGAAGTGACGGCGGCGTCGGCGGCGGCTTCTGCTCGGGGATGTCTGCGAGGTGGAGGAGCCAGTTAGGCTAGGGCTTGGATTATAAAGGCCTGGGGGGCAAAGGGTTTTGCTCGGCGTGGGCTTAGTGAGCTGGGGCATGGAATTGCCGAGTGGGCTTTCGGCCCGAATTTATTAGAAGATGCAAAGTTAAGATCGGCGAAATCATTAATTCAGGAGTACTCGTTATAAATATCATCCCAAACCTCGTAATTTGGGTGTTTTTCTTTTTTTCGTATATCAGTTTATTCAAAATGTTTTATCTCTTAAACCGTGCGTCCAAATCTCGAACCGTTTTCATCGTTGAATTCCTCGCGTCGAGATCTTCAAAAGTAGATCCTATGTTGATTGGTTTCGACGAACTTTTTTTTCAAAAAAAAAACGGACGAAAAAACCGAACCGGACGCACTGGTTTTTTCTCTTTCAAAAAGAGGCACGGTCGTGCCTCTCGTAAAATCACAACCGTGCCTCTGGCGGAAGCAAAATCGTGAGTCTCGCGGAAAAGAAAAAAGAAGAGAAAACGCGTTTTTTTCGTTTCCGAGGAGGCACGGCCGTGACCCTCACGAAAGCTCAACCGTGCCTCCCGCGGAAGCAAAATCGTGACCCTCGTGAAAGGAAAAAAAATAAAAAACATGTTTTTTTTTCATTTTCGAGAGGCACGGTCGTGACTCTCGCGAAACACAACCGTGCCTCTCGCGGAAGCAAAACCGTGACTCTCCCGAAATGAAAAAAAAACAGAAAACGTGTTTTTTTCGAAGAGGCACGGCCGTGACTCTCGAGAAATCACAATCGTGCCTCTCGTAGAAGCAAAACCGTGACTCTCGCGAAAGGAAAAAAATTAGAAAACGCGTTTCTTTTCCTTTTTGAGAGGCACGGTCGTGACTCTCGCGAAAACACAACCGTGCCTCTCACGGAAGCAAAACCGTGACTCTCGCAAAAAAACGAGTTTTTTCGCCAAAAAAATCAAAAAAAATTATCGAAAAGTTAAGGGAGACCGGTGAAAAAACAAAACATCCAAAAAAAACCCGGAAAAAACCGTTTAAAAAGTCGAAAACGCGTGCGAAAAAGTAAAAAAAAAAACGGAAAAAGCACCCAGAGCGCGACATGTGGCGAAGATCGCTGCAAGGCTCAGGTAAGACTCGAACTCCCTACCTTGCAACCTCCTCCTTTAACATTAGCGACGGTAGCCAACCACGCAACAACCCTGCTGTGATTTGTGACTTGTGAGATCCTTTTTATTCTTCAATTGCATCTTCTTTCCTTTTATTGTTTATTTTCTATTTTCTTATTGCTTGTTCCTTTTTCTTTTCTTTTTTCTTAAATGCATGTTTTTTCGAAAAACAAATCTAGTGATTTTTTTTCCAATCCGTCAACTTTTTATTCAAAATTAGTGAACCTTTTTGAATTCGTGAACTTTTTAAAAAATTCGTGAACCTTTTTTCAAATTAGTGAACTTTTTATCGAAATTGCTGGAAAAAAATTCAAACCCATGAACTTTTTCAAAAAATGGTGAACTCTTTTCAAATTTGTGAACTTTTTCATCAAAATGGATGAACTATTTTTAAATCCATGAACTTTTTGATCAAAATTGATGAAAATTTGTAAATTCGGTGAACTCTTTTCAAATTTGTGAACTTTTTTCATCAAAATTGATGAACTATTTTTTAAATCCTTGAACTTTTTGATCAAAATTGGTGAACTCTATTTAAATTTGGTGAACTCTTTTAAAATTTGTGAACTTTTTTATTCAAAATCGATGAACTGTTTTTAAATCCATGAACTGTTTTTCAAAGGTGATGAACTTTTTTAAAATTCGTGGAATCTTTTTCATCTTTTTTATTTTTTTTCATAAAAATTATACTCGGACTGAAACAGGCGCTGAAGAGGAGCACTCTCGACGGAGAGCTCCTGTTCGGTGCCTGTTGCGCCCGAACTGCTCGCTGACGCACACTACAGCGCCCTATTGGGCTGGCCCATGAAGGCAGTCTGGAACAAACCTGTAGCACAAAAAAACCGCAAAAAAATAGCCTCTTCTTGGAGGCTGTTTAGGCTGGAGGGCGGGGCAGGGGTGTTACCGTCTTCTTCGTGGAGGTACTGCTCGGAGATGTCTGCGAGGTGGAGGAGTCAGTTGCGCTAGGGTTTGGATTATAAAGGCCCGAGGGGTAAAGGGTTTTGCTAGGCGTGGGCTTAGTGAGCTGGGGCATGGAATTACCTAGTGGGATTTCGGCCCGAATTTATTAGAAGATGCAAATTTAAGAAGATCGATCAAGGATTTATTTTTTGATGACCTTATGCATCGATGGAGAGCTCCTGTTCGGCCCCTGTTGCGCTCGAACTGCTCGCTGACGCACACTACCGCGCCCTATCGGGTCGGCCTGTGAAGGCAGTGTGGAACGAACCTGTAGCACAAAAACAGCCTTGGCCAGGATGAACTCGTGTCACCCAAACTGAGTTTCAGACCCGCTAACCACTAGAGCAAATTGTACACTTTTGATTGACATGAAGCAACAAGCCTATAATAATAAGAGTAGACACGCTATTTATTGTACAATACCCTCTATTATATCACTTAATTTTTGAATTAATTAGAAAAAATCGTGAATTTGAAAAGGTTCGTCTATTTTGAAAACAAATCATCATTTTTTAGAAAAGTTCACAAACTTAAAAAAAGGTTCATCGATCTTGAAAGAAGTTTACCGAGTTTGAAAAAAGTTAATCAAATTTGAAGAGAAGTTCATCAATTTTTGTGAAAAGTTCACCGAGTTTGAAAAAGTTCATCAAAAAATCAAGAAAAGTTCATCGAGTTTGAAAAAAGTTCACCAATTTTAAAAAAGTTCGTCGAGTTTTAAAATAAGTTTACCAATTTTGCTAAAGGTCATCGAATTTGATAAAGAAGCTCATCGATTTTTAAGAAAAAATCACAAATTAAAAAAAATCATCGAACAAGGAAGAAGGAAAAAGAAAAAAAAGAAAAAAAGAAGGAAAAATAGAAGACAAAGATGTAGGTAGTCGTCTAATAAAGGGTGGCGGGATGGTTAGTGCGAGCATCTTCGACGCAGAAGATCGCCGGTTCCAGTGTCACCTCTGCTACATTTTTCGTTCTCGCTGCGAAACAGCAAAAACAGAAGAAGAAGAAAAGAAGATGGGCTGGCCCAGCGCGGAGTTGGGGTATGCGTCAGTTTGCAAAAATGCCTATAACCGACGCTAAAGACGCCGAATAGGGTTTGCCGCGTTGGCGTTATGTCATGTCTCATGGATGCCATGACACCTTCTTAATGCAAAAAAAGTTACCTGTGTAGTAGTTGGCCTAATCATATGTGTATTAATCTCTACTTCTAATGTCTCAGTTGATGGAATAGCCTTCGCGTGTTTTTTTTGTCTGGTTAATTTTCGCTCACCTCCCACCACCCCTTCCATGTTAATTTTTTCTTCTTCACACTTAAAACCGAATCGCGTCTGATACTCCTTCCATTTATTCATGCTTACTTTGGCAGGTGTCGATTCAATTCAATCATGAAAATATTTGGTGATTAAGAATTTAGAAATAATGCCATATACATGAGATCACCTTCCAAACAAATCACCTCCCACTCCGATTTATTTCTCCCACCGATCCCCTTCCATACTTAGCTCCACTAGGAAAACACAACCGTCGAAGACACGCCCTCACGTGATCACGTATCACAATGAGAAAAGAAATTTTACTCCTAATGGAACAGTTGGTAGGATTGTGTCCACGTTTTTTGTCCCACCACTTTCGTCCGGGTTTTTTACTTGTTTTTTCATCCCCTCCCCCCACCCCACCCATGCACGCAGCCCAAAAAACCCACAAAAAATCACTCCTATCGATCCCCTCGAGGACACAACGCCGCCCTAGTGCTATCTCGAGGACACTCCTGTTTCTCTTCATCACCACGGAATGTCACGCCCAAGATGCGATTCTATCCCGATCACGTTATAACCTCGTGATTGGGGCATAACCGCATTTCGGGCGCTTATCAAGATGGATATCATTACATCGTACCATTACAAAAATAGACGGAGATACATACAAGTCATACAATTGCCACATGAATACAACACATCATACACACGGCATCCGACTACGGATGAAAACACATGAAATACACAACGGCATCCATCCTGCTATCCCAGGCTGCCGACCAGGAACCTAACCCAAGACTAACGAAGAAGAAGAAGAGAGAACTCCGACACAAGTAAACACCGCTCTCGCGTCAAGTTATCGGAAACCTGCACCTGCAACTGTTGTCGTAGTATCTGTGAGCCACGTGGACTGAGCAATCCCATAACTATGGGTATCCAGACTAGCAAAGCTTAATGGGTATGGAAAGGATAAGTGGTGACGTTGCAGCAGCGGCTAAGCATTTGTATGGTGGCTAACTTATGAGTACAAGAATAAGATGAGCATCTACGCCAACGGTCGCAACTTGTAATGATCACTACGTGATCCTGAACTACATACGAGTCAAACATAACCCCACCCTGTTCTCTTCCCGAACTTACTCGATAAGAGACGATCACGGTTACTCACGCTATTGGTGTATTTTATTTCGGATCCCCTGTCAAGTTTTCTACAACCGGACATTAACAAATTCCAATTTGCCACATAACCGTGGGCACAGCTTTCGAAAGATCATAACCCTGCAGGGGTGTCCCAACTTAGTCCATCACAAGCTCTCACGATCAGCAGAGGTAAAAACTCTTATCTTATGGACAATCCGATCACACTCGGAATCCCGATGCACAAGACATTTCGACAATGGTAAAACAAGTCCAGCAAGACCTCCCGGTGTGCCGACACCCTGATAGTAGCCGCGTGTATCTCGTCTCACGCCACATCCGGATGAGCGACGCGTACGGGAGCCAACATACCCCAAGTTGCCAAGGGACGGCTGATACATCTCCAACGTATCTATAATTTATGAAGTATTCATGCTATTATATTATCCATCTTGGATGTTTTATATGCATTTATATGTTATTTTATATGATTTTTCGGACTAACCTATTAACCTAGAGCCCAGTGCCAGTTTATATTTTTTCCTTGGTTTTGAGTTTTACTGAAAAGGAATACCAAACGGAGTCCAATTGACGTGTCAATTTTTGATGATTTGTTATGGACCAAAAGAAGCCCCCAGAGTAAAAGAGTTGGGCCAGAAGAGTCCCGGGCCATCCACGAGGGTGGAGGGCGCACCCCCTATCTCGTGGACGACTCGGAGACCCCCCCTGACGTGAGACCGACACCAAAAATTCCTATAAATGAAAAAAACAAAAGAAACCTAGATCGGGAGTTCCGCCGCCGCAAGCCTCTATAGCCCCCAAAAACCAATCGGGACCCTATTCCGGCACCTTGCTGGAGGGGCGATCGATCACCGGTGGCCATCTTCGTCACCCCGACGCTCTCCATGACGAGGAGGGAGTATTTCACCCTCGGGGCTGAGGGTATGTACCATTAGCTATGTGTTTGATCTCTCTCGCTCTCTCGTGTTCTTGTTTGGCACGATCTTGATGTACCACAAGCTTTGCTACTATAGTTGGATCTTATGATGTTTCTCCCCCTCTACCTTCTTGTAATGGATTGAGTTTTCCCTTTTGAAGTTATCTTATTGGATTGAGTCTTTAAGGATTTGAGAACACTTGATGTATGTCTTGCTTGGGATACCCGTGGTGACAATGGTGTATTCAATTGATTCACTTGATGTATGTTTTGGTGATCAACTTGCGGGTTCCGTGACCTTGGTAATCTATGCATGGGGGTTGGCACATGTTTTCGTCTTGACTCTCCGGTAGAAACTTTGGGGCACTCTTTGAAGTTCTTTGTGTTGGTTGAATAGATGAATCTGATATTTTGTGATGCATATCATATAATCATACCCATGGATACTTGAGGTGACGTTGGAGTATCTAGGTGACATTAGGGTTTTGGTTGATGTGTGTCTTAAGGTGTTATTCTAGTACGAACTCTAGGATAGATCGAACGAAAAGAATAGCTTCGTGTTATTTTACTACGGACTCTTGAATAGATCGATCAAAAAGAATAACTTTGAGGTGGTTTCATATCCTACAATAATCTCTTCGTTTATTCTCAGCTATTAGTGACTTTGGAGAGACTCTTTGTTTTTTGATAGAAAGACTGTAAGGAAACCCCTTACAGTATAATTGCTGCAACAAACCCAAATTGCAAGTACCGTGCCTTGAACCTGGGTGGGTGGGAAGGCATCAGCCCCTTCCCACCACTAGGCTATGCCTTAGTCTGCGGAGAGACTCTTTGTTGCATGTTGAGGGATTGTTGTATGATCTAATTATGTTATTATTGTTGAGAGAACTTCCACTAGTGAAAGTATGAAACCTAGGCCTTGTTTCGAAGCATTGCAATACTGTTTGTGCTCACTTTTATCATTAGTTACCTTACTATTTTTATATTTTCAGATTACAATAACCTATATCTACCATCCATATTGCATTTGTATCGCCATCTCTTCGCCGAACTAGTGCACCTATACAATTTGCCATTGTATTGGGTGTGTTGGGGACACGAGAGACTCTTTGTTATTTGGTTGCAGGATTGTTTGAGAGAGACCATCTTCATCCTACGCCTCCCACGGATTGATAAACCTTAGGTCATCCACTTGAGGGAAATTTGCTACTATCCTACAAACCTCTGCATTTGGAGGCCCAACAACGTCTACAAGAAGAAGGTTGCATAGTAGACATCAAGCTCTTTCTGGCGCCGTTGTCGGGGAGGCTAGGTAAGCGGCACTCACATCCCATCAACGAATCTCTTTTCTGGCATCGTCGCCGGGGAGGTGAGTGCTTGAAGGTATATCTTTAGATCTCGCAATCGAATCTTTTAGTTTCTTGCTTTATCACTAGTTTAGTTTATAAAAGAAAACTACAAAAAAAATGGAATTGAGGTTGCCTCATATGCTTCATCTTTTTAATATCTTTCGTGAAAATGATGGAAAGGAAAATTGTGCCGAAGTGCTAGAATAAGAATGCACTAAAATGTTTGTTACTAAATACCTGAATGATGAGCATGATTGCAATGTTGTTAGTGTAAATTCTTTGAATATCCATGATGCTAATGATATGCAAATCCACAAGCTTGGGGATGCTATGTTTAATGAAGATGATATTTTTAGTCCCCCAAGTTTTGATGTGCAAATTTATTATGATGATAGCATGCCTCCTATTTATGATGATTGCAATATTTATGAAAGTGGATTTGGAGAGGTCATGCCTATATATAGTGATGAATCCACTATTTCGGAAGAGGTTCCAATTGATTATGAGAACAAAGTTGCTACCTATGATGATTATTGTGATGACTTGTATGCTATTAAAAATAATGATAACCATGAAACTTGTCATCATGATTTTAGTTTTCAATTGGATTATGCCTCACATGATAATTATTTTGTTGAGTTTGCTCCCACTATTATTCATGAGAAGAAATTCGCTTATGTGGAGAGTAATAAAATTTCTATGCTTGAAAATAATGCTTTGTGTGATGGTTATATTATTGAATTCATTCATGATGCTACTGAAAATTATTATGAGGGAGGAATATATGCTTGTAGGAGTTGCAACAATATCAAGTTTCCTCTCAATGTGCTTAAAATCTTGAAGTTGTACTTGCTTTGCCTTCCTATGCTAGTTAATTATTGTTCCCATAAGTTGTTTGCTCAAAAAATCCCTATGCATAGGAAGTGGGTTAGACTTAAATGTGCTAGTCATATTCTTCATGATGCTCTCTTTATGTTTTAATTCTTATCTTTTATGCGAGCATCATTGAAATCATCATGCCTAGCTAAAAGGCATTAAAGAAAAGCGCTTGTTGGGAGACAACCAAATATTTACCCCTACTGTTTTTGTGTGTCCACATGATTAAGATACTGTATTAATCATGTTTTATAATGTTTGTTTCAAAAAAGTGCCAAGTAGAACCTTTGGGAAGACTTGGGTGAAAGTTAATGTGATATTGCTGTAAAAAACAGAAATGTTGCGCTCACGAGATTAGCTGCCATTTTTTACAGAAGAGTGCTTTTAAGTTGATTCTTTTTGCAGAAGATCAATAGACAAATTCCACACGTCCACCAATTTATTTCAGAATTTTTAGAGTTACAAAAGTATTCGAAAGTTACAGATTACTACAGACTGTTCTGTTTTTGACGGATTCTTTTTTTTTTTTGAGTGTTGTTTGCTTATTTCGATAAATCTATGAGTAGTATCGGGGGGTATGAACCATAGAGAAGTCGGAATACAGTAGGTTTAACACCAATATAAATAATGAGTTCAATATAGTACCTTAAAGTGGTGGTTTGTTATCTTATACTAACGGAGCTCATGAGATTTTCTATTAAGTTTTGTGCCGTGAAGTTTACAAGTTTTTGGGTAAGGATTTGATGGAATATGGAATAAAGAGTGGCAAGAGCCTAAGCTTGGGGATGCCCAAGGCACCAAAAAGTAAAAATCAAGGACAACCAAAAGCCTAAGCTTGGGGATGCCCCGGGAAGGCATCCCCTCTTTCGTCTTCGTCTATCGGTAACTTTACTTGAGGCTATATTTTTATTCACCACATGATATGAGTTTTGCTTTGGGCGCCATTTTCTTTTGTTTGTATTTGCTTGCTGTTATTCAGAGGCATTTTTCTATCTTTTATCTCAATAAAATGCCAATTCTAGCCTTTACCATGCTTATTTTCAAGTCTTTGTGTTGTTGTTTGAAAACAGAAAGTTTTCTATCATTGTCTGAATTCTTCTAGATAGTCAGAACTTGATAAAATCTTGAAATTTTTACACAGTGAGCATGAATAAGTTCTCTGTAATGTGGTGATTTTTCATATTTTTTTGAGTTAGGGAAGTATGATAACAATTCCACTCTTTACAGACTGTCCTTTTTAGACAGATTGCTGTTATGTTTGCATTGTTTGCATATGTTTGTATGTTTAATGATTCTATCTGAGGATAGGAGTATTAATTTTGTGTGGATGAAGTTTTTGAGAATTAGGGAAACCGTGACAGAATAAGAATTAAGGAGACACAAGAGATCAAGCTTGGGGATGCCCAAGGCATCCCAAGACAATATTTCAAGAAGTCTCAAGCATCTAAGCTTGGGGATGGCCCGGTTGGCATCCCACCTTTCTTCATCGACAACTATTGGTTTAGCCTAAGTTTTTGCTTCTTCACATGATATGTGCTATCTTTGCAATGTCATATTATTTTGTTTTGCTCGCTGTTTGAATAGAATATTAAGATCTGAATTTTATTTTAATGAGAGAGAGTCCTCACATGGCTACATAATTGTTTTACTACTCATTGATCTTCACTTATATCTTTTTAGAGTAGTTTGTCATTTTCTCGTGTGCTTCACTTATATCCTAATAGTAAATGGTTGAATGAGTTGAATATCATCAATCTGAAATTATATATGTTTCATATGCTTATCCCATGGGGAGTAATGACTTCACATATAAGAAGTAGATGTGGTAAATTTATTGAAGATTAGCAAACATTGTATTGGTCACTTGAACAATTCATGAAAGAATATCGAAGGAAGAGAGATTTCACATATAAATATACTATCTTGGACATTTTCTCTGATTGTGAGCCCCATTAATTATTTTCAAACCTGAGCAAATTAGTTGAAGTTGGACAAGGAAGACAGCATAATGAGTTATGCTTGTGTATATTTGTATAGAAGTTATATTGTTATGGATCCTCTAACATGTGGTGCTTACTATTTAGAATCCTTTGCTAGCCAAAATATCTGTACTAAGCGGGAATACTGCTTGTGCATCCAAATTCCTTGAACCAAGTTTCTTCCATAAGTGTCCATCATATCTATCTATATGCGGTATTTACCTGCCGTTCCAAGTAAATTTGCATGTGCCAAACTCTAAACCTTCAAACAATAATCTGTTTTGTATGCCCGAATCGCTCATGTAGCGACTAGGGGTTGTGAGTATCATCCATGCTAGGTGGGTTATTCTCACGATGAGTGGACTCTGCTCATCATTCATGAGAAAATGGCTGGTAACTGGGATGCCCAGTCCTATGATCAAAATATCGAAAACAAATCACAAATAATGTAAACAAAACTCCCCCGGGATTGTTGATAGTTGGACGGCACCCGTTGTTTCGGACAAGTCGTGGAGTGTGATTGTTGCTGGAGGGGGGGGGGGGGTAAAATCTTTACCTTTCTGTTTGGGAACCGCCTATAATGTATCTAGTATGGAAGATATTTGAAACTCTTGGTTGTTATGTTGACAATGAAAGCATACCTCTCAAAATTATTTTCATCTCTGTTTTAAAAGCTTCGAGCTCTGGCACCTCTGCAAATCACTGCTTCCCTCTACGAAGGGCCTATCTTTTACTTTTATGCAAGAGTCAGTAGTATTCCTTCTCATTCCAACCTACTCTTTAGTCGGCAAGCATCATGTGATGGGGAAAGATCTAAGCATATATGGCCATTCAAATATATTTGATCATGAATTATTATTGTTGACAATTATCTTTATGATAAATAAGTTGGGAGGCGAAGCATTAAGCCCCTATCTTTCTCTCTGTTTGATGGATGCTATTTATTCGAAAAATATGCTTTGAGTGGTAGCAATCATGGAAGACTATATGATAGTTGAGTATGTGGGATTTGCTAAATCAAAGCTCTTACATAGACCCTTCCTGAAAATAAGATGAATTGTAATTGTTTGATGACTGAGAACATAGTTTGTTAGTTTTCAAGAAAGTTTATGGTCTATGCTTTAACATGTGAATAGCTTGTTACTTGATCGTGAGAAGTTTTATGAGATGAACTACTGCTATGATATATAATGATGCCAGAAAAAGTGATTGAAATTATCATTGATCAAACTTGTGCACTTGCTAGCATTCATACTTCATAAATTATTTACTTTATCATTTACCTACTCGAGGACGAGCAGGAATTAAGCTTGGGGATGCTGATACGTCTCCAACGTATCTATAATTTATGAAGTATTCATGCTATTATATTATCCATCTTGGATGTTTTATATGCATTTATATGCTATTTTATATGATTTTTGGGACTAACCTATTAACCTAGAGCCCAGTGCCAGTTTCTGTTTTTCCTTATTTTTGAGTTATACAGAAAAGGAATACCAAAT
Organism: Secale cereale; assembly: GCA_902687465.1. NCBI lineage: Eukaryota > Viridiplantae > Streptophyta > Magnoliopsida > Poales > Poaceae > Secale > Secale cereale. The sequence goes on along the minus strand of LR738711.1, from coordinate 332,556,235 downwards.
GGAGTCCAATTGACGTGCCAATTTTTGATGATTTTTTATGGACCAAAAGAAGCCCCCGGTGTAAAAGAGTTGGGCCATAAGAGTCCCGAGCCATCCATGAGGGTGGAGGGCGCGCTCTACCCCCTGGGCGCCCCCTATCTCGTGGACGACTCGGAGACCCCCCTGATGTGAGACCGACGCAAAAAATTCCTATAAATACAGAAACCCCCAGAAAGAAACCTAGATCGGGAGTTCCGCCGCCGCAAGCCTCTGTAGCCACCAAAAACCAATCGGGACCCTGTTCTGGCACCCTGCCGGAGGGGGGATCCATCACCGGTGGCCATCTTCATCATCCCGACGCTCTCCATGACGAGGAGGGAGTAGTTCACCCTCGGGGCTGAGGGTATGTACCAGTAGCTATGTGTTTGATCTCTCTCTCTCTTTCTCTCTCTCTCTCTCTCTCTCTCTCTCTCTCTCTCTCTCTCTCTCTCTCTCTTTCGTGTTCTTGATTTGGCGCAATCTTGATGTACCGTGAGCTTTGCTACTATAGTTGGATCTTATGATGTTTCTCCCCCTCTACCTTCTTGTAATGGATTGAGTTTTCCCTTTTGAAGTTATCTTATTGGATTGAGTCTTTAAGGATTTGAGAACACTTGATGTATGTCTTGCGTGGGATACCCGTGGTGACAATGGGGTATTCTATTGATTCACTTGATGTATGTTTTGGTGATCAACTTGTGTGTTCCATGACCTTGGGAATCTATGCATAGGGGTTGGCACACGTTTTCGTCTTGACTCTCCGGTAGAAACTTTGGGGCACTTTTTGAAGTTCTTTGTGTTGGTTGAATAGATGAATATGAGATTGTGTGATGCATATCATATAATCATACCCACGGATACTTGAGGTGACATTGGAGTATCTAGGTGACATTAGGGTTCTAGTTGATGTGAGTCTGAAGGTGTTATTCTAGTACGAACTCTAGGATAGATCGAACGGAAAGAATAGCTTTGTGTACTTATTTTACTACGGGCTCTTGAATAGATCGATCAGAAAGAATAACTTTGAGGTGGTTTCATACCCTACAATAATCTCTTCGTTTGTTCTCTGCTATTAGTGACTTTGGAGCGACACTTTGTTGCATGTTGAGGGATTGTTATATGATCTAATTATGTTATTATTGTTGAGAGAACTTCCACTAGTGAAAGTATGAACCCTAGGCCTTGTTTCGAAGCATCGCAATACCGTTTGTGCTCACTTTTATCATTAGTTACCTTGCTGTTTTTACATTTTCAAATTACAAAAACCTATATCTACCATCCATATTGCACCTGTATCACCATCTCTTTGTCAAACTAGTGCACCTATACAATTTGCCATTGTATTGGGTGTGTTGGGGGACACAAGAGACTCTTTGTTATTTGGTTGCAGGGTTGTTTGAGACAGACCATCTTCATCCTACGCCTCCCACGGATTGATAAACCTTAGGTCATCAACTCGAGGGAAAATTGCTACTGTCCTACAAACCTCTGCACTTGGAGGCCCAACAACATCTACAAGAAGAAGGTTGCGTAGTAGACATTAGCGGCCCCGCAAAGTGCTCTAGTTTGGGACCAATACCATCAGCACTGGGCCCCCTATATGTGGAAAAGAATCCTAGGGGACGCGACCCTCTATGCAAATTAATTAATTAATTAATAGTTTTATTATGTTGCAAGTTAAAACCAAAGTTGGGCCTTGTTGAAGGAGTTTTAGTCAAAGCGAACTGTCAAGGGGGTCCCATAACCCCAACTGTGTTAGGAGAGCAAACTCAAGGAACATAACACCGGTTTATCGGTTCTTAAGGCGACATGAGTGGAAGAAAACACTGAGCAAAGGGCCAACCCTTCCACCCAGTGCCAAGTATATATGTGCATTAATTATAGTAATAGATATTGTGATATTCCAAATATCCAAGTTCCGACATGGACCAATCTTCATCTTCACCTGAAACTAACAACGCTATAAGAGGGGCTGACCACGCGGAAACATAGCCAATCAACGGTTTGCTAGGAGGGTGGTTAGAGGTTTCATGGCAATGTATGAGGCAGACAAGCAAATAGATAGGTGGCGTGACATAGCGATAGAGCGAGACAACTAGTATAACAATGATAGTAATGAGATCCAAGGTGACGGTCATCTTGCCTGAAATCCCGCTAGGAAGAAGTACGAGTCCATGAAGAAGACGAAGCCATGAAGACGAACCAAGCGTAGTCGAACGAATCCTCACGATCGCAACGAAACAGGAACTAACGAGAAGAAGGAAACAACATGGTAAACACCCAATACATAAACAAGGCATGATGCTCAACCAAATATGATGCATGACAATGCTACATGATGCTACTCAAGGCAAGAAATGATGCATACAAGAACAACACAACCAAGCAAGTTTAAATGAGGCCGAAAACAACATATAACAATTCTGGTAAGTCCTTATGCAAATTCGAAATTGGTTCAGATCTGAGCAAACCTTATGTTAGAGTTGTTAAACAGGAAGTTAACATGCACCATGATGATCTACACGAAATTTTAGTCAAGTTACATATAAAGTTCACTAAATTCGGAGTTACGGCCTAGAAGATATGAGCAAAACAAGCTGAACATGACATTGATGCAAAATGCATTCAAACATCAAGCACACACTCTCAAAACATGGATGCAACACGACATGATGCATCTACATGCAAAACCAAGCAAGTTTCATTTAGATCATGCTCCAAACGGAGCCACGGTTCAATACATACACATGAAACAAGTTTAAAACACAATATGTCCAAAACAACAACTAGACATCTTACAAGCATCAAAACAACATGCTACAAGTACAAGATAGGCACAATCATGGCATGAACTCATAGTACAGATTACATGCACTACAACAGGAACCCCCCTTTAGCAACACATCAATGCGTTGTCATTTGTCCATATAAGCGTTGCCAAGGTCTACACCAACGGATCCGTATGTGTTGTCGTTGGTGGCGTTGGAAGCGTCGACAACAACGAATATTGATCCATTGGTAATCTGAAGAATATTGTGTTGCAAGGCAACAACGGATTTGCACAACACTTCTGTCCGTTGGTGTTTGCACAATAGAATAACGTTCATTTATTATTATTATTATTATTATTATTATTATTATTATTATTATTATTATTATTATAACATAATGTAGTTTGAATTGCAGTACAAGGTGCAACTTCAGTAAAGAAATGATACCATATGAATGAAACAAATATATTGATTCAATGGAAAAATCTATTACATTGCAATGCAAGTATATCATCAATCATGAGTACATCACTTTCTTAGAAAATAAAACATTTTACAGATTGTAAAATTTCTAAACATTCATAGAACTATCTTCTTTATCCTCCAAGTACCAAGCACCAAGCATCAACATATATTCTCTAAGAGCAACTCTAGCAGACCCCGCATCCGCCCCGACCCACAAAATAACCGCCAAAATGCGGGTGCGGGCCGGAAAGCCTGCCCGACCAGACCCCGCATCCCGCCCCGGCCCGCAAAAAATTTTAGGGGGCGCGGCAAATTTCCGGCCCCAACCCGGGAAAACGCGGGCTTCCCCCTCGTGGCTGCGGTGCCCTGCATCACAGAGAAGCAGTTGGCGGGAGGGACATTTCGGCCCACGCTCTTTTCCCCCTTCCTTCCGCCGCCGCCAGCCCTTGCTTCCACCCGCCCGCCGCCGGCGATTCCGGCCATATCTGCGGGCGGAATCGCTCCGCGGGGCCACCCCATACCCTCCCGCGCCGAGCCGCTGCACCGTCCCTCCGGATCCGGTGAGAAGAGTCACCGCCGCCGCTGGGATCGACCACCGCCGAGCGCACCACCAGTTAGTCCCCTTTTTTATGATTTTCGCGAGCTGTGTAGTAGATTGACGCGCTGGCGTGCGTGTAGATGGAGTTGACCCCGTGCGTGAAGTTCTTGCTATCTGATTTGTCCGATTTGGACGACTCGGATGTGGAGACCATGCTTGCGAACTTTCGGCAGCAAACATTGGTCATGGCGCTTGCCGTGAAGGAGCATGAAGACGAGTACCAAAAGAGGAGGCGAGGATATACTGTCGGGCGTCTGTGCATTCCGTGGAATTGCCATCTTGGAAACGAGATGCTGATGCAAGATTATTTTTCGGAGAATCCTACATATCCTGCACACCTCTTCCGCAGAAGGTACCGAATGCACCAATCCCTTTTTGTGAAAATTGTTGAAGCTTGCGAGGCAAATTGTCGGTATTTCACTTAGAGAAGGAATGCCGCGGGCTTAAAGGGATTTATTGCATATCAAAAAATCTCCGCAGCTATGCGGGTGATTGCATATGGCGTTCCGGCTGACCATGCCGATGAGTATCTTCGCATTGGTGAAGATAGCACAATTGAGTCTGTGCGTAGATTTGCGAAAGTGATCGTCCGTGTCTTTGGTCCCGAGTATCTTTGGGCACCAAATGAAGATGACACAAATAAATTGATGGCAGCTAATGAGAGGAGAGGTTGTCCTGGGATGCTAGGTAGCATTGATTGTATGCACTGGATTTGGAAAAATTGCCCCAAGGCTTGGCAACAAATGTATTGTGGCAAGTCTCGTGATGCAACAATTGTGCTAGAGGCTGTAGCATCCGAGGATTTATGGATTTGGCATTGCTTTTTTGGTATGCCCGGCACACTCAATGATATCAATGTGTTGCAACGCTCTCATTTGTTTGCTAGGCTTGCTAGTGGTGATGCTCCTGCTTGCAACTACACTATCAATGGCCATGAATATACAAAGGGGTACTATCTAGCAGATGGTATATATCCTCCTTGGTGCACATTTGTCAAGAGCATCAAAGAACCCAAAACAAAAAATAATGTGAATTTGCAAGGGTGCAAGAGGCAGCCCGAAAAGACATTGAAAGAGCATTCAGTGTTTCGCAATCTAGGTTTGCCATTGTCCGAGGTCCTGCTCGTTTTTGGGATAAGAAAACCCTGAAGAACATCATGACTTGTTGTGTTATCCTGCACAATATGATTCTTGAAGATGAGAGAGGAATGGACTTAGAATTGTTTTACGATAATGTGGGTAGCCGTGTCAAACCAGCTAGAGACCCAAATTGCATTAGAGTTTTTCTTCAGACATACAAGGAGATTGAAAATGCAGACACACACTTTCAACTTCACGAAGATCTCATTGAGCACCATTGGCAAAGGGCTGGACAGTGACTAATTTTTGTACTCATTTGTATTTGTATTCATGACAAGTTTTGTATTGCATTATTTTTAGTTTGCTACGGTGATATGAATAATTATTTGTAATGCGGATGATTATTGTTTTATGTTTGATTTGAATAATTCAGTTTGTTTTCGATTGTTGAATTATGTTGGATTTGAGATTTGCAGGCTGATGATTTGTGGGGATGCAGCGGCGCAAAGAGCAGAACCCACATAGCCGACCCGTAAAAAGACATATTCCGTGAATATACTTTTTGACAGATCCGTTTGGGGGGTCTGCATCTGTGCCAGCCCGCGCCGGCCCGCAAAAGCTGTTTTGCGCGAACTGCATACGCGTTTTGCGGGGTCTGCTAGAGTTGCTCTAAGTGTCCAATTAATCATGTAGTATTGAACTTCTCAACCTACAAAGAAAAATCATAATACTATTAGGAATAAATTCGAAATTCGAGGTCATAAAATATACATAATATGCATTGTACCTAAAAGGATCCACATAAAACTTACAAAATTAGTTCCAGGCCAATGCACGGGGCATGGTGTTTTCACGTCTTTCCAATTAGGTATATTTTTATCAACAAATTTAAGAATTCATAATAAAAATAACAATGAGGAAGGAGATGCGTTTGTAAGCTCATAGCGGAAAGAAAACAATGATAATGCTAGGCTGATATCAAATTAGGCAAAACCCTCCAAGCCAATTATGAGACAAAACTTCATCTAGTTATTACTAAATTCCAAACTTTGCTAATACATTTAATTTCTCACCAAGCGTGCATACAAAGATCATTTTGAGAAAATACATTAGTTTGTGTCTGTCAGAAAATGAACTTAGTGCACACACTGCAGACTTCACTATATCGGGATGTTTACAAAATACAGGGATTACAATGAGTTGTTAACTCTCATGTGTGAACGGTATTTATATGGTGGCCCTTCAAAAAGCACGAGTATCCTCAATGACATAACCTAGCATCTCTCACTATATAGCAACAAACATTATGGCATCAGAGGCAATGGAGATAACTAGCCCTAAGCTCATGGTAGCGGCATACTTCAAATAGACTCGTTTTGTGAGTCCAATCATCGTCCACAAACATATACTCCACCCATTTCTAAATATAAGTCCTTTAGAGATTTCAATTTTATTTAGATATAGATGTATATAGATGGATTTTAGAGTGAGATTCACCCATTTCGCTATGTATGTCCATATTGAAATCTTTTAAAAAGACTTATATTTAGAAACGGAGGGAGTATACAGCATACACATATACCTACCCAATTACCCTAAACAGTATAAGCAGGGGTGATTACCTAATTACTCAAATAATCACATTAAAATGTGAATAAAATAGGGAGTCATAAGATGCACTGTTCCATGGTTCTAAAGTTTAGATGTATCATTTTCAGTAGCTTCTTGAAGATAACTGAAAACCTTCAGGTGAACTTTGCAATAAACATTTGCTTAGACTGATTATAGACTCGTGTATCTGAGAGCATGATTCTCCAATGAAGATGGTGTCAATCTACACATTGAAGAAGATGTTCTTAGTTATTTCTACAAAGTACAGTAACTCTACGCAAACAAATTGGTCAGTGAAAGTGTGTTTTTATTTAAAAAGATGGGGAAAAAATGGTAGTTGATACGAGAAAGTTGAGACTCCACAGTCATGTTAAAATGTATCTTCTTCTCGTATTTAAATAGAATATGGTCGAATATTTTGACGGTGGAAATATGGTAACAAGCTCGAGCGTACTGGCCCTAATAATTGTGACGCATCAGTTCTAGTTACGCAGAATAGTCATGACCAAATGATTTGTGATAACTAAAATTTGTGAGATAACAGGGGATTTAACATTTGCATAAAAAACAAACAGGTTTTAAATGTACTTTGCGCATTCATTTCTATTGTTACAATCATCCATACAGTGTAGTGGTTGGTTAGTGAAACAAGTCGCTAGTAGCTAAGGTCTAGATAAAAATATTACCTCTGCTTGTAATTCACAAATAATCGCATATATGTCCAATAGAATAAACATTGCCCCTGGTGACCTTGTACCCATAGCAATTGCCTCTGGAAACCTTAGTAGCATAGCAAAACTGTTCTCAGTTATTGCAGCAAAGCACTTTCAGCCACCATCTAAAAAAATGGTGACGGAGCTGACGTACCCCAGCAAAAAAGAATTTTCATCTGTTTCAAGTAAAATATGTTAAATGATGCATATATGATACTATATGTCACTAAATATTTTTTCACAGAAATTTACAGAAACGATTCAATTTCTATAGTTTGCTCCCTAGTCTTGAACGATTCTGATGTATCAAATAATATATGGACTGAATCATGCTGTATCCAGTTCAGTATCTTCATATCTGTTTCGTATACTACTTCTGAATAGGAAAATAGTCAACTCCTTTATTAACTCGCATGCATACTCTGAATGTTGAAGCCAAATAAAACACTACCCTTGCTAAATAACGTGGCAATCAAACTAATAATCAATAAATCGTAGTTCCTAAGGTAGTACAGTTTGCTATGTTAGCTGGCAGTAAACTAAATGGAAGCTCACTATTTTTTCCAAAACTTTTGATATGTACAATGGCTCTAAACCAAATAAGAGCAAAATACAAATTGTTGGTCATGCCAAAATAATTGTGGGGCAAGCTGGGGCACGCACAAAACATACCCTACAACTCTAGCGTGGAACTGATTTACAGAGCTCGCGCATTTCATGGTATGACAAACCAAAGCCATTGCCGAGTCCTGGAGCTCCTCCATATCCTCCAAAACGTAGATGATGATGTCAACAGAGTTCATGGGGGAAAGAATCAGTAGCTAAATCATACCTTTTGGTTGCATCATCCATTACGAGCCTACGAGGTACTTTGTTTAGATCCAACCTGTAGTGCAGATTAACCATTGACACAATGTAGACGATGCCAAGCAACTTTCTCACGCCAAAGCCGGCAGCAGCTCGTGCAGAGACGAGGCGTAGTGGTCCTACAAAGTAGATGCAAGGAGCCATGCGGGCGATCCGCGGTGAGCGTTGACGGGTTGCTGCGGGGCAGGAGCACGTTGGGGCGAGGAGGATGTCGCAGTGGAAGAAGATTGGAGAAGTGCATCGAGGGGGAGCCAGCCTATGACCGAAGGCACGTGAGAGTAGCGGACCTAGCCAGAATCGGAGGTGGCGGTGGCAACATGGCCGTGGTCATGGATTTTGGGTGAGAGAGAGGAATCGTGGGACATATATGGTGGATAGAAAGATTTGGTTGCGTGATATTTGGATGGACGAGCGTGGAGGTGGGTATGGGGAGGTTAGCTCCTTTTTTCAGGGAACGAGGAGGTCAACTCTAAGTGCGGGGAGGTGGGAGGCGACATAGACAACACATTTTATCATATCGTTGGTAGACATGTGTTCGTATATGTGATTTTTGTTGTAGTGATGCTTCAAATATCATCAAGCTTCAGGTTCATATGTATCAAGATTAATCCAACATGATCAAGGCAACAAGCAAACTTCATATCACAGATTATGACTTAGTGAAAAACAGGGCATACATGAGCAGAGTTAATATGTTGGCATGTTGGAGGCAAGAAATAATTAAGCGACAGTGCAAGAATATGGCAAGCAAAAGCATGACATGCTAGAACATAACATGAAGCTCAAGGAACACAACATGGCATATACATGGGAGCAACATGTCCATGGCATTGATCAAAACAATATGCAAACATGATATAGCAGATTCTCAGACTGAAAATCTGGGAATGCAAAACCAACATTGTGATGCTGACTTTGGAGGTACATAACAGCAAGCATGGCAATTCTAATAAGCATGTAAATGCCATGAACACGTAGCAGGCATGACATACTCCAAATAACTCCATTGGCACAACTCCATAAGATGCATAGATTGACAACAACGACCTTTGCCAAATTGAACATGTTGTTGACAGGCTGACAGATTCATCATAATGACAACTTGAGAGCAAGAAAGAGACAAGCTACAACAACCTATAATTGCAAAAAAGGGCATGGATGGATATAGCATAACATGGACTTCAAGACATGATCATTGGACATCTCCAAGTATGCATGGATATGACTATAGCATCAAGCAAACATGGCATCACAATATAACAGTTCCAGACTTAGCAGTTTTCAACAAGTCTCAGGAAACAACAAACAACGAGTAGGTCACTTTGCAAGCTTGTTGCACTCATCACAAGGAATATCATGAAACGTGGAATACACCATTGCATAGATGACATGATTGTGCTCCTAAAACATGTTGACATGATGCTCAAAAGAAAATCACACAAAAAGATAAGAAAAAGACAAATCAGCAAGTTATAATAGTTTTCAGCACTTAACAACAACATACACTTTTGCAACAGGGATTAGCATGTCAAGATGCATCTTAACATGAATGCAAATGGCACCATCATGAAGAGCACTTTGCAATGAACATTTCGACATATTATATGCTCCAATCGGACACACATGCATAGAGATACAACCATCCAAACATGCATATATGATGTTTTACTGAAAAAGACTTAGGGAAAATTAGACTTTCGGGGCTGACTGGGCGGACGTATCCGGGCCTGGCCGGACATGTCCGGCGGCTGGTGCAGAGGAGCGAGCGCCAGCGTGGTATGGGGATGACGGATCCACGGCGGAGCTCGCCGGAGGAGGCCGGGGACAACGGGGAGGAGGACGGGGCGGCCCAAATCCGGGCGCGCCTGCCCGGATCTGGCTGGAGGAGAGGTCGGGACCGAGACTAGAGGTGTAGGGCACGGTGGAGGAGGCTGCCAGCGTAGGCGAGCGACGGGGCTGGAGGTGGCTCAGGGCTATGGGCGGCGGCCGGAAGGGAACAGGGAGGATCGCGGCGGCGGGGTTGTTGTGGGCGACGGCGGCACGAAGGACCCACGGCGGTGAGGTCGAGGTGGCCGGGCGGAGCGACGGGCGCTGGCGAGGCGGCGTCGGCGCAGGGAGGCATGAGGAGCGGACACTCGGGCCGTGCCGGCGGGAGGCTCGGGGTCTGGATGGGCTCGGACAGGCCCCCCCGCGGGCCTGGCGGGGCGCGATGACGATGGAGGCGTGGCGGGACGCATGGCACGAGGGGAGTGGCCGTGGGCGGCCTGGTGGGTGAGTTGGCTGCGGCTGATTGGCCAGGGGCGCGTCGGTGGCGGCGACAAGTGGCGGAGGGGTTGTGGCCGGGCGCGGAATGCGAGGAGGGCGCTGAGCTCGAGGTGGAGGAGGCTCGGAGGTAGGGGACGACTAGGAATGCCCAAATTGGCATGTAGGGGATGTATATGTAGGGTAAGGCTAGGGTTAGGGGTTTTTGGGGGCGATTCGGAGCCTCAGATCGAGATCCGACGGCTCCGGTTGCAAGGAGGCATTAGGCAGGCCTAGGTTGGCTGTGTAGGGGTGTGAGTGGGCTACGAGGAGAGAAGAGAAGAGGCCCGGCGATAGTTTCGGAGACCAAAACGTTCAACGATTATACCGGCAACGGTGCCACTATGTTTAACGGTTGGGCTACCAAACGAGCTCCGAATGCGACAAAATTTGACAGGCGGTCTACCTACACTATAATAAGACCGCACACCAACTTTCATCCCATTCCGAGAATATTTTTTCGGCCACTTATAAAATAATATTTTGGAGGTGCCGTGGGCACGTGCGAGTGTGTCTAGGCTCAGAACGGACAACGGATATGGCTGGGAGACAGGAAACCACGAACGGATGCATGTTTTGAAAACTATGCAGATGCAATGCACATGATGACATGGCCAAATGCAACACGCAAGCGAATGACATGACGACGACAACGAACAACAAGAAGACATCTGTCGCATCGGTGTCGGGGTGTCACACGGAACCCCACAAACGCTTCCGCCGCCAACGTCACCTTCGCGGATCTGTCGCCGCATAACCCCACGGATGCCTAACTAGGGTCGTTGTTGTCGCCTTTGCGGATCCGTCGATGATCCCAAGGAGGCCGCCGCTGAACTCATGGAGGCCTCCGTGGATCATGCACGTATGTGACACTCCCGTTTCTCGCTGTCGCCGTGGAATCCCACGGACGCCTCCACCTCCGCTGATCCCTGGCATTCCATGTGCACGCTACTGTTGTTCGCCATCCTTCCCTTCCTCCAATCGTGCCGCCTCGTCTGACGACCATCCCATCCAGCTAGGTTATGTGGGTCGTGAAGCTGGTCACCCTACCCCATCCTCCAATCGACAATTGCAGGATCCCTAATCCCTCTCACTTGTTTGTTGGATCGATTTTATTTCAATTTTTGTTTGGGAGTCATTTAGTTTTCTGGATCGGCTTTATTTCAAAAAAAAAAAAATTATAGAGCATGTTGGGAGTTCATTTAGGTGATTAGTAGATGTGTTCTAGGTTGGCTCCAATGACACCGTCTTCGCCTACGAGCAGAACAATGGTGTCAAAACCTTCATGATGAATGGCTACAGTGTTGACCTTGGCAACGACCTGCTCCTTTTTCATCTCAGTTGGACTCTGCCATAAGGCTGCAGCACTATTGGATTTGTTGAGGGCCTTCATCATCCAAGCACAACGGTGGCATGTTTATGCCATGAGATATGCCATGCCGATGTCACGGGTTGAGTGTTGGGCTGCCATGGCCATATCAATGAACGAAGTAGCAGGCTTCCGTGGACACTATCTGGCTGCTATTGATGACGGTCTTTCGTGTACGCTTGTCCTGCCATAAAATATCACGACATGATATGTGATTATTGATACTATAGCAGACTGCAGAATTTCACTCTCATATAGAAGGACCGTGAAATTTGATTACTTTTTTTCCAGGAATAAATTGTATTATTGCATTATTTCAACTATTTCAGGAAGTCCTAAATTGATTTTTGGATGAATCTCTACTCCTAAAGGGGCAGTACGTACGTCGTTTCGTTCGTTCGCTAGCCTCCCTTCCCATCGATCGATCCACCTCGTCATCTCTCCATCGATTTTTCTGATAAAACCCCACCTCTCATTATGGTTTTTATTTATTTATCATTATTATTTTTCCTAACATACCAAATTAACAGACCATATCACATATCTCAAACGACCCCATCCTCAACGGAATCACAACTTTCCATCTAAAAAAAGAATCGTAACTTTCCTTTCGTGGCATAGACATTCCCTACCAATGGAACAATGGAGCACGGGGACTATTTCCGCTCGGGACTATTTCTGAATGTAACTTTGAATTACCATCACGACATATTTCTGATCGGGGCTATCCGTGAATGTACCAGTTCGGGGTTGACTCCCATCGTGCGTTGATGTCGCTTAAAGCTATGTCGGTATTTCCCCAAAGAGGAAGGGATGATGCAGCACAGCTACAGTAATTATTTCCCTCAGTGATGCTAGCAAGGTTATCGAACCAGTAGGAGAACCACACAACACTATGTAAACGGTACCGGCACACAAAGAACAAATACTTGCAACCCGACGTGTTAAAGGGGTTGTCAATCCCTTTCGGGTAATGGTGCCAGAAATTGTCAAGTTGACGGGATAAAATTGTAGTAGATTGAAAGATGCAAATAAAAGGAAATAAAACACATCAAGGTATTTTTTGTGTTTTTGATAATATAGATAAAAAAATAGAAGTTGCAAATAAAGGAAAAGGCAAATAGCAATATAGATTTGGAAGTATATGATAGGAAAATAGACCCCGGGGCGTAGATTTCACTAGTGGCCTCTCTCGAAAAATAGCAACGGTGGGTAGACAACTTACTATTGGGCAATTGATAGAAAAGCCAATAATTACGACGATATCCAAGACAATGATCATGTATATAGGCATCACGGCCAAGATTAGTAGACCGACTCTTGCTTGCATCTACTACTATTACTCCACACATCGACCGCTATCCAGCATGCATCTAGTGTATTAAGTTCATGAAAAAACGGACTAATGCAATATGAACGATGACATGATGTAGACAAGATCTATTCATGTAGGAATAGACCCCATCTTTTTATCCTTAATAGCAACAATACATGCGTGCCTGCTGCCCCTTCTGTCACTGGGAAAGGACACCGCAAGATCGAACCCATTACAAAGCTCCTCTTCCCATTGCAAGATAAATAGATCAAGTTGGCCAAACAAAAACCCAAAGATCAGAGAAGAAATACGAGGCTATAATAATCAAAAATGGATATTAAATCAAGGCAAATCTGATCATAAACTCACAATTCATCGGATCCCAAAAACACACCGCAAAAAGTCATTACATCAAATAGATCTCCAAGAGACCATTGTAATTAGATACAAAGAGAGAAGAAGCCATCTAGCTACTGCATAAGGACCCGTAGGTCTGTGGTAAACTACTCACGCATCATCGGAGAGGCACCAATGAGGATAATGAACCCCTCCGTGATGGTGTTCCCCTCCGACAGAGTGCGGGAAAAGGGCTCTATATTGGATCTCATGGTTCTAGAACTTGTGGCGACTGGAATAATATTTCGTCAACTCTCCTCGGGTTTCTGGAATATTAGGGTATTCATAGAGCAAAGAGGCGCTGCGGGAGGCCACCGATGTGGGCACAACCTACCAGGGCGCGCCTGGCCCCCCCAGGCGCGCCCAGGTGGGTTGTGCCCCCCTCGGGGTACCCCATCGGTACTTGTTCGACCCACTGGATATCTTTTGGTCCAAAATATCCAAAAAGTTTTGCTGCATTTGGACCCCGTTTGGTATCTGCGATGTAAAAAACAAGCAAAAAACAGCAACTGGCACTGGGCACTATGTCAATAGGTTAGTCCCAAAAAATGATATAAAATGATTGTAAAACATCCAAGAATGATAATATAACATCATGGAACAATTAATAATTATAGATAAGTTGGAGACGTATCAGCTTCCCCAAGCTTAATTCCTGCTCGTCCTCGAGTAGGTAAATGATAAAAACAAAATTTTTGATGTGGAATGCTGCCTATCATGTTCATCACACATTCTTTTCTTTTGTAGCATGGACATTTGGACCTTTATATGATTCAAAGCAATAGTCTAGTTTTGACATGAAGACTTTAATACACAAGCATACCAACAAACAATCATGTCTTTTCAAAATATCAACACTAAAGCAAGTTATCCCTAGCCCATTATGCTCAACCATTGATCCATTCATGCAACACATCCAAATATTAACTACATCCAATGCTCAAGTGTGATAATAGTGTTCCGTAGTTGGTGCTTTATAAGAGAAGATGGAGACTCAAATAAAAAAGAATTGCGTAAAGTAAAAGATAGGCCCTTCGCAGAGGGAAGTAGGGATTTGTAGAGATGCCAGAGCTCAAAGCTTAAAATTGAGAGATACATTTTTTTGGGAGGCATACTTTTCCCGTCAACGAAAAGGACTTAGAGTTCCCAACACTTTGCATGTTAGATATATCATAGGCGGTTCCCAAACATAAAATAAACTTTAGTCTTTTTTCCACCATTCTTTCATAATCCATGGCTATCCGTATCCACGGGTGCCCTCCATACTAACACTTTCCAAGGAATTTATTATTTGACAACATAAAGTAAATTTCTTTTTCATTTCGGGACTAGGAATCTGATACGTCTCCAACGTATCTATAATTTTGATTGTGCCATGGTATTATATTATCTATCTTGGATGTTTTATATGCTATTTTATATGATTTTTGGGACTAACCTATTAACCCAGAGCCCAGTGCCAGTTTTTGTTTTTTCCTTGTTTTTGAGTTTCGCAGAAAAGGAATATCAAACGGAGTTCAAACGTAACGAAACTTTATGAGGATTTTTCTTGGACCAGAAGACATCGAAAGGACTTGGAGTACACACCAGGGGAGCCTCGAGGCGACCACAAGGGTGGAGGGCGCGCCATGGGGGGGGGGGTAGGGCGACCCTACCTTGTGGGTTTTGGGAAACGTAGCATGCAATTTCAAAAATTTCTACGCTCATGCAAGATCTATCTAGGAGATGCATAGCAACGAGAGGGGGAGAGTGTGTCCACGTACCCTCGTAGACCAAAATCGGAAGCGTTTGACAACGCGATTGATGTAGTCGAACTTCTTCTAGCTCCGACTGATCAAGCACCGAATGTACGACACCTCCGAGTTTTGTACATGTTCAGCTCGATGACGTCCCTCGTCCTCTTGATCCAGAAAAGGTGTCGAGGAAGTAGATGACTTCCGTCAGCACGACGACGTGGTGACGGTGATGGTGAAAGAATTCATGCAGGGCTTCGCATAAGCACTATGAGAATATGACCGGAGGCGTAAACTGTGGAGGGGGGGGGGAGGGGCGCCGCACATGGCTAACAATAGTTGTTGTGTGTTCTAGGCGCCCCCTCGCAATGTATATATAGGTTGGAGGGGAGGAGAGGCAGCCAAGGGGTGCGCCCCAAGTAGGAGGAACCCTTATTGGGGTCCTCTCTCCTATTCCTATTCGGATTAGGAAGGGAAGAGGGGGAAGGATAAATCCTATTCCCTTTTTCCTTTTCCACCTTCCCCTTTCCTTCTCCAAATTGACCAGCCCATGGGGGGGGGCACGCACCAGCCCCTTTTGGCTGGTGTGTTGTAACGCCCAAGATGCGGCTATATCTCCTACGTGTCGAGGCACGACTTAGAGGCATAACCGCAGTTTGGTATGCTCGCAAGAAAGGTCATCTTCACACATTCCCATGTAAATGAGCAAGGAATTAAATAGTTGGCGTACAACCGCCACTTCACACAATGATCAAATTATTCATACATCATTCAGAGTACGCACAAAGTTCGACTACAAACGGAACCAAATGAAAAGATAACCACCCATGCTATGCCCGATCGGCCGTAGTAGGAATCACTACTGATCATCATGGTATGTCATGTACATACGCCCACGCTCTTCATCGAACTCCCATTAGAGCTCCTGTCCATCGCCTGCATCGAACTCAGTTGAACATGTACCTGTGTTTGTAGTAAACTGTGAGTCACGAGGACTCAGTAATCTTGTTCTCGAGTATCAAAACTACCAAAGCTTTTAGGTGTGCAGAAGGTATAAAGTGGGTTTGCAACAAGCGCTAATCATATATGAGGTGGCCAGCTTACGAACTTTCAGAGTGAGATGAGAAGCTACACCAATGATCATAAACTAGTAATGATCACTAAGTGATCCTGTCTACCTATGAGTCATTCATAACCCCGCCATGTTCTCTTCCCGAATTCCCTCGAAAAGAGACCATCACGGCTACGCACACAAGTTGTGTATTTTATTTGAGTTTTTATGTCAAGTTATCTACAACCAGATATCAACAAACTCCAATCCGCCACATAATCGCGGTCACAACTTTCGAAAGATCATAACCCTACAGGGGTGTCCCAACTTAGCCCATCACAAGCTCTCACGATCGGCGGAGGTAATTCTCCATATCGGGAAGACCCGAGCGTCCTCGGCATCCCGGTGCACAAGTTCTTCGAAGAAAGGAAAATTATCCCAAGGAGATCTCCCGGTGAGTCAGACCCTTGTCTAGAGCCGCACGCTCTCTATCTACGGACTCACCCGTCTATGCGAAGTGGATGATAGCCAGAATACCTAGAGTTTCCCCAAGGCGGCACCGCCAACTGCTAGGTAGGTGGACCAACACTCAAGTCGAGCACTGGCCCGGGGGGTTGATTAATAATCCTCGGGTTTATAACTCCCTCGATAAGTTTTTTAGTTGTTAGGAAAATGGTTAAACCAAAGTTGGATCTCATCGGGAAAGCTTTTCTGTAAGCGAAGAAGCGGGGGGCCCATAAACCCCGACCGCGTTAGGAACGCAAAATCAAGGAACATAACACCGGTTTATCGGAACGTATGGCGGCATGAGTGGAACAAAACACCGAGCAAAAGGCCAAGCCATGCACCCGTTGCCAAATATATAGGTGCATTAATTAAATAAGAGATATTGTGATATTCCAAATATCCATGTCCTGACATGGAGCAATCTTCAACTTCACATGCAACTAACAACGCTATAAGAGAGGCTGAGCAAAAGCATAACTTAGCCAAACAACGGTTTGCTAGGAAGGTGGGTTAGAGGCATTTCATGGCAATGTGGGAGGCTGACAATCAAGTCGTGGGCAACACGACATAGCGATAGAGCGAGACAACTAGCAAAGAAAAGATAGAGGTGATATCAAGGAATGGTCATCTTGCCTGAGATCCCGCAAGGAAGAAGAACGAGTCCATGAAGAAGACAACCAGATGTAGTTGAAAAAATCCTCACAACTCCGGAACAAAACCAAGGTTCACGAGAGAAGCAAACCGGAAAGAAGCAAACAACATAGTAAACACACAAGCATAAGCATGGCATGATGCACAACCAAGGATGATGCATGTCCGGTTTAAATAGGCATGGCATGGAAAAATGCAACAAACAATACTACAAGTTAAGTGGAGCTCAATATGCAACGAGTTGCATATTGACGAATCTCCACATTCAATTATTTAGTTTGCTCTTATTTATGTACAAGAAAAAAAAATTAAAGGTTGGTTAGCATGGAAAGAGGTGAAGCATAAGTAAACTAACTATTTAAGCAATTTAAATGGGGCCGGAAACAACAAACAACAATTCTGGAAAATCCTCATGTGCATATTTCAAATTTGGTGTTGTTTTGCCTAAAACATATTTTTGAGTTGTTAAACAGGGAAATAAAGTGCACCATGTTAGGCATAACCGCATTTTGGTATGATCGCAAGAAAGGTCATCTTCACACATTCCCATGTAAATGAGCAAGGAATTAAATAGTTGGCGTACAACCGCCACTTCACACAATGATCAAATTATTCATACATCATTCAGAGTACGCACAAAGTCCGACTACAAACGGAACCAAATGAAAAGATAACCACCCATGCTATGCCCGATCGGCCGTAGTAGGAACCACTACTGATCATCATGTTATGTCACGTACATACGCCCACGCTCTTCTCGAACTCCCATTAGAGCTCATGTCCATCGCCTACCTCGAACTCAATTGAACATGTACCTATGTTTGTAGTAAACTATGAGTCACGAGGACTCAGTAATCTTGTTCTCGAGTATCAAAACTACCAAAGCTTTTAGGTGTGCAGAAGGTATAAAGTGGGGTTGCAACAAGCGCTAATCATATATGAGGTGGCCAGCTTACGAACTTTCAGAGTGAGATGAGAAGCTACACCAATGATCATAAACTAGTAATGATCACTAAGTGATCATGTCTACCTATGAGTCATTCATAACCCCGCCATGTTCTCTTCCCGAACTCCCTCGAAAAGAGACCATCACGGCTACGCACACAAGTTGTGTATTTTATTTGAGTTTTTATGTCAAGTTATCTACAACCAGATATCAACAAACTCCAATCCGCCACATAATCGCGGACACAACTTTCGAAAGATCATAACCCTACAGGGGTGTCCCAACTTAGCCCATCACAAGCTCTCACGATCGGCGGAGGTAATTCTCTATATCGGGAAGACCCGAGCGTCCTCGGCATCCCGGTGCACAAGTTCTTCGAAGAAAGGAAAATTATCCCAAGGAGATCTCCCGGGGAGTCAGACCCGTGTCTAGAGCCGCACGCTCTCTATCTACGGACTCACCCGTCTATGCGAAGTGGATGATATCCAGAATACCTAGAGTTGCCCCAAGGCGACACCGCCAACTGCTAGGTAGGTGGACCAACACTCAAGTCGAGCACTGGCCAGGGGGGTTGATTAATAATCCTCGGGTTTATAACTCCCTCGGCAAGTTTTTTAGTTGTTAGGCAAATGGTTAAACCAAAGTTGGATCTCATCGGGAAAGCTTTACTGTAAGCAAAGAAGCGGGGGCCCCATAAACCCCGACGCGATAGGAACACAAAATCAAGGAACATAACACCGGTTTATCAGAACGTATGGCGGCATGAGTGGAACAAAACACCGAGCAAAAGGCCAAGCCTTCCACCCGTTGCCAAATATATAGGTGCATTAATTAAATAAGAGATATTGTGATATTCCAAATATCCATGTCCTGACATGGATCAATCTTCAACTTCACATGCAACTAACAACGCTATAAGAGAGGCTGAGCAAAAGCATAACTTAGCCAAACAACGGTTTGCTAGGAAGGTGGGTTAGAGGCATTTCATGGCAATGTGGGAGGCTGGCAATCAAGTAGTGGGCAACACGACATAGTGATAGAGCGAGACAACTAGCAAGGCAAAGATAGAGGTGATATCAAGGAATGGTCATCTTGCCTGAGATCCCGCAAGGAAGAAGAACGAGTCCATGAAGAAGACAACCAGATGTATTTGAAAAAATCCTCACAACTCCGGAACAAAACCAAGGTTCACGAGAGAAGCAAACCGGAAAGAAGCAAACAACATAGTAAACACACAAGCATAAGCATGGCATGATGCACAACCAAGGATGATGCATGTCCGGTTTAAATAGGCATGGCATGGAAAAATGCAACAAACAATACTACAAGTTAAGTGGAGCTCAATATGCAACGAGTTGCATATTGACGAATCACCACATTCAATTATTTAGTTTGCTCTCATTTATGTACAAGAAAAAAAATTAAAGGTTGTTTAGCGTGGAAAGAGGTGAAGCATAAGTAAACTAACTATTTAAGCAATTTAAATGGGGCCAGAAACAACAAACAACAATTCTGGAAAATCCTCATGTGCATATTTCAAATTTGGTGCTGTTTTGCCTAAATCATATTTTGAGTTGTTAAACAGGGAAATAAAGTGCACCATGTTATTATATGCATTTTTATACCCCAAATACATATAAAGTATATTAAGTTTGGCGCCACGGTTATTAAGTTATGAAATAAACCATTTTAGCATGTTATTTTACACAAACTTAAACAAACAACAACTTAGACATTTTAAACATGGATGAAAGTGGCATATTATTTTTCTATGCAAAATTCTGAGCAACTTACATATAAAGTTTATTATGATCCGATGCATGGTTTAGGAGTTATTAAATGCATGAACTCTAGGGTATTTCTAAAAAATTGCGTTCTCTAGAATATTAGACAAATTCGCTGGAACACGAAAAAACAACACAGGCCGAAACTGGCAGGCTGGACTGCTCACATTGGGCCTTGAGGCCGAATCTTAAGGGGAAGCAGGCTGGGCCTTGGCGCTCCTGGAGTCCCACGGGCGAGGTGCGCAGTGAACGGGGCGAGTGCCTGCGCTCTCTCGATCCGTTCGAGTGGGATGCAGGCGTCGACACTGCCACACAGAGGCGCAGGACTTGGCGAGCGAAGCATGTGATGGCTGGTGGTCAACGTGGGTCGGGAACAGACGGGGGTAGGCGGATCCGGCCATGGGGGCGCCGGATCTGACCGGAGACGGGACGGAGGCGACCGACAACGAAGCTTGGGGCGGCTTCCATGGCGTTGTTGTGCAGAGACGCAAAGGACAGTTTCAGAGATATGGGAAAAGAGATAGGATGCATAGAAAGAGAAGGAAAAGGGAAGGTCGGAGGTGCTGTCCTAGGGGCGGTGGAGTCCGGCGAGGACGAGGTCTGGAGCAGGGCACCAGAGTACGCTGCTGCTGTTGGATAGTGAGGAGGAGCACGGGCGGCGCGACGACGAAGACGGAGGGCGACGAGGTTGAGTGCACGCGCGCACGGGAGGAGAGGAGGAGGGCGACAATGATGTTGTTGTTGCTGTCGTCGACGGCAGCGATCTTCGGCTCGAGGAGGCAAGCGAGCACGGCCATGCGGGAGGTTGCAGGAGCAGGAGGAACAAGGTTGCGGGGCGGTGCTGCCTTACGGGAGCGAGGAGATGAGGACGAGCGCTCCTACTCAGGGCCTTGAGAAGCTTCACCATCCATTCGGGATCGAGGAGAGAAGAGGTGGGCTTTGGGCGCAGGGGAATTACCAAAGGAGGAGCTCGTGATTGAGGCTCCTGCTCGATCTGAAGTTGGCCACGAGGATGGATCGAGAGGAGGAGGAGGTTAGCTGGTTGGGTGGTGGCTGAACACGAGGAGGATGGTGGTTGGCTGCGGGTGGATTTGGATCAGGAGGATCCCGAGGTGGGAGAAGACAGCGGCGGCGGAGGAAATGGGAGGATGGGACAGATCTCCAAGTAACTAGGGTTGGACTGATATTTATAGTAGGCGGACATAGGCGGGACTATTTGGACCCTTTGATCATAATCGGACGGTCCGAGATAAATAGGTTAGATGGTCCAAATGAGAAACCGAAGATATTTTAGGGATGTTTGGGGATGATCCAGACCCATCGGTCACGACTGCCCGGGGCCGGTCTGGGAGAAGTTTTAGGACTAGGTTGCGAAGGTGGTCGGTGGCTGTGCAGAGAGGCCCAAATGGTCGGACAACAAAAAACGATTGGTCTCGAAAGAGACAACGAAGGAAACGAGGAGAAGCAGGAACTACGAACGACTACAAGTTTTATGAAAACATGCAAATGCAATGTGGATGATGCGATGATGAAATGCAACAAACAAAAATAAATCACACGACAGCAACGAAAACATGGAAGGCTTCTGGAGCGTCGGTCTCAAGGTGTCACATGTGTTTCCCCTCTTGGCCCATAAGGCCCATATCTTTTGCCGGGGGTGCCCGTAACCCTTTCGAGTGACCCGATAAGTACCCGATGCATCCCGAAACACTTCCGGTATCCGAATACCATCGTCCTATATATATATATATATATATATATATATATATATATATATATATATATATATATATATATATATATATATATCAATCTTTACCTCTCGACCATTTCGAAACTCCTCGCCATGTTCATGATCTCATATGGGACTCCGAACAACATTCGGTCACCAAATCACATAACTCATATAATACAATATCGTCATCAAACGTTAAGCGTGCGGACCCTACGGGTTCGAGAACTATGTAGACATGACCGAGACGCTTCTCCGGCCAATAACCAACAGCGGAACCTGGATGCTCATATTGGTTCCTACATATTCTACGAAGATCTTTATCGGTCAAACAATTATGACAACATACGTTATTCCCTTTGTCATCGATATGTTACTTTCCCAAGATTCGATTGTCGGTATCTTCATACCTAGTTCAATCTCGTTACCGGCAAGTCTCTTTACTCATTCCGTAATGCATCATCCCACAACTAACTCATTAGTCACATTGCTTGCAAGGCTTCTTATGATGTGCATTATCGAGAGGGCCCAGAGATACCTCTCCAATACTCGGAGTGACAAATCCTAATCTTGATCTATGCCAACCGAACAAACACCTTCGGAGATACCTGTAGAGCATCTTTATAATCACCCAGTTATGTTGTGATGTTTGATAGCACACAAGGCATTCCTCCATTATCCAGGAGTTGCATAATCTCATAGTCGGAGGAACATGTATTTGACAGGAAGAAAGCAATAGCAATAAAACTAAAAGATCATTATGCTAAGCTAATGGATGGGTCTTGTCCATCAAATCATTCTACTAATGATGTGAACCCGTTGATCAAATGACAACACATGTCTATGGTCAGGAAAATTAACCGTCTTTGATTAACGAGCTAGTCTAGTAGAGGCTTACTAGCGACTTGGTATTTTGTCTATGTATTCACACATGTATCAAGTTTCCGGTTAATACAATTCTAGCATGAATAATAAACATTATCATGAAATAAGGAAATATAAAATAACAACTTTATTATTGCCTCTAGGGCATATTTCCTTCAGTCTCCCACTTGCACTAGAGTCAATAATCTAGTTCACATCGCCATGTGATTTAACACCGTTAGTTCACATCGTCATGTGATTAACACCCATAGTTCACATCGCCATGTGATCAACACACAAAGGGCTTACTAGAGTCAATAATCTTTTGCTTTGTGAGAGAAGTTTAGTCAACGGGTCTGTCACATTCAGATCCATATGTATTTCACAAATTTCTATGTCTACAATGCTCTGCATGGAGCTACTCTAGCTAAGTGCTCCCACTTTCAATATGTATCCAGATCGAGACTCAGAGTCATCCGGATTGTCGTCAAAGCTTGCATCAACGTAACCCTTTACGACGAACTCTTTGTCACCTCCATAATCGGGAAACATTTCCTTAGTCCTCTTTAGGTACCTAAGGATAATTTTTGACCGCTCTCCAGTGATCTACTCCTAGAACACTATTGTACCCCCTTGCCAAACTCATGGCAAGGCACACAATAGGTCTGGTACACAACATAGCTTACTTTATAGAACCTATGGCTGAGACATAGGGAATGACTTTCATTCTCTTTCTATTTTCTGCCATGGTCGGGTTTTGAGTCTTACTCACCTTGCAACACAGGAAAGAATTCCTTCTTTGACTATTCCATTCTGAACTACTTCCAAATCTTGTTAAGGTATGTACTCATTGATAAATATTATCAAGCATCTTGATCTATCTCTATAGATCTTGATGCCCAATATGTAAGCAGCTTCACCGTGGTCCTTTTTATTGAAAAACTCCTTTTAAACAATCCTTTATGCTTTCCAGAAATTTCTACATCATTTCCGATCAATAATATGTCATTCACATATACTTATCAAATTTTTTGTAGTGCTCCCACTCACTTTCTTGTAAATACAGGCTTCACCGTAAGTATGTATAAAACCATATGCTTTGATCACCTTATGAAAGCGTACATTCCATCTCTGAGATGCTTGCACCAGTCCATACATGGATCGCTGGAGCCTGCACACTTTGTTAGCACCTTTAGAATTGACAAAACCTTCTGGTTGCATCATATATAACTCTTCTTTAGGAAATCCATTAAGGAATGCAGTTTTGACATCCATTTGCTAGATTTCATAAAATGCGGCAATTGCTAACATGATTTGAACAGACTTAAGCATCGCTACGGGTGGGAAAGTCTCATCATAGTCAACTCCTTGAAGTTGTCGAAAACCTTTTGCGACAAGTCGATCTTAGTAGATAGTAACATTACTATCAGTGTTCGTCTTCCTCTTGAGGATCCATTTATTCTCAATGGCTTGCCGTTCATCGGGCAAATCCACCAAAGTCTACATTTTGTTCTCATACATGGATCCTATCTCAGATTTCATGGCCTCAAGCCATTTATCGGAATCTGGGCTCATCATAACTTCTTCATAGTTTGTAGGTTCACCATGGTCTAGTAACATGACTTCCAAGATAGGATTACCGTACCACTCTGGTGCGGATCATGCTTTGGTTGACCTACGTGGTTCGGTAGTAACTTGATCTGAGGTTTCATGATCATCATCATTAGCTTCCTCTCCAGTTGGTGTAGGCATTACGGGAACTGTTTCTGTGATGAGCTACTTTCCAATTCGAGAGAAGGTAAAATTACCTCATCAAGTTCTACTTCCCTCTCACTCACTTCTTTCGAGAGAAACTCCTTCTCTAGGAAGGATCCATTCTTAGCAACAAAGATCTTGCCTTCGGATCTGTGGTAGAAGGTGTACCCAACAATTTCTTTTGGGTATCCTATGAAGACGCACTTCTCCGATTTGGGGTCAAGCTTATGAGGTTGAAGCTTTTTCACATAAGCATCGCAACACTAAACTTTAAGAAATGACAACATAGGTTTCTTGCCAAACCATAGTTCATATGGTATCCTCTCCACGGATTTAGACGGTGCCCTATTTAACGTGAATGTAGCTGTCTCTAATGCATAACCCCAAAACGATAGTGATAAATCGGTAAGAGACATCATATATTGCACCATATCTAATAAAGTACGGTTACGATGTTCGGACACACCGTTACATTGTGGTGTTCCACGTGGAATGAGTTGTGAAACTATTCCACATTGTTTTAAATGAAGGCCAAACTCGTAACTCTAATATTCGCCTCCGCGATCAGATCGTGGACACTTTATCTTCTTGTTACGATGATTCTCCAATTCACTCTGAACTTCTTTGAACTTTTCTAATGTCTCGGACTTGTGTTTCATCAAGTAGATATACCCATATATGCTTAAATCATCTTGTGAAGGTCAGAAAATAACGATACCCGCCGCGTGCCTCAACACTCATCGGACCGCATACATCGGTATGTATTATTTCCAATAAGTCATCAGATCGCTCCATTGTTCCGGAGAACGGAGTTTTAGTCATCTTGCCCATGAGGCACGGTTCGTAAGTATCAAATGATTCATAATTAAGTGATTCCAAAACTCCATCAGCATGGTGTTTCTTCATGCGCTTTACACCAATATGACCTAAACGGCAGTGCCACAAGTATGTTGCACTATCATTATCAACTCTGCATGTTTTGGCTTCAATATTATGAATATGGGTATTACTATGATCGAGATTCAATAAACCATTCACCTTGGGTGTATGACCATAAAAGGTTTTATTCATGTAAACAAAATAAAAATTATTCTCTAACTTAAAATGAATAATCGTATTGCAATAAACACAATCCAATCTTGTTCATGCTCAACGCAAACACCAAATAACATTTGTTTAGGTTTAACACTAATCTCAATAGTATAGGGAGTGTGCGATGATGATCATATCAATCTTGGAACTACTTCCAACACACATCGTCACCTCATCCTCAACTAGTCTCCGTTTATTCCGCAACTCCTGTTTCGAGTTAGTAATCTTAGTAACCGAACAAGTATCAAATACCCAGGGGCTACTACGAGCACTAGTAAGGTACACATCGATAACATGTATATCAAATATAACTTTGTTCAGTTTGCCATCCTTCTTATCTGCCAAATATTTGGGCAGTTTCGCTTCTAGTGACCATCTCCCTTGCAGTAGAAGTACTTAGTTTCAGGCTTAGGTCCAGCTGTGGGCTTCTTCACGGGAGTGACAACTTACTTGCTAGTCTTCTTGAAGTTCCCTTTCTTTCCCTTGCCCTTTTTTCTTGAAACTAATGATCTTGTTAACCATCAACACTTGATGTTCTTTCTTGATTTCTACCTTCGCTGATTTCAGCATCGCGAAGATCTCGAGAATTGTTTTTGTCATCCCTTGCATATTATAGTTCATCACGAAGTTCTAGTAGCTTGGTGATAGTGACTAGAGAACTCTATCAATCACTATCTTATCTAGAAGATTAACTCCCACTTTATTCAAGTGATTATAGTACCCATACATTCAGAGCACATGCTCACTAGCTGAGCTATTCTCCTCCATCTCGTAGGCAAAGTACTTGTCAGAGGTATCATACCTCTCGACATGGGCATGAGTCTGAAATACCAATTTCAGCTCTCGAAACATCTCATATGTTCCGTGGCGTTCAAAATGTTTTTGAAGTCCCGGTTCTAAGCCGTAAAGCATGGCACACTAAACTATTAAGTAGTCATCATACTGAGCTTTGCTAAACATTCATAATGTTTGCATCTGGTCCTGCAATAGGTTTGTCACCTAGCGGTGCATCAAGGACATAATTCTACTGTGCAGCAATGAGGATAATCCTCAGATCATGGACCCAATCTGCATCATTGCTACTAACATCTTTCAACTCAATTTTCTCTAGGAGCATATAAAAAACATAGGGGAGCTACAATGACAGCTATTGATCTACAAGATAATTTGCAAATACTACCAGGACTAAGTTCATGATAAATTAAAGTTCGATTAATTATTTTACTAAAGAACTCCCACTTAGTTCATGATAAATTAAAGTTCAGTTAATCATATTACTAATGAAATCCCACTTAGATTGACATCCCTCAAGTCATCTAAATGATACGTGATCCAAATCAACTAAACCATGTTCGGTCATCACGTGAGATGGAGTAGTCATCAATGGTGAACATCTCTTTGTTGATCATATCTACTATATGATTCACGTTTGACCTTTTGGTCTCCAGTTTTCCGAGGCCACGTCTGTACATGCTAGGCTCGTCAAGTTTAACCCAAGTATTCCGCATGTGCAAAACTGTCTTGCACCCGTTGTATGTGAACGTAGAGCTTATCACACCCGATCATCACGTGGTGTCTCAGCACGACGAACTGTCGCAACGGTGCATACTCAGGGAGAACACTTGTACCTTGATATTTTAGTAAGGGATCATCTTATAATGCTACCGCGGTTCTAAGCAAAATAAGATGCGTAATAAGATAAACATCACATGCAATCAAAATATGTGACTTGATATGGCCATCATCATCTTGTGCCTTTGATCTCCATCTCCAAAGCACCGTCATGATCTCCATCATCACCGGCTTGACACCTTGATCTCCATCGTAGTGTCGTGGTCGTCTCGTCAACTATTGCTTTGACGACTATCGCTAACTCATAGTGATAAAGTAAAGCAATTACATGGCGTATGCATTTCATACAATAAAGAGACAACCATAAGGCTCCTGCCAGTTGCCGAGAATTTTAAAAACATGATCATCTCATACAATAACATATAACTCATCACGTCTTGACCATATCACATCACAACATGCCCTGCAAAAACAAGTTAGACGTCCTCTACTTTGTTGTTGCAAGTTTTACGTGGCTGCTACAGGCTTCTAGCAAGAACCGATCTTACCTACACATCAAAACCCCAACGGTGTTTTGTCAAGTTTGTTGTTTTAACCTTCAACAAGGACCGGCCGTAGTCAAATTCGATTCAACTAAAGTAGGAGAAATAGACACCCGCCAGCCACTTTATGCAAAACTAGTTGCATGTCTATCGGTGGAACCGGTCTCATGAATGTGGTCATGTAAGGTTGGTCCGGGCCGCTTCATCCAACAATACCACCGAATCAAAATAAGACGTTGGTGGTAAGCAGTATGACTATCACCGCCCACAACTCTTTGTGTTCTACTCGTGCATATCATCTACGCATAGACCTGGCTCATGATGCCACTGTTGGGAAAAGTAGCATGCAATTTCAAAAATTTCTATGCTCACGCAAGATCTATCTAGGAGATGCATAGAAATGAGAGGGGGAGAGTGTGTCCATGTACCCTCGTAGACCGAAAGCGGAAGCGTTTGACAACGCAGTTGATGTAGTCGAACTTCTTCTAGTTCCGACAAATCAAGCACCGAACGTACGACACCTTCGAGTTCTGCACACGTTCAGCTTGATGACGTCCCTCGTCCTCTTGATCTAGCAAAGGTGTCGAGGAAGTAGATGAGTTCCATCAGCATGACTGTGTGGTGACGGTGATGGTGAAGCGATCCACGCAAGGCTTCGCCTAAGCACTACGAGAATATGACCGGAGGTGTAAACTGTGGAGGGGGGAACCGCACCCGGCTAACAATAGTTGTTGTGTGTTCTAGGCGCCCCTCCCTATGTATATATAGGTTGTATGGGAGGAGAGCCAGCCAAGGGGCGCCCCCAAGTAGGAGGAATCCTACTTGGGGTCCTCTCTCCTATTCTAGTTCGGATTAGGAAGGGAAGAGGGGGAAGGGGAAAACCTATTCCCTTTTTCCTTTTCCACCTTCCCCTTTCCTGCTCCAAATTGACCATCCCATGGGGGGTGCACCAGACCCTTTGTGCCTGGTGTGTTTCCCCTCTTGGCCCATAAGGCCCATATCTTTTGTCGGGGGTGCCCGGAACCCCTTTCGGTGACCCGATAAGTACCCGGTGCATCCCGAAACACTTCCGGTGTCCGAATGCCATCATCCTATATATCAATCTTTACCTCTCGTCCATTTTGAGACTCCTCGTTATGTACGTGATATCATCCAGGACTTCGAACAATATTCGGTCACCAAATCACATAACTCATATAATACAATATCGTCATCGAACGTTAAGCGTGTGGACCCTACGGGTTCGAGAACTATGTAGACATGACCGAGACACTTCCTCAGCCAATAACCAATAGCAGAACCTGGATGCTCATATTGGTTCCTACATATTCTACGAAGATCTTTATCGGTCGAACCGTTATGACAACATACGTTATTCCCTTTGTCATCAGTATGTTACTGGCCCGAGATTCGATCGTCGGTATCTTCATACCTAGTTCAATCTGGTTATCGACAAGTCTCTTTACTCATTCCGTAATGCATCATCCCGCACTAACTCATTAGTCGCATTGCTGGCAAGGCTTCTTATGATGTGCATTACCGAGAGGGCCCAGAAATACCTCCTCGATACTCGGAGTGACAAATCCTAATCTTGATCTATGCCAACCCAACAAACACCTTCGGAGATACCCGTAGAGCATCTTTATAATCACCCAGTTACGTTGTGACATTTGATAGCACACAAGGCATTCTTCCGATATCCGGGAGTTGCATAATCTCATAGTCGAAGGAACATGTATTTGACATGAAGAAAGCAATAGCAATAAAACTGAACGATCATTATGCTAAGCTAACGGATGGGTCTTGTCCATCGCATCATTCTACTAGTGATGTGATCCCGTTCATCAAATGACAACACATGTCTATGGTCAGGAAACTTAACCATCTTTGATTAACGAGCTTGTCTAGTAGATGCTTACCAGGGACTTGATATTTTGTCTATGTATTCACACATGTATCATGTTTCCAGTTAATACAATTCTAGCATGAATAATAAACATTTATCATGAAATAAGTAAATATAAAATGAAAACTTTATTATTGCCTCTAGGGCATATTTCCTTCAGTGCCCCCCCGAGACCCCCCTGACCTATTTCTTCCGACTATATATTCTCATATATTCTAGAAATAATGGAACATCCATCGAAACCACTTTTCCGCCGCCGTAACCTTCTGTTCTCGCGAGATCCCATCTGGAGACCTTTTTGGGTACTCTGCCGGAGGTGTATTCAACCACGGAGGGCATCTATATCAACATCATTGCCCTTCCGCTGAAGGGTGAGTAGTTTACCACTGACCTACGGGTCCATAGCTAGTAGCTAGATGGCTTCTTCTCTCTCTTTGATCCAAAATACCATGTTCTCCTCGATGTTCTTGGAGATTTGTCCGATGTAATCTTCTTTTGCGGTGTGTTTGTCAAGATCCGATGAATTGTGGGTTTATGATCAGATTATCTATGAATATTATTTGAGTCTCTTCTAAATTCTTATATGCATGATTTAATATCTTAGTAATTCTCTTCAAACTATCGGTTTGGTTTGGCCAACTAGATTTGTTTTTCTTCCAATGGGAGAAATGTTTTGCTTTGTGTTCAATCTTGCGGTGCTCAATCCCAGTGACAGTAGGGGACATGACACGTATTGTTGCCATCGGGGATAACAAGATGGGGTTTTCATCATATTACTTGAGTTAATTCCGCTACATCATGTCATCTTGTTTAATGCATTACTCTGTTCTGATGAACTTAATACTCTAGATGTAGAATCGTTTTGGTCGATGTGCGGAGTAATAGTAGTAGATGCAGGCAGGAGTCAGTCTACTTGATACGGACGTGATGGCTATATTCATGATCATTACCTTAGATGTTGTCATAATTATTGCTCTTCTATCAATTGCTTGACAGTAATTTGTTCACTCATCGTAATATTTTTTATCATGAGAGAAGCCTCTAGTGAAACCTATGGCCCCCGGGTCTATTTTACATCTTATAAGTTTCTGATCTACTATTTTGCAACCTTTTACTTTTCAATCTATAAACCAAAAACCCAGTAATATTTACTTTACTAGTTATCTATCTCTATCGGATATCACTTTTGCAAATAACCGTGAAGGGATTGACAACCCCTTTATAGCATTGGGTGCAAGTTGTTTGATTGTTTGCGCAGGTATTTGGTGATTTGTGCGTAATCTCCTACTGGATTGATACCTTGGTTCTCAAACTGAGGGAAATACTTACTCTACTTTGCTGCATCACCCTTTCCTCTTCATGGGAAAAATCAACACAAGCTCAAGAGGTAGCAGGAAGAATTTATGGCGTCGTTGTCGGGGAGATCTATGCCAAGTCAAGACCTGCCAAGTACCCTTCATTAAACTCTCATCTCTTTAATTTACATTATTTGCCATTCGCCTCTTGTTTTCCTCTCCCCACTTCTAAAACGATCTTCGAAAAGATTTGCCTTTTCTTCGCCCTTCTGTCGTTCGTCTTCTTCGCTTGCTGGTTGTCATCATGTCTGAAGTTGGGGAGGTTATCATTGAAAATCTTGGGGAATAACTTGAATCTTGTCCTTCAGAGCGTAGAGAAACTCCTCCTAATTACAAAACAAAAAGTTTTTGCATAGGGGATGGAAATACTATTGGGAAAACGATAATCCAAGAATTCATTGATTGTACCAGACCCTTGCCTATTACTAAAAGATCTATTCTTCTTGAGACAAATTGTTATCCAGATACTATTGTTATGCTCGTTCAGAAATTAGAAGGAAAATTTGTGCATCTTCATCCTGCTTTGCAATCGGTATTTTATGAGCTTCCAAACATTAATCATCCAATAGCTAAAAAGATTGCCACTACTATCCTTATGCGTGAATTTGATTTTATAGTACATATATTTTTTCCTTCTATAAAAAAGATGTTGAACACCCTCCAATTATAGATATCCTTCATGATAAAGAAACTATGCGTAGTTTGGAATCTAGGGATTATCAATCATATAGTGAAAATCTTAGAAGAAAAGTACCCCATTCAGAAATATCTCAATCTTTGTATCTGGAAGCCTTTGAAGAGTTTGATTGGATAACTGAGGGAATTTATGTAGGATTTGATAGTAATTGGCTAAGTAAAATGATGAAGGAACCTATTAGGAACGAGCTACGTATTTTATATGATGACACACGTGGTGATGATCTTGACTATGGTTTTATGAATATTAAAATGACCAATTAAAGTCCTTTTCATGATCTAAGTTCTTCTACTAGGAGAGAAATAAAGGAAAGGATCGAATTGTTAAGACGAGTTTTGGAAGATTTGATGAGGAAAGAATTACATACCGAAGAGAATAATACCTAGATCTATTTGCGTTTTATGCCTAGCTAAGGGCGTTAAACAATAGCGCTTGTTGGGAGGCAACCCAATTTTATTTTTGCTTTTTTACTTTTTGATTCTATTTTTCAATAAATACACATTATTACTTCTGTACTAATTGTGTTTTGGTATTTTAGTTAGTGTTTGAGCCAAGTAAGACCTTTGGGATGGCTTACGGTGATCGTTGACTTGATTTTGCTGAAAAACAAAAACTTTTGCGCCCAGTGTAGAAAATTCAATAATTCACTGGAACATCTAAACCTTCTAATTTTTTTTACACAAAATTGATGTACAAATTCCCCACGTTGTCCTATTTTTTCAGAATTTTTAGGGTTACAGAAGTATGCGAAGTTTTCACATTTCTACAGACTATTCTGTTTTTGACACATTCTATTTTCTATGTGTTGTTTGCTTAGTTTTATGCATCTAAGGCTAGTATCGGGGGATATGTGATACGTCCATTTTGCATCATGTTTTCTTACTGTTATTTATGTATAATAATGCTCTTTGGAGTAATTCTAATGCATTTTCTCTCATAATTTGCAAGGTATGCACCAAGAGGGAGAATTCCGGCAGCTGGAAATCTAGACCTGAAAAAGCTACATCAGGCCACCTATTCCGCACAACTCCAAACAAGCTGAAACTTCATGGAGAATGTTTATGGAATATTTGAAGAATATTGGAGCAAATAAGTACCAGAGGGGCCCACCAGGTGGGCACAACCCACCTGGGTGCGCCAGGGAGCCCAGGAGCGCCCTGGTGGGTTGTGCTCACCCAGGCCCACCTCCGGTGCCATCTTCTGGTATATAAGCCATTATGACCTAGGAAAAATAAGTAGGAGACTTTTGGGACGAAGCGCCACCATCTCGAGGCGGAACTAGGGCAGGAGCACTTTTGCCCTCCGGCGGAGCGATTCCGCCGGGGGAACTTCCCCCCCTGAGGGGGAAATCATCGTCATCATCATCAAAAACAACTCTCTCTTCTTAGGGATGGCTATCTCCATCAACATCTTCAACAACACCATCTCATCTCAAACCCTAGTTCATCTCTTGTGTTCAATCTTGTTACCGAAACTATAGATTGGTGCTTGTGGGTGACTAGTAGTGTTGATTACATCTTATAGTTGATTACTATATGGTTTATTTGGTGGAAGATTATATGTTCAGATCCAATATGCTATTTAATACCCCTCTGATCTTGAGCATGTTTACCAATTGTGAGTAGTTGCCTTTGTTCTTGAGGTCATGGGAGAAATCATGTTGCAAGTAATCATGTGAATTTGATATGTGTTCGATATTTTGATAGTATGTATGTTGTGATTCCCTTAGTGGTGTCATGTGAACATCGACTACATGACACTTCACCATATTTGGGCCTAAGGGAATGCATTGTGGAATATAATTAGATGGTGGATTGCGAGAGTGACAGAAGCTTAAACTCCAGTTTATGCGCTATTCTGTAAGGGACCGATTGGATCCAAAAGTTTAATGCTATGGTTGGAATTTATTCTTAATACTTTTCTCGTAGCTGCGGATGCTTGTGGGAGGGTTAATCATAAGTAGGAGGTTTGTTCAAGTAATAACAGAACCTAAGCACCGATCCACCCACATACCAAATTATCAAAGCAGCGAATACGAATCGAACCAACAAGATGAAAGTGACCAGATGAAATTCCCATGTACCCTCAAGAACGCTTTTCTTATTATAAGAGACTGTCTTGGCCTGTCCTTTGACTCAAAATGATTGGGCTGCCTTGCTTCACTTTTGCTAGTATGATCGTTACTTGCTCGTTACAAAATTATCTTACTATCAAACTACTCTGCTACTTACAAATTTCAGCACTTGCAGACATTACCTTACTGAAGAACACTTGTCATTTCCTTCTGCTCCTCGTTGGGTTTGACACTCTTACTTATCAAAAATAGCTACATGATCCCCTATACTTGTGGGTTATCAAGGCTATTTTTTGGCGCCGTTGCTGGGGAGTGAAGCGCTTTTGGTAAGTGGAAATTGGTAAGGAAACATACATATAGTGTGCTGAAATTTATTGTCACTTGTTACTATGGAGAACAATACTTTGAGGGGTTTGTTCGGGGTATCTTCACCTCGACCAGAACCACAATTAGCAACCCCTCACCCCAATGCACGTACTGAAAATATAGAATATGAAATTCCTTCGGGTATGATAGAACAACTACTAGCTAATCCTTATGCAGGAGACAGAACCGAACATCCTGATATGCACTTGATATATGTGGAACAAATTTGTGGATTGTTTAAGCTTGCAGGTCTACCCGGAGATCAATTTATGAAGAAAGTTTTTCCTTTATATTTTAAGGGAAAAGCATTAGCATGGTATAGGATATGCGATGATATTGGATCTTGGAACTGGAACCGACTGAAATTGGAGTTTCACAAAAAAATTTATCCTATGCATCTAGTTCATCGTGATCGGAATTATATATATAATTTTTGGCCTCGTGAAGGAGAAAGTATCGCTCTAGCTTGGGGGAGGCTTAAGTCAATGTTATATTCATGCCCCAATTATGAGCTCTCAAGAGAAATTATTATTCAGAATTTTTATGCTCGGCTTTCTTGTAATGATCAATCCATGCTTGATACTTCTTGTGCTGGTTCTTTTATGAAGAAAACTATTGAATTCCGGTGGGATATTTTGGAAAGAATTAAACACAACTCTGAAGATTGGGAACTCGATGAAGGTAAAGAGTCAGGTATTAAGCTTAAGTATGATTGTGTTAAATCTTTTCTGGATACCAATGCTTTTTAAAAGTTTAGCACTAAATATGGACTTGACTCTGAGATAGTAGCCTCCTTTTGTGAATCATTTGCTGCTCATGTTGATCTCCCTAAAGAGAATTTGTTTAAATATCACCCACCTATTAAAGAAGAAATTAAAGAACTGGTACTAGCTAAGGAAGGAACTATACATTATATTGTTGATCTAGTCGTTCCTACTACTTATATTGGAAAACCACCTTTCCCTGTTAGGATAAAGGAACATGCTAAAGTTTCAACCGTGGTTAACAAAAGTTATATTAGAACACCTAAACCAGATGAACATATTAAAGTAGAACCTAGTATTGCTATGGTTAAGGATCTCTTGAAATAAAATGTAGACGAGCATGTTATTTACTTCTGTGAAGAAGCTGCTAGAATTGCCAAACCCGATAAAGAGGATAAACATAGACCGGTTGTCGGCATGCCCGTTGTCTCAGTTAAAATAGGAGATCACTGTTATCATGGTTTATGTGACATAGGTGCTAGTGTGAGTGCTATTCATTACACTTTATATCAAGAAATTATGAATGACATAGCACCCGCAGAAATAGAAGACATAAATGTCACTATTAAACGTGCTAATAGAGATACTATATCACCAATTGGGATTGTTCGAGATGCTGAAGTCATGAAATACCCTACTGATTTTCTTGTTCTTGGTTTCCTACAAGATGACTTCTGTCCCATTATCTTTGGTAGACCTTTTTTGAACATCGTTAATGCTAAAATAGATTGTAAGAAACAAACTGTCGGTGTTAGTTTTGGTAATGAGTCTCATGAATTTAATTTCTCCAAGTTTAATAGAAACCTTCATGAAAAATAATTGCCTAGTAAGGATGAATTAATTGGTCTTGCTTCTATTGCTGTGCCTCCCACTGATCCTCTAGAACAATATTTGCTAGACCATGAAAATGATTTACATATGCATGAAAGAAATGAAATAGATGATATTTTCTTTAAACGACATCCTATGCTTAAACACAATCTACCTATTGAAACTCTAGGAGGCCCCCTCCACCTAAAGATGATCCTGTGTTTGAATTAAAACAATTGCCAGACACTTTGAAATATGCTTATTTGGATGAAAAGAAGATATATCCTGTTATTATCAGTGCTAACCTTTCAGAACATGAAGAAGACAGATTATTGAAAGTTCTAAGGAAGCACCGAGCTGCTATTGGATATACTCTAGATGATTTAAAGGACATTAGTCCCACTCTATGTCAGCACAAGATCAATATGGAACATGATGCTAAACCCGTTGTTGATCATCACCGTCGGTTAAATCCGAAAACGAAAGAAGTGGTAAGAGTGGAAATATTAAAACTTCTGGAAGCAGGTATAATCTATCCTATAGCTGATAGTAGATCGGTAAGTCATGTTCTGTAACATCCCAAAATTCTAAATCTTGGAATGTTATATTAAATATATAGTTTTGATTGTTTGATTGATTGCTTGTGTGATGTGCTGTATGAAACTGAGTGAAATTTGAAACTTTTGAAAGTAAAATGAGAGGGAATGAAATGACTTTCCCAAACTTTCACTTTGCATTTTATGATCTCCATGAATTCAAATTCATTTCATCAAAAAAACCTGGAGTGAAGATGGTATGACTTCTTCCATTTAATTAAATGAAAAGGGTTTTTGAAAATATTTGAATTTCATTCAAAACTTTAAGCAACTCAACGATTTTCATGAGAGAAGATAAAATGACTTCTTCAAAACATATGAAATATGAGTTGGAATTTTAAAAGAATCAAATTTAAAGTCCCTTTGAAATTATTTTTTATTTGGAGTTATTTGTGTTTTATTCAAACTATTTTTCTCCAAAAATAAAATATATTAAAAATAGGGTAAAATTATTCCCTAAAGTGGAAAATTGGAGAGAAATAAATTTGAAATCATTTTGGCATTTTTAAAATGATTTTTATTGGGTTTTATTGCAACAGTAGCACTGTTTGATTTATTTAATTTTTTTGTGGATTTTACTTGATGCTAGAAAAATGTTCATGTTGTAGGAAATCTTTTTCTAATTTTTTTGATATATAATATGCCTATATTGTATATTATTTCTGTCTGTTTATCTAAAAATAAAAAGGAATGAACTGGGCCGGCCCAGCCAACCGGGCCGAGCCAGCCTAGTGCCGCACCCCTTCCTTCTCCCTAAGGAGTCCTTTGAGCGCACGCCGCCGTGCAACACCTGGACACCGCCGCTGCCTCTAACTCCTCCTCCAAGCCACCTCCTCCCCTCCTCCTATAAGACCCGAGGCCCCGGGTCCCTTCTCTCCTTCCCCGCCGGTGGAAAACCCGATCCACCGACCCGCCGGCCCGATCTGCCCTGGTCCGCCCGACCCGCTCCGCCGACCCGCCAGTCTATTTTGCGAACCGGTATAAACCAAACCCTAGATCGGTTTATTTTCGGTTTTTCTCTGTTTTTCTTTAAAACCTGG
Source organism: Secale cereale (assembly GCA_902687465.1). Lineage (NCBI taxonomy): Eukaryota > Viridiplantae > Streptophyta > Magnoliopsida > Poales > Poaceae > Secale > Secale cereale. The sequence continues at coordinate 332,518,895 of LR738711.1, read as the reverse complement.
GTTTTCTTATTTAATCTAGTTATTTAGAGAACGTTCGCTGGTTGGGGTTAGAAAACGAACATTCGTTAAATAGTCTTTCTTTTTTTGTTTATTTAAGTCGGGGACCTCTTTGTAGATATTTCATTTACAATTTAGTTTTTGATCTTAGAACAGTCACAACCTTTTACTCGTTAGTACAAATCCAACGAAACCAACGCCCACTTCTTCGTTATGATCCCCTCTATCCAGAGAACCAAACTAAAAATGTTTTTGAAAGTTTTAAAATTTGAATTCAAACAGTTTTGAACTAAACTTGTTTTTTTATCATAACTTGAGTTTTATAACTCCGATTTAGTTGATTCTTTTTGCAAATTGAAGCTCTCGACCTAAACTTTCTGATAAGGCCAAATTCACTTAATTTTAGTACTGTTAGAAATTGTTTTTCTGTTGCAAGAGTTATTTGCTTGTGTTGAAGTTTTCCGGAGTGTTTTCTTCGTTCTTTCCGATCTTCTGAGTGATTGCTTATGTGTGGTTACTATTGCTTGCTTACGATAGATTGATCGGAGTGTGACAAGTAGATCTATCACGAGTTATGAGTGCGAAGACTCTACATCAACAATACAAGGCAAGTTCATACTTTGATCATACTTTCCAATACCCAGTTTTTGTTGCATTAGTTATATCCTCAAAGATTGTACTAGTAGGGTTTGGAAACATGTGGTGATGCTATGTAGTTCATGAGGTAGGAACCCAATGACTTGAGATCAACCCAAGGGAATATACGCTTTGTTAGTTATTGCTTAGCCATGCGTAGACGTGGATTGGTATGCGAGAATCATGAAAGCTATGGGAGTAATAATAAATAAGGGAAACTTTAAGGTGGCAACTTTAACCCACATCTGGGTGGAATGATTGGGGCACCCTGGAGAAACTAGTGGCTTGCTCGGGCACCTGGAGGGTCCAGTGTTGTCCTAGGGGATCCCGGAGGACCTGTGTGATCACCCTATTGGAATGCCACCCAGGCTCAAAGGGATCATATGATATTTTCATGCCTAGAAACTTCCATGTGTAGCCACAAGCCATTATGGGCTCTGGCATAGTTGAGTAAGTTGTGTGAGCTCTTTCAGTGGTGGAAAAGCAGATGTAGGGCAAAGTAGGTGTACCGGTCCATCCGGGGTAAAGAGTTAATGTAACATCCCAAATTTTCAATTTGGAATGTTATACATAGGTCATCTTGCATATCATATTTTATTTGCATTCATGTGTTGCGATCCTCGAAATTCTAAGCAACTCAAGGACACACGGAGAGAGTTGGGGATTTTACCGTTTTCATATTGAGTTTTCTCAAATATCGGTGCAAGGATCACTTTGGTTTAATTGTTTTTCTCTCCGAAAAAGTATATTTCATAATTAAATATATGAGCAGAGATAATATGACTTCTCCAAAACAAAAGAAATATTGGAGGAAAAATATTAAAATCAATTTTGGTATTTTATTTGGATTTATTTGCAATTTTATTTGCATAGGAAAAACGTGCGTTTTTCAAAAATGCATTTAGGTTTGGGAAAAATGTTCACTTTGTCATAAATATTATTTGAGGACGGCGAAAATTTATTTCGGAATTTTTCGAGTCCGTTTAGTCTTTTTTTTCGTCCGTGTTGTTGCGTCAGGACTTTTTATATTAAAAAAAACCGAACCGCCTTACCTGGCCGTGTCCGGCTAGGACACTGTTACCCGGGGACTTTAAAGCCCGAAGCGCTGAGCCCCACCGCCCTAAGCCTAGCCGCCGCCGCTCCCGATCCGCGCCGCCGCCGCCGTCGCCGCCCACCGCCCACGCCACGCCGCCGCCCGCCCGCGCCACGCCGCCGCCCGCCCGCGCTGCCGCCGCCCGCGTCGGACGCCGCCGCCTCGCCGCTCGTCGCCCTGCCGCCGAAGCCCCGCCACCGAGGTAGCCACCGCCGCCGTCGTCTGTTTTTCTCTGAAAACCGATCGGTTTTTTTAGAACCCTAGATCTCGTTTTTTGGTTAGTTTCGGTTTTCTGTCGGTTCGGTTAAACAGCGAACGTTCGTCCGTACGTTTGTTTTAACGAACATTGTTCTCCCGTTAGTCACAGACAACGAACTTTCGTTCGTTAGCTTGTTCGTCAGTTGCAATCAATAACAACCCCTGCAGTATTAAAAAATGGTCTTCCAAGAATAATAGACATACTATCGTCCTCGGGAATATCAAGTATAACAAAGTCCGTTAGAATAGTAACAATTGCAACTACAACAGGCACATCCTCACAAATACCGACATGTATAGTAGTTGATTTATCTGCCATTTGCAAAGATATTTCAGTAGGTGTCAACTTACTCAAGTTAAGTCTACGATATAAAGAGAGAGGCATAACATCTAACGCCCCGGACACACCCGCCGGTGGTCGTTACTCCTGGGGGGATCTAGACTGGCCTCACATATCAATACTAGTCTTTTCTGCGCACTTTGTCCTCACTCGTGCGCACCCGGGAGCAACTTCCCGGTCGGTCACCCATCCTTAAACTACTCCAAGGTGAGCACGCTTAACTTTGGAGTTCTATCCGAATGGGCTCCCGGAAAATAAGGAATTCCTTATTTATATGAGTAGTCTATCATCCCTAATAAGCTAGGCCATCACATACACCCTCACTCAGAGGAACCGACGTCCTCGTCGGGCCACAGGAACGTTCCCTCTTGGCACAACCGTCTGAGCTTCCAGGACAACACATGTGCCATGCCGTGTGCCACGACGGGTCACAAACGTCATGCACAACATGACTGCAAACTGTCCGCAAACATCCGTGTAACCACGAGGGTCGGCTCTGATACCAACTTCTAACGCCCCGGACACACCTGCCGGCGGTCGTTACTCCTGGCGAGATCTAGACTGGCCTCACATATCAAAACTAGTCTTTTCTGCGCACTTTGTCCTCACTCGTGCGCACCCGGGAGCAACTTCCCGGTCGGTCACCCATCCTGAAACTACTCCAAGCTGAGCACGCTTAACTTTGGAGTTCTATCCGAATGGGCTCCCGGAAAAGAAGGAATTCCTTATTTATATGAGTAGTCTATCATCCCTAATAAGCCAGGCCATCACATAACACTAACGCCAGCTCCAAGATCACACAAAGCAGTTTTAACATAGTTTCTCTTAATGGAGCAAGGTATAGTAGGTACTCCTGGATCTCCTAATTTCTTAGGCGTTCCACCCTCAAAAGTGTAATTAACAAGCATGGTGGAAATTTCTACTTTAGGTATATTTCTTTCGTTGGTAATAATATCTTTCATATACTTAGCATAAGGATTTGTTTTAAGCACATCAGTCAAACGCATACGCAAAAAGATAGGTCTAATCATTTCAGCGAAGTGCTCAAAATCCTCATCATCCTTTTTCTTGGATGGTTTCGGAGGAAAAGACATGCATTTCTGAACCCATGGTTCTCTTTTCCTACCGTGCTTCCTAGCGACAAAATCTCTCTTATCATAACGTTGATTCTTTGATTGTGGGTTATCAAGATCAACAACAGGTTCAATCTCTACCTCATTATCATTGATAGGTTGAGCATATGCATGAACATCATCATTAATATTATCACTAGGCTCATGTTCATTACCAGATTGTGTCTCAGCATCAGAAACAAATATATCATTAGGATTCTCAGGTGTGTCAGCTACAGGTTCACTAGGAGCATGCAAAGTTCTATCATTTTTCTTTTTCTTCTTCTCCGAAGAACTAGGTGCATCTAAATTAGCTCTCTGAGAATCTTGTTCAATTCTCTTAGGGTGGCCTTCAGGATACAGAGGTTCCTGAGTCATTCTACCACCTCTAGTCACAACTCTAATGGCATTGCCATTATTCTTACTATTTAATTCGTTGAGCAAATCATTCTGAGCCTTAAGTACTTGTTATACTTGAGTGGTGACCATAGAAGTATGTATACTAATAAGTTTCAGTTCACCTTTAGCTCTAGACAGATAATCACTCAAGCGTTCAATCATATAAGCATTGTGTTGTAATTGTCTACCAACATAAGCATTGAAGTTTTCTTGTTTCACAATAAAATTGTCAAACTCATCTAAGCATTGGCTAGCAGACTTATAACGAGGAATATCACCTTCATCAAATATATAAAGAGAATTTACCTTTACTACCTGTGTCGGGTTATCAAAACCATGTATTTCTTCAATAGGCGGTAAATTCTTAACATCTTCAGCTTTAATACCTTTTTCTTTCATAGATTTCTTTGCCTCTTGCATATCTTCAGGACTGAGAAATATAACACCTCTTTTCTTCGGAGTTGGCTTAGGGGCTGGTTCAGGAAGTGTCCAATTATTCTCACTGGCCAGCATATTATTCAGTAGTAATTCAGCTTGTTCAACTATTCTTTCCCTGAAAACACAACCAACACTACTATCCAGATGGTCTCTGGAAGCATTGGTTAGTATATTATAAAAGACATCAAGTATATCATGCATCTCAAGAGGATGATCAGACAAAGCATTAAGTAACTGGAGAAGCCTCCCCAAGCTTGTGGGAGACTCTCTTCTTAAGTTTGCACAAAGTTATATATTTCCCGTAAGGCAGCTTTGTCGGTGTATTTGGGACGACACCTATGGGATCACAAGAATCCCTACTGCGGTTGCGGGGCGCGGGGTTGAGAGAAGAGCGGATCCAACAGACAGCACACGGTTCCTTTACCCAGGTTCGGGCCGCGAGGATGCGTAAAACCCTACTCCTGCTTTGGTGGATTGTATATCTATGTTCTCCAGCTAGCTACGGGGCGTAAGGAGCTCCAAAAACCCGAATCCTCCTCCTGGTCGCCTCGGGCCTCCTTTTATAGGGAAAAGGGGTTGCCACAGTGGCACACAGGAGGTGGAAAGGGTAAAGTGAAGCGAGGTTATCCCTCGCATTACATGACAAGGCGCATTTAATGTGCTTAGCTTAGGTGTCCTTGCTTTATCGGGGACGGGGGAGACATCCGTCTTGTCCGTCGCCGCTCCTTCTTGTGTCGACACGCGCCCTGGCCAGCGATGCCTGGGATTCCATGTAGGCACGCAGGCAGCTGAGGTGGCGCAATGGTGGGTCTCCACGAAGATCTGCATGTCGCCATGCAGGTGCCTACCCAGCTGGTTGGGTCGGCAGCTTCATGGGGCGGTGGAAGCTTAGCTCGCATGGGCCTGATGGTGGCCCTGCGGGTGTCTTCGGCAAGGGCCTTGCCGGGGCCCCGGCAAGGGCCTTGCCGCGGCGCCTGCTGTCATCCCCGACAAGATGCTTGCCGGAGGTCTTGTGGTCTTCCTTGGCTAGGATCCCGCCAAGGATCGTCGTCTTCTTAGCGTGTATCTGATCTAGAATGTCTTCACAAAGATCTGCATGCCACTACGGGGGTGCCTCCCGAATCCTTGCCCCATGGGGGCAGTGGACTCAAGAGTGATCCGCTCCGTAGGCGTGGGGTGAATTGCCGCGGCAAGGGTCTTGCCGGGGCAGCTAAAGCTGGCCCCGGCAAGGATCTTGCCGGGACTTCTAAAACTGGCTCCCGGCAAGGACCTTGCCGGGGGAAGCCGCTTCGTCCCTTTGCTCTTTGTGGTCTTGGCTTTGGGCTTCAGTTCCATCGAGCTTCGGTCTTACCCTGGCTCACCTCCCTTGCCGTGCTTGGTGTGGTGGTGGCCGTGGCTCAGACAGCCCGTGCACAGTCATAGGGGTACAAAAAGTGTACCCCTCTTTTTGTACACCGACAGGAGCCCCCGGGCCTGGGCCACACATAAGCGCGGCGCGTTGTTGGGCTAGGCCCAGAACGGTGCGCGGGCAGGCGGGACGGTTTTTACCGTGGTAAGATTTTCCGCGCGCTTCGCCTCCCACGATCCGCGCGCGCGGCGCGGGGTGGAGGGGCATGCGTGACGTGGGCGGCATGCGCGGGGCGGTTTCCGCAGGCATGCGTCACGTCGCAGTAAATGCGAAAGGAGGCGACCCGCGTTGCGCGCTGCTCACTTCCTCCATTTTCCTCGCGCCTCTTCCAATCTCAGAGCCGCTATTCCCTCTCTTCCTTCCTTCCGAAGCTTCCGCCGTCGCCTGCCGCCGTTGCTTCGCCATCCCCCTCCCTCAGCCCTCTAACTCAGCCACCATGGCGTCCAAACCCGCCAAGGGCAAGGGGGTGGCCAAGGGCGCCGGGTCTATGGAGCCGCCGGAGGGCGCGCTGTCGGGGGACCGGACGAAGGCTGCTTTTTTCATCCCGTCGATGGTCGACGTCGACGAGATCCGGGCCGCCTTCAAGCCCCTTTGGGGGGTGAAGACGGGGGGG
>LR738711.1:332496643-332508718 GCA_902687465.1 Secale cereale | reverse complement strand
GGGGGGGTCATGACCAAGGTCCTCACTAAGATGGCGTACTGGAATCCTGCCCTCGACTTCGAAGCCGCGATGGATAGCTTGCCGGAGGATGCTGACCTCGCGGTGCTCAAGGAGCGCATCAAGCCCGTCATCAACTGCATCGACGAAATCAAGAGGGTGGAGGGCCAGCGCCGGGATTAGGCATCCCGTTCTTCTTCGCCGCTGCGGGTTCATGAGCAAGACAAATTTTATATTTAGTTAGAACCGCAGCAATGATGTAATATAACTTTGAAATATCTTTGGAATTATGCATGCTATTTTCCTGTTTGTTGTTTCTTTGTATGTCCACCCTACGCTATCTGGGTAGGCTTGCCGGCGTGAAAAATCCATGGCGGCGTCTTGGGGACGGGTCCCCATTGGCCTGCCGGGCGAGCATGCTGCCGGGTGAGCCACCTTGCCGCCCTTAACGCAGCCGCTCGAACTGTCGAGTTTGACTCGAGTCAGAGTCGAGAGCCTTGCCAATTGCGGAAGGCTACCCTACCGTTTCCAACCCAGCCGTTTGAAATATTGAGCGGGCTCAAAACAGAGCAAAGGCGTTGCCGATCGGAAAGGGCCCCATTTGCGTGCAGGTTTCTTTTGTACAAAGAACGACAACTCCGAGGATAATAACCTTAAATAATAGAATGGAAATATCCAGGGTTCAATGTAACTTAGCTTCTATTTGTAGCCGCTCGAGCGCTGATCTTCCGGCCTCCTTCCTCCTCAAAGGGCCGCGAAGACGAAAGAGTGCCGGGCCAACTGCTAGAGCCGATTCTCACAATTGCGCCCCCTACCTGGCGCACCAAAGATGTCGGTGTATTTGGAACGACACCTATGGGATCACAAGAATCCCTACTGCGGTTGCGGGGCGCGGGGTTGAGAGAAGAGCGGATCCAACAGACAGCACACGGTTCCTTTACCTAGGTTCGGGCCGCGAGGATGCGTAAAACCCTACTCCTGCTTTGGTGGATTGTATATCTGTGTTCTCCAGCTAGCTACGGGGCGTGAGGAGCTCCAAAAAGCTGAATCCTCCTCCTGGTTGCCTCGGGCCTCCTTTTATAGGGAAAAGGGGTTGCCACAGTGGCACACAGGAGGTGGAAAGGGTACAGTGATGCGAGGTTATCCCTCGCATTACATGACAAGGCACATTTAATGCGCTTAGCTTAGGTGTCCTTGCTTTATCGGGGACGGGGGAGACATCCGTCTTGTCCGTCGCCGCTCCTTCTTGTGTCGACACATGATGGGCCTCTAACCCCTCGTTGGTTACCCCAAGTGGAAGGTGTGAGATGCAGTGTTGTGGAAGTTTTTCCCTTAGCAAAGATGCCAAGGATCGAATCCCCAGAGACTCCTAGGTTCAACAAGTAAGTGTCAACTGCTAACGGCGCCAGATATTAGCAATCAACGTGGACCTGCACACAGATACAAATAACTTTGCTCCCAACGAGTACAGAGAGGTTGTCAATCCCTCCGGCCTTGTAGTTCACAAAGGATTAAACACAAATGATAGTAGTGATAGATAATGTTTGCAATAGTAAGTAAAAGCGAAAAGTAAATAGCGGATGTGATCAATGATGGTAATATGGACCGGAGTCTCATGATGTTCACTAGTGATGTCTCTCTCCCAAAAGACGATAAAACAGCTATGTGAGGTAAACGAATTACAGCTGGGCAATTGACAGGACCACAAACGCAAACAAATGCTGACTACATTGCAAGAAAGGTTGAGGTTCAAAGCATGGGCGGTACGCCAAAGTAAGTAGACCGAAATCCATCAATATCTACTACTAATCATCCACCTTGAGATATCTATCCAGAACATCTCGCTGGTATTAAGTTGCGAGCCCCACCCATAGTGTAAACTCAAAGCAACAGACAACTGCATTAAAAGAACTTTGCGTAAAGTAAACAATCCTTGCACCCGCGGGCACACGCACCGTTGTTTTCCCCCTTGTGGCAACAGCACATCTCCTAGACTCATGTTTCTGTCACTCAAGCTAGTCATCGAGGGGCATGAACCCACAATCAAGCATAACGTTCCCTCTTGGAGTCACTACCTACTACTTGGCCAAAGCAATAAATAACAACGGAGAACATGCAAGAATTACTTATGAACATAAATATAAAAGAGGTAGATCAAATATATTACTCAATCACAATCTGAACATAATCTCATAATCCATCGGATCCCAGCAAACTCATCATAGCAACAGCATAAGGATTACATATGTGCCTCGATCATGTAGGGCAGCTCACGAGGACTAATTAGTGAAGCACAAGAACGGGAGGAGAACATCACATAGCTACTGGTCATGGACTCATTGTCCAAGGGAGACTACTTACAACTCATCCAGGAGGCGTCCATGGTGGTGGAGAGGCTCCCGATGATGATCCTCCCCTCCGGCAGGGTGCCGGCAAGAGTTCTCCTGGTGCTCCCGATCTTGGAAGCGACGGCGGCGGCGGAACAGAGATGAGATCGCCAAAAAGAGTTCCTGTCCCGAGGGTTTTGAAGGACGCTCTAAATATATGCCAAAGGGGGGCACCAGACGGGGCTCGGGGGGCCCAGGCGCCCCCCCGGCGCGACCCAGGGGGGGGGGGGCGCCGCCATTGCGCCTGGGGCCCTGGTGCCCCCCCCGGCTGTACTTCGGGCGCAAGGTAGGTTCTGGAACGCTGATTTTTTATATAATTTTTCTGGATTTTTCCTGGCAGTTCTCGTAACGTGAAAACCTGAAATACAAAAACAGCCGAAAACAGAAACTGGCACTGGGGTGCACTGGATTAGTAGGTTAGTCCAAATATGATCAAAAGTGTATGGAAGTGTATAAATATCATAGCAATATCACCCAAAAGTGGCATGGAGCAAGCAGAAATTATAGATACGTTTTGGACGTATCAACATCCCCAAGCTTAATTCCTGCTCGTCCTCGAGTAGGTAAATGATAACAAGAATAATTTCTGTGGTGACATGCTATTAGCCATATAGGACTTTTTATAGTCATATGACAAAAGCTTACTGAGACAATGATTCTATAGTAATTAAGTTGCCTCATGAGAAAATCACAAATGACTGAAAGTTTTACAATATGAAACTGAAACATCAAAAAGATTTGCAATGAACATGATGTGCAAATATGATAAAGTGATATCTAGCTTGCCCCCTTTAGTGAAGCAAAACATAAATGCAGGGGCACCTTCAAGGTTTAAGTGATGACTAGATACAATGATTTCAAAATAAACGATATCACAATCATGCAAAAGACAATGCTACTTTGGAACAATGCACATTATACTCAGAATGACAATCATGCTCTCAGTAGTTGGTGCTTGAAGAAAGAAGGTGGAGACTCAACTTAAAAGTAAAAGAATGGTTATGTGCTAGAGTTTTTTTTTTTGAAAACATAGAAGCAATTTTGTCAACGGTAGTAGTACTTCATATGTGTCATGCATAAGACATCCTATAAGTTGCAAGCCTCATGCATCGAATACCAATAGTGCTCGCACCTTGTCCTAATTAGCTCGGATTTCCATGGGTTATCATTGCATTACATATGTTTCAACCAAGTGTCACAAAGGGGTACCTCTATGCCACCTGTACAAAGGTCCAAGGAGATAAATCGCATTTGATTTCTCGTTTTTGATAGATCTCAACTTGAGGACATCCATACCGGGACAACATAGAAAATAGATAATGGACTCCTCTTCAATGCATAAGCATATTCTCATAAGAGATTGAGGATTAATGTCCAAGCTAAAACTTCCACCATGATGCTTGGCTTTGATTGGCGGCCCAATGTTCTTCTCTAACAATATGCATACTCATTCAACCCATGGCAAATCACCCTTACTTCAGACAAGACGACATGCATAGCAACTCACATGATATTCAACAAAAGTGTGACAGTTGATGGCGTCCCCAGAAACATGGTTACCGCTCAGCAAGCAACTTATAAGAAATAAGATACATAAGCAACATATTCTTTACCACAAGAGTTTTTAAGCTACTTTCCCATGAGCTATGTATTGCAAAGTTAGTCTGCTTAGTACAGGTGGAGGTTAGCAAAAGACTGGGAGCGACCAACTAAGAGAGCAATGACGGTCATAATCATGCAGAGCGACAAAGCAACATTGAATCAGGCATGGTAGTTATATCGCTACTCAGAAATAAAAGATCATCAAGGCTTGACAGACTTTCTTTACAGTCTTAATTATGCGTGAGCATACGCCAAGTCAATCAAAATAAATTCTCGAAGGAAGATATTACTAAACCATACCACATTATAGGCAAACAAATCATGTTGGTACTCCAATAACACATTGGGAATCCCCCAGCTATTTGAGACTAACCATAAGAAAACCTGAACTACTAAGCGCCATGTCGGTGTACTAAGATAGGGGTACCTTAGTACCCCAACTTGTGCACGGGTAGTAGCAGCTTCCCGCGGCAGGGTCTACCACGAGCTTGCCGGAAACCTCTCTGGTCCTTATTAAGCCATTCAAAAACAAAGTATACAAGACAGAAGATCAAGGCCTCGGCAAGTGGAGCTTGCCGGGAAGGCCGTCCCAGGCTAAAGACTATGTCATTGACGCAAGGCCCTGGCAAGAGGAGCTTGCCAGGAAGACCAGAAGACTGTATCTAGAAGACGAGCCTCGGCGCACTCTGCGCCCCGGCAAGACCCGGGGAGCGACAAGCTTCCCGGCCCGACAAGATCAAGCCCCCGGCAAGCTGCTTGCCGGGGGAAGTTTGCACTGTGTGCCCGCGCTCCAGCTCATCGTCCCACGCGTCGCCCTGGGGCCCTTCCAGGGACGCGTGGCGGATGGCTGTGCAGCCTGGGGGACACGGTGGCACTCCACGGTGACGAGGCTACCACCGTGGCGAACGGAGACGCAAGGGCGGGCGCTTTTGAGGTCGACGGCGACGGGCATTTAATGCTCTTGTCCCCCACTGTCAAAGTAGGTGATGACCACTGTTCATCCACTGTTCGTCCACTGTTCCCGCACTGTTACAACTACCACCAAAGTTACATTTTTACCCCTTTCTCCTACGTTGACACCTGTCGGTGACCCCTTGAGCTATAAAAGGAGGCCCATGCACAACGTAGAAGGGGTTCGGAACCTAGATCGCTCATTCGCTCGGTGTAGCTAGTTCTTCAAGCTCCCGAGCTCCAACATTTAATACAATCTAAGCAGGAGTAGGGTTTTACACGTCCATCGCGGCCCGAACCTGGGTAAACTGCCCGCGTGTGCTCTACGATCTGCTCTTTGTGCTCCCTCCGCTCCCTTACCGCACGAACAAGGGGCTCCGGTCCCATATGTGCTCGTGGTGGACAGTTTCCCCCGACATCTTTGGCGCGCCAGGTAGGGGGCGTCGAGGTTGTGCGAACCTGATCCGGCGTTCACGCGGGCGCATTCTTCATCAACCTCTCCAGCTACATCAGTTTCATCAGCAACAACAGCATGGCCCCGAAGAAGAAGGCTTCGGAGGTCGCAGGCCCGTCTACGTCAGTTCCACCGCCACCAGAACCAACGGTGGGTGGAGGAGACGCCGGCGGAAGGGTGGTCGCCGGCGAGGAAACTCGCGGCGCCACCAAATCCAAGGACAAGACGGACGACCGAGCCTCGGTGTCCGTAGATGCGCCACATCCATCGCAGCAGACGACAACCCAGCAGCGCCGTGGTACAGGAGGTACCATCCGCTTGCTGGGGCAAGGGTAAACTGGAGGTTCGCGGGACGCTCCGGGCCACCGTCCTGGCACGAGCAAGGTGCGGTCGCCGGGGCGGGAAGCTGCTCCTTCTAACCCCGTTAGGAGTCCGAGCATATCCCGCTCCTCGCACCGCTCGCCCCCGCTCCCCTCCTCTCCAGCAGAAGCGCTCGCAAGAGCTCAACTGCTCCTCGATTTCCCTCCAGCGGCAGACAAAGCCGAAGACTGGAGGGCAACCATCCAGAGCCTGATCGCCTTTGCCAATAACGACACGCCGCAGCAGCCAGCGACATCACGGTCGCGGCAAGTCGAGAAGACGAAGGCCGATGGCGACAAGACCGCCGGGGGTGCAACCACCGTGCACTCCCCGCCGCGGAAGCAGAAGACGCCGCCCCGCCGGATTAACGTCGACGACGACTCCACGGCGTCGTCGGATCCGCGGGCTCGTCGGGACCAGCGCCAGGTCCTTGACGATCGGCGACAAGAAGACGCTCGGACGACGATCGAGCGCCGCCGAGAAGCCCGGCGACAATCAGATCAGCGAGCTGGGACCGCTGTCGATACGCACGCGCCCGGTGAACCAGGCGACTTGCCGTACGCGGCAGGTTGCCATGCGTTTACCCGTGAGCTGCGGCGCGTCCAGTGGCCCAGCATGAAGAACTTTAAGCCCGACGCACCGGAGAAGTACGACGGCAAGACGCACCCCTCGGAATTCCTCAGCATTTACACCATCGCGGTGCAGGCCGCCGGGGGGCGCGACGAGAAGATACAGGCGAACTACTTCCCGCTGGTGCTTAAGCCAAATGTCCGTTCTTGGCTTATGCACTTGCCGGAAGGCTCCATTTCTTCTTGGGCAGATCTTTGCCACTAGTTTGTTGGCGCCTTCACGGGCGGCCACAAACCCCACGGCCAGGAGAGCGATCTCCCCATCTTGGCCCAGAAGGAAGGAGAACCTCTGCGCAAGTACATCCAGCGCTTCAGTCGCGTGCAGCACAATATCCCTGACGTCCACCCTGCCGCGGTTATCAGCGCGTTCCACCAGAACGTGCGTAACCGCCGCATGCGTGAGGAGATGGCCATGACCAAGATACGGGATGTCAGCGAGCTCTATGCTCTGGCTGACAAGTGCGCGCGCGCCGAAGAGGGGAGGAGACTCCCCGGAGAGGATGCGGGCGCAGGAGGAAGCGACAACGAGGATGCCGCCCCGGCAAAGAAGAGCCGGCGGCGGAACAATAGGAAGAAGAAGAGCAAGGAAGTGCTTGCCGTCGAGAAGTCCGGCAAGGAGGCTCCCGCCAAGCAAACACAGGCTGGTGGCTCCGGCAAGGAGCCTGCCCCTGTAGCGGCAGCCGACAAGCAGGACGACTCCGACAAGCAATACTGCAAGATCCACCGCACCAAGGGCCACGACCTCTCCAACTGCAAACGCGTCGAGTACCTCGTCGAGCAGCAGAAAGCTGAGTACGAGCGGCACGACAAGGAGAAGGCCCAAGGTGGCGGAGGAGAGCCCAGCAAGAAGCGGCCATTTAATGGCCGGGGAGGACGCCGCGGCAAGGCCAAGCAGCGGCAAGGTGATCGACCTCCCCGGGGCCGCGACAAGGACGAAGAAGACGATGACGATGACATGGAGGAAGATGATAACAGCGAACAGGAGTTCCAGAAGGCCACGGAAGTCCTGTGCGTCGACGGCGGCGCCTCTCTGCATACTTCCCACCGCCAACTCAAGCAGTGGGTGCGGGAAGTAAATGCAGCAGAGCCGCCCGCGGAGTCGCGCAGGCTCCTCAAATGGTCCAGCACGCCCATCATTTTTGATCTTGAGGATCACCCTGACCGCACCACTGCGGTCGGGTGCTTGCCGATGTTGGTCTCACCAACCATCCGCAACCTCAAGGTCACCAAAATGTTGGTTGACGGCGGGGCCGGCCTAAACTTGATCTCCTCTGCTGTGATCAAGAAACTCCAAATCCCAGACGGCGAGCTCGAAGAGACCGGTTCTTTCCAAGGAATAAACCCGGGGAGGAGCAAGCCCAAGGGGAAGATTACTCTGCCAGTGACCTTTGGCGGGGAGCTGAACTTCAGGACGGAGAGGATAACCTTCGATGTTGCCGATATCCCATTACCATACAATGGGATACTTGGACGTCCTGCCCTCGCCAAGTTCATGGCAGCTTCCCACTACGCCTACAACATACTCAAGATGCCGGGGCCGATAAGCGTCATCTCTGTCCATGGCGACAAGAAGGACGCGCTTATCTGCGCCGACAAGATCTACCGGGACGCAGCGGCTGCAGCGGAGAGCAACACACTTGCCGCTGAAGTTCCTGGGGGGAAGAAGACCAAGACCAAGTCCGGCAAGTTCTCTGGGGCCCACTCCGGCAAACACACCTCTTCGGAGTGCTGCGCTGCCGTCGAGGACGTTCCATCGAGCTCCACCGGCAAGAACAAGAAAGGAATGGCCGCTCCACCGGCAACCAAGAAGGTGCCCGCCAAGGAGGACGGCACTGGTGGTACCTTCACCATCAGTGCTACACTTGATAGCAAATAGGAAAGCGCGCTCATTGCCTTCCTGCGGGCGAATGTCGATGTGTTTGCCTGGCAACCATCTGACATCCCCGGTGTTCCCAGGAAGGTAATTGAGCACAAGCTTGCTGTTTGCCCTCATGCGCGGCCCATCAAGCAGAAGGTCAGGAAGCAAGCCGTGGAGCGCCAAGAATTCATTGCCGAAGAAATCAAGAAGCTAGAAGCAGCGGGCCTAGTTAGAGGCGTGATCCATCCGACATGGTTAGCAAACCCAGTTGTCGTGCGTAAGGCCAACGGGAAGTGGAGACTGTGTATAGACTTCACCGATGTGAATAAAGCATGTCCCAAGGATCCATTTCCCTTGCCGCGCATTGACCAGATTGTTGACTCCACTGCTGGATGTGAGCTGCTCTCCTTTCTTCATGCATATTCAGGCTACCACCAGATTTTTATGGCCAAGGAAGATGAAGAGAAGACTGCATTCATTACTCCATGTGGCACATATTGCTTCATTCGCATGCCTTTCGGATTGAAGAATGCAGGCTCAACATTTGCAAGGGTGGTGCACACTGCTTTTGAGCCACAGATCCACAGAAATGTAGAAGCTTACATGGATGACATAGTGGTGAAGAGCAAGAGCAAGGATACCCTGATCCAAGATTTGGAAGAAACTTTTGCAAATCTGCGCAAGATTCAACTCAAGTTGAACCCCGAGAAGTCCGTCTTTGGAGTCCCCTCCGGCAAGCTTCTCGGGTTCTTTGTGTCTCAGAGGGGGATTGAAGCTAATCCCGACAAGATTAAAGCCATCGAGCAGATCGAAGCCCCGAAGCGCGTCAAGGACGTAAGGAGACTTGCAGGTTGTGTGGCTGCCCTCAGTAGGTTCATTTCAAAGTCTGCAGAACGCGCCCTGCCTTTCTTCAAAATTTTGAAGAAGGCAGGTCCTATGAGATGGACTCCGGAAGCGGAGGCAGCGCTGCAAGACTTGAAAGGATACCTATCCTCCACTCCAATACTTGTCGCACCTAGGCCACAAGAGAAGTTGCTGCTATACCTAGCAGCAACCAATCAAGTGGTTAGTGCTGCGTTAGTAGCGGAGAGGGAGGCCGATGAGGAGCCCGCACCACCGGCAAGCGAATCCAGTGATAAGCAGGGGGCTGTCCCGACAAGCTCTGGCCCCGACAAGGACAACTCTGCGCAGGAGCAAGGAGAGGTGCGGAAGAAGATGGTGCAGCGCCCAGTGTATTTTGTGAGTTCCCTCTTGCAGGGAGCTAGATCAAGATACTCCGGGGTGCAAAAGTTGCTTTTCGGTCTCCTCATGGCCTCGAGAAAGCTGCGCTTCCAAGCCCACGAGATAACAGTGGTCACTCGCTTTCCGTTGAAGAGGATATTGCAGAATCCAGAAGCAACAGGCAGGATCGTCGAGTGGGCACTGGAACTGTCGAGCTTTGGTCTCAAGTTTGAGAGTACTTCAACTATACAGAGCAGAGCTTTGGCAGAATTTATAGCTGAGTGGACCCCAACGCCTGATGAAGAAGTTCCAGAGACAAGCGTACCCGTACAAGAAGCGACAAGCGAATGGGTGATGTACTTTGATGGTGCCTTCTCGCTGCAAGGCGCTGGAGCCGGTGTGGTACTCATAGCACCCACCGGAGAACACCTCAAGTATATTATCCAGATGCACTTTCCCAGGGAACAAGCGACAAATAACACTGCAGAGTATGAGGGCCTGCTTGCCGGCCTCAGAATTGCAGCTGAACTTGGGATTAGGAAACTAATTGTGCGGGGAGATTCTCAATTGGTGGTCCGACAAGTCAAGAAGAGTTATCAGAGCCCTTTGATGGAAGCTTATGTAGATGAAGTGAGGAAGCTTGAAGAGCACTTTGAAGGTCTGCAAATGGAGCACGTCCCAAGAGCTCAGAACGATATAGCAGATGGCCTTTCAAAGTGTGCTGCAATGAAGTTACCTGTGGAACCAGGGACCTTCCTGCTCAAGCTGACTCAGCCATCCGTCACACCGTCAATTGGGCAGCCCAAGAAGAGAAAGTTGGTCTCCGGCGACTACTTGCCGGCGAATCTCCCCGAGGCCGCCGCCAAGGTCCCCAAGATCAACGACCAGAACGCTGAGGAACAGTTTGCTCCTGCGGACCCAAGGGTCTATACAGTTGAAGCAATCGTTCCCGACAAGCCTCGCCCCGGCGAGCTTGCCGGAGGACCATCAGCTCCGGCAGAACCAGAGGTTCTTGCCATAGAAGCTGGGGTTCCCGCAGCGGCCCTCATGCCTTTAGTCCTTGCCGTTGAGCCTCGGGCTCCGGCATGGGCACAGCAGATCGTCCGTTTTTTTCAAACTGGAGAACTTCCCGACGACCCAGCAGAGATAGAGAAAATAACCAGGCAGTCAAGTATGTACCAGTTCGTGGACAACGAGTTGTACAGAAGAAGACTCAACGGTGTCAGGTTGAAGTGCATTTCCAGAGAAGATGGACAGAAGCTGTTGGCAGAGATACATGGAGGCATATGTGGCCACCACATTGGCGCAAGGGCACTTGCCGGGAAGGCGTTCCGGCAAGGGTTCTTCTAGCCAGAAGCCCTCCAAGATGCAACTGCACAAGTAACCAAGTGTGAAGCGTGCCAGTTCCATGCCAAACAAATTCATCAGCCAGCTCAAGCTCTCCAGACGATCCCTTTGTCCTGGCCCTTTTCGGTCTGGGGGCTCGATATCCTCGGCCCTTTCCCCCGTGCTGTCGGGGGCTTTGAGTACTTGTACGTTGCAATCGACAAGTTCACAAAGTGGCCGGAAGTGGAACCGGTGAGAAAGGTGACATCACAGTCAGCGGTCAGGTTCCTCAGGTCGATTGTTTGCCGTTTCGGAATCCCTAACAGGATCATCACCGACAACGGTACACAATTTACTAGTCGCACCTTCATGCAATACATCCAAGACCTTGGCGCCAAGGTCTGCTTCGCTTCTGTTGCTCACCCGAGGAGCAACGGTCAAGCGGAGAGGACAAATGCTGAAGTGCTGCGCGGACTCAAGACAAGGACCTTTGACAGGCTGCGCAAGTGCGGAAGAAACTAGATAGAGGAGTTACCGGCGGCTCTTTGGTCAATCCGAATGACACCAAGTCGAGCCACCGGACAGACACCCTTTGCTCTTGTCTATGGAGCGGAGGCAGTTCTCCCCACAGAACTCGTATACGGATCTCCTCGGGTGCTTGCTTATGATGAGCTTGAGCAAGAGCAACTGCGACAAGATGACGCGTTGCTCCTCGAGGAGGAGCGTCTCCAGGCTGCTGTACGAGCTGCTCGATACCAGCAAGCCTTGCGTCGCTATCATAGCCGCAAGGTTAGGGCCAGGAGTCTCGAGGAAGGCGACCTTGTTCTTCGGCGCGTTCAGTCCGCCAAGAATTCCAACAAGTTGACGCCGAAGTGGGAAGGCCCTTATCGGGTGAGACAAGTAACAAGGCCTGGCGCTGTCCGCCTTGAGACCGAAGAAGGCTTACCGGTGAGCAACTCCTGGAACATAGAGCATCTTCGAAAGTTTCACCCATAAGGCGCGTTTGCCGTGATCCGCTCCGGCAACCACCTTTTGTACAAGTCTTGCCGCCGTCGCATGTAATCCTTTGTACAAAGCCGGGCGCAGATCCCGTGCATCAGTAAAGCTTTTGTGTTTTGCACCATTTGCCTTTTCCATGCTTTTCTTCGCTATTTGCATGCATTATTTGGCATCATGTGCAACGCACATACCCGGTAAGAATTAGCGCGCCGAAAGGCCCTATACTTGTTTTCCCTCCTCTTTTTCTTTCCCTCTTAAGCAGAAGGAATGTTCCTCGCGCACAAGTTTGCC